>CM066034.1:277545568-278170568 GCA_033557465.1 Ichthyophis bannanicus | reverse complement strand
GGACTGGCCCCAGAGTTAGTTCAAGGTGGCATCCTAGGCAAATCTTAAGCCTTATGTTCCCCCTGGTTGTCAAAATGTATTGTTTATTTATTTATTTTTTATTTATTTTCTTTTCTTATATACCGCACTTTTTAGTATCAGCGCGGTTTACATGGAACAAAGAACCATAAATAACAAGTATTGGTTTTTACATAGAACAGGGAAGTACAACTTGGATAACTTAGGGAGACATGCAAAACAGCTATTTACATATGTAACAGTAATCTTTGAGGAATGGTTTATGAGCAATTTACGGATAGGTAATAAAAGTAGTTATTATGTGCAGCTATGGTGGATAGTATTGTATAAATAAGTGGTGCTTGAGTGCCCTCCTAAATTGCATGAGATCGGTAATTGCTCGAAGTTCTGGAGGTAATGTATTCCAACACTTGGGGGCATAAAAACTGAATGCTCTGTTGGATGTTGTTAATGTGCATTTTGTTGATGCATTTGGTATAATTAGGGTGTTTGCTGTTGTGGATCTTCTGGATCTGTTGGGCGGAGTGGGCTGAAGTAGATTGACTAATGTTTCAGCAGTTATGCCGTGGATGGCTTTAAAGGTAAGTACCAGGGTCTTGAATAGGATTCTTCCGTGTGTAGGGAGCCAGTGGAGCTGCAATAAGATGGGTGTGATGTGGTCATACCTCGCTGCTCCAAAAAGAACTCTAGCAGCGGCATTCATGGCAAGTTGTAAGGGTGCCAGTGAAGATTGTGGGAGTCCTTGGAGAATGGCATTGGCGAAATCAAAATGGGGTAGGATAAGGGCTTGATATACAGTTCGGAAATGTAATGTAATGTTCGTAGGTGTTTGAGTGACCGGATCTTGAAATATACGGCTTTGACAATGTGGGAGATATGTACTTTCATGTCTAAGCATTGATCCAATGTGATTCCTAAGTAACGAATTGCCGGTTTTGTTTGGAGTTCAGCTTCTTTCACTTTTATATGAAGTGGCGGGGTGAAATTTGGATTTTTCGTGATGAATAGTACCTCCGTTTTTTTATGTTGAATACGGAGGTTTTGAGATAGGAACCAATCAGATACTGCGTCAAAACACTCAATAAGAGGTGAGAGGTCCATTTGTTTTGTGGAGAATGGCATATAGAGAAGAATGTCATCGGCGTATATCTGATATTGCACATTGAAGGATCTTATGATGTTACAGACGGGCTGGACGTAAATGTTAAACAAGAGAGATGATAATGATGATCCTTGAGGGACGCCCTGGATTTGGTGGAAGGGTTTTGATTTAGTTGATCTTGATCTTACTTGTTGACCTCTTCCCTCAAGATATGATCTACACCAATCAAGGGCGGGGCCGATAATGCCCTTTTCTTTTAGGCGTTCGATGAGCAGTCCGTGGTGAACAGAGTCGAACGCTGCAGCTATGTCGATGAAGATAAGTACACAGCCTTGGTGAATGTTGTCAATCAAGGAGATAATATCATTGAAAAGGGAGATGAGAAGGGTTTCTACGCCGTGGTATTCTCTGAAGCCGTGTTGATGAGGATCTAGTGGGGCTACAGTATCGATGTGGTCTTGAATTTGTCGTTGTGCTTCCTTTTCAAATATCTTAGCTAGGAATGGTATGCTAGCAATGGGTCTATATGATTCCACTTTGCTAGGGTCAAGTTTGGTTTTTTTTAGAAGAGGTCTAATTGATGTTTGTTTGAGTGCTGAGGGGAAGGATCCTGTTGTAAACGATAAGTTTATCATTCTTGTGATTAATGGGCTGATATCACTGCGTATATTCTTTATCCAATAAGCTGGACAAGGGTCAGTATGAGCAGTGGTGGTGTTGATGGCAGCAATGGTATCTTCAATATGTTTCTTGGATGGAGTGGAGAATATTGATAGATGATTTAGACAGGTGGTGTCTTGATAGTTGAAGTCAGAAATTTTGTTTGTTTGCAATAGTTTTGATTGCAGATGGTCTGCGAAGGCTTGTGGGTGTATCTCCTCAGGAGGGCATGGTGATGGTTCCTTAGATATGGATTTGACTATGTTGAAAAGATCCCGTGGTTTATTTAGGGATCTTTTGAGTGTATCCGTGCGAAATTGTTTTATTTTCGTCAGGACTGCTGTTCTGTGGGTCGAGAGTTGCGCGTTGTATGCTGTCTGGTCATCGGTGGAGCGAGATCGGCGCCATCGTTTCTCAAGTTTTCGAAGGTATAAGAGGGAGGTCCGCAGATCAGGAGAAAACCATGGTGCATGTTTTCTGTTGTTTGAGGTTTTGCTGTTGAGTGGTTTTTGTGCAATGGAGCTGAGGCTTTCATTCCAGGATGTAATCAGGTTTTCCAGATTGAGGGTAGTGTCATTGTAGAGAGTGTTAGTTTGTGCAAGTATGAGTTCTTTGTTGAAGGCATTGAAACTTCGAGATGTCGTTTTAGTGGGATTATTAGTGGTTCTGTTGTGTGAATTGTTGGGGCTCACGGGAATGGTGAAGTTAATTAGTTTGTGATCTGACCATGGAACTGGGATCGGTGTTGCTACAAGATTATTGTTTGATTCACATGTTGATTGAGGAGCGAATATCATGTCAAGGGTGTTCCCTTTTGTATGTGTGGGACTTTTGATTAGTTGCCTGTATCCTAATTCGTTCATTGCTTCTAGTAGGGCTGAGGCATGACTAAAGTGCAGAGAGGGGAGATTGAAGTCTCCTAATATCCAGTTTGGTTTGTTGTGTTGTATAGAGTTGGTTGCTAAGTCTAAGATGTTAGGGAGCTCGTCTGAGGAGGATGAGGGTGATCTATAAATAAGGTTGATGGAACATTGATCATTGGCGATGGCAAGAATGTCTAAGTTGTTTGAGCTTCTAGAGTCTATTGTGGAGAACTGCAGGTTAGTCTTGGTTAGTATGAGGATTCCTCCTCCTCTTTTGTTCTCTCTATGGCAGGAGTGGATGGAGAAGTTATTGGGTAGGAGTTGGTTGATGATTATATTGTCGGTGTTGGATAACCAGGTTTCAGTTATCATAAGTAGATCCAGGTTATAGGCAGATAATAGATCAGTAATTATTGGCCATTTTTTGCGGATTGACCGAGCATTGATGAGGGCACAGTTTAGTGATTGTAGGGGTTCTCTTTGTTTGGTTTTCTTGGTATTTTGGAGAGCTATGTGTAGCAGGTGCGAGTGCCGTGGATGTGTGTCAATTCTTAATGGAGGATATGGAGTTTCTGTTTGTCTATTGGTGTGTCTTTGTAGGATTGGGATTTGTTGTGGTTCATGTGGTAATGCAAAGGATTCAGCTAACCATCCTAGAATGATGAGTAGGATGCAGATTGATGCAGTGGTAGTGGGAGACATTTTACCTTGTTGTTGTTGTTAGAGTAGAGGTGGTGGGGAAGGCTGCGTAGTATCTGTGGTTGTTTAAGTGATTGGGAGATAGCTCAATGGACGAAGCTACAGCACAGTGAGTAACATGCTTAAATAATGTAGTAGTAACCAATACTGTGGCTATGAAGTGGTGAAGTGCAATATTGGGGTGGTAAAATGTAAATATGAGACACAGTACAGTGATGAGATTCTTCGGAATGTAAGAACAGTTATACAGGATGCAGAATTGAGCAAGTACAGTTATACAGGATGCAGAATTGAGCAAGTACAGTTTGCATACTATGATATTGACTATCTTTGATGAGATGTGCAACATTGAGATACAGTAAACATTGCAGGTTAGCAGATTACATTGACATCCAAGCTGGCAGCTTGCAATATTGAGATAACACAGAAATTAAGCAGCTAGTAGATGAGTTTGTAAGTTCGAGTGGCCTAAAGATAGTTCATCGCAAAGTTTTCATTGCTTAGTACTGTATAGTTAAACTGAGATCTTAGTAGGTTAGAATAGGCTGGTTTCGAGTACTGACCGGCGTAGCTGTTTGAGGCTGGATGGATGTGATGTTTGCGTGCGCCGTCTGGAGGTGGATGTGGTTCAGCAGTCGTCTGGTGCCCCTTCTTTCGGTCCCCGCCTAAGCTTTGAATGTCCTGTTCTTTGCCTTCCTCCATCTCCCAAAAGCTGTCATCCTAGGTGACTGCCAAGTTTACCTAATGGTAGGGCTGCCCTGGCCTAGCCCCACCAAAAAAATCAGTCTTGGCTGGGCCACTGATGCAGAGTCTGGCTTCTTTGGGTTTCAGTTTAATTCTTGCCTACATACAAGGCATGGTGGAGCCTCCCAAAAGCTTCCAATAGAAGCTGGAGAGTGTTGCCACATGGGGCTCCATCAGGAGATGTTACTCATATGTGAAGACTCATTTCTGCTTGTCCAAGGAGAATATGTCTTCCTGCCAAAATCATGCTGATCTGTTTGAATGATTTTTGGCAGTACCCAGCCTCAGGACCGTAGCAACTTGTAAACCTGGTGTCCCTCTGCCTCCCCAGCCACTTGCAGGAACTTGCTCTTATTGGGCTTCCTGAAAGTCCAGTGATTTTATCAGTGTCCCTGCCATACTTACGCCCTGTGCGGCTGCGCCATTTGTAAGGCCCTTGGTACGGCCCTGCCCAACCTAATCTATTTGTTAATATCTTAGCATAGCTTTTATAATCTTTATTAAGGAAGGGTATTGGTCTATAATTTTCAACACTGGCAACATCCCTCCCTGGCTTTTCTAGGACAACTATGACCGTTTCTGCAAAGCTAATGCTAATCCCTCTTGGTTTCACATACTTTCACAATTTTTCAGCAACCAAGGTGAGAAGGTTTTAGCGAAAACATAAAACTCAGAGTTAAGTCCATCCAGGGCCAGCACTTTAATAGGCTGTAGCAAAGTTCGTTTTCTGAGGCTGTTATTCAGTAATGGGAGAGAGAAGCATGTCCCCATCCAGCTGACCCAGGATTGGCTAAGGAAGTCAGAAATTTCTCTAAGGAATGAGCTGAATCCCCAACAGAGGAAGGATAACGATCGTAGTAAAATTTTTGAAACTGTTTCAATATCTCTTCAGCTGAAGTGGAAACATATCCTCCGGCTCCTACCACCCTGAAGGCATAAATTTGAGTTCTGGTTTTCCTCTGCTTTAGTAAGCAAGAAACCTACTACTTTTGTAGCCCTCAGAACACTACCTCACCTTATCTGCAAAAAAAGGTTTTCACTGCATGCTGACTGAGCAATTTGTTATACTCATGCTTGTGTGGAACCTACTGCAATCCATGGCATTATCGCGACTGACAATATGGAGTGCTTCCAAGGACTCAATTTCCTTCTCTAAATTTTGGAGCTGAGCTTCTCTTTCTTTATTTTGAAATCTTGCCATAGAAATCAGCTCCCCTCCAATCGTGACTTTAAATGCTTCCCACAGGGTAGCAGGTGAGACATCCCCCACAATTGTTTGTTTCAAAGTAGGAGTCAATGGACCATTGTACTCAGCACATGTGGGCTTCATTATCTAGAATTTGAGAATTAAGCCTCCACAGCAAGATTTTGTATCGGTGTCTGTAGACCCCATTCTAAGCCAATAGACACTGCCACATTGTCAGAATACTGATAGCATATATTATGGTATTTATCAACATCATAGACAAATTACTCGAGAATAAATCAACTGGTGAATCAGTATGATGTGGGAAGGAAAAATCTGTATATTCCCTACCATCAGGATTCCTAATGTGCCAGGGTTCAATCAAATTACATTGCAAAATAATAGAGGCTAACATCTTAGCAACTTTAGGGGAGCAAATTTTGACATCCAATTGTTTATCCAGATAGGGATCCAGTTTTATGTTGAAATCTCCCTCCACCTCCATATTTTAGTAGTCACTCAACCATCCTAGAAAAGAAGTCAGCGGTATCTGCGACAAAGGTGTATGAATTTAAAAAAATAGAATCTTTTGCCCAGAGGCATTTTAGAAGCCGGGTCTTTGGACATCCAAGTCTGAACGGGTGCATGATGGTGGCATGGCTGGGGCACTCCCAAGAAACTGGACATCCCTGCCTGATCTCAGAAATGTAATGGATATCCAAGGTTATAACAGCTCGAGGCATTAATAGGCATCTAAAGGCAAAAAGGGGACTGTTGTAGTGGTTGATATGGAAGGACAGACTAGATAGGCCATGTGGTCTTTTTCTGTCGTCATGTTTCTAAGTTTCTATCTGGAAAGTGCTTGTTTTGGCCATAAAACATCCAGATGGTGTAGAGGAGGTGACACTTCACTGTCCCCAGTACTTGATACAATCACAATGATAGCAGCAGTCAGATTTGAACCCTGGCTTCTCTGGTCCTATCCCATTACTCTAACCATTAGGATACGCCTAGATGTCCACAATCTGGAATACAATTCTTGAGACATCTATGTAGGCGCCCTTGCAGATGTCCATATTGAGCACTTCCATGCTTGAACTTGGATGTGCCTGCTTTGTTTTCCAGATGTTCTGGCGTGGACATCCCAGATTGCACTAGGATGTCATTTGTAAAATGCCACTTTATATGACAGATGCAGTATTTTTTCAATTTTTTTAGCTTCCAATTCAGAAATGTGACATTCTTGCAATTTAACGATTGATGGCTTTTAATCATCTCGAATGCCCCATCATCTTTTTCCCTTTAATAGAACGTCTTAAATCATGCACATTTAACAAAATCGTATTTATAGTTGTCAAATTAGCTATAATCACTGGGCATTTTGGAAGAGAACGTGGTTAAATCTTGATCAACACCACCATTTACAGATTCTTTATACCACTTTCACCTCAGCAAAAAACATAACAAACTGGGTGGTTCACCAAAGGCAAAACCAAAATACAACCTTTGATGGAAAGGGTGGATAGGAGTCATGTGTTGCAGCAGTCTGATCCCAAAATTGTGCCATTGTGCCCATCACTTGATAAAATCACATATACTCACAAAGCGAAACCTAAAGCAAAGAACAGGAAATATCAAGGACAAAGAAGACAGAGAAGAAGGCAGAGAAAAAGGGGACGAGAAGACCTAAAGAAAGAGAAAAGCAAAATAGAATAAAATAAAATAATATAAAGGAAAATAAACTGAAATAGAATGAAATAGAGTAAAGTCCCGGAGTAATCTCCATGGTGGCACTTCAGCTTATGACATCAGGCAGATTTCAACACTATGCCATATTCTTGACCTATTTCAGAACATTAATTTCCTCTCTTGTTCTTCAAGAAATACTTGGAGAGGGGAGTGGTCTAAACAAGATGGCTGCTGGAGCGTTTGCTGAATGAGATCATGCCGAAGCGTAAGGGCAAGCTGAGGGTTTACCCACCTGAACCCGTTGTCGGCCCTATGGATCGTTCATTCAGCTATCGGAGGAGATTCGAGTAGGTGGTGGAGGGACGCGAGAGGAAGTGTCCTCTCCTGAATGCCTGGATTCAACGCTCTCTCCTGTAACAAGTTCTCCACCTCGGCCCCCGGCGTCATCCCCGCTACCGTCACTGGCTTTCCCCACTAGTGAGTTGGACTGCGGCGTCACAGCTGGGTTCGGGCGAGAAGTGGATGATGTGGAAGAGGGGAGTGTGAGCAAGGACGCCGGTGGAGGAAACGAGGCAGAGAGTTCACCGCAGACGGGATTGCAAACTCCAGATCAGCGAGGTATAATTACCTTGAAGAATATACCTGAGGTCTCTTCTTTTTCTTTTAAGTTGCCTCGCCCCAAGGTAATAACTTTGGACGATATATGGGATGCCATTAATTCTTTGTTAGAGGCAGTCACTACTCAGGTTGCTGGGTCTTCGGCGAGGGTGTCTCAAATCAAGGAAAAAGTGCAGAGATGCAGTAATGAAGTGGATCTACTCAAATTTCAGGTTGGAGAGTCGCAACAAAAGTTGGGAACTATTTCTGAGACTACTATGACTCTTATCAAAGATAACACTTTGTTGAGGGCGAAAATGGAGGGATTGGAGAATGTTGCTCAGGCTGCTAACTTGAGGCTTTTGAATTTTCCTGTGATCCCTGGGAGTGTTCCACTGGATCTCTTTAAAAAATACTTGGCTGACGTATTACTTGTGCCTCAAGATTTAATGCCACCAATTTTGAAGGCCTACTATCTTCCTGTAAATAAAAAAAGAGTCGGGCTCTGTTAGTGTGGATGGTGTCACAGATGTATTGAATATTTCTGATAATTAATCTCTCCAACTGTTGGATCTGTTAAGGTCACAACTTTGCTGTTGTCTCTTGCCTTAGTCTCAGACAGAGAGTGGTTTATGAAATTATTCTTCAAAAAACGTTTTTGATTGTTCCATGTGGTTAGGATATCAGTGTTTCCGGATATTAGTAGAGACTCTCAGAAACGACGTAGGCAATTTCTTTTGTTAAAAACTGGGGTGTTGCAGATAGGGGGGGGGGGACATATCATCTACGCTTTCCATGTAAATGTGTAATAGTGGTTAATTCTCAGAAATATGTTTTCTTTCAACCAGAAGCCTTATCTGCCTTTATTAGTTCTAGGTTGCCCTCGGTCATATCCCCTCTGGAGGGGTGAAGTTACTTTGTTGTTTATTATGTCTAACCTCCCACTCTATGGCCTTCTTTTCTAAATTTTATTGAAAAATATAATGTTATTTTTTTATGGTTCCTCGCCTTTTCTCTACTCCTTCTCCTGTTTGTGGACTACAGGTGAACCAGTTTTGTATTTTCTTTGTTTTTCTTTGTCATGATATATATTACTGGATGGTATTCCCCTTTACTAAAAAGCTTGTTTGATTGATATCTGTTGTGTTAAAAATTATAAATAAATAAATACATAAAAGAAAGAAAGAAAGAAAGAAATACTTGGAACTGCTCCAGAGAATCAAAAGTTTCAGTAACATGCAGAATCACCTTCATTCTCGCCGGATATTGCAGACCAAACTGAGCTCCTAGGGCTTTCAAGTGTGCTTGCATATTAAAAAAAAGATCTTCCTATTCACTGCTATTGTTTTTACAAGATCCCTCATGCTGCAAAGCACACTTGAGTCAAGCCATCAACAAAATTTGGAGCACCTGAGGATATCGCAGAAGTTTTAGAGTCACTGCCTGCAGGAGCTGTACGTTAGATAATTACCTTGATGGAGTCTTATGGACCCTCTCATTTTCAAAGACCTTGTCAAAAATTAAAAATGAAGGCAGCCATTGTTTGAAATAGGTGACTCTGAGTCTTTGATACCCTTGCAAAAGCCTACAATAGGAAAATGATTGTGATGGTTTCAGTTTGACAGATCTTCTACCACTTGTTCCAGAGTATCAAAACTCTGAAGCTTTTGCTGAAGATTAGTTAGATGGTCTACTTACACAGACACTTGATTTTCTACTACTTTCTCATTGCAAGATTGAAAGTTGGAAACCGCTGTTTTCAACGTGGCCATTTCAGCTTTAATTTCACATATTTTCTCATAATGTAGCATGGCCAGCTCTCTCAGTGCATTTCTAAAATAACTTGGCCTCCATTTTCTCCAGTGCTGGTGGGTCTTGCTTAGAATGCCTTAGACCTAAGGTGATAACAAAGCCTGATTCTGACTTGCTATTTTTGTTCCTCGACATCTCACCCATGGCGTACCAAACCGGCAGTAGAAAAATAATTAAGATAGGGGTGCCAAAATATTGCTTTAATGAATATGGGAGCTGGAGCAGACTTGCTACACGTCTATTTGATTCCTTGGCCCTTTAGCACCAAAGTCTTTTTAAATATTCGGCTGATATGGTTATTGCATGTTGGTAGAAGAGAGGGAACTACCAGAGGCAGAACAATGTCATTCACATCCTGTTCTTGAATTTATTTTTAATGCGGGGCTTAATGTTATTATAATTTTCTCTGTAGTCTGTCTATGATTCCTGTGGAATTAATTTTGCTTTATTATAGAGTTGTTTAATTCGTTACAGACTCTATTGTACTTAGAATCATTGAATTACAAACTATTTCCTGCTAGGTTTCTAGAATCCCATCTCTCCCTGCCCCAGACACAGAAAGGAATCCTTTCCATCACATCATTCTAACCACTGATCACTTCTCACCACATCCAGGTAATCTCATTATAATGTTGCAATGTCACAGCATGTCATTCATTAGTGACTCAGAAAGTTAGGAGATATGGACCCTTATGATATGCTATTCCATTTGAAACTGAAAAATTAATACGGAAGACTCATGGATGTTGAAGCCTCTTTCTTTGTTAGTACAATTCTAGCTATTGGATGGTGTTGCAAACCATGAAACAGAATTAGAGAAAGCCAACGTGAGGGAAATTTTATAGCAGAGCACCTCGGTTAAGCGGGTTGGCAGATATCTATTTTATAGGGGTTCTTTTGCTAAAGTGTGATGGAGGTTTTGCCGCTATCGTGCATTTAGTGCAAAAACTAATGTGTGGTAGTTGCAATTACTGTATGCTAACTACCAGGGGTGTGTCCCATATGTTCCTGGAAATTACGCAGTGAACAGTACCCTAACGTGCTACAGCATCATGTACAATTACACCAGGTGCACTTAACTCTACCTACTGAGGTGGCATTAAGTGGACCCACATTAATTGCAAGGGTCACAGTTGGCATGCAGTTCAGTGCTCACCATGCCCAAACTCCGCCCCTAACCTGTCCTCCTTACCACCCCAATGTGTGATTCACAGTGTAGAAATCAGCCTGTGCTTACTGTGTTGGCCCCATGCTAATGGTCACTGTGGACGTCAGTGCGCACATCATGTGCACCAAAACCCTTGCTAACTGCAGAGCGCACCTTACCAAAAGGGCCCCATTCAGACACATAGGCACCTACTTGTCTCTATGAAATGCTACTGTAAATCCTCACAAATCGTGGCTACATTCCAGGCGCGGATTTTACACTTGCTCAAGAGCGGGTAGTTTATGGTTTATTTAGACTTAATACACTGCTCTTCGGGTACAACCAGAGTGGTTTACAAATGTTAAAATACATAATATAAACATAAAATAACAGAAAGGGAAAAGACGATACAAGATGTACAATAACAATACAGAAAAACAAAGGGTAAGTGGGGGGGTGGGAACTCCATTAAGAACAGAAAAGTTGGCTGGGTTAAAGCAGAAAGAAAGGAAACATTTAGGCTAGCACCAACAATCAAGCCATTCTACCCCATAGGGGCTCCGAAAAAATAGCACAAAAAGAGATGTCTTGAGGTTAGCTTTAAAACTTTGATATGTGCGGGCTAGATGTAAGTGGGGAGATAAACTGTTTCAAAGAGAGGGGACTGTGAAGAAGAAAGCTAAGTGTCTGGTGGATTCATAACGCGCTTTGGACTGAGGTGGTGGCGTGATGATTGCCATGCATAGATCGGAGTACTTGAGTCAGCGAGTAAAAAGAAATGAGGGAGGAGAGGTAGGTAGGAACCTCATCATGTAGGGCTCTGAAAGTTGTAAATGCTTTGGCTAGATTATAGACGCACATGGGTAAATTAGGACATTTCAGAATCTATATACATAGGGCCCAATATTCAACAGTGGTGGGTAACGTTGCTAAAGTGGCTACCTGCCACCACTGAACATTAGACCTGGATGGTCAATGCCTGGGCGATATCCAGGCCCCGGCATTGACTATCTGGGTTGCCCATATAGTGATGAAGCTAACCGGGCAGCAATTTTCCCTCAGTGCCTGTTGTGCCCCAGAATGTTAAGTTTAACATAATAACTTGGAGGGGAATTTTAGAAGATCCATCCAAGTGCAATCTGGGATGTCTATGCCAGAATGTCAGAAAACAAAAACTTGGATGAGCTCGATAGGGACGTCTGCAGGGCCATCGAATTGGACATCCCCTGAATTGTATTTCAGAACCCAGATATCTAGAATAGCATAATGGTTAGAGTAGTGGGTTAGGAACAGAGCAGCCAGGGTTCATATCCTGCTGCAGCTATAGTTAAAATTGTGCTGAGTACTGGGGATGATAGAATGCTCTTGTCTCTATACCCTCTGGATGTTTTTCAGCTACAGTAAAACAAGCACTTTTCAGATGCTTGCTCATCGCTATGTGTGCTTCATAGCTGGTCTAAAGTTAGACATGATGCCCGGTGTCCATGACTTTTCTGTAATCAGGCAGTCCCTGGGAACACCCTAACCATGCCTTCAGGGTCCTGGGAACTCCTACATGCCCCCGTTCAGGTTTGGACATTGATACGCTGGGGACGAACCCACAGCCGGCTTCTAAAATGGCCTTGGAGACAATCTCTGCACTTTGGACATCCATAGGCACATTTTCAGACATCAAAAGCATTAATAGGGCTTCTAAAATAACTCTGAATATGATAAAGACCAATATGGTCCATCTAGTCTGCCCAGTAAGGTAACCACTGCTCCGTGCAGGTCACCACACCTCTATGCCTCTGTTTAGAGCTATACCTACCACTCTGTTCCCCCCTCTATTTGTTGAAATATAAAAGATATTACATTTAACACATCTTTGTTTTAAAGAAATGGTTCCTTACTTCTAAATTGCTTCAGACATGCACTTTTCTAGATTGGTAGGATTTGGGTAGACCTGATGTTGCAGTAACTTTTACCAAGCATAGTTGGGATCAAGGGAGTTATTCATACTGTAATTTGTAATAACTGGAAACTGTCCCAGTTCATTACTTTAATCCTGAGTTCAAATCAAATATTTTTTGCATGCACGAGGCAATGGTGTGCCATCTTCCTTTTTACCCTTGCCTCACACAACCAGTCCCTACACAGTAAAAGTTGTACGTTCTACCATGACTAGATGCTGCGATAAGATATTAGCCAGCCAAAGAGATTTATTCCAAAACAGTGTCTGTTTCTGTGATGAGTGTCTATGAAGTCTTAGAATGTGAGAAATTGGGAAACATTTAACAGCGGAATGATTTTCCCTCTGTGTATGTCTGTATCTATTAATAATGTATGCCAGAACAGATGGACAGAGGTATCCTACTAAGAAAATCAATGTTATGCTTTTAGAAAAGAAGAAAGAATTTCAGAGCATATGTAAAGATTTGTATTTATAAATTAATGCTTGGCTTTTTTTTTTAATAGAAAAGGTCTTTCCTAATGTTGTGCTAGAGTCCTGCTGGTAAATGGCTTACACTCATTGGTTTGTTAAAGAAAGTTAATCACATTTACATCATTTTCTCAGCTATCAGTTTTCGTCGGTTATAGTGAGGATATATTTCCTAATACAGGGTATTAGGGCTGATGTTTGTTTTCCATATAGAAGGAATTAATATGACACAAAGCATCAATCTTCTACAATCTGTTTCGATATAGAGTAGGTAGAGGAAGACATATTTACCCAAAGCGTGGTTTGGATTTACAAAATACTCATAAAGGTTGATTTCAGTGTATTTTGATTTGGGCCCAAATATTTGGGAAGTGGATAGAACAATGGGGACTTCAATCCATTCAGTTTATATATATTTTTTTGTGTCTTCAAGTCAGTGCTGACTACTGGCAACCCAGCTGCCTTTGAGTTTTCTTGGCAATGTATCACTGGAAGGAGATTACCAGGCCTTTTCTTCAAGGGCAATGGAGGGTAAAGTGACTTGCCCAAGGTCACAAGGAGTGCACCAGTGTGAATCAAGCCCTTGCTCTTCTTAATACTAGGCAGGTGTTCTAACCACTAGGCTATTCCTCCACTCTGGTTTATATTAAGGAACACAAAATGCCTAAGATTATATAAACTATTCTAAGTTATTTTAATATTCCAATTAGTCATTTTAATATGCAGTTGAGATTTCTTTGTTTTCAGAAGTGCACTAGTTGATATTTTGGAACATACAATAGCTTTGTCTCCTTTAAGATGGTACTTGTATAAAGCATTTTCTACATGGAAAATTGTGCAAGTGTATAGACATGTACAAGAATGTGTACTGAAAAGAAACATGTGCTTTCATGTGATTTGCGCAAAGACTTTCCTGGGGGTGTAGTTTAGGCAGAGTAGGGGTGGAGATGTCATGTATTGTAATGCAGCAGACCAGCGGGGAACAGAAGAAAATATTTTAAACATGAAAAAAGACATGCACAAGCTGCAGTATTTTCAGGAACCTGATAGGGGGAGCAAGAGGGACCTCCGGAAGACTGAGGATCCACGCCCCACAGGGTGTGAACTAAAGCCAGCCAGCCTCCAATCCAGGAAGGCAGGAACTCCTTTTAAAGAAAGTTTGGAAGACTGGAAAGGGGGAAGTGGCGGTAAAAGCGAAAGTGGCGGTAGCAGCAGCAGCAGCAGAGAAGGCAGAGAAGTTACAGAGCCTGCAGAAGCCGGAGGAGCGGCAGGAGCTGCAGAGGTGGCAGAAACTGCAGAAGCTACAGACGCTGCTGGAGCGCCGGAAGGAGAAACAGGCCAGAGAGACCTGAAAGTACGGAAAGTACGGAAGGATCCAGGAGATCCGGGAACACGAAAGCAATACTGTGACAGCTGTGTGAAGTCAACCGAAGGACGGTTGAAAAACCCACGCCGGATTGCAGGAGTAGGGCAGAATCTCAGCAGGAGTAGGCCTCAAGCCTCACCCCAAGGAGAGAAGCCAGCATTACAAGGTAACCCACACTTATTTGGGAACAGCCTCCAGAGAGCTAGCCTGTGGAGAGGACAAGAAACAGAAGGTCCCTGTTCATGTAACACGTCTCATGATACAAGGTATGAAAAGCTTTTATTAAATGAGAGACTTTTGAATAAGCCATGTTTGCAGAAAGCTAATATAAAACCTGTGAAGAAGGAAGAAGATTCGCCTTGTAGAACAGTTCATGACCGACGCCCCACTCTGAACCCAAGGCATTGGTAGGTCATACAACGTCTGGCTGAAAAGCCCAATTATAGGTTGCCCAGAACTACGGACTTTGTTTCAGAGGTGTATGATCAGGAACCAATGCAAGTGGAATTGGTAGAATCCCTTTCAGATGAGGAAATGGATTGTAGTTATTGTACCACTGGAAGCTTGGAATCCTTGCATAACATGTGAGCAGTAAACTGGTAAAATAGGAAATGTTTGTTTTTGGTATCACCTCTATGAAGAGAACAGTTTTTGCTTTGAACCTGAGTTTACTTTTTCTAACCTGATGTAAGGACCTTTCTTTTGTTGTTTTGGGACTGATCCTTTGAACCTTTGCAAGACAAGGGAAATAAAGCCTTATTTTCCCTCCACTTGGAAACCTGTGTTCTTTGGGTATTGGGTAATAAGGACGCTACCAAGGCTATACACCCCTGGGCCCTGAAAAATACGTACCAATCCCAACCTTATCTTTATTTGTGTCCGACCTGCCTTGGCGCCCATTAGCCACCAGGGTGGCGTCGCGACAGTATGTGCACAATTTATAGAATACGAGGTACATCCACGCATTTAGTCCTGCCTCGGAGCAGGTGTAAATTTGTGCGAGAGCATTTGTGTGGCTATTGGGAATTAGTATAGAAGTCTATTCTACAAAGGCACATAGGCACCTATGTCATGTTTATAAAGTAACCCGAAAAAACTCAAGGAACCGATATTCAACAGCGGCAGCCAGCACTTGTAACGCAGCTGCCCGTCGCCGTTTTAAATTTGATATTCAATGCTGGGGCCATATCTCCAGTTTGTCTGGTTAGTAGTTTAGCTGACCGGGCAGCAATGATGTTCAGCCGCTCGCAGATCGTTAAACCAGCCAAAGTTCGGCCACCCAGTGGCTGAATATCCATGCTGATTGGTTAGCCTCAGGGCGTGCTGCAGCGTTTAGATGGGAGATTCAGCAGCATGAAATTGCTATGTGGTGCCAAGTATCCTGCTCTGGGAGGTTAACACAGTTAGCAAGTCTACTAACCACATGAATCCTTTTGAATATGCTCCCCCAAGATTATTTCACAAATAGATACTAATTAAAACTATCTTGGCACTAATAATTTGATATTTATATTATAAAAGAGACCGTCAAAATCTCTATGAGAGTACAAGCTCACACGCTCTGGATTACCTCATTATCGGTCCAATCCCATGGTACTCATAAATCTTTCTTAAACACTCCATTAAATATTACATTCTTCTCATAGAAAAGATTATTTCAAAACTTCATTATGTTTACAAAAATCGCTTATCTGTGCCCAATCCAAATATGCCTTTAACACTCCAGTAATTATTTCAGAGCTGCAGTATTAAAATGGTTGAACAGTGGAAGTAATTGTCTTGGAAAATACATCTTTTGACGGACCTAAGCTCTGAATGCACTTTGATGCAGAAGACATAGATATGATTTTTGAATCACACCGACACTTATCTGGATTGCAACTTAGGCCTGCTTTTCATACAGCCTAAGCTGCTTGGATAAATGCCGACTGTAAATTGCACTATCCGGATAAAATCAGTATTTAACAGACAGTGCCAACACTGACCTTGGACCACCCCTGCATTAACCGGATAGTGCAGGGCAATCTGTGGAGATATTCAGCTGCACTATCAAGACAGGGCCACTAGATATCTCGGTCAGCATCCTTATCTGGACAGCTTCTTGGTCAGTTATCCGGCTAAGGGTTCTAAATATTGGCCCATAAGTTCATTCATAAGCTACAAGAAATCCAGTGTATGATACTATACATAAGCAATAACACACATGGTATAGACTAGATTCTGGTGCCTACCCAGGTTTCTCATAGCACATCAGGTCAAAAGTCAAGTGTCCTCAATATTTGGGAAAAGTATCGAAAGCCTTTAATGTACACCACAAAGTGTGTCTTTTGCATACACAATTGTGTTGGGATCTCTCTTCTTTAGATTATTGCATTTTTATTTTATGGCCAAGTAATCTGATTGTCCAATGGAGCTAAAGTACAACCGCAGTTAAAGCTGCCTTGTGATTAAGGATAGTTATATGCTGACTTTGTAGTGAAAGATTTCAACACATGTTCACATGATGCCATCTGATAAATCAGAAAGTGTGTTTATTTTCTTTCAACTATTTTATAAGCAAAAGCACAATGAGAAAAATTTGACTTTATTCAACAGGCAAAATAGGAGTCTGAGTCTCATGCTTGGATTTTTCTTCATATTAGCTTATTTTTTTAAATTGCATTTTATTGTTTTAACTATTACCCATATAATCAAGGCAATAGGAGAAATTGTAAATATATTTTAAATGCATCCAGGAAAGCAGACTCTCCTTATCCTAATACAAGACGCACAAGAGTTTGAAACAGGTTCTGAAAATTCTACTGAGCCTCGGTGTCTAATAGCAGTACTTGGCAGCCAGTAACACACTCATTAATTAGCAATACTCACCAGCTACAAAATATTCACCACTGGTGAATTCATTACCATGTTTTGCATAATGAAGAAAAAATCATGCATGTAATGAAAAACACATTTTGTTTTAGCAATGTAGCCATATCTTTCAGTGGCTGTAGGATTGCAAAACAAAATTGTATCTTTTCAGAGAATGGATATCACTATCTGTCTGCACAGAGGTACAGAGATCTATGTCTGATTACTTGCTATGAAGATCCTCTCACCACTACTACTCTTTATTTTCCTTCTAAACTCTTGGCACAAGGAATTACAGGAGAGGAGCTAAACTGTGATACTAAGGGAGCCTCTCCATTCTCTTGCAGATTTGAGCTGGCTAGGGCCCTCAGGGGAGTCTGACTGCTTTTGCCTTTTCTCTGTCAGCCAGACAGAAATGGTCCACTGCTTTTATTCATTACCTGGAATGTAAGGCACTAAATTTAACAAGGAACACAGTGGGAATTTATTGGCCTTTTGCAAGCGTGATTGCAAAGTCGGATATATGGATATAGATTCCAGTTACTGCTGACATCCAGATAAGGAGAACAAAGCCTGAGTCTGATTATTTGTTATCATATGTATGATAAGGAAAAAAAACCCCTAAGGGATACTTTTACTAAAGCATGGTACTTTTTTGCCTCCTAAAGTGTGTTTTGAGCCAAAATCAACGTACTTTAGGTGCAACCACAGTGCGGTAATTGCCGGTAAGTGGTGAGCATGTGCCCAACAGTTACTACGTAAGCAAGGCCCTTAGCACATGTTCTGGCCCTTGGCAATTGCCACGGGTGCACATATTGCCACCAATTGAGTGCTATGCGCAGTCAATTTCAACTCTCTGCCCCAACCCCGCCCCATCACACAATTACCACAGGCCGATAGAAGCAGTTAACACGCACTGAAATGCATTTAAACTGCATAGACCATTCAGTAAGAGGATCCCTAATATATATATATATATATATATATATATATATATATATATAAAGCTCACTGCAATGGAAAAATTGACCAAAGCAAAACTGAAAAGAAAGCATATAAATGTAATGTAATAAGATTGCAAGATACATACATCAGGACATAGAGAAGGGAATTCAAAACCAGTCACTACCAATGCAAGTAAAGACAGTAGCAATAAATGATTCAGGTGAAGATAGCTAAACAAGCTGTGATCATAACCTAACTGCTAAGGAACTGTTCCCTTATGGTGTGCATAATCTCTCTGTCTGTCTGTCTGCCTGTGTGTGCGTCTCTCTCTCTCTCTCTTTCTCTCTGAAGGGCTGTCAGATTGATTGGCTGGCTGGATGGCTGTCTAGCATATTTGCATAAGAGCTATTTTCTAGTGCAGCCCGACTTGGAATAGCCTAGCATTAATGCTCGGTCCACTAATTTTGTCATGTGAAACAGGATTTAATATTAGAGGTAGTACTAATTTATTTAAAAAAACAGCATTGCTAAAACATTATTGTACCCAGTCCTTACTTTTTTTTTATTGTATTTGTCAGAAGGGATCTATTTGCTTACAGAAAATAATGGACTGATCAATATGGTACTGCTGTATGGCTAGACATAATCAAAAATGCATCATAAAAATCTTTTATAGCATAAAGACATTGAATAACCTGAGCTTGGAAGATCTGCATCTTAAGTGCAAGGCTCAGTGTAAATAAAGAAAAATTGTAGAGCATTTTTGGGGAGAATTTCAGAAATTGTAAAGTGTGAGCAGATATGGATTTTGCCAGAACAGTGCCACATTAAATGGTTAATCTCTCTGTATACAATGGACTGATTCCACTTTTTTTAGCCATCCATCACAGATAACCCCTGCTGGAGTAGACCAAGGTGCTATCCAGTCAAAGTGACTGTGTGTTTCCTAGCACACCCCTCACCATCTATGTGACACATCTGTGCATGTGACAAAAGTAAAGTTACCAGTTGGTTCTGGCTCTGGCTCTCATTCAGTCTGTCCAGATGCCATGGAACCAGTTGGCAACCTGAAGTCAATCTCCAGGTGTCAAAACAGGTGAAGACACTGACTTGCTACAAGATAGACGGAGTGTTTGCAAACTCTACTTAAACATAGAAACATGATGGCAAAAAAAGACCACATGGCCCATCTAGTCTGCCCTTCCATATCAACTACAATAGTCCCCTTTTTCCCTTTAGAGGTCCTCTGTTTGTCCCATGCTTTTTTTAATTCAGATACTGTCCTTTTGTCCACCACCTTCACTTGGAGACTATTCCATGCATCTACCACTCTTTCCGTAAAGAAATATTTCTGCATATTACTCCTGAGTCTATCCCCTTTCACCCTCATCCTATGACCCCTCATAACAGAACTTGCCTTCAATTGAAAGAGACTCTCCTCTGCATTTATGTCACGGAGGTATTTAAATGTCTCTATAATATTCGCGAGGCCGCGGGCAGGGTCCCGGCGGCCGGCTTTAACCGGGCACGCGGCCCGGTCGGGCGCGTGAGTGCGTCGTTTAAATTGATTGGCTCCCGTCGGTTGCGGCCGTACGGGAGCCAATCATTAAGGCTATTGCTGGGAGGTGGGGGGGAGAATACCGGCCGGCAGCCTCCGTGTGTTCAGTTGGTGCGGAGGCTGCGATCCGGGTGCCGGCGTTTCTGAGGGCTGAGGAGCGGCGGAGTTGCATCGAATTATGCAGCGGATCCGGAAGGCGGTCAGCGTTGGCAGGCTAAGGCAAGTCCGGCGGGCCAGCTTTTCGGTGGGGGATTTGTGTTTGGGGAGTGTGGTGTGGGTCTGTTGTGTGTGGCCCGTTTCGGGGTTAGTACTTACAGCAGGTCACAAAAAAAAACAAAACAATTTTAAACCTTAGCCAAATAGCTAAAAAGCTCGGCTTCTGCTGCTGTGGTCTCTTCCCAGGGAGTTTAAGTTCTTGGTCCTGGTGGGAGATGCCTGCTCCGCGCGGTCGGGCAAGAATAGGGGGTTTGGCCCCTGCAGGTGTTGCTGGGTCGGAGGTGAGGGGGCGGGGGAGGTCACGGTCTCGTGGGGAGGCTGGGACGGGCAGAGGGTTGCCCAGCCCTGGGGGTGGGAGGGGGCGAAGGGGGAGGGGGGGGGGGTGCTGTGCAGGGGCAGAAAGGGGCAAAAGGGGTTTGGCAGCCGGGGGGAGGTGACGGAGGTGGAAGGGGTGGCCTGTCCCCCAGTGGAACCCTGGGGGTGAGCGAGGGGCTTAGGGGAGCAGTCGAAGCGGTGGGGGGCACGAATGTGGGGGGTGTGGGAATAGTGGCAGGTCCGTCAGGGGGTATGGGGGCAGTGGGGGGCGTTTTGGGGGTACAGGGACCGGGGGAGGGTTGCGGCCGGATGGGGCCCAGTGGGGCACTGGCTATGGTGTGACCGCTGGTTGGCTCCCGGGTACCGGTAGCTTTGGTACGCCGGGGGGGCCTTCACCTTGGGAACAGTGGTTGAGTGGGGGCAGGGTACGTCTCGGGCTGACTGGGGTGGTCCTTGGCCTCAGGCTTGGTCACTGGCAGTTCCCCCCCCCCCTGTTTTTCCTTTTATGTCTCCGCAGGGGCCGGTTATGGCGCAGCCAACATGGACTTCGAGCGCTGCTGGATGCGAGAGCTGGTTGAGTCCAGTGGCGGGAGCGGTGACACAACATGGAGCGGCAGTGGAGTCGGCACGGGGTCGTCCCCTGGATGTCGCGAGGGCCTGCGGCGAGGACAGTTCGGTGGCAGCTGGGACGGACGCGGCGTCGGCACCTGCTGGCAGGGAGCCTGGTGAGTTGCTTGGGGACGTGGGCGAGGTGGGGTGCGGTCGCAGTGGGGGGAAGGCAGGGGTAGGTTCGCATAAGAAGCGCAGGCGGTCTTGTCGGCGGCGTCATAGCTCTGAATTGTCCTCGTCTTTTTCCTCTTCGAGTGGTTCGTCTGTTGGGTCCGGAAGGGAGCCGGGTCGGCAAGACGGGGAAAGTGGGGGGGTGGGTCCCGGTGCAGGTGGGGTGGCCACATCGGTGGTGGTTTTTCCGGAATTGTGGGAGGGGGTGCCGCGTAAGCTGCGGCGCAAGATTAGGAAGCAGCGCTACATAGATATCTTCCGCTTGCTTGAGGGGAGGAAGCATTCAGGTGAGAGTCGGAAGAAGAGGAAAGAGGATGAAAAGGCTGGTAGGGTTAAGAAGATGGCGCGTAATGTGGTGAAGTGGACGCGTTCCTTTCTGCGGTTGGCCAGCGTGTGGGGTCACCACGACCCGGGGCAGAATGGTATGTTGTTAGCGTACACCGATTCCATCCTGGAGGCGTCTCAGACGCATGACAGATGGTCTTGGCTGAACTATGATGAAAAGTTCAGGGATAAGATGGAGGAGAGTAGATCGCTTTCGTGGGGCACACAGGACATTAACCTGTGGCTGACTCAGATGTTGGCTAGGTCTGGTGCCGGTGGGGGGGGGGCGGGGGGAAAAGTAGTGGCGGGATGGTGGGGGGGGCGGTGCGCTCCTTTCGCGCGGGGGCGGTCGGGGTGCCGCCGAAGGCAGGCACGGCCGGGAGCAGTGACGTGTGCTGGCGGTTCAACCGGTCCACTTGCCCCTTTCCCGACTGCAAATTTCAGCACGCCTGTTCCTTGTGCGGAGGTCCTCACTCCGCCACCAAGTGCCTTAAGAAAGGCGCCACTGGCGTTGCCGGTCCCGCTCCTAAGGGGCAATGAGTGGCGTGGGCGTGCTCCCTCCCCAATTTGGGTGGAGGCCTTTTTGGGGTGGCTGAGTCACTATCCTCAGAGGCGGGAGGCGGTGATTCTGTCGTTTGGTTTTCGGTTCGGTTTTGTTATCCCGGTGCGGGGTGTGGTGTCGGCGCCGAGTGCGAGGAACTCCCCATCAGTCCGACGTTGGGCTGAGGTCGTCCAGGACAAGTTATTGGGGGAATTGCGGTTGAGGAGAGTGGCAGGTCCCTTCACGGAGCCCCCTTTTCCCGACATGGTGATTTCTCCTTTAGGTATAGTACCCAAGAAGGAACAGGGGAAGTTCCGGTTGATTCATAATTTGTCCTGTCCGATAGGTGCTTCCGTTAATGATCGCATCCCACGTGAGTTTTGTACGGTCCGCTATGCGTCCTTTGATAAGGCGGCTCTGATGGTGAGGGGGGCCGGTCGGTCTGCCCTCATGGCGAAGGTTGACATCGAATCGGCGTTTCAATTGTTACCCGTCCATCCATCCTCCTTCCCTTTATTAGGTTTTTGCTTTCAAGGGGGGTATTATTTTGACAAGTGCATGCCGATGGGCTGTTCGGTCTCTTGCGCTTATTTTGAGATGTTTAGTACCTTCCTGCAGTGGGTGCTGGTTCAGGCGTCCGGCTTGTCAAATGTGGTGCATTACCTGGATGATTTTTTGTTTGTGGGTGTGGCGCAGTCGGGGGAATGCCAAGAGATGTTATCCGCATTTGTGCGGCTGGCGCAGGAGTTCGGTGGACCATTGGCTGACGGTAAGACAGAGGGTCCGACAACGCGGTTGACCTTTTTGGGGGTGGAGTTGGATTCGATGGAGATGGTGGCGCGTTTGCCGCAGGAAAAGGTTGCTCGTTTGCGGATTTCGGTGGCTAACGTGTTGTCAGCCCACAAGATTTCCTTGAGGGAGTTGCAGGCACTGTTGGGGTCTTTAAATTTCGCGTGTAGGGCAATTCCAATGGGGAGGGTGTTTTCCCGTCAGCGGGCATGTGCCACGGCCGGGGTGCGGAAGCCTCACCACCGGATTAGGGTCACGGGGGCGATGAGGGTGGATTTGATGGTGTGGAGTCGTTTTTTGGAAGACTTCAATGGGACTTCTGTTTTGATGGAGTCCGAGGTGTCCAGTGATGCCTTGCAGTTGTACACTGATGCGGCGGGGGGAGCGGGATTAGGTATTAATTTCAGTGGGGCCTGGTGCACATATCGTTGGCCGGAGTCATGGCACGTTGCGGGATTGACCAAGAACATCACCTTTTTGGAGCTCTTTCCGATTCGTGTGGTTTTAGAGCTCTGGCCGGAGCGGCTTCAAAACCGAAGGGTGCTCTGGTGGTGTGATAATGAGGCGGTGGTCAGTGTGGTTAATCGCTACTCCCCTAGGTGCTTGAAGGTGGCGGGCTTGATGCGGGAAGTCGTATTAGCCTGTTTGCGGTTGAATGTGTCGGTGAAGGCGCGACATATACCGGGGTGCACTAATGAGATCGCTGATGCTCTTTCTCGTTTTCAGTGGGAACGGTTCTGGGCTCTGGCCCCCGAAGCGGACAAGGACGGATCGGTGGTCCCAGAGAGCTTGTGGAGCATTGGCCTCGAGAGATGCTAGATCTGCTGAAGAACTCGGTGTCTGCGGGGACTTGGTCTGCGTATCAGCGGGGCTGTGACCGGGTGGTCGCCTTTTTTGGTAGCTCATGGGTGGCAGCCGGGAGGGGTTCCAGCGGGCTTGATTGGTCAATATATTGTGGAGGCCAAGGGTGCCGGCTTCTCTCGATCGGCGGTGCGTGCGCACTTGGCAGGGTTTAACTTTTTTGTGAGCGCAGTGGGTTGGGGGTCGCCTGCTGGGGGGGTTTTGCCACGGCGGCTTTTGCAAGGTTGGGAGCATGTTCAGCCTACACCGTGGGACTCGCGGTTGCCCATCATGCATGGGCTCCTGGTGAGGGTTTGCGGGGCCTTAGTGCAGGTGGCGTCATCTGCGTACGAAGCTACTTTGTTCCGGGCGGTGTTTTGCCTTGCCTTTTTTTGGGGCTTTTCGAATCGGTGAATTGGTCACGGGCTCCGTTCATGGGGGAGGTGTTGGGGGGCTGCTGGCGCGTCATGTTCGGGTGGAAGGGGGGCGGTTGCGAATCCTTTTGGCGAGATCCAAGACGGATCCGCTGGGGAAAGGTTTGTGGGTGTTGCTGGGCGAGGTCGGGGACCCGCGGGCTTGCCCAGTTCAGGCGGTACAGCAGTATTTGTCGGTGCGTCCGGGGGGGGAGTGGATAGTTTTTTCGTGCACTCGGACGCGCGGGTTTTAACCCGTTTTCAGGTTTCGGCGGTACTGCGCCTGGCTTTGCGTGCGGTGGGGGAGGATCCGCTGCGGTTTGCGCCGCACTCCTTTCGTATTGGGGCTGCCACTAGCGCGGTGGCGGCTGGGTTGCCTGGGCAGGTGATTCAGGACATAGGTAGGTGGCACTCTAAGGCTTTTAAAGGCTATGTGTGGCTGTAGGAGCGTGGGTTGTGGGTCGGGTCTTTAACTGTTTATTTCTTTTTCAGAGGGGGGTGTCGGGCCTGGTGACTGTTGGGTTGCTGGCCACTCTTTTGTCCACTGGGTGGGTCGGCGTGCTGCTGCCTGGCCTATCGGAGTTAATTTGGGACTGGACCCGTCGGTGGTGGCTGTGACATGGCTGGGCGTGAGAGGACTTTGTTGGTCGCAATTGCTGCCTTTGCTACAGCGCCACGGGAGGACGTCGCCGTAGCCGGCCGCCCTGATTGTGCATCTGGGGGGCAATGACCTGGTGTCCTGGTCCTGTAGGCAGCTGATCCGGTCAGCGCAGGACGATCTGGGAGTGGTGCTTCGGATGTTTCCAGGTGTTATTTTACTGTGGTTGGACATCATTCCAAGGCCGACTTGCTGGGACCAGCGTTGGTGGCCTCGGGGCTTGACTAAGATCAATCGCCAGATTGGTCATTGGGTCTGGGAGAGGGGGGGTTATCAGATCTTGCGTGACTGGGTGGACGTCGGGTGTTCGTGGCTCTATCGGGCTGATGGGGTTCACTTGTCACCAGTTGGTATGGACCTGCTCCTTAACGACTGGCAGGAGGCCTTGGAATATATGTCTGTCCGTGATGTGCGCTGGTCGCAACTTGGGGCTGGGGGGGGGCGGCACATGAACAGGGTTATGTGCCGGTGGTGGGATCCTGGAGGTTTCCGGGGTCCGGAGCAGCAGGCTACATTTGGGCGGGGGCGGGGTGCCCCTGACCCGGTCAAACCTCGGCCGACTTTTGCTAATAGCATGGCGAAGTCGGGGAGAGGGGCATGGCAACTTGCCGGGTGGCAAGTTATGGCATTAGCGGTGGCAGGCACTTTGCTAAGGTATGGCTGGTGCAGCCGGGTGCCGCTAATGGGGGCTAGGAAGTTTGATGTTGGTTTGTTCTAATTGTTGATGGTTAATAAAAGCTGTGACCAGTTGTGTTCCATGAAGTTATGGTGTGATGTCTTTTGTTGGGGGGGGTTGGGTGGGGGGTTGGATGGGTCGGCGGGGGGGGGGGGAAGGGGGGGGAAGGGTGGGGCCCGAAGCGCCGGGTCCGCCTGCCTCGGTTATTATCCTATCTTGCCTTTTCTCTAAGGTATACATATTAAGATCTTTACATTTAGGCGTCCTCATGGTAACATGTTAAAACCCTCCGCCCAGTGTGCAGCGGCGGCCAAGAGAGCAAATAGAATGCTAGGTATCATAAGGAAAGGAATGGAAAATAAAACAAAGGATGTTATTATGCCTCTGTATCGTTCTATGGTGCGACCGCACCTTGAATATTGTGTGCAATTCTGGTTGCCATATCTTAAAAAGGATATAGCGCTATTAGAAAAGGTACAGAGAAGAGCCACCAAAATGGTAAAGGGGATGGAAGGATACCCCTATGAAGAGAGGCTAAAAAAGTTATGGTTCTTCAACCTGGAAAAGAGGCGGCTGAGGGGAGATAAGATAAAGGTTTATAAATTAATGAATGGAGTGGAACGGGTAAACATAGATCAATTGTTTATTCCATCAAAATATAGAAAGACTAGGGGACATGCAATGAAGCTACAGGGTAACCTATTTAAGACTAATAAGAGAAAATATATTTCACTCAACGTGTAATCAAACTCTGGAATCCATTATCGGAAGATGTAGTAAAAACTGCTGGTGTAGCCGGGTTTAAAAAAGGTTTGGACAAGTTCCTGGAGGAAAGGTCCATAAACCATTATTAAAGGGTCCCGGGATAGCCATTGCTTGCCTCAATACAAACATCGTGGAACCTGTGTCTTTTGGGGAAACTGCTAGGTACTTGTGACCTAGATTGGCCACTGTTGGAAACAGGATGCTGGGTTTGATGGACCTTGGTCTGACCCAGTATGCCATCTCTTATGTTCTTCAATCTTACCCAACAGCCCTTCAGCAATATCAGTAACAAAGATTTTAAAAAGAATCGGACCAAGGACAGATCCCTATGGCTCACCACTGGTAACCTCCTTCTCCTCCCACTCAACCAATTTCTAACCCAATCAATAACTTTAAAGTCCATCCCTAGGATGCTCAGGTTTTTTTATAAGTTGCCTGTGTGGAACAGTGTCAAAGGCTTTACTGAAATCTAAGTACACTATATCTAGGGCTCTCCCTCAGTCCAACCCATTGGTCACCACTGATTGTATTCAATGAAGAAATCTTCAGGAACAGAGGCCCTCCCTCTTCCCTATCAACATTTGTTTCCTGATTCAGAAAAAGCATGCATATTCATTGACGTCGTTCTCATTGTTTTACTGTGTCTTGATGAAGGTTTAGACGTGTTTCAGACAGAGGAGCAGAGCAGCAAAATGCCGTGGAATTTGAATGCATTATTTCACATTCTATCCTCTTTCTGTCTGCTCTGTATTCTTTTTACTTAGATCCAAAATCTTCCACTTTGTTTTCATAGACTACAATATGAACTTTCTAGTCCCACAGGTGCTCCTTGTGGTCTTGGGCAAGCCACTTAACCCTCCATTGCCCATGTTCCCTGTAAGTATTAGTGTGTGTGTCTCATATCCCCACGTGTTAAATGTATCCCCCACTTGTGTTGTGACCGCTTTGATTGAAGGATAAGGCGGTATACAAAACTGTCTAAATAAAATAAATAAATAAATAAATACTTGAAACTCATCGAGCAGCAACGGCTAGGCTAAATAAACGGGATATTCAGTGGTGAAACCTATCCGGACTGGTCAGACACCAGTGCTGCTATCTGGGCAGCAGTAACCGGACAATCATCTGTTTTAACTTTAACTGGTTAACCTATCTGATTAACAGCTGAATATCACTGCTAACCAGCTAGTGGCTGTCACCGTCCCTCCTCTGCCCACAGACGGCTCCTGTTTGTTCGGCACTCTGTGGGGATATTCAGCGGTACTAACTGGTTAGTGCCACTGAATATGATGCTGACCACATTTTGGCCACTTAGCAGGTCTGCTAATCAGCTAAAAAACTTTGGAAATATCTCTCTTAGCTTATAATGTGCTATCAGGCTCTGAGAAATTTCTGTTTTCACAGTTTCTCTCTTGTGAATATTGTAAGGTTTAATGCTGCTAAATATCCAGTGGTTTCCTAAAGGTTAAAAGAACATTAATACGCTACAGTCCAACTTTGACAAGGTCCCTCATGAGAAACTCTTGGCAAAATTAAAAAGTCATGGGATAGGAGGCAGTGTACTATTGTGGATCAGGAACTGGTTAAAAGATAGAAAGCAGAGGGTAGGGCTAAATGGCCAATTTTCCCAATGGAGAAAGGTGAATAGTGGTGCACCCCCGGGGATCTGTGCTGGGTCCGCTGCTTTTTAACATATTCGTAAATGCCCTGGAAATGGGAATAACGAGTGAGGTAATCAAATTTGCAGATGACACAAAATTATATTCAAAGTTGTTAAAACCCTAGAGGATTGTGAAAAATTGCAGGACGCTTGATAAATTGGAAGACTGGAAGTCCAAATGGCAGATGAAATTTAATGTGGAAAAGTGCAAAGTTAGGCACCCAGGGCCCGATATTGAAGTAGGTAGACTATGCGCAGCTACTGCACATAGCTCTGCCCGCTCACCTCTAACCCCGGATATTCAATGCCATGGCAACAGCATTGAATATCCAGGTTTGGTGCTGAGTGGATTCACCTGCAGAGCCTAACTGGGTAGCGGCGATATTTTTCTATTAACCGGTTAGCATCCACGGCTAAAACTAGACGAGCCAAAAGCTGGCCTAGTCTTAGGCGCCTATTGTTAACTGGGTAGTGATCCAATATTGCCGCTACCCGGTTAGTGTCAGTCACCACCTCCGCTCTGCCACACAAGGTCCCCAACATGCTTTGATGCTAACCGGATAGCACTGGGGCGTGTAGGAGGCTTAGACGGGGATATTCAACCACACTAACCATGTATGTGCCATTGAATATCCCCATCTAAGGCATTTACACAGTTTACTAGGCTGTAAACCATGTAAATGCCCTTCAAATATCAGGCCCCTAGGAAAGAACAACCAAAACCATGGTTGCATGATGCAAAGTACCACCTTAGAAACCACCACCCAGGAAAAAGATTTAGATGCCATTATGGATAATACATTGAAACCCTCCGCCCACTGTGCAGCGGTGGCCAAGAAAGCAAATAGAATGGCAGGAATCATAACGAAAGGAATGGAGAAGAAAACCAAGTATATTATAATACCTCAGTATCATTCCATGGTACGACCACACCTTGAATATCATGTGCAATTCTGGTCACCATATCTTAAGAAGGCTATAGCAGAATTAGAAAAGGTACAGAGAAGAGCGACAAAAATGGTAGAGGAGATGGAAGGGTACCCCTATGAGGAGAGGCTTAAAAGGTTGGGGCTCTTCAACTTGGAAAAGAGACGGCTGCAGGGAGATATGAAAGAGGTCTACAAATTAATGAATGGAGTAGAACAGGTAAACGTAGAACAGTTGCTTATGCCATCAAAAACTAGAAAGACTAGAGGACACCAAATGAAACTACAGTGTAACCCATTTAAGACTAATAAGAGAAAACAATTTTCACTCAATGTGTACTCAAACTCTGGAATTCGTTACCGGAGGATATAGTAAAAGCTGTTAGTGTACCTGGGTTTAAAAAAGGTTTGGACAAGTTCCTGGAGGCAAGGTCCATAAACTATTATTAAACAGGACCCTGGAAATCCACTGCTTACCCTGGGATGAGCATTGTGGAAGCTGTGTACCTTGTTGGGAACCTGCCAGGTTCTTGTGACCTGGATTGGCCACTGTTGGAAACAGGATGCTGGGCTTGATGGACCTACTCTGCTCTCCCAACTTCTGCTAAAGCAGTATGATCTTGAGATCCTTCTAAGACCCATTTTGGGATCTTATGCCATAAAACGAGAGCACTCATGTGTGAATTCTGGTTTTCCAACTGCCTCTCAAAAGAATGCCGCTGATAGATGTAGGGGTCAGAAAATACGGGCCTATAACACTTGAATAAGAAAAGCGCCAGCCTGGTACCAGGTGTGCACTGCTATATGGAAAATCCTGGGTTTGATCCCCAAATCAGCTCTTCAGTTTCCTGGATCAGCTGAAGGTGGCCATGCTTAAATATAGGAGATGCCTAAGGGAGAAATCGTTGTTTTTTTTAAAATCCCTATATGAAAATTTACAAACATTTCCCTGTGTTGAAATTCATAAGTGTTCTCTCTAGAGTGTCACTGGAAGCTTTTTGCAAAGAAATGCCTGAGGTCAGAGTGTATTCTCTTATGAAACATCTGCATACCGCTAAATAGTCCCTGCTGTTATGCCCAGGGCCAGATTGATGATAGCTGGTATTTTTAAACTAGACAAGGTCATGCATTTTGGGCCCAGTAGTCAAAGGGGTTTATTCGATTTACAGGACCTTCTGCCCATATAAACCCTGAGAGGGATATTCAGCCACACTAACAGGACAGTTCCGCTGAATAACCTCTCTACCTGTTGTGGCATTGCCTGGATAGTGCCAGGGCGGTTCATGGGTGGGGTGAGGTGGTCTCGACATGTGCCCACATAAATTTAGGTCATTTCGATAGCTTTCAATTCAGGACAGTGGCATAATATTGCTGCTGGATAGCCATGCTGGCCAGCACTGAAACTGGAAATCTGGATCCTAACGCTGATTATGTAGTTTCAGTTCTGTCCATGGTAGCCAGGCTATTTAAAACTGCTGACCGCCGTAGGCTGAATATTGGGTCCAAACCTGACCTGTTAGATCCTGATTCAGTTTGGTTTTCAGGATATCCTAAATGAAAATGCATGAGATAGATTTGCATGCATTACCTCCACTGCATGTAAATTTATCTCCTGCATATTCGTTGTGGGTATCCTAAAAACTTGATTGAATGGGTCTTGGAACCTCTGGACTGGAAAGTCATTTGCTAGGTGTAATTTAGAATTATTCAACAAAGCCCCATAAATAGCGATCACCTAATAAACCCCAAAAATACCAAATCACTATATCCCCTTTGTGAAACTCAACTAATAAATGTCGGATGTTGCTGGAAAGGGACAAGCATTATAATTCATGTCCTCCACTCGGTTTCATCCTTTTAATCAAAATGTATAAATCCTATAATAAACACCAAAAAGTAAAGTCCCAGCTACTTAGCTGCTTCCAAGATTCCAAATCCTGAAGAACCAGGCACGACGTGCACGTTTCGGGTTACCACCCTGTTTCAAGTGCTATCATCATGTAACATTGTTCAACCGACCACAACGCTGAAGAACAGCTGATTCATTCAAAGGGTCAAGTCGTTGTGGAATGGCCAGATTTTGCCGTCACTCAAAACAATCCTCCAATAGGAATAACGGAGTATACCCACTGAACCAGGGAAATCCCGTATCCTATAGGGAGATGTCAGATAATACTAGACCAATCGATTTCTCTATTGAGACCAGCTGGGTGTACCGTTTATAAACGGAATATCCAATGTTGTTCATATCGTTGAAGCTTTTGAGTCCGGTCCCCTCCTCGAGGATCCAACGGGACATGGTCAATGACCAACCAATATAGGTCCGAAAATTCATGATTGAATGCAAGGCAATGTTCTACAATTGGGGCCTTTTAATCATACGAATTGTTCTGCCCACAAAAACCATAGGAGAAGAACATTGAATTATATAGACCACATAAGAAGTGTTGCAATCCATTTCCCACCGCCGTGATATAGTTCGACCTGTCAGAGGATGAGTCCATTCAATCCCCGTTATAGAGGAAGCACAGTACATACAATTACCACAAGTTCTATGTCCAATAGTTTGCCTAGATGGTCTAGAAGGTCTATCCAATGGTACCGTTGACTGAGCCACATAATCACCCAAATTAGCTCCCCGAGAAAATGCTGCCATAAAAGGTCTATGAAAACAAGGGTGCAATTCTAACACTGGCCAGTGTTTTTTAAGAATGTTAATAACATCAGTACTGGACGTCATATACGGTAAAACTCCCACAATGACCGATGAAGATCCAGCTTCAGTATTAGATTGTCGATCAAGCAGTAGCCAATCTCGATGCATGTATAAAGCCTGACGATAAGCTCGCTGTATTATCTTTTCTGGATAACCCCTAACACGGAGTCTCTTAATAAGCTCCGCTGAATGGACCTTAAAGTCAGCCACAGAAGAGCAAATCCTTCGTATCCGTAAAAATTGTCCATAAGGGAGACCTTTTTTCAATGAAGTAGGATGGAAACTCTGAAAAGTAAGCAAACTATTTCGTTGGACAGGCTTTCGATACAAAAACTTTTATTATAGGATTTATACATTTTGATTAAAAGGATGAAACCGAGTGGAGGACATGAATTATAATGCTTGTCCCTTTCCGGCAACATCCGACATTTATTAGTCGTGCCTGGTTCTTCAGGATTTGGAATCTTGGAAGCAGCTAAGTAGCTGGGACTTTACCTTTTGGTGTTTATTATAGGATTTATACATTTTGATTAAAAGGATGAAACCGAGTGGAGGACATGAATTATAATGCTTGTCCCTTTCCGGCAACATCCAACATTTATTAGGTGTAATTTAGAGGCTTTTATATCCAGATTAGGAATTGCAATGACTATCCAGTGAAAAATAAAATCTAAATCTAAATCATATTCACATAGCACAATTCTGTGTTCTTTCTATCTTTTTTTCTTATAATAAAACTTTTTGTTATCTTTTACTTTGCAATGGTTTTTGAATATGCAAGACTGCAAATAATTGCATGGGACTGTAAAATCCATATATTAGGAGATCATTAATGTGGTAAGCATTGTGAAGTGCAAAAGTTTTTGAAACAGAATAGGCTGCATGGGTCTCCTTGGAGTTGTAGTCTGACTCCAAATCAGTTGGATGTGTTAAAGCTATTTCAAGTGAATCAGGGTTGCAGACATCGAATCTCCAAAACAATGTGACTGCAAGAATCAGTGTCTGATAGAACCTATCAGAAACAGCAAACTATTATGATTCAGCAGTTTTACAGGATGAAACATGGGTTTGGCTGGTTATCCACTGAAAGTCAAGCTCAGCAATGTTATGAGTAATTGCTGAGTGGGCTGAAGTACTGGTAATGATTTGTGGCCAAAATTTAAAACCAATGGCAACTCTTTCTCTAGAGTTTTCCCCCCTCTACCCACACAGCCCTATCCCTCCATATGGTTGCTTTCCTCTTTCTGATGAGGGCAGTTTCTTGGTGCTGCATAAGTGATACTAGCTCCAGCACTAGCAGCAAATTTCTGGGATGACAGGCCTATAAATATATAACCTGGTGCTTCCAATAATGGTCTAATGGGGTTATTATACTCTTTATACTTCTCCCCAGTCCAGCTAATTAAAGCTGTTTGAATGAGCAAACACGGCTCAGAATCTGTGTAGAATGATTTGAAAAACCCAGGACAATGGAGATTTGCATGTTATCCTGTTATCCAAGTTACTCCTTACCATGTAAATATCTCATGTATATAGTTACCCCTGTTATCCAAGTTTGGTCCCCTGTTCGATGTAAAACCAAACAGCTTGTTGTTATGGTCGTTGTGTTATAATGTAAACCGCGCTGATGCCAAATAGCGCGGTATATAAGAGATTGTAATAAATAAATAAATAAATAAATCTGTTTGAAAGTTTAAAAATATTTGCTGAAACATTTCAGAGTTGAGGTGTTGTGCCTTAGTGCCACGCTGTGGTCTAGGTCTGTTTCAGGGTCATACCCTGGGGTAATCACATGTCTGACCCAAAATCAGTACTGGACAGGGTTCTGCAAATTTCTTTAATTTCCATGATGATGTTGTTGTTAAGTGCCGTCGAGTCAGTGTCGACTCATGGCGACCCTCTGGATAGTTGTCCTAAATTGTGTTCGGTCTTTAATCAAGAGGCTCATTGTTGACAGACTGGCATCCGTAGCTGCTGTACTTGAACATTTGTCTGGTAAACCTTCAAGGCTGTTGGCATGGTTTCTTTGCTGACAATCTTCAACGTTATTTTTCTCTGGATGGGGATAACGCTACTGCTTTGGATAGAGTGTTCATTCTTATGCAAGCCATAAATAAATGGATGATGGAAAAGTAGCTGAAGTTCAATATTGTAAAGATGGAAGAATAATGGAAAACAGGAGTGCTGAAGTCAAAGCTTTGTTACCTTTGTTGGATGGCATATCCGTGCTACCGCATACCAGATCTGGAATGCACTCTTGCTTTTCCCAGCTGTGGTGGATTTACCACTTAATGTGATCAGATTTTTCTTCTCCTGTAAAATTTAGGATAGATCATAAGATGATGTGCTTTGTTTTTGAGGCTCTAAGAGGAATGTGGGATGAGTTACCTTAGGGCTTACTGCAATGGTATCAACCAAAATGAAACTCGTGATTGCCTCAAACCATAGGTGCCAACTTTTGAAAATAATTGGGGTGCTGAATTCATAACTCAACACAAATTACCTTAAAAAGGGGAAATTATTAAGCTTGGTAGATTGTAGATGTGACTGACCAGATGATCATCTGTAAATGTCAAGAGTTATGCAGCTGATATGGGCATAGGAAAGACTCATATGGTCATATCAAAAGCTAGAGAAGTAATCAAAGTCCTAACTAGTCTTTTTTTCCAGTTTATACCCATCAGGATGTCCCTTCCTCTCATCCCCTTCAGCCTGTTCACACCACACTCACTATCTCCCTTCCAGCCCATCCTCACCACACTCTCCCCAGCCAGTCCTCCCCAGACTTTCCGTTCCCTCAGGCTATCTACTGCTTTCTCCCCTCATACAGTCTCCACCACTTTTTCTCAGTCCCTTTTCTGTCATATTCTCCTCTTTCTTATTCTGTTTTCCCCTCTCCCTCTTCCCTTTCTTACTTCATCTGCCGTTTTTAATTATTCCCTTCCTGTATGGGCCTAATTATTATTTTTATATTTAGTGGAACGTGGTTAAACAGCTCTTTTCCTGCTCCACTCCCTACACCTCCATAGCCCTGCTGTACTCCCCCTTATCCTTGACCCATCCTTCTGTTTCCCTCCACATCCCACTCATCCTTCCCTAGCCAGCTCCCCTCTTCCCACCCTTTCAATGCTCCCCACTACTCACCCCTCCTCATCAGGTGAGACTTTCCTTCGCTAGCAGGCTCAGTTCATCTCTCAACTTGTTATTGCCCATCCTTCACAGTCGTGAATTATTTCCCTGCTCTGCTCTCCCTTAGTCCAGACACATCTCTCTTTTCTAGGGCTGCTTCTCCACCCATCCCATGCAGCACTTCACCCAGTACCCATGGATTCCAGATCATTGGCAGACGTATGCCTACAGAGTCCACATGAGATGCTCTGCCACTTGTGGCCTCGGCCAGGGTCACAGCCGTATGTGGTGCTTTATGTCCTCTGTTTGAAATCTCAGTGTTCACATAATGGGTGGAAGAGCGAGACATGTTTCAACAGCCCCAGACATGGTACTAAGCACTCATACTAACCCACTGCATGCTGTCCTACCTGATACTTTTCAAATGGCCCAAAGAGTTCAGTAGAGAGTTTGATGATGGCTACAGAGCTAACCAAGATGAAGGCAGGAAGCCAAACCAGGAAACATATAGGTGGGCATTTTCAAAGTGTTTAAACTAGTTATCAGACCGGCTAACAGCTGAAATGCAGTCACCGGGATTCAGCAGCTCTAACCGATTAGTGCCACTGAATATCCCCATAGACTGCCAAATGACTGGTTAAAAATAGGGCAGTCTGTGAGAGGAATGGGGGCAGTGACAACTGCTATCCAGTTAGCATCCCTTGATGATATTCTTGCTTAGCTTGTATAACTATGCTTCCGCCTTTATCAGCTCATTTGACAATGATATCGGACGTGCAACGCAATTCCTCTAAGGCTTTCCATTCCATTGTAGACAGATTCCGAAAATAGGATAGTCTAACTGTGGATTCATAAGCAGAAAGATCTTTCAACGATATGTCATCTGCATAGATGTGGTATATTATGTTGCGTCTTTGGATGATGTTGCAAATTGGTTGTAGGTATATGTTAAACAACAGTGCAGTAACTGTGGATCTTTGGAGGATTCCTTGGTGTTGTTTGAATGGATTGGACATCTGATCACCCATTTTGACTTGTTGCATGCAGCCCATTAGGTATGATCAATACCATGCAAGTGGGGCTTTGCTTATTCCTATATCTTGTAGTCATTCTATGAGTTTGTGGTGGTTTATGGAAACAAAGGCTGCTGATATGTCGAATAATATTAGGATGTATCCTTGTTTTGGTTTTTCTATAAATGTAATTATTGTGTTTGTCAGACGTAAGGTTTCTATGCTGTGATTGGATCTGAACTCATGTTGCTGGAGATCAAGTGGGGCGAATTTGTTGACATCTTGCAGTTGAAGTTGTGCTGCTTTTTCAATTATTTTGGCTAGGAAGGGAAGGCTGGCGATGTATGTAAAAAGACCGGCCACATGCAAGTTCTGGCCTGATTTTATAAATGTGTATATGCCAAAATAGACAGCAGTGTCCACAGCCACATAGATGTCCCTATGACAATCATTTAGGATGGGGACATCTATTCCATGCTTTATACATGTCCCTGCCTGCTATTTTGCAAGCCGAGATGTGCATCGGTGCGCCGACCACAACACAAATGTCCTCATCTTGTTTCATTTTACTTTAACAGTTGTGAAAAGTATTAGAGATATCAAAGCACCTTCTTTACTACTCCCTTCAGATGTTTTGATGGCAGAACAAAAGCTTTTTTGTGCCTATTCGTGCCCTGTAGTAGGTATAGAAATGTACAGTATCGTGGGTGGATTGAGGCATGGTGGCCACACACGTGTATCTTTTACAAAATGCCCCATACATGTATATGCCATGGACTTATTCTGGAGACAATACCCAACTTTCTAACATGGCTCCAGGGATGTGCTTTGCACATCTGAATGCCCATTTTTAGATGTCCAAACCACAAATAGAGCTTCTAAAGTGGCCACCATAGGCAGAGTTAGACCAGAGTAGTCATATGAATATAATTTTATAAAGGATTTTGTGCTTAAAGACCTTTTCACACATATAACAAGAGCTTTTATATAACATCTCAGGTGTTTATATGCATAAAAGTACATGTGGTGATAAGGCGTGTACTTTTATGTGACCAATGAGTTAGCCTGTTTTGTGGCAGAGTTTGGGAGGAGCAGAGTCAGAGTTGCAATTTACGCATCAATTTTATAAAATACCTATATAAGTCCGTACTTTAAAAACAAAAACGTATGTTTATTAAAATGGACAACATTTAGAATAAAATACAAGGCACTTCATACCATATTCAAAACCATTCATTCAGAACCAGTCACCTGCCTGAAAGAATACATCTGAATCAGTCCGGAAAACAGACCAAGGAGAAGTTGTAATAAAAATTCTCTTGAAATACACCCCGATTTCAAAAGCAGTAACTCATCCACATCTAAGAGAGCTTTCTCTCTCTATGCCCCAATACTATGGAGCTCACTGCCTCCAAGCATGAGAGACACTAAGGACCCTAAATCCTTCTGTAAGTTCCTTAAAACATTCCTGTTTAGGGACCACTATGGTGAACCAGTCACCTAATTAAAATTCTCCATGTAAGCATCAGACATCCCATTTTACAAGATGACCTCCACTCATTGATACTATAATTTATAGGCTTATTTCTATGTACATAGTTTTCATTTAAATCGGTTTCAGATTCAAGTTATTACACCTCCCCCCCCCCCCATCCCTTTCCACTCCTGTTAAATGGTTATTTGTCATCCTGTTTTATGTAATGTTCATTGAAGTTATCTGTAAACCGCTTTGATTCACTAAAAGCGGTAAACAAGCACAAATAAAATAAATAACATTTGTGTGCGTTGGACTCAAGAATTACTGTAGAGATCCATGCTAACCTTTGGGAGCATGTCTGCATGTACTCCTGCTGCTATGCATTGGAGCCGTGGCTCACCACACTGAACAGCATGCAGGTTCACTTACCCCTTGAGGAGCTAGTAAGGGCACCCATGCTAAATGGCAACAATCACAGTTAGCAGGCACCAGTGATGCCCAGGCTATCCACGATGTGCCATCAACCCCTACGTTCCGCCCTTATCTTGCCCGGTGACCACCCCATCAACTGCTAATGGGTTAGTATGGGATTGTACTGCGGTGTCCCACACCAACAGCGCAGTTTAGTAAACACGCCCCTAAAATCTACACCTGAGAAATCTCTGCGGCTTCCGTCTAGCTGTGATTTCTGCCAGTTTATCCCTGGTAGGTTTTCTAAAATCACTGCCGATCTGCGTGTGGAAATGCCATGCAGCTCTTTTAAAATTGGCTCCTTATTAAGCAGTCAGGGCCCATGATTGCAGGGTTGCAGGAGAAGCTTTGCTATATGATCCCAGCCGCAGACTGTCACTGCAATAACCTGACAAGTTGTGTTTCAGTAGTGGTTGGGTAAAGATATAAAACAGGAGAAAAAAAATCCCCAGGTAGTTGTTGAAGGCTTATGGCAACAGATCCCAGCCCTGGTTCCAGCTGAGCTGAAAGTGTAAAGGAACAGGAGAAAACTGTAGAGTCAAAGAAAGAAAGAGAAAGCTTACACAAATGTCTTAGTCCAAGCAATCATCTTCATTACCTTTGTCATGGAAAAATGTTCAGATTGCTAACCAAACGGGATTGTGCCTTACTGTTACATATACTGTACAAACTACATCAGTATCCATTTGTGCTTGGCATCTACTGATACAAACTTGGCTATCGTTCCTTCTGGCGCTACTGGGGAAGCTCGGTTCAGGATATGGTGGGAACTGGCAACTCATCTCATATGATTCACTGGAGCATGCTGTGTCAGTGGAAAAAGCAGCACAACCACCAGCCGCTAATCGATTCACACAACAAGCGTCGGAAGGGTTAAGAAGTTTTCATCTGTGACACTGAAACTGAAGCCAGCCGTAGGTCATATTAACGTCCCAGTCACAGGAAAATGAACCTGTGAGACAGAACCTAATTATCTGCGAAACCGAAAGCTGGTCTCAGTTCAATAACTTACGATAGAGCTGGCAGCCAGATAGTGTTGCTATGGCAACACGGGAAAAAAAATCTCCTCACTGCAGAAAAAGAACAAGGAGGAGATTGTAACCCTCAGTATGCTGCCATCGTCTGATCTTAGGCGTGCGGATGCCAAGTTATAACTAAATGCTGCTCGAAATGTCTACCCCATTTAACGTCTTCGATAATTATGGACATGAAAAACGCAATTACAGAGGTGTGATGTGCTAAAATAAAAGGTAGCAACTACTGAACTATGGATTAATTTTAGAGGGAAGAATATTGCAGTTTTCTCAGTTTTAACTGAGGCGTGTGGGTGCCTTTCGGTGTCTGTCTCACACTAGAACGAACACATATCAGTAGAGGGATCTCCTTAAAGTTATTGGTTAAAGCAGGGCTTCTCGGCACCTGTCCTTGTGAGCCCTAAAATGGTCTGGTTTTCATAACAATCCAATATAAATGTGCAGGAGATATATTTGTATACATTTGGCCTAACTGCTAAAATAATAAAACAAACACAGGTTAATTGGCGTATTTTGGCCATTCTGGCAACCACACCTGCTGGGTAGGGGGATGGGAGGGGGAGCCACCTCTGAGAACTGGAATAGAGACCCATTTGGTTCAAAGGATGGGCTATTGACCTCTCATACCAGGATTCAAGGCCTATCAGAGGATGGCCAGCAAGGCCATTTGGCCGGGTCTCACACAGAAGTGACCTCCATTACTTCTCTGTTGTTATTAATTATGAGCTCTAAAACCGTGGGGCCTCTCTGATTCTTTGAAAGGCCCTGCTGGGTGAGATGAGTTTGAGGTACTCAGTTCAGAGCCAGGCAAGCAACAGACCATTTCCTGCTGAGACAGCTCACACCATTCACTGACCCGGATCACAAAGCATAGCAGCAAAGCATACAGTGCCCCTTGTTCACTGGACATAGTTACCTGTTATAATGTAAACGCTGCTTGTATAATTTCCAGTTCACTGTAAACCGCTTTCACCATTGCAAAAAGCAGTATGTAAATGTAGACAAATAAATAAATAGATACAGTAGAAAATGCTTTCAGATTTAGAGCCTCACACCACTTTTACTTTTTGTAGCTGCCTCCGTTTACTATTATTAGGGGCCTTAATGTTACAGTTTCTTGGTTTCTCTTCAAAATCAGTCACCTGCCCACTGTTACCCTTCTATCTCTCTAGCCCCCCCCCCCCAAGGAAGGAAAGACAAGTGCAAAACGTTATCTGGTCAATTTTTATTGGAAAAGGCAGCCAGCTTCTTCAAAGGAAGAATATTAGTCTTTCTGACAGCCTTAATAGTACATGCACAGAACGGAGTCTGTTTACAAAAGGGGTTCTCCAATTATGTGCACACAACAAAATGCTTTTAAAAATCTAATCCTATATCATTGTTAATGGGCGTCCATCACTGTAATGTACTCTTAAAAATCAGAACCACAAAAGCTAGAGTTTTCTGTTGTCATAGGATAAATCTTGTTAATATGTGGTTAAAGTTGATGCTAGACTCCAAATTAAAACTGTAGGCCTGCCATTTAATTAAGAAGTCATAAGATACCGTGAAACCACTAATCTGAATTACTGTAAGATGCAGTTCATACTGTAAGTCTCATACCATCCCGTAGCCAAAAGCCCATGTTCCAGTGCTTGGGGTTTGCAAAATTTGGAAGCTTAGCAGAGGCAGAATTCACAGCTGGATGAGGAAAACAGCACAATATCCAGACGGTCAACTAAACAGAAGACGCTCACTCCCCAGGGATACAAGAATGTGTTGCAGTCTAAGTGCTAATTTTGTTTGTGAACCTCATAGTTAAGTCACAGAAAAAAGTGACATCCATAGGTACCTTGCTGGTCCACCTTTAGACTATCACACACGTTTAATTTTGCTATCTTTTTGTGGGATAAGGAATGTGAAAGTAAAGATGGTCATAGCCTTTTTCTAAAATCTTAGACAAGGTGCATGCCTCTATGACCATTTGTAATTTTATGGATGTGCTTAGGAATTTCCCTGAGGCCACTGGAGAATTCATGATTTCCTCTTGAAAGATGTGGATACTGTTTAACCATGCTACATTTGACTAAAGGTGACGACGGATGGAAGGAGATGGACGTTCTATAAACAGAACAAAGTCAACCAAAGTGAAAGGTGTGGAGAAAACGCAATAGACTCGTTCAAAATACTTCCACTATCGACCATCTTCGTTCTCAAGAGAACTCAAGTACTAGGGAAATAGAAAATGCACAAAAGAGCATCAGCAAGCCTTGCACAACCTCCCCCTTCACAGTTGTTTTGAATAGACTGCAGCATAACTGAATACACTAGAATCTGATAACAGCCCAACTATTTGTAAGGATTGTTTTCTCTCTTATGTGTACATGATCAAAGTTGCAGCAGTGTTCCCATTGAAACAGGCTGGTTTCTTGCCTAGCATGCTGGGAAAACTTGGAGTGACAAGTGTTCTGTATTAGGAGGACATAGGCAAACAACTATTGAACAGATAGGTCTCTTATTGCCTTAGCTAAAGAGGCTGCTTTATTCCTTAAAGAGAGAGGGGGGGGGGGCATATTCAGCTACTGGACACTGCTGCTGTAATTTAAGCCCGAATATTCAGTGCAGGGCCATATCCAGCAATTGGCACTGAATATCAGGTTTGTGAAACCACCTAAAGTTAGGACAGCATTTAATCTATCCTAACTGTTGGCATTTTAGCTAGCCGGTCAGCAGCTGTATATCAGTGCTTACTGGTAGCTACTGGTGCTGTCCCTGCTCTGGCACAGAACGCCCCAGGTTAAGAAGGGATATTCAGTGGCACTAACCACATTATAAATAGCAAATAGCCCCAGTGAGTGGGATTTATGTGATTTGAATAATGGCTCTAGAATACATATTTGGGACACAGAGGGATGCAGGTTCAAATCCAGACATCCTTAGCTGTGAAGAGGAATGCACTAACACCATCAACGACTGTAATAAACCAACTACGAGCTAATGTTTTCAATCACAAACAAATGGCAGAAATACATGAGTGAAACCATGGCTACCAACTTTTATGTACTTACTAAATATGGGAGAATGAGGGGAGGGGGATTGTTTGGGGTTTCAGCTTAAATTTTTCTCCATCAAAAATAAAATAGTGTTGACAAGAACAAGTTTCTTATTGTCTCAAAACAAATGAGGGGGGGATATTCAAAGCGATTAACACGGTTAGCAGTCGTGCTGATTGCATTAATCGCACTGACAAGATATTCAGCAGCACTAACACGATCAGTACCCCCTGAATATCCACGGGTGCTGCTGCTGTACGCCTCGATTCTAGCTGGCCAGCATTGGGGCATTTTGGGGCCAGCGACAATATTGAGCACTGCCTAGTTTTCGCAGAAGTTAGGTTTGCCACCAGAGTTAACCGGGCAGCAGCTGAATATTGCTGCTGCTCAGTTAGTTTCTTATCCAGCCAACCCAGATATTCAGTGCTGATGGCTGGATATGGGCCCAGCGTAGAATATCCAGTCTTAGCTTCAACGACGATGACTAACCATGTTAGAATGGCTCACCACTGTCACCGCTGCTGAATCTCCCCTCCCCCCAATGTATAACACAAAACATATGACACCCATACAAAATCCTTCTTTGAATGCAGAATGAATGAAAACCTGATTGTTTTGAGGAGTGTGGGTGTCTCTACATTTAAAGTGAATGTTCCAATTAATAAAAGTGTTGTTTGAAATATTTCCAACCTTAAATGACTGATATTGAACTAGGAATCAATGCATGCCTAGTAGCATACCAACAAGATAACATTTTCGCAACACTGGAAAACGAAGATTTTGCTTTCTGAAAATGTTTGGATGTATCTTATGGATTTTGGGTTGCTGATCATGAAAATCACCTTGAAATTTTCCTATCATGCACCATTTTTTTGCAATCGCCTATTTTTTTATGATTTCCTCACATATTTTAAATCTATTTATTTATTTATTTAGCAGGGTTTATATACTGCTTCTCATCATGTCAAAGTGGTTGCCTAAAAAGTAAGCTGTTTTGTTTAGTCCAGGCATGCACTCAGTGCAGGCTCACAACCTGCAATGGAAATGCCACTGCTCAGGAATGCGTGGACATGCTTAGTCAAGATGGATGCTGGCAGTACAGGCTATAAAAGCACCTTTCATATACAGATGCTATGCACAGGGCCGGCCCGTCCATTGAGCAAGAATGTTTTTTGTACAGGGCCCCGTGTTTCAGGGGGCCCTGCACAAAAAACATCTTGCATCAGCGATCAGCCCAGCTACATTAAAAAAAAAAAAACACAAACCGGCTGCTGCTGCTGCCGCTGTGGCAGCAGCAGAATCGAGCACCCCACGGGGCCCCCCTGCCCTGCAGAATCCTCCTTTCAGCATCAACTCCCTCAGCGTTGGCTGCCAGTCCTACCCCACCCCCATCAGCCCACTTACAGTCTAAGCCCCCCCTTCCCCCCCCCATCAGCCCAGCTAGATAATAAAAAAACACAAACCGGCTGCTGCTGCCGCTGTGGCAGCAGCAGAATCGAGCACCCCGCGGGGCTCCCCTGCTCTGAAGAGTCCTCCTTTCAGCATCAGCTCCCAAAGCGCGGGCTTTTCAGAGCTGCAAAGAGAGAGCTTCTCCTCTCGCAGCTCTGTTAATTCCGCCACGGGAAATCAGCCCCATGGCGGGATTAACAGAGCCGCGAGAGGAGAGGTTCTTCCTTCGTGGCTCTGAAAAGACCGTGCTTTGGGAGCTGATGCTGAAAGGAGGACTCTTCAGGACAGGGGGGCCCCACGGGGTGCTCGATTCTGCTGCTGCCACGGTGGCGGCGGCAGCAGCAGCCGGTTTGTGTTTTTTTATTATCTAGCTGGGCTGATGGGGGGGGGGGGTAGAACTGGTAATGGGCTATGGGGGGGCCTAAGACTGTAAGTGGGCTGATGGGGGGGGGGTTAGGACAGGTAATGGGCTATGGGGTGGGCTAAGACTGTAAGTGGGCTGATGGGGGGGGTATGACAGGTAATGGGGTTATGGGGGGGCTAGGACTGGAAATGGGGTTATGGGGGGGTTAGGACTGGATGTGGGCTGGTGGGGGGTTAGGACTGGTAATGGGCTATGGGGGCAGGGGGCTAAGACTGGAAATGGGCTGATGGGGGGTAGAACTGGAAGTGGGCTGATGGGGGTTAGGATTGGTAATGGGCTATGGGGGGGCTAAGACTGAAAATGGGGTGAGAGGGATTAGGACTGGAAGTGGGCTGATGGGGGACTTAGGACTGGTAATGGGTTGTGGGGGGGGCTTAGGACTGGTAATGGGCTATGGGGGGCTAGGACTGGTACGGGGCTGGGGAGGGTTGCTAGGACTGGACATGGGCTGAGTGGAAGGGGAGTTTGAACTGCAAATAGCTGATGGGGACAGGGGCTTGGAATGGAAATGGGCTGAGTGGAAGGGGGGCTTAAACTGCAAATGGCTGATGGGGAGGGGGCTTGGAATGGAAATGGGCTGTGAGGGGAGGGAGCTAGGACTGGAAATGGGCTGAGTGGGGGGGGGGCTAGGACAGGAAATGGGCTGATGGAGAGGCTAGGATAGGTTTGCAAATGGGCTGTTATGGGTGCTAAGACTGGAAATGGGCTGTAGTGGAGGCTTGAATTGAAATGGACTCATGGAGGGGCTAGAACTGGAAGTAGGCTCATGGGGGCTTGGATTGGAAATGGGCTGAGTGGAGGGGAGCTAGGATTTGACATGGGCTGATGGTGGGGCTAGGAAAGGACTAGAAATGGGCTGATGGGGGGCTGGGATTGGAAATGAGCTGATGGAGGGACTCGGATAGGACTGGAAATGGATGGGGGAGCTAGGACTGGAAATGGGCTGATGGTGGGGCTAGGACTGGAAATGGGCTGATGCAGGGACTAGAAGGGAGTGGATGCTGGGTGGGGCTGGAACTAGAAGGGAGCTGATGTTGGGGGAGGATTAGAATGGGATGGAGCTGGGAGAGTGAAATGGAGAGGGAAAAGATATTTTGTGTGGGAGGGAAGACAAATCTACAATTGGCCGGATATTGGAAGAGTAAGTGGGGACTGAGGATGGAGGGGTAAAATTTGAGTGGATGAAATAGGAATGAGGAAAGAGCAAAAGGAGAAAGATTAGTATGTTAAAGCAGATGTAGAGAGAGGATGGAAAAAAACTAGAAGAGAGAAGAAAGGACAAATGGACAGCAGACGATGGAGAGTTAGCAGAAGACACGAAGAAACCAGAAGAAAGTAGCTGGAGCAATTGCAACTGAAAAAAAATGCACAAAAGGTAGAAAGATATCTCTTTATTTTGAATTTATTTACTGGAATATGTCAGCTCTGGGAAATGTGCATCATTAACGTTTGCGCTTTGTTTAGTACAAGAGGAAATTAATTTATAGTTTTATTTGTACAGTGTTGTTGTACATTCCAAGTTTGGCTTTTGGGGTTCCCAGTTTAATTATTGTCTTCCTGTTTCTAAATTGTGATTCCTTGTTTGATGATGGTCTGTGTTCTGCATGTGTAACTGAGCTGAGGTATTCTGTTTATGTAATTCCTATTTGACATTGCCACTTGTTCTCTTTCCTCAGTAGGTCATGTATTGTTATTCTCTGAGATGTATTGGTTTCATATTTGCAGTGTTGCCTTTTGATAGGTAGGGTCTTGTGAGTCCTGGTAGTGCTGTTATGATACAGCGGGTTTGCTATGGGTTCTAAATGGGCAGTATTTGTAGTAGTTCCTTATGTGCCTGGCGGTTGGCACTGGATTATAGTAATGTAGAAATCTGGTAGTCTTTCTTTATCCATACACTCATTAAGAGGCATGTTTACTAAAAGTTAGTGTATGGTAACATTATGCAAATAGTTATGCAAATTCTGCACCTTATGCAAATGAGGCCCCGCACATGGCCCTGCACCCCCCTTGGGCCACCCCTGGCTATGCATGATGTTGATATCAGTTTGTGTACTTAACAATAGCATTTACATGTAAGTTTCTTGTCTAAAAAATGATTTGTTACAGCAGAAATGTCTCATCAATGTTGCAACAATCGCGATACATTCTGTTACATTTTGTGGTGAGTATAGCTTAAGCCTCAACGGCGCAGCATAACTGCATTTATTAAGAAAGCATATGAGCTCTACTTTGGTTGTAAAGGCGGTCAAGAAGAAGGAAAGAGAAGATGTTCTTCCGCAAATAACCAAAGGAGAGCAGCAGAAGTAATGACCACGGCCTACCAGATGATAATTAAAATACTTTTGGGTTCTCAATAAAGTATTTTAATTATCATCTGGTAGGCCGTGGTCATTACTTCCGCTGCTCTCCTTTTTTTGTAAAGGCGGTCAAGACAAATCTTGGGCTCCTCACATTTGCTGTGCAACATGTGCTGTCCAGCTCAGAGCTTGGGTCAGAGGTACTCAGAAGTCAATGCCTTTTATAGTCCGATGATATAGCGAGAACAGACGGATCACATGACAGACTGTTAGTTCTGTCTAACCAATGTATCCAGCTTCTCTGCTAAAAATAACAAATCTATTGAATACCCCAGTCAGCCTTCTGTCATGAGACCAGTGCCGCATGAAGACAGTATGCCAGTACCAAAGCCACCTGGAGCCTAAATGAGGCAAAGATGCCAGAATACATGGGCCAGATGTGGAAAACAACATGGATCCAGAACCTGAACCGTTTATGTCAGAATTAAATGACCTGGTGAGGAACTCAAGTTTGTTAAAAACAAAAGCTTAACTACTTGGTTCAAGATTGCAAGGATGGGGGTTTGCTGGCGCCAGGTGCAAATATTTCTGTCTTTCAGACCCACCAAGAAGATATGAAAACTTTCTTTGCGCAGGTTGACAACCTCTGTTTTTGCGCCGACATCGATGGGTTGTTCACAGCTTTGGGCTGTGAGCATGACCCAGAATAATGGCGCCTTATAGATTCATCACTGTTAAGCCTAAGCTATTTTGTTACACAATGACAATGTCCACCCTTCAATTCCTATTGCCTATGGAGCGCGCATGAAAGAAACCTATGAAAACATGGAACTGTTGTTGAAACACAGTTCAAAAACTACAAATGGAACATCTGTGTTGATCTAAAAGTAGTGACTCTGCTATTAGGAAAGCAGCTCAGGTATACCAAGTACTGTTGTTTCATTTGCAAATGGGACTCCCATGCTAGAGAGTCTCGGTAAATTAAAAAGAACTGGCTGCTCCGTAAGCATTTGGTTACAGGATAGAAAAATGTGGCATATAAACCAGAAGTAAGGTATTTTTCCTCCTTTTCATACAAAACTCAGACTAATGAAAAACTTCATGAAAGTGATGAACAAGGAAGGTGAAGGATTTTGATATTAGAGACAGATGTTTCCAAGAATAACTGATGCCGAGGTTAAGGAAGGCAATTTTGTGGGTCCACAAGTCAGACATGTCATCAGTGGCAGGCGGTTTGAAGACCTGCTAGTGGGGCCTGAGCAAATCGCATGGAAGGCTTTCAGGGATGTTGTTGAGAATTTTCTCAGCAGTTATATTGGTGCCGTGTATGTCCAGCTGTTTGAGAACATGCTTCAAGCATACAAATCGCTGAAGATTAATTTTCTGTATTTATACTTGGACTTCTTCCCTGCTAATCATGGTGCAGTCAGCTATGAACACGGTGAAAGGTTTTATCAGGACATTGCGACAATGGAAAAGTGGTATCCGGGCAACTGGAACCCATCAATGCTGGCCGGCTATTGTTGGACACTGAGATGAGAAGCATCAGATGCTGAGTACAAATGAAAATCAGGAGCAAAATATTTTTAGCTCAGGTGAACTAGTGCAAAATGTCAGCATCACTGTGCGATTAAACATGCTACATTCAGTCAAAATTTAATGTCACGTTTCTCCAAACTCCTACATGATACAGTCAATCTGAAATTATATTTGTATTCAGCTTGAAGCTATCAATCACCAAAGTTTTTTCAGGAAGCAAAACTTTTGAATAAATTTGTTGTTCAGTGTAGCCATTTAATGGAAATATATGGTGCTGGTTTGCTACTGGTTCTTGCACATCACTACAGTACAAGAGATACAGATCACTTAAAAGTACCCGTTGTTTCTCAGCTGGTACTTAACTGGATAGCTTAGGCCATGTGAAAAGGAAGCCTAAATTGCTATCAGGAAAAGTGACGTCTGAAAATCATAGTTATCCAGATTAAGTGAGCACTTGCCTACATATTAAGTGGCAGCCACGACTGGCATACTGCTACTGAATATCCCACTCATATTGAAGTGCCATTGCTGACTACCATGACATTTAAATTTTGGCCCATTTGAAAACCAGACCCATAGACTCTAAGAGGGCAATTTTATAACAGGGTACCATGGGTAGGCACCTACAGAGGCACCCACATAAGACAAGTAGATGCCTACTTTCCTTATATTGCAGAGAAAGTGCCCTGAAAATATAAGCATGATCGCTTAACGCCTGCTTGCCAGCAGTTATATATGGCTGTGCATACTTTACACTTGTAGGCATGTAGATGAAGGTATTTCATAATCTATGTGCATGCACAAAAGCTCAGCCCATGCTCTGCCCAGAACATGCTTGTGGCTATACCTACCTTCATGCAAAACCACGTACTTTCATCCTGGTTGGTGTTCTATAAGCCACGTACTTGCAGAAATGACTTTGCAAAATTACCCTCACACAGTGCAATGCTATGATTTGCAGAGAAAGGACCGATAGTTAAATGCCATGGTGGTCAGCAATGGTGCTTAAATATCAATGGCATATTCACCAGCAATATCCACATAGCTCATAGCCACCACTGACTATCTAGATTAAGGGATGCTATCCAGATAAGTGCCGATCGACCTTACCAGGATAAAACTGACTTTTGGCCAGCTCTTATCTGCATAACCTAAGCCTGCTTTTCATGCAGCCAAGGTTATCCAGATGGATGCTGGCTGAAAAGCACTGCATTTATCTGGATAGTGGCACTACTGCCCTTGCTCGATCCATGGACCACCCCTGTACTAACCAAATAGTATAAGGGCAGTCTGTGGAAATCCCAAGGCCACGGGCAGGGTCCCGGCGGCCGATGCTAACCGGGCGCGCGGCCCGGCACGGGGACCCTGCGTGCGGTCTGGGCGCGAGCGCACGTCTTTTGAATTGATTGGCTCCCGTGGGTCGCGGCCCCACGGGAGCCAATTAGCGCCTGGGAGGTTGGGGGCGGAGGGGGGGGGTTGGAGCCGAGCAGCCCCCGCGTGGTCAGTCGAGCGGGGGCTGCTTCAGTGCCAGCGTCCCTCCCTCCCTCCCTAACGTTAGGCAGTGGGGGTTTTTTGGGGTGTTGCAGCTGGGGGTGGGGGGGCAGGATCCCGGAGGTTTCCGGGGTCCGGAGCAGCAGGCTACAATTGGGCGGGGGCGGGGTGCCCCTGACCCGGTCAAACCCTCGGCCGACTTTTGCTTAGCATGGCGAAGTTGGGGAGAGGGGTATGGTAACTTGCCGGGTGGCGAGTTATGGCATTAGCGGTGGCAGGCACTTTGCTGAGGTAGGGCTGGTGCAGCCGGGTGCCGCTAATTGAGGGGTTTGAAAATGTATTGTTGGTTTGTTAAATTGTTATGGCTAATAAAAGCTGCGACCAGTTTTGTTCCATGAAATTTTGGTGTGTTGTTTTTTGTGGGGGGGGGGGGACAGGGGGGGGGTTGTTGTGGAGCGGGTGGGGGGGGGGGTGTAAGGTAGGGGCCTGGAGCGCCGGGTCCGCCTGCCTCGGTTATATCTATATCCTGCCACTAAATCTCTCTACCAGCCCTCCTATCCGGATAGCTCCTTGTGGGTGATCCAGAAAAGGATTATGACTAGCAGCCTGATGGAATATAACCATAGTGCCCTGGTTTACCCATTTCCCTTTCCTGTGGCAGTACCATGGACCCCACTTAATCTCTGCCTCTACCCTTACAACACTGGACTTCATTTTGGTATTCCATTAACCATTTTCCTCTGCTACTGCCATAGATCCTCCACTCTGTCCCTGACTAAATATTTGCTAGTTGCTCCCGATTCTACCTCTTTGAGCCTCAGATCTGCCCCTTCTTACTTGAGGTTTTTTTCCTACTGAAAAAATACTTCTCTTGTACATTATTTATGCCTTTGAGGTATTTTAATGTCTTTGTTTTATCTCCCCTCTCCTCTAAGCTATACATATTTAGGTCCTTAAGTCTTACTTCATAAGGCTAATGGTGTCAATAACTGACCGACTTGGTTAAGCTGCCTAATGCTGTACATCACCCGATACATCATCATTAGTCAACTCTCAACTTCAGCAGTAAGCCTACGAGTTTCTGTGACTGTACCTGATATTCTCCTTCTTTAGTACAACAGATCTGAGTTATTTCAGCTGGCAATTAAACAGGCTGTAGACAATTAGAAAAAATCAGTTGATAGTATGCATAATACTGCGTATTCATTTTACTGCTGTAAGTAGAGGCATAACAGGCAAAGATGCAGCTTTGATGGGTTGAATGAAAACTTATCAGCTTTAGAATGTGAGATTCAATTGTTGTGTATTTCAAGCAAGCAACATGAAGCTAAGTGAATACAAAGGCCCAGCTGATGTCTGTGTATGTCATCCTATTATTTTGCAGCAGGCCACCATGTCAGAATTTCCTTAAGAGTATTTTAATGTAATGATTTAGAACGTCTTACTCATCCCTCTGTACTGACAACGGATTTCAGCAATAAATGCTTTCATGCCGTTCTCCATATATATGTAGTAATTTCTTCCTTATTTCAAACTGTGCTGTTACACTACTAACTAAAAAAAAAAGCAACCCGTTTGATTTTCATTACCTAATGTCAGCTATAAACCTTTCAGGATATGATGGAAATACTGCCTTAGAGAAGCTTTCAAAATTATTTAGAAAGAAAGCCACCCACCCTCCAGGTAAGATCTTTTGCTGTTAGATATACACATATGTATAAATTATTCTGTGTATCAATTTATTTTTATTCATTTCATATGCAGTTTCTGAACAACAGGGTTGAAGACATCAGAGAAGCTATGTTTCTTTATTATACATAGGTCTTTTCCTTAGCTGAATTCAAGTACTGTACAAAATGTCTTATCTAAATTACATTGACAGGCAAGAAACCAAAGTGCATTGTAAAGGCAGATCTTTGTCTACAGTATAATCACACCATATATCATAGTATTTCATACCTTTAAGTAGAGCAACATAAAAATAATCCAAAAATGGGGTGCCTAAGCTTCTGAGACCTCGTAGGTCCCTTGTTCAGATATAACCAAAGAATATAACTTAGAATCCACTTTTGTCCAGAATAACAAAACTCTGCACAACATAGTGAAAACAAGGTGGTTTTGTATTAGCTTATACCAGGTGTGATATGCAGAATGATGAAGAAGTAACAAAAGAAGAGAGAAGCCGTTGCCCAAGATTGCGCAATGAAATCGATTTCCATTCTTTTACTCTTCTTTAAAATGTCAAGGTGTCAGCCTTGGTCATTACCAGACTGTGATTTATAGTCGAGACAAAGCGATAATACTTAGGTGACTGTCTGGGACTGTGCTGCAGTGTCTGGAACTGACAGCCCTCTCCCTGTTCTTAACCAACCTTCCACTGCTTATCGAACCTCCCTTGCTTTCTTTCTCCTTCTCTTATCCCCTCAGTTAAGGAAATGATAAAACACAGACTTGAGGATTTCATCTGACTAGTGAAAATAAACCAGGAATTGAAGAAGGGAAAAGATGCCGCATTCTTGTGGAATAAATGAAAGAACGAGACATTATTTCTGATAAACACGTTCCATTCCCGTTAGCCTGCATCTGAGGCATAAGTAGATAGAGGCTGTTCCAGAAATCAAAGATTGCTTTAAATAAGGCATTATGATAATTGCTTTAAGAAATTGGGAGTGCTGAATTTCATTGTCGTCATTTGAAATCTTATGAAGGGCTGTCATTTTTGGAATCATTGGGAATCCTTTTTTACCTCAGTTCATGCAGATCATATGGTGTTTAACCCTCATTTCTGCCTAACTTTCAAGGGTTAAAGATTTCCTCAGACCAGTGTGTTAGCGCCATAAAGTTCTAGCGCTGGAAGGACCTTATGAGGTCATCTAATCTCTCCCTTGCCCTTCAGACAGGAAATACTTTATCTATGTCATCCCAGGGAAATGTCTGTCTACCCAGCCACTAAAAACCGGCAGTAAGGAAGATCCCACAACTCTACAGGTAACTTGTCCTAGGTTTGACTACCTTGACAGAATGTTATTGTTAATGTCTAATACAGGAGCCCCAAATCCAGTCCTTGGGACACATATAACCAGTCAGGTTTTCAGGGCAACCACAATGAATGTGCAGGTGAAAGATTCACATACAATGAAGCCCCCATGCAGTCCTCACTGCATAGGAAAACTGGCAAAGGAGGAAGCAATGGATAAGAAGTGTTGCACGCCAATGCCAACCCCAGGACAATGCAAACGAGGTGGGGAGGATAGACAGATTGTTGCATGATCCCCCTACCTCCTCCTATTTCTGGCAGCAGCTGATTTCCCAGAACAACATTCTGCTCTAGGAGCTATGAATTAGCCCATCTGAGAGGGCCCCTCCTAAACACTTACACCCTAGGCATGTGCCTTCTTTGCCTGAGTCTTACTCCCGCCCTGCCTGCCACTATGAATAGACTTGAACTAATCCTCGTTGTTTATTTGTAGAGCTGCTGTAGGGAGCAATCTTCGGCCCCCTTGATTAGTTTGTGAGCCTGCAAATGGATTTTGAAAGGAAAACTCCCCACTGATGCCGTCACAATACAAAGTATGTGGGGGAAATGATACCTTTGCCCAGTCTTCTGTTCACTGCTCCAACCCTCACCTCCAGTGCCACCCATTTTCTGGCCTGAGGGCTTGGGCCAATTTTCAGAGGTATCTTTCCCACTTGTAAACACCCACTTACTGAAAACTACTTCCATAATTATGGAAATCTGAAAAACAAGTATGGATATTCTTATTCATAAAGCTACCCATTTAATTTAATTTAAAAACATTTATATATTGAGGTGGGTTACACAACCAGAATCACAGAAAATGAAAAACAAACAGCAACATAACAATATATCACCCCCAAATCTCCCCCATTCCTAATCCTTAATTACTCAAAAAGATAACATCTCTTCCCAATTTACTCAACCTATGCTGGAGGGAGGGGTGGGGCAGGATTGACCTATGCTGCTATTAGTGCAACGCCTGGAAACAGAAACAATCCTTTTCTTGCCGCAGTACAGACAGATGTTTAGTGCACATAAATTGGTGCCACAACCACAAATGCTCAAAAGGGTTGCAGAATGCAGCAAAAATAGTGTTCAGCATTTTCCTTCCCATTGAAATAATATAATGAACACTGCACAAATTAACTTTTTCACAATCTTTTCTGCAAACTTGTAAAGAGTAGTTATTTTAACTACAGATACTTTTGGACATTTTTAACTGCAGCATTCAGCTGTGAATAGAGGATTTGTATTTCAGATTATTCACCTTCTTAAAATGCAAACTCAAGGCAGAGGTGACACAACCTGTGCCCCATAAGCTAGTCAGTAGGTAACCCTAGTTCTCTCAGAAATAGCCTAAAGCAGGTGTTTTCAACCCAGTCCTTGGGACACACCAATCCACCCAGGATTTCAGGATAACTACAATGAAATATGCATGAGAGTTCTGGATAAAATGGAGGCAGAACATGCAGACCTCTCATGCATATTCATTGTGTGTATCCTGAAAACCTGGCTGGCTAGGTATGCCCCAAGGATTGGATTGAAAACCACTGGCCTAAAAAATATGGATTCAGGAGTGAGGAATGTGGCTCCCTATTTTTTTCAAAAGGGCTGATCTAGGACTTATAGCTCTGATTTCTCTAAGGGGTCTGTTTACTAAATTGTGTTAGCTGCTATCTCAGGGCTAACGTGGATATACCAACCAGCAGTAGCAGCTAACACGGGGAAAGTGCAGACATCACAGAGTATTCCCGCAATGTCTACTTTCTTCATGGTAGCTGCAGGCAAAGGCTGCATTAGGTCGGAGAGTGGGCGCAGCTAGCACTGGCAATTGCATCACACAGTAGCTGCTCTGATTTGCAGGCTTCATGGCTGCCACTACCATGACCTGAATAGGTGGCAAGAGCTGCATCTGTGAAGCTGTCCACCACGGTATCTGCAGGGACATTCTGGGAATGCCCCCTGCAAATATCGCATGCCTTTTGCAGCTATCATCCTGCGTTAGCTGCAAAAGTTAATGTGGTTTAATAGACAGACCCCTAAAAACGAAAAACATGCTTGTGATGGAATAAAACCACAAATGGACAAACCTGTTAGTGAAAATAAAATGGTGCCAGGACGTAACACTATACATGCAATGGGGAGACTTGAGCTAGTAAACTCAGTACACCTCTGGGTTTATTGATTAAATGCCCCACAGGGAGGAATGGATACGCTCTTTCACACCACCATTATAATAGAAAGAAGCTGGTATGAGGGGAAGTAAGGGGAGGACCAGGGCCAGATTTAAGATGCTGGTGCCCATAGGCAGCACTGATAGCCGTGGGGAGGGTAAGTTTCTCCCCCAGAGATCATAGCACACGGTCCTAAAGCAAGCGGAACCAGGTTCCTCTTTATTCCAGGTATTTGGTGGTGTCCAAATGTAGCACCCTAGATAATTGCCTATGTTTTCTCTGCTTAAATCTGGGCCTGGGGAGGACAAAGACCTAAAACGTAACAATTTGTGGCTGTTTATTTTTTTTATGTTAAATAAAATGGTGGGGGGGGGGGGAGAAGAACGAAAAGCCTCCCAATTGCATCAATATAAGGGAAGAGATTATAGTGGGAATGGTGGTGGATGGATGAAGCACTAGACTTTGCTCTTAACACTAGCACTGAACTGAAATGCAGGCAGACAATATCTTATTCTGGAAAATATAGACAAGTCATTCGTAATTTTTTTCTTACATATCTGTATGCACGTTGCTCTCTTAAAGGTCAATAATTTTATTGCTGTATGCTTAGAGGCTTTTCTACACTGCACAGGAAGATATAAAAACCCTTTTAAAATAATTGGTCTGATACTGATTTAATTGAGAGATTCATCTTTATTATTTTTTTATACCACACTTTACATAGACTCTAAACCACTTTTAATATGTGCTGTTGATCCCGCATCAGTCAAATGTCATTTATGATGGATGACTAACTCCTAGCTCCTAAATAAACAGAAAAGGAACACCAGTACAGCAAAATCTGTGTAATGTGAATGTGTGAGGAACCTGTCAGATGTTTTATAATCCTCACACATTAAAAATGGGAAGATAAGCCATTTTGTCATGATTAGCATGTAAGATTTTGAGCCTGGGAACCTTGTAATCAAAGGATTTGTCTTGTGTAATCTGTAATCATAGACAACATGATATCAATTACTATATCAATAATACATATAAACACTGCATTATTAATGTCATAACACAGTGGAGACCCTAATACATGACATACCAAAGTGGGAGGATTATGTTTGAAAAGTGTTTTTACCCCATTTTGCATGGACGGAGAAACCTTTCAACCACATTTTCGCTTTTCTTAGCTCTTGACTACAAACTCCAGTTTACTGAAGCTTGCCTTGCCGAGTACTTATTATGACAGTTATTATTCCTCATATCGGATATGCCAAATGCTACTTTTTTTTTGCTTGCACACAGCTGCACCTAGAGATGGCTGAGTTGCAATGCACAGGCTGCAAGTGAACAAAGGGAACCAGACAAACAAATCAAAATCTGGGGGCACATTTTTTCTGCCTCCAGAAATTTTTGCTGCACCACATAGTACAGTGGTGGGTTGGTGTGTGCGGTGGGGGGGGGGGGGGGGGGAGGGCTGCTTGCTAATTGTTAACCCTTAATCAGCTGGTTATCACTTGCTATCAAAATGTGCCTCTCCTTCAAGAAAATTCTGGTCCTGAGCCAGCAAATTAACATTAAACGCCCGCAGCCATAGACATCTTTGTGGTGGCTATCCCTCTTTCTCTTTTCTCAGCAGTAATTAATCTCCCGAAACAATTGCTTTGACTTGGGACTTTTGAATGTTCTCACTCCCAGAGGTATTTGAAAAGGACTGGACTCCACCAGTGGCAATGCCAAATTATTAAACTTCAGTATTAAGGATCATTATATCAAAGCATTAAAGGGATTGAAAGGTGTGGCAGTTATTTGTTTAGTAATCATGTCACTTCTTTGCATATAAGCAGAAATGTATCATCTTTGGTGTTACCCAGAATGTTTTATAAATGGATATCTTTAAAGCCAAGTTGCTCCATGCTCAAGACAGGAAAGCAAGGCTGCTGTAATAAATGGTTGCATGCAACGGTCACCTCTCGTGGCTTTGGGGATCCTTTCCAATATTTTGCTTGGGGGTCCTTAATTTGAACTTCTAACACTGACACATGGATCAAACAGTAACATCGTAGATTACAAGCAGAGGAAAGAAACCAGGCTTCAGATAGCTGACACCAAATAGGTAATTTGCAGAATAATAGCCGATCCAGTAGTGAGGGAATAGAAAAGGCACCCAGAAAAGGAATCAGGCAAGGGTTAAGGAAGTTGGTGGAAAACAGTGATTTTCTTTTTAGCAAGTGAAATATAGAAGCAGGCTGGCGCATGAGGCTGGTTGGGTGATCCTTCATCTCCAGTACAGTGAGCACGCCCACATCAGCGGCAGACAGCAGCTAATATATGCGTCTGGCTCAGTCTGCCCAACCAGAGAATTGGTCCTATCGCTCCTCCTTTTTGTATTCAGTGCACATCCTTTCCTTACCCTCTATGGTAGAAAAGCATTTTTTTTAAATTTAGCTTTTGAGCTGTAGCGTGATCGGATTACCCTACCTACACATTGTGCAGTATCAAAAATATTATAAGACAGAACTGCAATATAAAGTTTAGCTATGTATCTTTGACATTACCCATATGCACATTATATTAACGTAAACACTGGATGCAACATTCCAACAGATTGATTCATGGTTGCACAAACAAGTGATTATAATAAGCAATACCATGAAATTATACAAAAGAAACATGCTTGACACTACTGTGAGATATACTATCTGTATGTGTGTGTGTGTGCATATATCTATCTATATAAACTACATACAATATATATATATATGCAAAGACAGTATGCATGTATTATGTATATACACAAAATATTTAGACTATTTATTTACGCATGTGTGTCTTATAGATTAAGAAAGAGCGACTGTCTTATTCTTAAAGGGTATTCATAAACAATCTTTTTCAAAAAAGTGGAAGCTGCAAAACTAGAAGGTATAAAATGAAGCTGCAAAGAGGTAAACTTAAAAGAAATATCAGGAAATATGTTTTCACTGAAAGGGTGGTGGATGCTTGGAATGCCCTCCCGATGGAGGTGGTGGGGGCAAATACAGTGACCGAATTCAAAATGGCATGGGACAGACACAGTGGATCCCTTTATAGCAAAAGGGTAAATTCAAAATAAACTTAATTATCTTTTATATTTAACAAAGAGAGGAGGATGACTTGCACGGAGCGGTGGGCACACCTACTCTAGCTTCCATACTGGGCAGACTAAATGGGCCATACGGTCTTTATCTGCCGTCATATACTATGTTAGAATATAGAGGGAATGTCTTGTGCACAGTGGATGATACAGAGTGTATCTCAAAGTAATATTCAAGCATGTTTCATTGTACTGTTTATTGTAATTACTTGTTTCTGCAACAGTGAATAAATATATTGGAATGATGCATCCAGCATTTGATCACTTGATTGTGATGTTTACAGCAATGTAATATGGGTAATGATTTACGGTACTAAATGGGGATGAGGTGGACAGCAAAACTGTACTTAATTTTAACATTATGTGAATGCAGTATGTCCAAATGGCCTTGCTTATATAGGGAAAATTGCAGAGACCCACCTGTTCTACTCAGTTTGAACCAATGATGCTCAATATAATTCTATAAAGTATATATCCTTATCAAATGAGGTATTTGATTAATATTAATATCCGAGGCACTAATGGATTATTTGAGCATGCTGAAAGTTATTTATTGGCATGCAAATAGCATCAATCTTTGTGTTCTGGTAACAGGAGAATAATTTCTAAAAGGTGAAACCCCTGGTGTGCTGTGAAATGTTCACATCTCCAGTTCAAACATTTTTAAGCATCTGAATTTGGAAACTTGATAGATTTAATTTTAATTGCTGGAGCCTTTCTGAAGAAAATAACTAGCTACATGAACGACTATTTTTTTTTCCTTTATGAAGATTTAATGCTTTAAGGCTACGAAACCAATTGTAGTCTAGGATTAACTGGTTTATTACTTTAACCCTTTCAGACCGTATGTCCACTCTAATGGACGTAATTTTATCCATTGAATACCATGTATATATATATATATATATATATATATATATGGTGTCTGTGAAAAATGTCAGGTCTGAAAGGGTTAAAACAAGGTTGTTGGGGCTTTTTTTTTGGTGGGGGTGGGGTGGTAGTCGCAACACTAACCAAAATGTAGATATGGTCTGTGTTACAAGGCAGACTAGTAAAAGAAGCAATTTTGTATTCTAAAGTGCAAAATCAATTGTGACCTTACTTATAATCAAATCTATTTGCTGCCACACTTTAGAAATGACAATAGAGGGCTTCTGAAAGACTGTCAGTGGTTTCATATCTTTGTAGCAATGAACACTTTCTCCCTTGATCATGGGCAGTAACAATGAACTGGTACTAAAGCTAATCTATTAGATATGTAGATAAGGCATGGAGAGTACTAATGCATATTTTTATAATTCAGCTTTTTCAAGTTGATGAAATTCTCCAGATCAAACAGCTTTGATGAGCTGGGAAAGCACATGGGTCAACCTGTTACTGTAATGGAGAAAAATTTGTACTTACAAAAGAAAAACAACAAATGAACCAATTTGCAAATAGTGTCATATGTATAAAGTCATTAAACCATTAGGGATCCTCCTCCCAAGTTCCTTTCTGTAGTCACATTACAAAATCTGATGAGATTATGTGAGAATCAGCAAGCTTTATAGCACCTAAAAGCAGACGTGAATGAGAAATGCAGTACTCCGGTCTTTGCTGGATACCATGATAGGACATCTAGCAACATATCTCATTCATCCTTGCCCTTAACAAACCAAACACTCTTAGGCCTCACATGCAGATGGAAATACTGCATCAACTCCAAACAGTCAATACCAGAGTAATAGTGCAGAGAGTGTGCATTGCTGTACATGTAAAGAGGTGCTGTGAGTTGGGAGAGTTTCCCATGTCTGCTTCGCAGAACATATTCAGGAAGAGGATCCATTGGCATTTTAATTTTCAGATGAATGCACCTTTTCTCAGCATTTTTTTTAATTTTTATGACAGCGCTCTGGCAAGATATTCTTACTGTAAGCAATATCACTGATCCACTACACATTCACAAACAAAATATTATCTCAAGTGATATATCGACAGTCTATTATAGGGTCAAAGAAGGGAAAGTTTCTTGCCTTAAAGACTTTCTGCCTTTTATTGTGTTCATGCCGCAGGGAAACAATCAGTAAAGTCCACAGCTGCTGGTTCCCCTCCGCCTAGGTCCCAAGAGCCTAACTTGTGATCGTTGCTAGAAAATCCTCACAAGTTAGGGTCTCAGGGACTAGGAAAAGTCCAATAGGTTCCGGCTGAATCTTCTTCCGCCAATCTGGACAAACTAGGTGATCACAATTATAGTCTGTGCTCCTTGCAAAAGCAGGTTCCCTTTAGCTATATTTTTTTAAACAAAATTTTAAAACAGACAGCTGAAGAACTGAAAACAAAACATATACAGATTTTTGGAAAAACGAAAAAGCTAAGTCACCAGACACACTTTGTTTCTTAAAATACAATTCCGACATACAGGAAAACACGAATATATCACATCATGCACAGACACACACAGATTTATCTCTAGAGATGTATGTATAGACAGACAGAGACAGAATGAAACATTGTGTGTGTATGTGTGATATATATAATTATCCTAGTTTAAAAAATGTATTACAAAAAAAGCTGTAAAAATATGAGATAAAAAGACTCTTCTTCCATTCTGTTCTCCGCAGTGCTCTTAAGGATCAATTGCTGATTTCCAGCTCAGTCCTTCCATTTTCTCATTATATCAGTAGTCCAGCTGCTAAGGTGGGCCCTATAATAGATCGAATTTTAAGCACAATCCCAAGCATTGAATGTAATAGCCTTGTGACTGTTTGGGCTTTTCTTTTGTTCCTTATTTTGTTTCTTTTCTCTTTTCACTCTCTTCCCCCTCATCACCCAAATTTGAATCCAGCTGCAGACAGAGGTTAAAGGCACTTTGCTGTAATCTCATATTCCTCCCCTCCCCCTCTCCTCCCAGAAAATACAGCACCAAACAGCCAGTCATAGCCACATTTCAACACATACAACTTTCAAACACCGTCAGGATGGGCAAGGAAACAAAGAAAGATTTTACAGCTGCCACAGACACTTTCTTTTTCGCATATGCATTAATATTCCTGCATGTCCACGTTCATTTGCCTTCTGTTTTTTTTTTTCAAATAATATTTCATTTGTGGAACCAAAACAAGAATATTTCCACTTTTGGAAGGCTCCATGTAGTTTCTTCAGAGCAGAACAGAAGGGATCATAATTGATCCAGCATTTGGAGTAGAATCCCGTGTAAAACTTGGTGCTCTTCTTGAGACGGCTCAAGCTTTATGAGGGTGGAAAAGAGAAAAAACAACAATTAGAACAGGTGAACTATCTTCGCGTGTTCTGCAGGTCAAAGCTAAGATGAAATAAATGTAAAAAAACAAAAAAAAAAACAACCCATGCAGTATGTCATTTCAGTTTTGAGTACATCCTGGTTAAGTTTAGACATTTCACTTGATGGGATATAACGTTATACAGTAATCACTTCTTGTTGTTTCATGCGCAGTCAATAAATTAGCCATGTTTTAACAGCAAATATTTCATGGAAATCCCCTCCAATGCCCTGTCTCCTATTTTCATTCTAAGCCTTTTCTTAACTTAGTATCATTTTACAAGCAGTTTTCTGATCATAGCTTTCAAGCCAATAATTAGAATGAAAAATGTTTCCTCTTTATAAATATGACATTAACATAACTTTACCCCCTCCCCTATTCCATAAACTCAGCCTCCTTAGGGAATATATCTGAAGCTCTGAAGATTGAATTCGGTCAGAATTTCGCTGCTGTTAGACGTACCTTGGCTTCTGACTGACTCTTCCATGCATGCACACACACACACACACACACGCTCACACACACACACACAGACACACACATGCGCACAGAGAGAGTTGCGCGCAAAGACAGATCTAGACATGCACACATAAAAGACGGCAAGGCAAAGCTGCTGGTGCTGACTCAGAGCGCTTCTGTGTGAGAGGAGGGGGTCGCATCGAATGGTAATCACACTGTACTCATCATTAACACTAACTCACTCTTCAGCATCCTCCCACTCGAGGACCTTCTGGGCTACAGTGCATGGTGCTGTCACTCCGTCGGGGAAGAAGAAACCCTCCAGGCTTTCCTAAGAACTGCCTTCATCTCTTCCAGAGTCGTCCTTATTTTTCACCTTTCCACTTCCTCTGTTGCTGTGTCTCATTTATTTGACATCTTTCCGGAAGAAACTGTCTTGTCTTGCAAGGAAGCTGTTGGTCCTCCCTTCACCACCCATTCTTACTCAAACCTCCTCCGCCACACCCACCCATCTCTTTTCTTCTTTTCCCAATCAATAGCACAGCTTTCCAGCCTCAGTTGCGAAAGCAGGCTCAGACACTGAGACTTTCATCCTCAGTCCTCCACCTAGAGAATAGCAGGCGACCCAGGCAGACATGTGATGCAGGAAGAAATACTGCCAATGATTCTTTCACAGTCCTAAGAGTTCATTCTACGGCTTATTTGACCCCCCCCCCCCAAACACCTCAATGAATAAGAACTGTGGACAGAATGCCTCAGAGCAGCCCCGCGTACAGACAATGCAATGACCAAGCATATTTCTCCTTAACAGCGACTGAAAACTAATGCACAAAAATTGCCATTTTTAATCCACACAATGACATGGGCATGCTAATAGCTATGTTTTTTGCCTCGCAGGACTGCTATGATTTAAGACAAATCCATGCCAGGATCTGAATTATTAATATAGTCCAAATCACATTGAAATCGGTATTCAGAATGGTCAGCAGTCGGTTACTAACTCTCCTCCTTAAACACACCTATTAATGCAGGTGTGTGAAAGACCAGTAGCAGTGTGTTATACCTCGGTCTTATCTTTCTTATTTCACCATCTATAGTTCTTGCAGGCATGTCGTTGTACCATGGAATAAACTTCTTCTAAGTTGAGCACATGCATCAGACCTGTTGTTTCTTTGTTCTATACAACATATGGTTTGACAAACCAGCACACTCTTATGCTAGAAATCTTTTTGGATAGCCCGTCAAGTTAATACTGAGCTACTGTTATTTTCTGCAGAGAAAAGCATAATGAAGTGGAAGCTGGACAAAAAAGCAAGATGCCAAAATCCAGTGGTGTAAATGCAATCCCACAATGCAGAAGGCCCCGGGCAGAAGGGGCCCCCATACAGCGGAGCGGCTGCACTGCTCCGCTCTTGTAAGTCAGCCATTGGCCCGGTGGCTGTCCCTCACGATAACAGCCACACTGAAGACTTCAGTGCAGCAGGAACAGCTGCCGGGCCTGCGGCGTGCAAAAATGTTGTTTGGGTGCCCCTCATTGTAACTTACACCACTGCCAAAGCCCAAAAGGTGTAGAAATCTGGAGCTTATCTGAAGAGAAGGATCTCAGCATGCAGTGTGGCACTGGGGCACCAACTAAAGAGCATCTGGACAGTGACCCATTTGTCAAAGCAATTTACAATGAAAATACTTAACTTACTACAAAGCTTGACAATGAAACCAAGGGCAGAAAACAATAAAAAATAAGCAAAAAAGAGACACTGAGATGTGTCATGTAGGACAGCACAAAATGCCAAAAAACCAACCAAGCATCAGTCAGTTTGGGAAATTTTAAAAACACGTTATTCCTGCAGACTCATATCATGTCTCAGCATCTGCCGCAGCATAAAATACTCAATGGCTTCGACCGTCTGTGATATATGCCGACATCTGATTCCTTAATATGCAATAGATTGGTCATCACATCTTAACTCCTATTTGCTTAGATCCACTATTTATACATATTTGACTGCTACAGTGCCTCCACCCATCAGCTTAAGATTTTGACCTCTCTAGGAATACTGGGATGAAAAAAGTCAACTATTTTAATAATTGAACGAATATTTCCAGCAAACTACTTGCTGATAACACTGCTCTGTGGACTGCCTTCCTTTGCTAGCTCGGTGACTCTGAGGCATCAGATACAAAAATATAAACCACTTCTTCCTTTCTCCAATTTGCCTCTTTTCTCTGTGTCGTTCTCTTTCCCTCTTTTCTGTAGTAGTTAAAAATGGTTTAATAATGAGGCTGAAGACACTTGAAAGCAAGCATGGATATGACTAAGCATGATAAGCAACTATATATTTCACACGTGTATACATATACAAATATACGTTCTGCACTCAAGGAAGACACTCCAGGTTCAAGTGCCACTATAGCTTCAGTTGAGAGCGTCTTTGGGGTCAAGGGGTATGCAGACAAGATTCAGTCAATAGCAAGCTGAAATGAGATGTCGTAATCAATCAGCTCAATTATCACAGGCATAGATCTGGCCTGAAAGTCTTGCTCAATTTTTTTCTTTTTCAATCATTAACCCTTGTCTACCCCTAAAGTGGTTTCAGATTTGCTATTGTTCTCCTAAAGAGGAAAATCATAATTAAGCTTGGTTTTCTTTTCTGGTGTAAACAGCTAATGTTAAGCTGAAAACAGTGCAATAAAAAAATAATTGCAACGTGCTGCAAAATGTCTGAATGCGGTAAGGCGGCAAGAGTTTGCCAGGGGTTTCTGTATATAGTGGATTTTGATTTGGAATCAATGGCGGTAATTTTAGAAGCCCCATTCATGCTTTGGACACTTGAAAAAGGGCAGAGAGACATCCAAAGCACAGATACATCTCCACAGTCATTTTAGAAGCCGACTCTGGGGACTTCTCCAGTATGAGAACATCCAAGTCCGAATGGGGGTGTGGTGGAGCCGTGGCCAGGGCATTCCCAGGAACTTAGATGTCCCTGCCTGATTTCAGAAACGCCATGGATGCTCAGCATTGTGTCTAAGTTTAGACCTGCTCCAGGCAGGAACAGTCATCTGAAAGGTGCTCATTTTGGCTGAAACACATCCAGAGGGTGTAAAGAAGGCGGCAGCACTCCATTATCCCCAGTACTAAGCACAATGTAAACAATAGCAGCAGTGGGATTTGAACCCTGGTTGCTCTGTTCATAGCCCACTACTCTAACCATTAAGCTATCCTAGACATCGAAGTTCTGAAATACAGTTCTGGGGACATCTATATAGACGCTCATATCGGGCACGTCCACGTTTGTAAAATCGTGTCTGCACTTGGATATGCCTTCATTTTTTTCTGACGTTCTGCCTTAGACACCCAAGATTGCACTTGGATTTCCCTTCTAAAATTCTCCTCAACGTGTTCTTTAGCTCATCTTCAACTTCTATCCTTTCAGACTACAGGTACAATAAAGGCTGACTGAAGAGAACCAAAGCTGCTCATCTTTCTTTAAAATGTCCAATTAGTTATTTATACTTCGCTTGATCAAAATTGTTATGAGTTGGAATTGAGATATGGTCATGAAAAGATGTAATAGTAAGTTTACCCGCACTCACCAAATTGTTGTAAGGCTATTAATGACCCTTAGGGAGCGAGAGGTAGGAACAACAATTGTAATAGGTATGAAGATGGTTCAGAATTACCTATCTACCCATGTTCCATATTATGTGTTTCTAACATCTATATGCATTCGAAGTGGGATTTTAGAAGGGCCGTCTAGGTGAAATCTGGAATGTCCAGAGTATCACGTTTAAAAATCTGCAGAGTGGCAGCAGTGAAGGGAGGCATGCGTAAGGGTCTTCTGAAATTGCTCCGTCTATGGCCCAAAAGATGAACATCTCATTAACCGGTTCTGGTAAAGGGCCTGTGCAGATAGCAAGGATGGGTACTTGCACAGTTATATGCCATTACAGAAATGCGGAAGTCCCTGAATTGCATGGCCACAGAACTGCGTATTTGGACATACTAGCAGGGGTATTTCAGAAGGTGGGTGTCTTATGTAATGAGACATGCGCATCCCAGCTGGTCTTTTCAGATAAGCAGACATGCATCAGCAGGCCAGTAATATAATTGGACTAAAAACTGACATGGAAGTTTCTTTGGCCTGGAAAAATTTACTGTTGCGATGAGAAAGCATTTTGCTCTTCCCCCTTCATGTGTTGCTGCTGTGGAATGAGCATTCTTTTGCTCCTTATTCATGGTCAGGAGCAGGTATAGGCATGAACATGTTAACAGCCAGGACCAAATGTGCTCGTACTAGTCTGAAATCGCACTGTGACATGCAACTCCATTGCACCACCCAGGCCACACCTCCACTTCATCACAGTGCTATATGAACGTGCTCGCGCCAAAGATGTCCATATACTCAGCTTTCTAAAATGTGTCTGGGAATGTCTCTGTAATTTGCACATCTGAAATGCTTGTTTTCAAACGTTCAAATCATGCCTAGAACTTCTAAGACTATCCCCATAGGCTAGTGATAAAGTGAAGTGACTGGCTTCTATTAGGTCAGCTGAAGAGCTGTCCTTTCGGCTCTGTGGCAGTGCTAATGCTATGGAACCAGAAGACTGCAGATTGCGAGGCCACTAGCTGTGATATTGTATAAAGACCATACCAAGCTAGAAATGTACCCTGGGCGACTCACAAACTCGGTGCCACCTCCACCCAACCATGCGCAGGAACTTTGTTGGGCTTTCTGAAAGCCCAATGATGGTACTGTTGCCTCTTCTGTACTTGCGTCCTGTGTGCTCGTACCGCTCACACAGCCCTGGGTACGGCCCTGCACTGTATACAGTAATTCTGCACACTAGACTGAATCTTCACAGAGAAGGGACAGTCTCCTTTGTTTCTGTATAATGCTGTATATATTTTATTAGTCGTAAATGTTGATCCTTCACAAGTTTCCATTCAAGAATTGACTAGAGGGATTTCTATATAGAATGGTAAAGTAGATATTACAATACCTAAAATAAGCTTTCGTTCTGCCTCTCACATGTCCCTGGTTTATATACAAATGAAATTTCTTCTGATACACCCTCTGGTTTCTCAGAAAAGCCAAAAATTTAGATAAGAGAATTGGTCAGTATTTAAACCAGTAGCTATGTTTTTGGTTCAAGTTATTTCTTCAAAATAAATTAATGACATATGCTTGATTTCAGAGTTGTTACACCTGCTTTTTGGCATCTTTAGTTAGATTTTTGACAGGGCTGTCTATGATTTCTTTGTAGGAGGCTACATAAGCAAAGCAGGGGACCCATAGTATTGACTGTAGTTATGAGTTATTTCAGTCTGACACAAGAGATCATGGGAGACCAAACAGGTTGGCAGTGGGACATTGCATTAGCTGTCTTGTGCTGAAATGTGCAGAATGGTACACCATTTTGAGATGAATCAGGTATTCTTGGTTAATCCACACGATGGGTATAACTATTGCTTCTCAGTAAATCTAGTTTTAGTATTACAAGATTCATGTTATGATCACACTTATTTATTTATTTAAACATTTCTTATATACCGTCCATCGATCAGGGGCGCTTTACAATGAACAATAATTTCCAGAAGGTGGTTACAGAGAACATATCACAACTATGGTACAAGAAACTATATACATGTCAGTTAATCACCTATACGGAGGTATCGCGATAGCTAAGTCTGAACTATTTACAGTGTATAGTGACAGATGAATAGGTTAGGTGGGTGAATTCCTACCAGGGATAGACGGGGGAGACATGATTAGAGGTAGGGGTAGGGGAAGAGAGGAAAGTAGAATAGGAAGAATTGTAATATTCTGCAAAGAGTGGGATTTTTAATTGCGAAAAGTTAGTAGATCCTTGATTGATCTAACCAAGGATCTACTTAAGTGCCTAAGTGTATTTTTCATGCCGTATATGAGTGCAGATGCTGTGTGTTCTGAAATGATTTAAGCGGGACATGTTTCAAGAAATGTAGGATGGGTGGGGGGGGGGGGGAGGAGGGAATACAACCATATTTAGCTTTCCTGCTGCGATGTACCTGTATGTTCTATATGTGATATTCAATAAATAATACTGAACTCAAGAAAAAGACACATAAGCATCTATGTGTCTTTATAAAACACTAGGGCAAAAGAGGCAGAAATTGTACCTAAACCAAAGTTTAGATATTTGCACCTACTCTGGAGCAGGCGTAAGTGTTTATGTATAAGTATATGTGTATTTTATAACTGTGCCTAAATCACAACTCTGCCCATGCTCCATCCAAACTCAGCCCTCTAGGGCATGTCTACAAGGGGCCACATAAAATTACACACCCTTCTTCAGACCACACATACCTTTATGCATGAATCCCCTGGGATAATTTTACGTACAAAAAAGCCTTTATAAAATTGTTCCCAAATTGTACAGGTTTCCTAAACTGAAGCAAAGGTATTTTCATCCCTCCACATATTTAAAAAAATCTATCAAGCTTTTCAAATCTTTATAATTGAAAAATAAAGAGTAAATTCTCATTATCCATTTTATACAAGAGAAGGCAAATGAAATAATCACAACCAAAAAGCGTAGTTACTCACCTACAAATAACAGGTGATCTCCAGGAACAGCAGGAATCAGTCTTCACATATGGGTGACTTTGGTACTGACAGAACCTGTGCAGGAACGATCCCCAGCATCCAATAGAAAAGCCTTTGGGAGCACTCCACTGCGCCTGAGTGCCTGCCTTCCCAATTCCTCTCCTCAGTTGAGTTGTAGCTGAGAGCAAGAGAAAACTATAAACAAACCCTAATACTCCAAAAGGAGGAGGGTGGGTTGTGAAGACTGATTTCTACTGTTCCAGGAAATCACCTGTTACTGGTGAGTAATTACGCTATCTCCAGGAACAAGCAGGAATGCAGTCTTCACATATGGGCCTCACTAGCTCCCAGGTACCAGACTGGAATGGAGGGGACAGCAGTGGTCCCTGAGGCCAAAGGTTGTAGCTGAAGCATCTGGAAAATTGTGGGCCATTAGACTCGATTCCAGGAGTGATACTCACCCAATGATAGCCTGGTCTCTTGTAGAAGTTCGGGATGGAGGGTAAGAGCTGAGTTTAAGTCCCAAACTGGTGCTGGAGAACAGCTTGATCAAAGACAGCATCCAGACGGGAGTCTCTGTCAGACAGTAGTGCGCGGCAAAAGTGAATGAATGGAGGACAAGGTAGCTGCTCTCACAGATCTCCTCATTGGATACTAAATGGAGATTGGCTATGGAGGTTGCCATAGCTCGCACATCATGGGCAGTGACATGACCTTCTAAAGAGAGTCCTGTCTGTGCATAAGCAAAAGAAATGCAATCTGCTATCTGTCTAGATAGAGTACATTTCATCATTGGTAGGCTCAGGTGACTAGGATCAACGGAGACGAATAACTGAGAGGATCTTCTGTGATCCTTCATTCTATTCAAGTAGTAAGCCAGCGATCGCTTGCAGTCCAAAGTGTGTAGTGCTGCTTCAGCCCAAGATGTATGTGGTCTAGGGAAGAAAATCAATAAGATGACCTATTGGTTTAAATCGAAGGAGGAGATTATCTTCGGAAGGAAGTGCGGATGGGTATGCCGAACCACCTTGTCATCATGGAACTGTGTGTAGGGCAAATCTACCACCACAGCCTGAGTCCACTGATGCAGGAAGCTGAGGTGAGGTCTATGAGGAAGATGACCTTACAAGATAGAAACCAGTGAAGTGGTGGCTAAAGGCTCGAAAGGAGACTTTAGAAGTTGAGCGAGAATGACATTGAGATCCCAGGCCACTGGAGGCGGCTTAATGAGTGGCTTGGACAGCAGCAGACCTCACATGAAGCATGCTACCAAGGGATGTGAGGAGATAGGCTGACCCCTTCAGTGGTCTGTGAGAGTCCACAATGGCACTAAGGTGAACCCTCACTGAGTTAGTTTTAAGACCCGCTACGGATAAGTGGAGAAGATATTGTAGAAGGAACTCCACTGGGCAAGAAATGGGGTCAATGTCCTTTAGAGAGCACCAGAGGGCAAATCGACACCACTTGAAGGCATTACACAGCATGGGTGAATGCTTGCGTGATGCAAGGAGGACATCTTTGACCACCTATGGGCGATTGAGGTCAGCTAGCACTACCCCTTCAGCAGTCATGCTGTCAGGTGTAGGGAGTAAAGATTGGGATGGAGGAGTGCCCCATTGTCCTGAGAAAGGAGGCCGGGCTCAAATCCTAGGCTGAGAGGTTGAGTCTGTGCAAGTCGAAGAAGAAGAAGAGGAAACCATAGTTGTCGAGTCCAAAATGGGGTTATGAGGATCATGGAGTCCCTGTAGGCCTGTAGCTTGAAAAGTGTCTTGGGTATCAAGGGGATGGGAGGGAATGAGTAGAGTAGCCCTTGTCCCCAGTGTAGAAGGAAGGCATCCTGAGCCTGTTGGTGCAGTGATGGAAGTCTCAAGCAGAAGAGAGGAAGCTGTGTGTTTGCGGAGTGGCAAAAAGATCTATGAGTGGGGTCCCCCATGTGCAGAAGAGCTAGGCAACCATTTTCTAATGTAAGGTCCATTCATGTGGACGAAGCATACGGCTTTGCCTGTCCACAAGGACAATAAGTTCGCTTGGGAGATATACCTCTCTGAGGTGAATGCAGTAAGATGACAAAAGACCAGAGGTGAGGCGAAGCGCTTCCTTGCAGAGGAGATGGGATCCCGATCCCATTCTCATTCCCATCTGTTTGTTCACGTAGAACATGGCAACTTGCTTACCATCCTGACTAGAACATGTTGCCCTGAAAGTTGGGGTTGAAAAACCCGAAGAGCATTTGTAATTCTAGGAGGTTGATCTGCAGGGAAGATTCCTGTTGTGTCAATAATCCCTGCATTGTTAGGATGTTCAGATGTGTCCCCCAACCTAGCTTGGAAGCATCTGTTGTCAGGGTAAGTCGAGGTGGAGGCATCTGAAAATGTGACCCGATGAGAAGATTCTGTGGAGAACACCATCACTGAAGGGATTTGATTAGTTGAGGGGTGATGCGGATCTTGTCTCTGAGACACCCTTTTGCTTGTGTCCATTGAGAAGACAGAGTTCTTTGTGCTTGTCGCATGTGTAATCAAGCGTATGGAATGACATGGACCGTATAAGAGCCAAAGCATATCTCAAGCTGTTACTTGGCTTTGTTGTTGTACCCCTTTTGCCAGCTCGATCAGGCAGTCACAACGATTCCATGGAAGGAAAGCTTGGACCTGATGAGTGTCTAAAAGTGCTCCACTGAAGTCCAGTTGTTGGGTTGGAGTGAGGTGAGACTTTGGGAAGTTTATGACAAAACCCATGTATTGTAGCACTGTGATGGTGCAATGAAGGGAAAGTTTACCTCTTGAGGGGAGTCTCCCCTGATCAGCCAGTCATCTAAGTAAGGGAAGATGAAGACCCCCAAGGTGCGTAAATAGCCAGCAACTACTGCCATGCATTTTGTGAACACTTTTGGGGCAGAGGTGAGACCAAAGGGGAGCACCCTGTACTGATAATGGACTCCCTGAAACCTGAAGTGCAGATACTGTCTGTGCAAGGGATAGATCAGTAAATGCGTGTATGCCTCTTAAGTCTAGAGAACATAGCCAATCTTGTCTCTAGAGGTATGGTAGAAGAGTTCCTAGAGAAATCATTTTGAATTTTTCTCAGATCATGACTTTGTTTAGGTCTCTGAGATCTAAGATGGGCCTGAAGCCTCCTGTTTTCTTTGGGATGAGAAAATATGGAGAGTAGAAACCCATCCCTTCTTGAGGAGGAGGAACTCTTTCTATGACCTCCTGGGAGAACAGGGTGATCACCTCTTCTCTTAAGAGAGTGATTTGAAAGTGTTGGGTTGGAAAATCCCCTGAAAAGCTGTTGGGGGCTAAGGTTTTGAAGTGAAGCTGATAACCCCCTTGGACAATCTGGAGTGTTCACTGTTCTGATGTGACACCTATGGGCATAGGGACAGAGTCTGCCGGCTATGTGGAGGGGCTGAGGACCCTCCAGGGACAGATTGGCAATGCGCTTGAGGAAAGAGTAAAAAACTAGCTGCAGGTTGTGCCTGTGGAGCTGGTTGAGGCTTAGGATCCTTGGGCTGGGAAGGGCCCTGTTGTCTCTGCTGAGTATGCTGAGGTTGATAACCAGCAGAGGTGGGTAAGGAGGATAGAATCTCTTATTTTTAGGATAGAAAGATTTCTTGGGAAGAGCTTTCCTCTTATATGGATCACCGTCTTCCTGGAAAGGCGTTTGAGGGTGAGATCATCTGTCTCCTGCCTTTTCCCTCCAACCTTTGCTAAAAAGGTTTTCTCCAGTACATAGGATATTGGCAAGTTTATGTTGAGCCCATTGCTCAAGATCTGATGCCTGTAACCAGGCCATTCTATGAGCTCCAATGCAACCTGCTGAAGCTCTGCTGGTTTACATGAAGGCATCAAAAGAGGTCTTGGTAAGACACTTAGGATTTTAGCCTTGTTTGATGAATGTCTGGAAAGCACTCTGCTTATCCTCAGGCAGCATGGTGGTGAAAGTTCTCGAGATTCCTGGTGACATTCTTCAGAAACATGCCCATGTACAACATGTAAGAATTTACTCTGGAGGCCAGCATGCATGCTTGGAAGCATTGACACCCAAAAGTATTGAGTGTCCTTGAATCTCTGCCAGGTGGCATGGATGAATAGTTCTTACAACTCTTTATGTGCCGCACCGCTGATTCCACCACCATGGACTGGTGGGGAGCTGAGGTTTTTGGAAACCTGGGCACTCTGGTACTTGGTACATGATATTGAGCCTCTTGCTGACAGGTGGAAACATGAGTGTGCTTTCCACATGTGGAGCATAAGATCTTGTAGGATGTGATGCATCGGCAATGTAACTGCCTCCTTGGGCGTGAGAGGATATTGAAGTATCTCCAGTTCCTTCACCCTCAGTTCGGTTTCTGAGGCGACAGTATGGAGAGCCCTGTGGCCATGTCATGTATGAAGTCCTGAAAAGACATATCCTATGGGGGGGACTGATGCCATTCCTGAGGTGGTGAAGGGTCCGAAGGAATGTCTGGTAGTTCCTGGGAATCAAGTGATTCCTCGTCAGACTATGAAGAACTGGAATCAGAATCTGGCAAGAAGTCAAAGAATCAGCAGTCCTGAGTTCAAACTCAATGCTTCATAGATGTTGAGGGTCAATGCCGATACTGATATTTAGAAGTATCAGAACCAAGAGCTATATTAGGTTGAGTCAGTGGGACATCGGGGGACTGGCTTGGCTCCAACGGCAGTACCGCCCTTGGGGACTCTGTCTATGCCAGCTCAAGGGCCAGCATCAGGCCTGAAACACATGGCTGAAGGCTCGATGCCGAAGTCTGCACTCCTGGAGCTCTCGAAGTTATTGGTACCGAGGCTGCCAGGAGAATGGCCAAACTCCTCTCGAGAGCCAGCATGCGCTGGTCCAGGGAGATGGTCAATGTCTGGGGGGAATCTCCAACAGGGCTTCGAACCACTGCCCCAGAACATGGAACTGGTAGCTCTCCGGAGGTTGGTTCCTTGGGAGCGTCCTTGAGCCCCTCTCTTGCTTTGAAGGACAGAGCCTCCTGCTGGGGCTGTTTGGTTGGCAGGTCTCCCTAGGGGAGTCACAATTCTTAGACTGGGACTCTTCTCAGGTCTCGGCATTGGTCTTCGATGCTGATGACTTCAGAGTGGCCAGAGACTTACTTTTATGCTTGGATTTTGAAGAAACTTGAAACCCATGAGAGGAAGACGATGCTCTCGAAGAAGTAGAAGCTACTGACATCGAGTCCAAGGTGAACAACAATCCATACTATCTAGCTCAGTTCTTTAGGCCTCTCTTTGTCATTTGTTGGCACAAAGGACAATAAGTGGGTTGATGTTCAGGTTCCAAACACTTGAGAAACCAGTCATGTTTATCAGTGACTGATATGGTACCAGCACACTTGATACACTTTTTAAAACCAGTAGTTGGTTTTTCCATGCCCCAAAAAAATTGTCTTCAGAATGAAGATAAGGCTATGGAGGCCTAAAGGCCTAGTATAGCAGTGAAACCCGCGTGAAAGAAAATAAAATAAAAATAAAAAAGAATTATCGTGACCGGCGTCAACGGGAAAGCAGAAACATGATGTTCCACACAAAAAGAAAACATTTTTTGGTGGTGACGGGATGAGATGTCCTGCTGGTTCCACAGAAAACGAAGAACTGAGGCAAGGAGCTGGGAAGGCAGGCACACAGGCGCAGTGGAGTGCTCCCAAAGGATTTCCTTTTGGACGCTGGGGATCGTTCTCACGCAGGTTCCATCAGTACCGACATCACTCATATGTGAAGACTGCATTCCTGATTGTTCCTGGAGAAATGCAGCCCACTTCAAGGAAAGAGAAGCTGAAAATAGAGAAACAAAGTAATCATCCAAGTTTTGCACATAGAAAAAGTATCTGCCAGAGCAAACAGAAAGATGGTGCATTCTGTCTCCCGTTTTTTCACACAAATTCCAACTTTCACAGAGCCATCAGAATATGACACTAGAAGTTCAATTGTTTAATGATAGTATCTCTCTGCCTTTGCGGTTTGCTTTAGAAATGGTTTGAGTTTTTTTAATTTTCAAGGAAGGGGCATTTTCAGATTGCAAACATTGATCAGTTTCTTGGGGTTTTTTTTGAGTCCAGATTGAGTATAACTAGGGAGTGTCAGCTTGAATCCCCTGTAGCAAGATCATTAAAATTAGATCAGATGAAATATCTTTACTAGGCTAGCATTTTTGGATCAATTCACCACTATTCTCCATCCAGATATCATATTCAATGGTGTTCTTAGAAATTAAATCTACCTCAAACCGAACTAAGCTAAAGTACAGAGAGCAGAGACTACTGATCTTTAAGAAAAATCATTCTAAAAAAAATCCAAGTACTGAATGGAATTCCTAGAAGGAAAAGAAGCGACATACTGTACAAACACACAAGCCCTTGTTATCATGTGCATACCGTATACACAGAGACTGTAAATACATTTGCAGAATGGACAGTGCTTGTAGCCAGTATTGGTGGGAAAATATATTTAAGCCAATATGAAAAATATCTATCTGTACACAAACCAGGTTTTACTTGTTAGATATATCTCCCTTTCCCCCGTCACCATGTGTAGGTAAAATCACTACTTGCAAAAACTGAGCTGGATAAGAAAGGTGTTTATGGGCAGGCCTTTAAAATAGTTAGGTAACACAGTATGCAATACTTGGCTAAATTTTTACAGACAACTCTGTCTGAACAAATACCAAGACCTAAATCTACCTTCTCAAAATTTGTGCAGGTAGATCTACTGTAACTGGATATGCACTGGCACAAATAGCTGGATATTTGGATAAATATGGGAGACTATGATAAAATAAGAAAAATGATTAAGAAAAAAACTAAAAGGAACAGCTGCAAAGGTTAAGAGTTTATATCAAGCCTGGACATTGTTTAAAAATACCTTCTTGGAAGCCAAGGTCAGATATATTCCATGCTTTAAAAAAAGGTTGAAAGAAGGCCAAATGACTGCCGGCATGGATTAAAAATGAGGTGAGGGAGGCTGTTACAGCCAAAAAAACATCTTTCAAAAAATGGAAAAAGAATCTGAAAGAAGAAAACCAGACACAGCATAAGCATTGGCAAGTTTGATGCAAAGTACAAAATAGATCCTTCTCTCCTCTCTTTGCTCCTGGCTCTGAAGCTAGATGTTGTCCGTCAAACCCCACCCCCTTCCCCCCCCCGGCTGTAATTTTCTATTGCAACTTTTGTATTTTGAGATCAATATTGTTTTACTCCTCTCCCCCCACCCACCCTGTGTTGTATTTGTTTTTGTAGTTCCTGCAATCAAGAAACTGGTTTTATCTGTAAACTGCTATGATGTACCAAACCATTAGTGATATTCCAAATCTTTCCAATTAAATAAATAAAGACAGACAAAAAGAGAATTTTAAAGGAGGCCTTTTGTGGAAGCAAAAATTCATAATACAACTTTTTCAAGTACATTCAAAACAAAAAGTCTATGAGGAAGTCAATTTGATAATAGAGGAGTAAAAGGGTCACTAAGGGAGGACAAGGTCATAGTGAGAGATAGCGTACTCACTTGTAACAGGTGATCTCTGGGAACAACAGGAATCAACTTCACATATGGGTGATGTCAGTACCGACAGAGCCCATAAAGGAACACTCCCCAGCATACAAAAGGAAAGCCTTTGGGAGTACTCCACTGCGCGTGCGCATCTGCCTTCTTACCTTCCCAACTCCTCTCCTCAGCTGAGTTTGTAACTGAGAGGAAGAGAAAAAAATAAACCAACCCTACAACTCCTAGGAGAGTAGGGCGGATTATGAAGACTGATTCCTACTGTTCCAAAAGGTTACCTGTTACAGGTGAGTAACTACACTATCTCCAGGCACAAGCAGGAATGCAGTCTTCACATATGGGACTCCCTAGCTCCCAGGTAGCAGAATGACACGAGGGAGAGGGGAAAGTAGTGTGATCCCTGAGGCTAAAGGTTAGAGATGAAGAGTGTGGACATGATGTGTCCCGTTGGGCTCCATTCCAGGAGGCTATACCCCCTCTAATAAGTCTGGTCTTTTGTAGAAGTCCGGGATGGAGGGTAGGAGTTGAGCTTATGTCCCAAAGAGGTGCTGGAGTACAGCTTGGCCAAAGATAGCTCCTGACAGGATTCCCTGTCCAGACAATACTGTGCAACAAAAGAATGAATAGAGGATCAGGTAGCTGCCCAAAGGATCTCTCCAATGGATACTGAATGGAAGTTGGCTATGGAGGTTGCCATAACCCGCACATTATGAGCAGTAACCTCCAGGGAGAGCCCTGCCTGTGCATAAGCAAAAGAAATGCAATCTGCTATCCATCTAGATAGAGTTTGTTTTGTCACCAGTAATCCAAGGTGACTGGGATCAAACGAAATGAACAAGTGAGAGGATTTTCTGTGAACCTTAGTTCTATCCAAGTAGTAAGCCAGTACTCGCTTGCAGTCTAAGGTGTGTAGCACTGCTTCAGTATGAGGCACATGTGGTCTCAGGAAGAAAATCAATAGGAATTACTGACTGGTACAGATGGAAGGAGGAAACCATCTGTGGAAGGAAGTGTGGATGGGTACAGAGGATGACCTTGTCATAGTGGAACCGGGAATATGATGGATCCGCCAGCAGAGCCTGCAGTTCGCTGATGAGGCAAGCTGATGTGATGGCAATGAGGAAGATTACCTTGCAAGACAATAACTTCAGTGAAGTGGTGGCTAAAGGCTCAAAAGAGGCTTTAGAAGTTGAGCTAGAACCACGTTGAGGTCCCAGGAAACCAGAGGCAGCTTAATGGGTGGCTTGGACAGCAGGTTTGTGATAGGACGCAATGGCACTAAAATGAACTCTGACTTCATTAGTCTTAAGTCCCGACAAGAACAAGTGGAGGAGATATTGTAGAAGGGATTCTAACAGGCAGGCAAAGGGGTCTCTTGGAAAGCACCAGAGGGCAAACATTCGCCATCTGAAGGCATAAGATTGCCTGGTGGACGGCTTGCATGATGAAGAAGGATATCTTTGACTTCCTGTGGCAGTGAGAGGTCAGCGAGCACTATCCTTTCAGCAGCCATGCTGTAAGGCGAAGGGCATGAAGACTGGGATGGAGAAGTGTTCCCTAGTCCTGGGAGAGGAGTTCGGGTGCACATCTGAGTCTGTGAGGTTGAGTTTTGTACAAGGCAAAGAAGCAGAGGAGACCACGATTGACGGGGCCAAAAAGGGGCTATGAGGATCATGGAACCCTTGTCAGCTTCTGCTTGAAGAGGGTTTTGAGTATCAAGGGGATGGGAGGAAATGCATAGAGCAGACCCTGTCCCCAGTAGAGAAGGAAAGTGTCCAAGACCTGTCGGTGCAGGGATGGAAGCCTGGAACAGAAAAGTGGAAGCTGTGTGTACTGTGGAATGGCGAAAATATCTATAAATGGGGTTCCCCACATTTGGAAGATCCAGCCATATCCTGATGTATGTCCACTCGTGTGGACGAACGATTCGGCTTAGCTTGTCCGCAAGGACATTGAGCTCTCCAGAGAGGTACACCGCTAGGTGAATACAGCGTGCAATGGCAAAGAACCAGAGGCGAAGTGCTTCCTGGCATAGGGGATAGGATCCTATCCCCCTGTTTGTTCACATAGAATATGGCAACCTGGTTGTCTGTCCTGACTACTAACTGTTGCCCTGAAAGTTGGGGTTGAAAAACCCGAAGGGCATTTGTTAGTGCCTGTAGTTTGAGGAGGTTGATCTGTTGTGTCCACAGTCCCTGTGTGGTTATGTCCTAAAGATGTGCTCCCTAATCCAGTTTGGAGGTATCTGTTGTGAGGGTGCATCGAGGTGGAGGTATCTGAAAAGGTGACTTGCTGAGACTTAGTCAGCTGAGGGGTGAAGTGGATCTTGCCTCTGAAACGCCTCTTTGCTTGCATCCATTGAAAAGACAGAATCCATTGGGCTTGTCACATATGTAGTTGAGCACAGGGGATGACATGGACTGTAGAGGCCATGTATCCCAACAGACTAGCATTTCTTGAGCCGTTACACAGATTTACTGATGCATTTGTTTTGCCAGCTCGATGAGGCGGGCACAATGATCTTGAGGAAGAAAAGCTTGAGCCTTTTGAGTGTCAAAGAACACTCCAATGAACTCCAGATGTTGAGCTGGAGTGAGGTGAGACTTTTGGAAGTTTAGGAAAATCCCAGATATTGGAGCATCATGATGGTGCGATGAAGGGAGAGTTTTACCTCCTGAGGGGAGTCTTCCCTGATTAGCCAGTCATCTAAGTAAGGGAAGACGAAGACCCCCAAAGTGCGGAGATAGGCAGTGACTACTGCCATGAATTTTGTGAATACTCGTGATGCAGAGGCTAGGCCAAAGGGGTGTACTGGTATTGCTGGTGACTCGCCTGAAACATGAAGCGCGGATACTGTCTGTGCTGAGGATGGATCAGTCAGTGCGTGTACGCCTCCTTTAGGTCTAGAGAACATGGCCAATCTTGTCTCTGGAGGTATGGGAGAAGAGTTCCCATGAAAATCATTCAGAATTTTTCTTGGATCCAAGATGGGCCTGAATCCTCTTGTTTTCTTTGGAACGAGAAAATATGGAGAGTAGAAGCCCATCCCTTCCTGAAGAGGAAGAACGCTTTCTATTGCATCTTGGGATAACAGGGTGGACACCTCTTCTCTTAAGAGAGTGCTCTGATGGGGATGGGTGGGATAGTCCCCTGTGAAGCTGGTAGGGGGCAAGATCTCAAAGTGAAGCAGATACTCCCTTTGGATAATGTTGAGAGTGCACTGTTCTGAAGTTATGAAGTGCCACCTGTGAGCATAGGAACAAAGTCTGCCTGAGAGGCAGAGTGGCAATGCCCTCTAGGAAGGAGTCAAAAACCAGGTGCAGGTTGTGCCTGAGCTGCTGGTTGAGGTTTAGGAGCCTTGGGCTTTTTGAGTTGGCGAGGGCCATGCTGCTGCTGCTGAGGCTGGTATGCAGATGAAGGTGGGTAGGAAGGATAATAACTCTGCTTCTTATAAAAGCAAGGTTTCTTGGGAAGACTTTGAGGGTGAGATCATCTGTCTCAATCTCACTGGCCTTTTCTCTCCAACCTTTTCCAAAAAGGTTTTCTCCAGTACATGGGATATTGGCCAGCTTGCCCTGGACCCACTGTTCGAGATCTGAGGCCTGTAACCAGGCCATCTTCTGAGTTCCATTGCAGACTGCTGAAGCTCTGCTGGTTGGCTCAAAGGCATCAAAAGATGCCCTGGTACGAAACTTTGAAGTATTCTGACCTTGCCTGATGAGTATCTGGAATGCACTCCTCTTATCATCAGGAAGCATGGGGGTAAACGTCTCCAGATCCCTGGTGACATCTTTTAGAAACATGCCATGTATAGCATGCAGTAGTTTATCCTAGAGGCCAACATGCATGTCTGAAAGCATTAATGCCAAAGGCATCGAGTGTCCTTGAGTCGCTACCCGGAAGCATGGAAGAGTGATTTTTTGAACTCTATTCGGCGCATCGCTGATTCCACCACCATTGAGTGGTGTGGGAGCTAAGGTTTCTGGAAACCTGGGCACTCTGGAACTTGGTACATACTGTAGTATTGAGCCTCTTGCTGATAGGCGGAACCGTGAGAGAGACTTCCACATGCAGAGCATCAGGTCTTGTAAGATGCGATGCACCAGTAAAGTGGCCACTTCCCTGGGCTTGGGAGGGTATTGGAGTATCTCCAATTTCCTCTGCCCTCGATTCCTTCTCTAAGGCTACTGTGATGACCAGTCCTGCTGCCATGTCATGGATGAAGTCTTGGAAAGACATATTGTCAGGTGGGGTCCTGCACCGCTCATGTGGAGGGGACGGGTCTGAAGGGATGTCTGGAAGTTCTTGGGAATCCAGTGATCCCTTGTCAGAATCAGAAGAACGGGAATCTGAATCTGACAAGAAGTCTAAATATTGGCGGTCTTGTGTTTGACATTAATGCTTCATTGATGTCAAGGGCCAATGCTGATACCGATGCTCAGAGGTATCGGCATCAGAAGCCATGGCAGTCTTAGCCTGTTGGGTACTGGTAGTATCGGTCAGTTTGAATGGAGGCAGTCAGCATCGGGGCCGATACACTTGGCTGTAAGCAGGGTGCCAAAGCCTGTACTGCTGGAGTTGTCAATACTGTCTGTACCAAGGCTGCCAGGAGTGCGGCCAAACTCCTCTTGAGAGCCAGCATGAGCTGGTGCAGGGAGATTTAATTAATTAATTTATTATGCATTTTTATACCGCATTTTTCCGGCAGATCAAAAGCGGTTTACAAAGAACAACAATTTGAATAGTACAGTAACAGGTACATATTCAGTTACATGGAACACTTTAGACTATATACAATAACATTGTTAATATAACAGTGAAGAATTCTTAACACGTAACTCTATGCAACTCTATTAACAAACTATTTACAAGTCAGTATGTGATGTGGTGTGGGGAATGCTGTAGGGGAGAGGGTTTTTTTTTCAGGGGGAGGTTTTATTTTCAGGAGGGGGGAGTGTGCGGTTTGCGTCATTGTGTTTGTTTTGAGTGCCAAAGTGAAGAGTAAATAGGTGGGGTTTAATTTTTTTTTGGAATGTTTGTAGGTCATTTATTTCTCTTAGGTAATCTGGGAGAGCATTCCAGAGGTTGGGAGCAATGTGAGAGAATGCCTTGTTGTTTGTTGTCCTCCTTGATTTCCTGAAATCAAGTGGTATTGAAACCTTGTTCTTATTGCAATCTCATTGTGCGCGGGAGTGGGTTTCCTTTGTGATGAGCGTGGAGAGGTGTGAGGGGGCAATGTCTTTGATTAATTTGAAGGTTGTAACAAGAATTTTGTAGTTTATGCGGCTTTGGATGGGGAGCCAATGGAGGTTGTACAGTATCGGAGTGATGTGTTCCATTGGGTTGATATCCATAGTTATCCTTGCTGCAATATGTTGTACTAATTGGAGTTGTCTTAAGGCTTGTTTTGTAATGCCTTTAGTGTTGGCAAAGTCAAAATGGGGTGTAATGATTGCATGGATGACATATTTGAAGTTGTGGAGGTGAAGAAGTGGGCGGAGTAATTTCAGCATTTTGAGTTTATAGAAAATCTTTTTTGTTGTATGTTTTATATGAGATGTCATACTGAGGGTGCGGTCAATGATTACCCCAAGGTATTTTACCTCATTTTTGACTAATATGTCTATATCTTGAATCCTGATCGATGTTGGAGGGGTGAAGCTCTGGTTTCTGGTTACATACATGGCTTCAGTTTTTTAAAAATTGATCTTAAGGTTGTTATTTGTGAGCCATTCTGTTATCTCTACAAAGCAATTGGTAAGTTTTTGAATTGATGGGTTTGTGGTGTTAAACAGGAGATATATCATTATATCATCCACGTATATATGGTAATTTACCTGGAATTTTTTTAAAATGGAGCAAATGGGCTGGATATATATATTAAAGAGTATGGCTGAGAGAGCGGAACCATGTGGAAGGCCTTGTTCTTATTTGTAGGGGTCGGATATTTGTTGTTCAATTCTTACTTGCTGTGTTCTATCAGACAGATATGATGAGAACCATTTTAGAATTGGCTGATGTCTGGGTAGAATCATCAACAGGGCTTTGAGCCACCGTCCCAGAACATGGAACTGGTAGCTTTCCAGAGATCGATTCCTCGGGAGCATCCCAGAGCCCCTCTTGTGCTCTGGAGGACAGGTCGTCCCACCGGGGCTGCTTGACTGGCCTGTCTGCATCAGAAGCATCCCTAGTGGAGTCTCAATGCTTAGGCTGCGACTTTCCTCTTGTCTTGGTATGAGTCTTCAATGTTGATGCCAATGACTTCTTAGAAATCAAAGACTTACTCTTATGTTTGGACTTGGAAGAGACCTGAGACACTTGAGAGGAGGCTGATGTTCTCTATGATGTGGAAGCCACTGAAATCAAGTCTGGAGTGAACAGCGATCCATATTGTCTGATTCTGTTCTTTAGGGCTTTCCTTGTCATTTATTGACAAAAAGGACAAGAATTTGGTAAATGGTCAGGGCTGACACATTTCAGACACCAGTCATATTTATCTGTGACTGATATGGTACCGGCACATTTGGTACATTTTTTAAACCACTAGTTGGTTTTTCCATTTTAGAAAATATCCCTCAAAACTGAAGGGGATATGGAGGCCTAGATAGTGGTGAACCTCCAGAAAAAGAAAAGAAATATAAAATTTTATAACTAAATGGGAAAATTTTTATCGGGACTGGTGTCGATTCTGATGGAAACAGCATCGATGGAAAGGTATTGTATGGTATTACACCAAAAAAGAAAGGTTTTTCAACAGTGACAGGATTTTGTAACCTGCTGGCTCCGCGGAAAACAAAGAACTAAGGAGAGGAGTTGGGAAGGCAGACACATAGATGCAGTGGAGAACTCCCAAAGGCTTTCCTATTGGATGCTGGGGAACGTTCCCACGAGGGCTCCGTCGGTACAGACATCACCAATATGTAAAGACTGCATTCCTGCTTGTTACTGGTGATTAAATGAATTATTTGCTTTGGTTTTTACTGAAAATAATGTAGGGGGAGATACCCATGTCAGAAATAATATTTAAAGGTAACCAATCATGGGAACTGAAACAGATCTCTGTGAATCAGAAAGATGCAATGGGCAATTTAACAAACTAGTAAATAACCTAGATCATATGGTATACATCCCAGGATGCTGAAAGAACTCAAAAATGAAACTGTAGATCTACTATTAGTAATTTGTAAGCTATTATTAAATCATCTATAATACCAGAATACTGGAGAGTTGCCATTTAACACCAATTTTAAAAAGGGTTCCAGGAGCAACTCTGGAAACTACAGATCAGTGAGTTTATGTCAATGCCTGGCAAAATGGTAGAACACAATATAAACAACAAAATTACTGAACATGTAAGTCATGGCTTAATGGGACAATGCCACCATGGACTTAGCCAAGGGAAGTCTTGCCTTACTAATCTGCTACATTTTATGAAGTTGTGAATAGGTAAACCAGTATTTACAGTGTATCTGGATTTTCAGAAAGCCTTTGACTAGGTTCTTCATGACAGACTCTTGAGGAAATTAAAAAGAATGGGATAGTGCTATGGGTAAGAGGAAGGAGAAGTCGGGCAAGAAACTTTCCGGTGCTCCGGCTGTTACTCCCGCCTTACCTCTGGTTACCTCAGGTCCAAAGGATCTTCTTCTGCAGCGACCTGAGCCCAGCCAAATGTTTCGGGTGTGAGCTCAGCTGTTTTTATTGGGTATGTCGGCATCTTTATCCCCTGAAGTACGGAGTCCCCCAAAGTCATCCTTGGCTCTCTATCTCCCGGGTAGTCATCAGGTGGCTGACCTTCTCGAAGTGGTGGGTACTGCACCTGGAGATCTTGGCATGGCTGCAGGGGATGTTTCCCGCACAGTGTCTATTGGCCACAGATGTTCAGGCTTGGGCATTTGGCAGTGACGCAATGGGAGTCAACACCGCTTCACTGGCCAGTAGCAGTGGATCACAAGCTGTTTTTCCTCAAGTTTCTGACCCCGATCTTCAGTCGTTGACTTCCTTCTCCTTGACTCGAACTTGAAACTTTTACCTTAGAATCTATTTGGTCAGCCATTTCAAAGTTGGGAGAAGCTCTTATTACACAAATAAAAGTACTGTCTACACAGTTTCAAGCTAATATGCTGTCTACATCTAAGAACTCGGAAGAGATTGCTTCTATTCAGTGGTCTCTTTTTTGAGATAGACTTTAGGCTTCTTCGGGCAGAGAGTTCCACTGAAGTTTTTATTAAAGATATAACTGGTTCAGTTTAAGATTGAACATTTGTAAAATTCAGTATGTTCCTCTAATTTGAGGTTGATTAACTTTCCGAAATCTTCATTGATATCTTCTATGTTTAAAAGTTACTTGGTGGATGTGTTGGATGTGCCCCCGGAGTCACATTTTCCATTAGCTCGAACATATTACTTGCCCTCTGCTAAGAAAGACTGGTGGGGGTCAAACTGCTGGGTTACCTCAGATGGACGCTCTGAATGCTTCTGCTATATTACAGTCTTCAGAAGTTGATCCTGTGGTTCCTGCTATTTTGATTGTTACTTTTGCTTTATCATCTGGATTAGAAGATGTTCTATAACAAAAGAAATATCCGCTTTAAAGACTGTTTTGTTCAGATTTTTCCTGTTTTACCTGGGGAGACTCGGATGAGAAGGAAAGAATTCCTCCTTCTGAAGCCACGTGTTCTGCAGCTGGGGGGGGGGGCTTATTTTTTTTTTAAGTTTTCATGTAAATGTCTGGTGAAGTACCAGTCTGAGAGTTATGTTTTTTTAACACTCCCAGCTCATTTTCTTTATCAGTGCATGAAGATCCATTGCCCCACTGGCTTGTGATATTGTTACTCTGTAATTGTTAGGTTTTGGCTGGTTTGTGCTCGAGTATTTTCTTTTGTGTTATGTTTAATTACCGTGAGAGCTCCCCCTATATCTTGGGCTTGATTTAAAGGGCATGAAGTTGGGATATGTTTTCCTGATATAATTTTCCTTTCTTTGTATTTTCCTTGCTCCTTATATTTCTATACAAGTTGTAATGCTTGGATATAATTGTAAATTCATAATAATAAATAATAATAAGCAGGGTAGAACAAGTAAACATGAATCAGTTGTTTACTCTTTCAAAAAAGTATAAAGGTTAGGGGACATGCAATAAAGCTACAAACTAATACATTTAAGACTAATCAGAGAAAATATTTCTTCATGCTATACATAATCAAGCTCTGGAATTCATTGCTGCAGGATCTAGTAAAAGCTGTTAGTGTAGCTGGGTTTAAAAAAGGTTTGGATAAGTTCCCGGAGGAAAAGTCCATAAATCATTACTAAAGTGGGCTGGGGGAAATCCACAGCTTAGCCCTGGGATAAGCAGCATGGAATCTGTCTACCTTTTGGGACTCTGCAGGTACTTGTAATCTGGATATGCACTGTTAAAACAGAATACTGGCTTGATGGACCCTTGTTCTGACTAATATGGCAAACCTTATGTTCTTACCCAGTTTTCATACTAGCTGAGTTGACTTTTCAATAGTGACTTCTTGCTAACCTGTGGTATTATCAGACAGCAGCAAACCGAATGAGGTCACCTTTAACAGCTCACTCTGGAGAAGGGGTGGGAAGGAACTGGCCAAAAACTTTAGTTAGTACATCAATGTATGGACAGCAGCTTCTTAGGGACTCAATAACTAAATAGCACGTTTATAGTCTGTATGTGAATTTTTGCTACTACCTTTATTATTTATTTATTTATTTATTTTTATCGAGCATTAGTTATAGTTACTGCAGGCCAAGAGTTGATGCTATATTAATGTTATAACAGTGGTTCAGGCAAATTCATTCTAAAGAATGCAAGTAAAGAATTACAGCTAAATATAATCCCATATACATGTATAATAGGAGACTCTACTAATGTGTGACCCATGTATATGCCCTTGTCTGGCAACTTTTCAGTAACAATGGTACCTCCATCTCAAAATATTTGTTACGAAGGAAAAAAGTGTTTTATCATCATAACAGAGTGATTACTACAATGAGTCCCGGACAAGATTTCAAAAGCTTAAAATCAGGACTGCCGATACAGTAATGCTTCAGTATTATTCCGGTACTAGTCATTTCATTCTCAATCGAAAGCAGCAATACCCTTTCTCTTCATGCGTCTCTGTCTTTCAGAACTGCATAAGTTATGCCTATGCACTGGACTTCCAAACATAAACATGAAATATAATATATAGGATACATACTGTGGCCTACATTTTGCCAGTGGAAAGTCGGTGGAAACCAGGGTGTGATTGGCCAAAGAAAAAATTGGTTTGTGCTCATTGAAAATTAATTTTTACCCGATTTTCTTATGTAGGCACTTGTATGGCACAAGAGCTTAAAAATGCACACAACTAAATGCACACATGTCAGTTGACAGGTATGTGATTTATGTACACTTTTAGGTACCTAAAAGGACCAAAGGCATGCTCACAAATGCACAACCTTATATTTATTGGGTAATAACGGCAACATTTTTCTTATTTCAGAGGCCACCATGTTAATGTCCTATTGCCAACCACTATGGTGGGGAATGCATATATGTTCATGAGAAACTAATTATAATACACTTGGGCATCTCATTTGGAATCAGGGCTGTGTGCATAACAAAATCCGTAAATATTATTGCTTCAGGCTGGGTTGGTGATTAATGCTTCAGACCCTTCAGGGAATTTCTTCCTGATCAATTTCCTTGTTAAATATTTTTCTATTTTCTGTTCGCTTTGAAAAGGAATTGGACTCCTGTCAAGAGGCTGACCATCGTAATAAATTTAGTTTTAAAATTTTAAGTTGCAAAACATTCACCTTCCGCTGCAACTTCCAAATATTTGTAATATTGCAAAATTCCTCCATTACTTTAGACTGACTTTAGAATGTTTCTCTGGATGCAATAATATTCCATCGAAGATGGGAGGGGCAGTGTACTCTGCCTGTGTGCAATTTCTTGCTGCTGTGACTACATAATTCCCACTACTGATTACAGTAGGCTTAGTACAAGCTGAAGAAACTCATTAAAAAAAGGCCTTATGATTTAAAACATTCATAAACCTGCTTTGGACTAAGACAAACAAGAGTTGGTTTTAGTCTCCCACTTACATTTGATTTCTGAAGAGCTAGAGGAGGGAGCAGTCCCAATACAGCTTCTCTTACAAGTGCTTCAGACATACACAGCAGCACTGTATAACTTTAGCAAAGACGTGCTTTTGCTATCCAGACCTTTCTGCCTTGTTTTCTTCAGAAATTAAATTATTTTTTCTATTATTCAACAGCAGAGTCTAAAACAAGTTGTTCCTTGCCTGTGGTTTTCCTTTCCTGTGCTAGAATTTCACTTTGGTGTTGTGACATTTTGCATTCTTGTGGGGATGCCTTGCTATATGCTGTACACTTCATGCAGGGTACACAGTTGTTTAAATGATGCATCTTCACGGCACAAATCCCACCTTTTAACCTCTCTGGGCTCTTCTTGGAAATGTTGTTTTACTATGTTCCAAAAGAAATGGAGTAAAGGAAAAACATATCCATTGGAAAAATGCATAACACCACATTTGTTCATCCACATGCAGAGTCTTTGCATGTCTAAACATCCATGGACATCCAAGGTTAAAGCCTCCATGGTATTCCTGTGCTCTCTGTTCTTTCAATCAATTGCATTGATTTTTGTAAGGGTCAGAGGGTATACCTTCATTGATCAAAGAAAACAGCTTGACACAGCAAAAGAGTCTGCCAATCCCAGACAGATCAATCACACCTTTGTCTCCTTTTGATACATTGAGGTTATTCTAAATCACCCAAGACTTCCCCAAGCATGATTCTGAGGGTAATAATGCTGCAGTGCAAAAAAAAAAAAAAAAAAAAAGATCCTGGAAAAGGCAGCATCTAAAGCTGTTGCGCTCTATTCTCATGTTGGATTCAGGGTCCTCTTCCCTACCATTCTGATGCTAAGAGACCGACTCTTGGCTAGCTAACTGCATTTTATTTCTGACTTGGAACAGTATGCATTTTCTGAACTTTGGCTAGCTCATCTTGCTGTGCTTTGCAAGATCTTATAAAGCAGATAAGAGTTTTCTGAAAAGGGTTTCTGCAAAATATGTTCTGAAATGACATCATAGAGCAGATAATGGCAGCCATTATTTTCTATATTTCTAGCCCAGAGCCAGGCAACTCCAGTCCTCGAGTGCTGCCAGCCTGTCAGGTTTTCAAGATATCTACATTGAATAGTTATTTAACAGGTTTTTATGTATGAGATGTATTTGCATGTAGTGTTGCCATTATATGCAAATGCATATTTATTATGGATATCCTGAAAACCCAACTGGCTTGCTGCAATTGAGGAATGAAGCTGCTTACCTCTTTCCTTAGTCTATAAGATTTCAGGGATAGGGCATCACTAAATCAGTTCAAAAGTGCCCAACAACATTAGTCCTGTCACAATAAAATATCACCATACTCTGGGCCATATTTACTAAACTGTGCTAATTGTTCACCATTAATGGTAAATTTTAGAGCTCAATAATGGTTAAACAAATTAGCACTATGTTCAGGATGCATTTGGGGCATACTATAGCAAAGCAGCGCATTAATCTGTGTCACAATAATGTACACAATTACATCAGTTTATAACATGGAAAGAGTAGTAAGCCTTTGACAAGTAGTAAGAGTAGAAAGCCTTTGACAAGGTCCCTCATGAGAGACACTTGGCAAAACTAAAAAGTCATGGGCTAGGAGACAGTGTACTACTGTGGATCAGGAATTGATTAAAAGACAGAAAGCAGAAGGTAGGATGGCCAATTTTCCCAATGGAGAAAGGGGACTAGTGGAGTACCCCAGGGATCTGTGCTGGGTCCACTGCTTTTTAACATATTCATAAATGACCTGGAAATGGGAATAACGAGTGAGGTAATCAAATTCAACATTGTTAAAACCCATGAGGATTGTGAAAAATTCCAAGAGGACCTTCATAAATTGAAAGACTGGGCATCCAAATGACAGATGAAATTTAAAGTGGAGAAGTGCAAAGTTATGCACCTAGGAAAGAACAACCCAAACTATGGTTGCACGATGCAAGGTTCCACATTAGGAACCACCACCCAGGGAAAAGATTTAGACTTCATCGTGGCTAACATGTTGAAACCTTCCGCCTAGTGTGCAGCAGCGGTCAAGAGAGCAAATAGAATGCTTGGAATTATAAGGAAAGGAGAATAAAACAAAGGATATTATAATGCCTCTGTATCATACCAAGGTGCGACCGCATCTTGGAATATTGTGTGCAATTCTGGTCGCCGTATCTTAAAAAGGATATAGCGTGTCAGACGGCTGCCTGGGTGAGAATGTTCACAGTCTTGGCAAGTGCATATATCAATATGATTTGCAAGGGATTGTGGGAAAGGCAGTTCATTCACACCAGACACAGCTGCTCACAATAATTAGTTGTGCTTGAGTGTAAAGCCAATAAGATATTTATTTATGGGGTTATTTCTCCCAACACAGATATGCTTGGTAGCACATAAAACAGGATACTTGCTTTCAGTGTTAAACTTGGAAAAACAAAATCAGGAAAACAACAGCTGACCTTGTCAGGCAATCAAAGCAAAAGAATAAAGACCTGGTTGGTAACAAACTGGTCTTTTCTGTAGGCTTTAGCTAATATTTTCTTAGCAGTGTTTCAAACAACAAGAAAAACCCACAAAGAAGGGAAAAACTGTTCTTTTTAGGTTAACTTCTTATATCTTCACACATAGACTCAGAAGTGATTCCCTCAGAGCTCACAAGCAATTAGGTAAGGCTCAATTGCTAGCAGTTATCCAGCTGAAACCCCTTAGCTGGCTTGCTTTCTACTGCGTGGCCCAAAATCCTACTCAGGAGCTTTTCTGAGTAGATTAAAGAACAAGTTTGTATTTCTTTGTGATGGTTGCTGTACTTTGTAACAGAAAATTACCAAAGGAGTTTAGACAGAGAGCAATCCATATATTCACAGCCTGTATCTAAGACCGCTCCCCCTTCTTCAACAATCATGGGTTCAATATCATGGATTGGCACAGAGGAATTTCTCAATGTAGCACTCTCAGGAGAATACTTGTTTCCCTGCTGTCTTTCAAGGTTATAGCTAGGGCATAGATCAGTGTTCATACCTGAGCTTCCATTGCTGTTAAGAGTTCCTCTCTAAATAGCCTGGCCAGTATGTAGTCCAGTTCTTATGTCCAGCCTTCCAATCCAGATCCCTGGATACTGGATCTCTCCTCACATACCTTCTGGCATGGGTCTTAGGGTCCCTTCCACGTGCAGCCGTCTCCCTCACAGGTACCGTCTGGAGATTCCTAGCTCTGCAGCACCATTCCTCTGGCTTTCCCCAGTCCAATGGTATATGCTGGCCTTTTGAATGTCTCCCAGTATACGTACTGCTCTGGACTCCTTTAGACCTCCCAAATGCTTTTCTCTTCTTTCTTCTAAAGGGTTTTTTGCCCTCTCTGTCCGTCCGTTCTGGGTTCTGCTTCTGATGATCCTCCAGATGATGAAGCTGTCCAAGATGATCAAGATCCTGAGGATGAGGATAATTCTCTGTAGAATAAACTCTACCTTTATTCTGCTTTGATGAGTGCTCCACCCTAGCACAGCGCAGCTGTGCTGAATCAGGCCCTGCCCTTTGAGATGAGTGCTTGGGGATTACCTCATAGCCCTCTTGATTGAACACACGTTTCCCCACTTCAGCTCCTCTAATGGCTGGTGGAAACCTGGTGCATTCTGGGACTGGTAGTCTTTTATGGGAAAATTCTGTTTTCTTATTTCTACCAGAACTGACAGATTGCTTGTTCAGAGTCACTTCACCTTTTCTATAGCTCCTTCCTGAGCTATGATAAGCTTCCTTATCACAAGCGTTATTAGAAAAGGTACAGAGAAGAGCCACCAAAATGGTAAAGGGGATGGAAGGATACCCCTATGAAGAGAAGCTAAAAAGGTTAGGGTTCTTTAACCTAGAAGAGAGACAGCTGAGGGGAGATATGATAGAGGTCTATAAATTAATGAATGGAGTGGAACGGGTAAATGTAGATAAATTGTTTACACCATCAAAATATAGAAAGACTAGAGGACTTGCAATGAAGCTACAGTGTAACCTATTTAAGAGTAATAAGAGAAAATATTTTTTCACTCAACCTTAATCAAACTCTGGAATTCGTTACCAGAGGTTGTAGTAAAAGCTCTTAGTGCCAGGAGAGTGTGATGATCCAGGATCTTCCTCCTCTTGTGAGACCAAAGGAGGCGACCCTGGATTCCATTTGGGATGCAATGCAGCCAATCTTATCGGGTTTGTGCTGGGGTATTGCAGGCTTCTGCTCCCTTTGCTTCTAGATTGGAGGGGGTGGAGGTGAAGGTGCTCCAACAGCAATTGGATGGACTCGAGATTAAAATTCAGCATTTGCAGGATCAGCTAAGGATGCTTTGGTTTTCCAGCGTAAAATTGAAAACTTGGATAATCAACAGAGAAATTTAAATCTTCGCTTACTAAATTTTCCACAGCTTTCATTTGGTTTCTTAAGGAGCTGTTTAACTATCCCAAGTCTGGGATCCCTCCTCTTGAAAAGATTTATTTCCTCCCCTCAGTGATTGGTAAGGATGCTTTGCAGAAAGCTGATATCTCTCAGGTAGAGGTGTCTTCAGACTCCTTGGACGTGGGGAACCTGTCTGAGTTGTTAGAGCAGTGTACCGAGGCAGTTGAAGCCCGGGCTAGTTTGTTGGTATCTTTTATATTTCTTCAGGATAAGGAAGCATTATTACAAATGTGTTTTAAAAAAAATCTGATGTTTCTTTTTTGGGGGGTAGGGAACAGATCTTCCCAGATGTGTCCAGGTGGACTTAAACTAGGAGGAACACATTTCTGGAACTCCGCACTGAGGTTTTAGCTTTGGGTGCGAGTTCCCAGTTGCGATTTCCTTGTAAATGTGTACTTGGGTATCAGAATACGATTTTTAATTTCTTCGAGCCATCTGAACTGCATTTTTTCTTAGATGCTAAGCAATTGTGAATTCACCTTATGTTAATATTGTCGGCTTTATTAGCTGTATTCGCTTTACATCCTATTTTTTTTCTTAATATTTTTCTTTGTAACTGTTCTCCTACAGTGTATACTGTACTTGAATCCTCCCTTTTCTTTATAGTTCTATTGCGGACTGCTAGCATACTGTCATGCGATTGGTAGTTTTATGTTCTTTTGTGCTTATTTTTTGCATGTGTCCAAGGTTCTTGTTTATTGTAAATTTAATTAAATATAAAAAAAGAAGCTGTTAGTGTAGCTGGATTTAAAAATGGTTTGGACAAGTTCCTGGAGGAAAGGTTCATAAACCATTATTAAAGGGAACCTGGGAAATCCACCACTTGCCCCAATACAAGCATTGTGGAACCTGTGTCTTTTGGGGAAACTGCTAGGTACTTGTGACCTATACTGGCCACTGTTGGAAACAGGATACTGGGCTTGATGGACCTTGGTTTGACCCAGTATGGCATATCTTATGGTCTTACACCTCTGCAGATCTAGTTAAAATTCTGCATTAAAATCTTGTGTTAATAGTGGCAGGCCCTTTTTGCATTATTTCCCTCACCTTTTCCACTCTTCCCTTAATTATATTAAATTCCATATTAGTGTGCTTTAATTCTGAATTTAACATGTGTTAATGCTAGAAATAGCATGGGCTGTACAGTATGAGGTGGGGCTGATAACGAAACAGAAAGCTATGGGCACACCTCAGTTTCGGAGGTCCAAATGATCTCTCTGCAGTTTCATTTTATTTGGTAAATAGGCCCCTATGCCTGCTATAAAATATTGATAAACCAATATGCTGCTGCAAATGGCCAGAATTTCATGCATTTGAAACATTTTGTACATGGAGGAGTGGCTCTATCATTAGGTAGGGTGAGGCGGCTGCCTCAGGCAGCAGAGTTGGGGAGCAGCAAAAAGCGTCCCCAAAACAGCTGCCTCACTCTACTTAATCCCTCAAGGCAGATGGCAATGCCACTCCTCCTCTGTTGGCCACCACCACTTCCTCCAAGGTTGGCAACTAAAGCAGTAATAAAAATGGCAATAACCATGGGGGTCTTTGAGACGTCCGTGCATGCTTCAAAGGCCTTACCATCCTGTCCCCTCTAACGCAAAAAATATGCGAAGGGGCTGAGATAGTAGGACCTTTGAAGTATAAAGGACCCCATTTGTTATTGACAGTTTTATTAGAGCTGCAGCTACCGGCCTCAGGTGGCGGTAACACAAAGGGGGTGGAGAGGAGTAGACAAAAGAGGTTAGGTGCGGGGGGGGGGGGGGGAGGGTGGCGACAGACAAGTGATGCTGGGCACGGTGAGCCAGAGAGACAGAGACGGAATGCTGGACACGTGATGGGAGAGATAAAATAAGACAGAGGGGAGATGCTGGACAAGGGGGGGGGGGGGCATAGGGAGATGCTGGATATGGAGGGCATAAAGCGATGGAGGGGAGATATTGAACATGGGGGGGGGGGGTGTTACATAGAGAGATGGCAGATGTTGGATACAGGGGGGCCCATAGGGAGATTTTTTTCATTTTTATTTACTGTAGCTCATGCCTTTCCATGTGTAGTTCAAGGTAAGTTACAAAGTGTGATAAAAAAGTAACATGACTTGTATAATAACCCAAGTAGTATAACACTGACAGTTACTGCACTCAGCCTCCTTCAAAGTAGTCCCCTTCCAGTAAAACACACTTCCTCCAGCATTCCTGCCACTGCTGGAACAATTTTGAAATGCCTTTTTCATTATGCTCTGAAGTTGCTGTGTTAAATTTTGCTTAATAGTCGTAAAGTCGTTGAACCTCTTTTCTTTCAGTGGTAATTTCAGTTTTGGAAACAAGAAAAAGTCACAGGTGCAAGGTTAGGTGTGTACGAGGGTTGCTATTTATATTTCTGGCCTAATAATGAAAAAAACAAATATTTATGATTGAAATTGGTTTTATTGTTTTTCAAAATATTCTCCATGAAGATCAATACACTTTTGCATGCGTTTGAACCAATTTTCGAAGCACTTTTTCCATTTCGATTGAGGTAACTCCAAAACATGCGTTTTGAATGCATCAACCGCATCTTCGGGTGTTGAAAATCGTTGACCACGTAATTTGTTTTTGATGTGCGGGAATAAAAAGAAGTCATTGGATGCCAAATTAGGGCTGGACGGTGGATGACCCATCAATTCGATGTTTTGGCCAGTCAAAAATTCCTTTGTTTGAGCCGATGTGTGAGAGCTCGCATTGTCATGATGAAGAATTATTTGCCTCTTCTTCGACTTTTTCTGAATTTCTCCGAAGACTTCTGGTAAACAAATGGTCGTGTACCATTCAGAATTGACCGTCCTACATTGTTCTAATGGCATTGTCGCCACGTGACCGGTAATGCCAAAGAAACAGGCAACCATTTGCTTCAATGTGCTTCTTCCGCGAACAACGTTTGTTGGATTTGGCTCGTCTTGGAAGACCCATACAGTCGATTGCTGTTTTGTTTCGGGCTCATATGCATAGATCCATGATTCGTCACCTGTGTAGATGTTATACACAGTCTTTGATGCACCTTTGAACTTATTTTTTCAACATTTCCTTGCACCAATCGACACGAGCCTTCTTTTGAGCGTTTGTCAGATTATGCGGGATCCAACGCAAACAAATCTTTTTTACGGCCAAATGATCATGCAATATCTTATTGATGCTTGTCATACTAATGCCCAAAGATGCCTCAATCTCACGGTATGTCACATGATGATCTTGCTTTATCAGTTCACACACAGTATTGATATTTTCTGGCACAACAACCGATTTTGGACGACCCTGACGGAATTCGTCCTGGAGCGAACGTCGGCCACGATTGAATTCGTTATACCACTTTTTTACAGTGCTGTAGGATGGTGCTTTATAGCCGTATATAAAAATTAAGTTCATCGATGCACTCTTGTCTTGATAATCCATGTCGAAAGCTATGAAAAATAATTGCACGAAAATGTTGAGTTAATTCCATTTTTCGCCCAAGATGAATTTTTCAAGTTACTGTAAACAACAAATCACGCTCAAATGATAAAATGTTATGAATAAGGTTATGTTCAACAATGTCAGTGTTCCAATGGAACCATTGGATGGCGCCTGGCAACACTTACTGTTGCTAAGGCCAGAAATATAAATAGCAACCCTCGTACGGAGGCTGACGGACTTGCTTGATTTGGTGTTTGGTCAAGAACTGCTGGTCAAGATGTGATGCATGAGCTGGGCTGTTATCGTGATGAAGCAACCATTCATTGTTCCTGTGCAACTCTGGCCTCTTATGATGAATTGCATCTCTCAAACAAGTCAGAACTTGGATGTAGTGTTCCTTATTGATGTTTTGGGCTTTTGGAGCATACACATATAATCAAAGAAAACTGTGAGCATGACCTTGACATTGCTCCTCACCTGATGGGTTTTCTTGGGTCTGGGAGAGTTTGGAGTTTTCCATTGCGAAGTTTCAGCCTTAGTATCTGGGTCATAGCCATAAACAGATGATTTATCACCAGTAATAATCTTTTTGATGAAATCTTAGTAATTTTCAACACATTCCAACAACTCCCTGGCTACAGACAGTCAATAATCTTTTTGGTCAGGGGATAGGAATTTCGGTACAAATTTTGCAGACACGTGTCTCATCCTCAAAATGACAGCAAGAACAGACTGTACTGACCTGAAACTGATGTCCATGTCCTCAACAAGCTCTCTGATAGTCAATCGATGACTTCAGCTTATTGCGGCATACACTACTTCAACTTTGTCTTTATTCCCGATCGTGGATGGCCTTCCAGAACGTTCGTCACTGTCAACACTGGTGGCCCTCTTGGAAACGTTTGTACCAGTCATAAACTCGAGCACGACTCATGCATTCATCGCCATTCAGTTGCTATAACTTGTCATAAGCAGAGTGGAGGAGTGGCCTAGTGGTTGGGGCAAGGTACTTCAGGCCAGAGGGTCAGGTGTTGAAATCCCACTAGAAGACAGCAACCTTGGGCCGGAAGGACTGGGGTTTCTAGTCCCACAGGTGCTCCTTGTGGTCTTGGGCAAGCCACTTAACCCTCCATGGCCCATGTTCCCTGTAAAATAGTTATCTCCAAGTTATAATGCCCTGTTCAATGTAATTTCAGTTTGTTCAATGTAAACCACCTTGATATCATGAAAGGCAGTATATAAGAAAAATGTTAAATAAATAAATAAGTCTCTCTGCACAAATCTCCAATTTTTTCACTCATTGCAAATCGGATGAACTACTTTTACACAATACCAAACATCACATTACTAAAAAAAGTACAGGTGCAGCCATGCTACACTCTGCACATGCCGAGCACTTAACTAAGTCACTGCATGCTTAACAGCATCGTGGTGTGACTTATTGTTATATAGCTACACAACAAGTCTTGATACTTTTTGATCACACCTTGTACATTCAAGTACTGTAGATATTTCCCTGTTCCCAAAGGGCTTACAGTCTGAGTTTGTACCTGAGGCAATGCGGGGTTAAGTGACTTACCCAGAGCCACAAGAAGATTTGAACCTTGGTCTCTGTGGCTTCTAGGCTAGTTTTCTAATCACTAGGTGGAGAGGTTGGAAATAGGAGATGGGGACAGAGTGGACAAAGAGAGACAGGAGATACTGGACAAGGGAGGAATTGGGAAAAGGGAGGAATTGGGAAAAGGAAGGGATAGGCTGGATATGGGAGGGAAAGATCCTGGAAATAGGGAGATATGTCGAGTGATAGGAGAGATTCTGTATATGGGGGAGTATATACAGAGAGAGGGGAAATGCTGGATTTAGGGGTAGGGAGAGAGAGGGGGACATGGGACAATCGAGAGGGAGCGAGAGAGGGGGTATGACCTGGATAGGGGAAGGATAGGAAGAAAGGGAGGAAAGATGCTGAACAAAAGAGAGTGGCAGAGTAGAGGGAGAGAGGGGAGATGATGGACATGAATAGGGAGAAGGGAAGATATTGGATTTGGTGGGGGGTAGTGTGAAGGGGGAAATTCTAGGTGCAGGAGGACAGGGAGAGATGTTGACTTGGGGGTATGGATAGGGAGAGAGCGAGGGGAGGTTCTGCACTTCGGGGGGATCGGATAGGGAGAGAGCAACAGGGAGATGCTGGATTGGAGGGTTGGATAGGGAGAGAGTGGGGGAGATGATAGACCTGGAGGGGATAGGGAGGGGAAATGCTGGACATAGAGGGGTAGAGGGAGAGCAAGAGGAGAGAGAATGTAGACATGGAAGAGGGAGAGAGAAGGGGAGGAGATGCTGCACAGTGAGGGGGATAGCGAGAGATGGGGAGAGATGCTGGATATGGGGAGATAGGGAGAGAGAGAGGGTGGGGATGCTGGAACAGGGGGTATGGGGGAGAGAGAGAGGGAAGACAGGTCAGTAGTAAGCTAGAAATATGCCCTGTGCAACTCGTGAACCTGATGCCTCCCTCCCCCAGTCGCATGCAGGAACTCACTCTAATCACGCTTCGTAGAAGCCCCAGTAATGATAACATCAGCTCCCCTTCTGAACTTGCACTCTATGAGGCTGCACCACTCATACAGTTCTTGCTGCAGCAATGAGGGAAAGGGGGAGAATGGAGATATTGTACATGGGGTAATAGGGAGAAAATGAATGGTATATGCTGGACATAGAGGGATAGGGTAAGAGAGGGAAAATGCTGGACATGAGTTGGGGTATAAGCAGGGGAATGTTGGACACAGGGAGATGGGGAGCAATGCTAGACATGTGTTGGGGTATAGGGATAGGGACAAGGGAATATGCTAGATATGGCAGAATAGGATAAGAAAAAGGGAGGGAGACTGGACAGGAAGAGATGCTGGATATGGGGAAGGAATAGAGAGAAGGGGGATGACTTAGAGACTGGGCAGTAAGAGGCTGGGGAAGGAGAGACTGTTGGGGCATGGGAAGAAAAGATTGAAAAGTGGAAGGTAAGGGGGAGTGAAATCTGAATTGAAAAAGAGAAAAATTAATGAAAGAAAGCTGAAAGGAAAAGATCAATAGCACAGATAGCACAGTTACTTACCTGTAACAGGTGATCTCTGGGAACAGCAGGAATAAGACTTCACATATGGGTATCGTCGGTACCGACGGAGCCTGCGCGGGAACGCTCCCCAGCGTCCTGAAAGAAAGCTTTTGGGAGCATCCCACAGCGCCTGCGCGCTGCCTTCCCCAACTGCCTCTCTCCAGTTCGAGTTTCAAAGCTGAGACAAAGAGAGAGAGAGAGGAAAGGAAAGATAGATAGAGAGATACAACTCCTAGGGGAGGTGGGTGGGTTGTGAAGACTTATTCCTGCTGTTCCCAGAGATCACCTGTTACAGGTAAGTAACTGTGCTATCTCCAGGAACAAGCAGGAATGAGTCTTCACATATGGGGACTCCCCAGCTAGAGATGCCTGGGAGATCACCCAGATTGTGAGTCCCTGGGAAGGGCTCCACCTCTACCCATGAATCTCAGGCATCCAGTCAGGGATGGAGGGTAGGAGTTGACTAGGTATGGAATAGGTGTTTGAGAACAGCCTGACCAAACAAGGCATCCTGGCGGGAGTCCTTGTCCAAGCAGTAATGGGCTGTGAAGGTATGAACCGAGGCCCAGGTGGCCGCTCGACAGATTTGGTCGATGGACACAAAGTTAAGATGAGCCATAGAGGCTGCCATGGCCCTCACATTGTGAGCTGTGACATGGCCCTCCAGAGAAAGGTTCTTACTCTGGTAGGCGAAGGAAATACACTGAGCAATCCAATTAGACAGAGTTCTCTTAGAGACTGGAAGTCCTAAATGAGAGGGGTCAAAAGCAACAAAAAGTTGAGAGGACTTTCTATGTTGCTGTATCCTGTGTAAGTAGAAAGCAAGTGCTCTTTTACAATCCAGGGTATGAAGATTCCTCTCTGCACTTGATGCATGAGGTCCTGGAAAAAAGACAGGTAAATACACCTCCTGGTTCAGATGAAAAGGTGAGACCACTTTAGGCATAAAGTGTGGATTAGTTCTGAGGACTACCTTGTCATGATGGAACCTTGTATAAGGAGGATTAGCCACTAAAGCTTGCAACTCACTGATACGGCGAGCTGAGGTGACTGCAATGAGAAAAATAACCTTCCAGGAAAGGAATTTCAAGGAGATAGTGGCTAAGGGTTCAAAGGGTGGCTTCATAAGTTGGCCAAGAACCAGATTTAAGTCCCATGCCACTGGAGGTGGTCTAATGGGAGGTTTAGTCAAAAGAAGGCCTCTCATGAATCTTGCTATAAGAGGATGAGAGGAAATAGGTTGTCCATTGAGAGGCTTAAGGGATGCTGCAATAGCACTCAAATGGACTCTGAGTGAATTTGTTTTAAGGCCTGCATGGGATAAATGCAGTAAATAGTCTAGTAAAGAATTCAAAGGTATTGCAAGAGGGTTGAGACCCTTCTCTGCACACCAAATGGAAAACCTTTTCCATTTAAAAGCATATGAACGTCTGGTGGAAGGCTTTCTGGAAGCATGAAGGATATCCTTCACTTGCTGAGAAAGTTGTAAATCTTGAAGGTCTAGGCCTTCAGCAACCAGGCCCTGAGATGAAGAGACTGAGGATTTGGGTGCCACAAGGTTCCCTCTTCCTGGGAGAGGAGATCTGGAGCAGACCCCAGGTCTAGGGAGGGAGCTTGAGAGAGATGCAGAAGTAGAGGGTACCACACTTGGCGTGGCCAAAGTGGTGCTATGAGGATCATAGTCCCTTTGTCTCTCTGAAGCTTGAATAGAGTCTTGGGGATTAGGGGAATAGGTGGAAAGGCATAAAGGAAGTCTTGCCCCCAATGAAGGAGGAAGGCATCCCTGGCCTGAACTCCCTGACATGGAATCCTGGAACAGAACAGGGGAAGTTTGGCATTCCACGGACTTGCAAACAGGTCTATGTCTGGGGTACCCCAAATCAAAAAAATTCTGGCTATCTGGTCCCCATGGAGGGACCATTCATGCAGAAGCAGAACTCGACTGAGTCTGTCTGCCCAAGAGTTTTGAACTCCTGGAAGATATACTGCCATGAGATGGATTTGATGCTCTCTGGCGAAGGCCCACAATCTCAGAGCTTCGTTGCAAAGCGACAGAGAGCCAGTTCCCCCCTGCTTGTTCATGTAGAACATAGCTACTTGGTTGTCCGTGTGGATGAGGACTGTCTTGCAGCTGAGCAGGGTGTGGAAGACTCTGAGAGCCAGAAAAATTGCTCTGAGCTCTAAGAGGTTGATATGAAGATGTGTCTCCTGTGGAGACCAGATGCCCTGGGTTGAGAGATCTTGTAGATGAGCTCCCCAACCCTTTGGAGAGGCATCTGTTGTAAAGGTTGCTTGGGGTAACACCTGTTGAAAGGGGTACCCCAGTAACAGATTCTGAGTGGACTTCCTCCAGTGGAGGGACGAAAATAGGCGACTGGAGGTTGCTATTTTGTCTGATAGGCAACCTGATGCCTGGGTCCATTGGGTGGATAGGGTCCACTGAGCTGCTCTCATGTGAAGGCGAGCATAGGGAACCACATGCACCGTGGATGCCATGTGGCCTAAAAGTTGCAACATCTCTCGAGCAGTTAAATGGGATTTTAACTGAATCTGGGAGGCTAACTGCACCAATCGTAGGCAACGGGCCTGGGGAAGATAGGCCCTTGCAGTTGTGGTATCCAGTAAGGCCCCTATGAACTCCAGAGATTGAGTAGGGGTTAGATGGGATTTTGGAATGTTGATTACCAGCCCCAGATACTGAAGAATACGCATTGTGCAGGTTAGGGAAATCTGGGCCTCTGACTGGGATGGAGCTCGGATGAGCCAGTCGTCCAGATATGGGAATACGAATATTCCTAGAGTGCGTAGAAATGCAGCTACTACTGCCATGCATTTTGTGAACACTCTTGGAGCAGAGGCCAGACCGAAAGGAAGCACTTTGTATTGGTAGTGCTTTCCTTGGTATAGGAAGTGAAGGAATCTTCTGTGTGTTGGATAGATGAGAACATGGGTGTACGCATCCTTGAGATCTAGAGAACAAAGCCAGTCTTGACTCTGGAGGTATGGAAGGAGAGTTCCGAGAGAAGTCATCTTGAATTTCTCCTTGCATAGAAACTTGTTCAATTCTCTGAGATCTAATATGGGTCTGTAGCCCCCTGTTTTCTTTGGGATGAGAAAATAGGGGGAGTAGAACCCTGAGCCCTGTTGAAGAAGGGGTACTTCTTCTATTGCCCCTTGGGCAAGAAGGGTAGCAATCTCCTGACCTAGAAGGGTGAGGAGAGATGTTGGAGAATTGAACTGTTTCACCATGGTGTGAGGAGGAAGGTTTAAGAAATGAAGTTTGTACCCTTCCCTTATGATGGATAGGGTCCATTGCTCTGCTGTGATTTGTTCCCATCTGGGAGCAAAGTGAGCTAACCTTCCTGGGATGGTGAGGGGCTCTGGATGTTCTAGAGCCAGAAAGGCAAAGTTCTCTAGTGGAAAGTCAAAGGCCCTGAGGAGGCTGAGGCTGTTGGGCCATAGCAGTCCTCGCAGCCTGAGTTTTGGTCTGTTTTGGTTGTTGCTGTTTCTTTGTAGCAAAACGACCTTGAGAAGAGGCCTGACCATAAGAAGAAAATTTCCCTTTCTTTGGGAAAGGTCCTTTTTTGAACAACCTCTTTCTAAAAGGAGCAGTAGTAGACTTTGAAAGTCTATCTAAAGCAGAATTTTCAGCATCCATCTGGTTGGCCTTTGCTTGCCAATCTTTGCCAAACAGGTTTTCGCCTGTACAAGGAAGGTTACCTAGACCATCCTGCACCCAAGATTCCAAATCAGAGGCTTGCAGCCAAGCAACTCTGCGTGCACCTATGGCAATAGCTGAGGCTCTACTGGCCCCCTCAAAAGAGTCAAAGGCTGCACGGTTGGAAAACTTGGATACATCCTGTGCATGTTTAAGCCAGGTGATATATTCTTCTCTCTTATCTTCTGACACAAAAGGAGATAAGGTTTGTAGATGATCTGTAACTTCTTTGAGAAACATCCCCATATAGAGACTATAGGAGTTGATTCTGGCTACAAGCATACTGGCCTAGAAGATTTTCCTGCCAAAGGCATCTAGAGTTCTGCATTCTCTTCCTGGAGGAGCAGAAGAGTGCCTTTTTGTACTCTTGATCTTTTTCATAGCAGACTCTATCACAATGGAGTGGTGAGGCAGCTGAGTTTTATGAAAACCAGGTAAAGGAGGAACACGATACATGGTGTCCAACCTTCTGGAATGAGGGGAGGTGGAAAGAGGAGTCTCCCATATGCCCAACATGTGTTCATAAAGAATCTCATGTATTGGTAAGGTGGCTGCCTCTTTAGGAGCCTTAGGATATTGTAGGATATCCAATTTTTTGGCTCTAGGTTCAGTCTCAGAGGTAACTGAGATAGACAGGCCTTTGGCTACCTCCCTGATGAAATCCTGAAAAGACAAGTCTTCAGGAGGAGACATTCTCCTTTCTGGAGAAGAGGGTTCCTGAGGAAGGATGCCCGATGCTTCAATTGAGGCCTCTGAAGAATCAGAGTCTTCAGAGGAATCGAAGTATCGACTATCTGGATGCTCTCGTAGAGCCCGATACGCGTACCGGGAGGTATCGACATCGGGAGTAATCGGTACCGGGCCGGTACTGATAGGCATCACTGGATAGTGTACCGCTGCCGTCGATGCTGATGTCGATGCAAGCGGTACTGGTATCAGAACCGGAATCGGATCCGGTACCGGAATCGGTACGGGTACCGACAACGGGGTTTGTTGCGGTACCGTAGGCGTTGCAGCTTGAATGAATGCCGTGATGGTACGCTGCATGGTCAGAATATTCTGATCCATAGACGCCACCAATGTCTGGATATTGGTACCGGTCGAAACCGCCGGTACCCCAGAACATTGTAACAGGTGATCGGTCGAGGCCGAGCCATCGATGTCAACCTGTGACCCCATAGGTAATGCTTTGGAAGCCGGAGTCTCCTGCCGGGGTAATTTTGCCAGTGTGGCATCCTCAAGAATAAGTCCGGAGGCATCTCGATACTTAGAGGGAGATGAACTCTTTGAGGACCGGCCAGATTTAAGTTTGGTTACCTGAGATCCATGGGATGAAGAAGAAGCCCTGGAAGACGTCAATGCCACGGAAGCTGCATCGGAGGGAAACAGGGTACTGAGCTTAGCTGCCCGATTCTGTAACCCTCTTTTGGACATCAGGGAACAGGACTCACAATCCGCAATGGAGTGGTCAGGACCTAAACATTTTAGACACCAGTCATGGGTGTCGGTGACAGAAATAGTGCTACTGCACTTTGTGCATTTTTTAAACCCGGAGGCGGGTTTTTCCATGAGGGAAAATATTTCTGTGGGCCTAAGGCCCCAGAAGAAATGCACAGAAAAAAAGTAGAAGGTTTTTTTTTTTTTAAAATATTTAAATCTCTTTATTCATAGAACCAGAAAATACAAAAAAGGAAAAGGCAACAAGTACATTTTCCATCAGCAGTATCATCACACAGAAAAAACCCCAAATACAAAAAATTCCCTGCCCAGAGAACATGGCAAAAACGAAGCCTCCCCATAAAACTGCACACACCTAGGAAAGACAGAAAGGATAGGAAGAAGCAACTAGGGCAAAGACTGGAACCATGAAAATTATGGGGTGATATACCCTCCCAACCCTCTCAACCCTCCCCCCTCTCCCGCATTTGTTTTTTTTTTTAAAAGAAAGAAAAAGAACCGGTAGTACCGGTGCGGAATCGAGAAGGCAGACATGCGACTAAAGAAAAATAAAAGAAAATAAGAAATTCTTCAGCGGTGACAGGAAACACGACCTGCTGGCTCCGCGGAAAAGAAGAACTGGAGAGAGGTAGTTGGGAAAGGCGGGAAGGCAGCGCGCAGGTGCTGTGGGATGCTCCCAAAAGCTTTCTTTCAGGACGCTGGGGAGCGTTCCCGCGCAGGCTCCGTCGGTACCGACGATACCCATATGTGAAGACTCATTCCTGCTTGTTCCTGGAGATGGAAGAATATGAAAAAGACAGGAGGGGGAGAAGTGGCAGGTGCACTGATGACTCTAGAGAGTGAGTGAAAAGACAAGAGAGGAAAGCAGAAACTGGAGACTGAGATCAACATGACCAAAGAATAAAATGGCAAGACAACAAATGTAGCAAAACAAATTTTATTTTCAATTTAGTGATTGGAATATGTCAATCTGTAATTTACACATTCTAGCTATATTGTGCACAATACAGGAACATCTACATTGCTGTCTATTTCTCTGGTGTTGTACTGCATGCAATTTGGCTTCTTGGGGTTTCAATCTAATTTTTAACTTAGTAACAGAGTATATGATGGCAGATAAAGACCAATATGGTCCATCTAGTCTGCCCAGCAAGATGGCAAGAGAAGGTGTACCTGTCGCTCCGTGCAGGTCATCTCTCCCCATGCCTTTGTTTAGGGGTCTACGCATCGCTCCATGCAGGTCACTCCTATTTGTTGAGAAATAAAAGACAGTTAAGTTTATTTTGATTTTATCCTGTTGCTATAAAGGATCCACTGTGTCTGTCCTATGCCATTTTGAATTTTGTCACGGTTATTTGCCCCACCACAAATTTGTGATCACTTATTCTGTATTTGGTGAGGGTCTATCTGTATTTGCACAGGTGACTGAGTCCAGGTGTTCTCTTAGGACTGGAGTTATTATTTAGGAATCTGCAGTAGAGTAATTTGGCTTGCTCAATTTTCCAAATAAGTATATGGATGTTCTAGGACCTACTTTAATATTTATGGTACTAGTTTTTTCTGGTTAGGCTCCTTGTGTGATTTTTCTAAACTGACATTATTATGGTATGACAGGTTTTCTTTATAGGTCGTGAGTGACTTTTGTAGAGTTTTATATTAGTTGAATATGACCAATACTGGTGAGGGTTTATATTGCTGTTACTGAGATGACACCAGCATCGGAAATTATTTTTGGTATGTTGAGATCCTTATGGAAATGTCCTATTTCTGTTCTGCATGCACTGTTGGGAGAGGGGTTTCTTTGGACGTACAATGTATATTTAAAAAGAAAAAGCAAGAGCCATAGTACAGTTTTTAACAGCAAAATAAAATTAGTTATAACAACACTGTTTTGTTGTGCCAAGGTACTTGCGTTTTCTTTGTTCCTTAATATGTGAAATCTTGCATCTTCTTTGTTCTTTTGCAGAATATATTCATATTTTTTACCGTGCTGGTCCAGTGTGCAGTATCAGCAATCGGTATGGTTTCTATTAGATTCCCAGATTTCATAATTGAACCGCTACACTTTTTGCTGCATAAAAACAGCATTGCAAAGTCTTTTTTATAATCATGGGAATATGTTAGCTTTTTTCCCCCCCTTGGGTCAACCACCAACCACCTGACCAGTTTTCTGAGTGAGGGGATTCCCAGCTCCCTGACTAGAGCTCTGAGAAGGCCCTTTCATTTTGGGTGCAAAGGTAGGTGTGGGGGGGAGTGCATGGGAGGGGGGTGTACCAGCTCATTCCTCACCTCAGGCAGCAGATTGCCTTAGAGAAATAAACATTTCATTACATGTGCAATTTAATTATTGCATCTGTTTTCTGCATTAAAACTAAATGAAATACATATTTTACTATGTTGTTTAAAATTGAGGGTCATATTTATGCAACTAACACAAACTAGTTAATGCAGGTTTCACTGTAACAGCTAGCACAGCACCTTAGCTTGCAGTTAATGCGATATGGGGTGAGAAATGGTTGAAAATGGGCAGGGACAGCATCTTATAGTTAACTATTGGGAAGTTACCACGCATTTAACCTAGCGCTGCAGATAAAGCAGCACAGTTAGTGCCAACTGAATAGGTGTAGTTAACATAAGAAATGCCATACTGGGTCAGACCAAGGTCCATCAAGCCCACTATCCTGTTTTCAACAGGTTCCCAAAAAGACACACAGGTTCCACAATGCTTGTCCCAGGGTAAGCAGTGGATTTCCCAGGTCCTCTTTAACAGGGCCGGCCCGTCCATTGAGCGAGAATGTTTTTTGCACAGGGCCCCGCGTTTCAGGGGGCCCCGCGCAAAAAACATTCTAATCCTAAAGTAAAATTTTTAAAAAGAAAAAAGAAGTTGTCTTCTCCGGCAGCCGGGGCCGCCGCGGCAGAATCGAGTGTGCCGCGGGGCCCCCCCTGCCCAGCAGAGCCTGCCCTCCCGAGCCTGCCCTCCCCTTTATCACCTGTCTTCGCAGCTCTAATCAAACGCGCCGGCTTTCAGAGCGCGAGGGAGAGTTTCTCCCTCGCTGCTCTATTAAGCCCGCGGGGGCTGATGGGAAGTTCCCATCAGCCCCCGCGGGCTTAACAGAGCCGCGAAAGGGAAACTAGCCCTTTCGCGCTCTGAAAGCCGGCGCGTTTGATTAGAGCTGCGAAGTCAGGTGATCAAGGGGAGGGCAGGCACGGGAGGGCAGGCTCTGCTGGGCAGGGGGGGCCCGCGGCACACTCGATTCTGCCGCGGCGGCCCCGGCTGCTGGAGAAGACAACTTCTTTTTTTCAAAAAATTTCCCTGGGCGGGGCTGGGCGTTAGGAGTGGTGATGGGCTATGGGGGGCTGGGGGGGGGGGTTAGGAGTGGTGATGGGCTATGGGGGGCTGGGGGGGGGTTAGGAGTGGTGATGGGCTATGGGGGGGCTGGGGGAGGGTTAAGAGTGGTGATGGGCTGGGGGGGGTTAAGAGTGGTGATGGGCTATGGGGGGCTGGGGGGGGTTAAGAGTGGTGATGGGCTATGGGGGGGCTGGGGGGGTTAAGAGTGGTGATGGGCTGGGGGGGTTAAGAGTGGTGATGGGCTATGGGGGGGCTGGGGGGGTTAGGAGTGGTGATGGGCTATGGGGGGCTGGGGGGGTTTAAGAGTGGTGATGGGCTATGGGGGGGCTGGGGGGGTTAGGAGTGGTGATGGGCTATGGGGGGCTGGGGGGGTTTAAGAGTGGTGATGGGCTATGGGGGGGCTGGGGGGGTTAGGAGTGGTGATGGGCTATGGGGGCTGGGGGGGTTTTAAGAGTGGTGATGGGCTATGGGAGGACTGGGGGGGTAGGAGTGGTGATGGGCTATGGGGGCCTGGGGGGGGTTAGGAGTGGTGATGGGCTATGGGGGGGCTGGGGGGGGTTTAAGAGTGGTGATGGGCTATGGGGGGCTGGGGGGGTTAGGAGTGGTGATGGGCTATGGGGGCTGGGGGGGTTTAAGAGTGGTGATGGGCTATGGGGGACTGGGGGGGTAGGAGTGGTGATGGGCTATGGGGGCCTGGGGGGGGTTAGGAGTGGTGATGGGCTATGGGGGGGCCTGGGGGGGGGGGTTAGGAGTGGTGATGGGCTATGGGGGGGCTGGGGGGGTTAGGAGTGGTGATGGGCTATGGGGGCGCTAAGTCTGTATATGGGCTGATGGGATCAGGACTGAAAGTGAGTTGATGGGGAGGTTAGGACTGGTAATGGGGTATGGGAGGGCTTAAACTGAAAATTGGGTGAGGGGGATTAGGACTGGAAATGGGCTGGTGGGATTAGGACTGGGAGTGGGCTGGTGGGATTAGGACTGGGAGTGGGCTATGGGGGGCTAGGACTGGTAATGGGTTGGAGGGGTTGCTAGGACTGGAAATGGGCTGGGGGGAATTAAGACTGGAGGTGGGCTGATGGGGTTAGGACTAGTAATGGGCTGTGGGCTGTTGGGGGGGGGGGGTTAGGACTGGTAATGGGCTATGGGGGGCTAGGACTGGAAATGGGCTGATGGGGGGGTTAACACTGGAGGTGGGCTGATGGGCTTAGGACTGGTAATGGGCTGGTGGGATTAGGACTGGGAGTGGGCTATGGGGGGCTAGGACTGGTAATGGGTTGGGGGTTGCTAGGACAGGAAATGGGCTGGGGGGCATTAAGACTGGAGGTGGGCTGATGGGGTTAGGACTGGTAATGGGCTGTGGGCTGTTGGGGGGGGTTAGGACTGGTAATGGGCTATGGGGGGCTGACTGGAAATGGGCTGATGGGGGGGTTAGGACTGGAAGTGGGCTGATGGGGGGGTTAGGACTGGAAGTGGGTTGATGGGGGGGGGCTAGGACTGGTATTGGGTTGGGGGGTTGCTAGGACTGGAAATGGGCTGATGGGGTTAGGACTGGAAATGGGCTGATGCAGGGACAAGAAGGGAATGGATGCTGGGTGAGACTGGAACTAGAAGGGAGCTGATGTTGGGGGAGGATTAGGGGAGGATTAGAATGGGATGGGGCTGGGAGAGTAAAATGGAGAGGGGAAAAATATTTTGTGTGGTAGGGGTAAAAAATCTACACTTAGCTGGGTATTGGGAGAGTAAGTGGGGATTGAGGATGGAGGGGTAAAATGTGAGTGGATGAAATAGGAATGAGGAAAGAGCAAAAGGAGAAAGATTAGTATGTTAAAGCAGATGTAGAGAGAGAGAGAATGGAAAAAAAACTAGAAGAGAGAAGAGACAGCAGATGATGGAGAGTTAGCAGAAAACATGAAGAAACCAGAAGAAAGTGGCTGGAGCAATTGCAACCGGAAAAAAATGCACAAAAGGTAGAAAGATATCTCTTTATTTTGAATTTATTAACTGGAATATGAAAGCTCTGGGAAATGTGCATCATTAACGTCTGCGCTTTGTTTGGTACAAGAGGAAATTAATTTATAGTTTTATTTCTACAGTTGTTGTACATTCCAAGTTTGGCTTTTGGGGTTCCCAGTTTAATTATTGCCTTCCTGTTTCTAAATTGTGATTCCTTGTTTGGTGATGGTCTATGTTCTGCATGTGTAACTGAGCTGAGGTATTCTGTTTATGTAATTCCTATTTGACATTGCCACTTGTTCTCTTTCCCCAGTAGGTCATGTATTGTTTTTCTCTGAAATGTATTGGTTTAATATTTGCAGTGTTGCCTTTTGATAGGTAGGGTATGGTGCTTTGTGAGTTCTGGTAGTGCTGTTAGGATACGGCGGGTTTGCTATGGGTTCTAAATGGGCAGTGTTTGTAGTAGTTCCTAATGTGCCTGGCGGTTGGCACTGGATTATAGTAATGTAGAAATCTTTTAGTCTGTCTTTATCCATACACACACTAACTTTTAGTAAACATGTCTCTTAATGAATGTTAGCATTATGCAAATATTTATGCAAATAAGGCCACTTATGCAAATGAGGCCCCACACCGAGTCTCCGCACATGGCCCCGCACCCCCCTTGGGCCGCCCCTGCTCTTTAATAATGGTTTATGGACCTTTCTTCTAGAAACTTGTCCAAACCTTTTTTAAACCCAGCAACCCAGCTACACTAACAGCTTTTACTACATCCTCCGGTAACATTATCTGCCATTCAATTAACAAGCAGTAATCACTTTTCTCTGCATTAGTTGAAATTTTGGAAATGCCCTCAACCCCTCACCCACAAGGAGTGAAGGAGTAGCCTAGTGGTTAGAGCAGCAGCCTGGTTACCAAGAAACCAGGGTTCAATTCCCACTGGTGCTCCTTGTGGCCTTGGGCAAGCCACTTTACCCTCCATTGCCTCAGAAGAAAGGCCTGGCAAACTACTTATGGTCCCCAGGAATCAGAACTTACTCAACCACCTACACTTCATACAAAGACATAAATTTTGGTTGTTAATCACAGTAATGGCAAATTCTTACCATTTCTGTAAATAGGGTCCTAAATATTACAAGGTGTGGATGTCGCTCCATTCCCAAAATATTTTGTTTCTAACTTATCTTTTCCCTTCTTAGGCATTTTGCCAATTTTATAGTTATATAAAAATTAAAAACATAGGTAAAAGAAAATCTATTTTATCCTCCCTCTGATACTAATTTTATATAAGAATGGAAGACTTGCTTAATTGCATAAGATCAAAGACCCATCTGGTCCAACATTCTGTCTCTGAGAGTGGCAAACTGTGAGCCCTTAAAAAAGGGTATAAAGACAGGGTATGTGCCAACATATCCTTTCTGATTCTAACAGCCATGATTTAGGGTGAAACATCCCTGCCAGTTCTATTAAATAGCCTGTAAGTGATCTGTCTTCCATAAAATGTATTTATTTAACAATCGTACAGACCACCAATCTAGTAATCTAAGTCAGGGGTTCCCAAACCTGTACTGCAGCCTCCCCAGCCAGTTGGGTTTTCCGGATATCCACAGTGAATATGCATGAGAGAGATTTGCATACAATGGAGGCAGTATATGCAAATCTCTCTCATGCATATTCATTGTGGATATCCAGAAAACCCAACTGGCTGGGAGGCAGGTTTGGGAACCTCTGCTCTAAGTGGTTGACAAACCTGAGAAATATTTAAAAAAAAGTCAAAATATGCAAAGACAATTAAAATAAAGCATAAAACAATATATTAAAAATCAATAAGTATAGAACTATACTTGCAGCCTTAAATAAATTCACAAAAACAACATCTACAACAGCAACAAAATCACCTGTAGAAAAAACAAAAACTACTGTAGGTAATTCAAAAGCTCAAACAAAATAAAGAGCCTTTGATCATCTTCTAAAAATTTCTCACATCAAGTCTAGAAACAAAGAAATGTCAAACTATAAATCATAGCCTTTAATTAATAAAAAGGTCTTTGGTTATTTAATCTTTTTAGAAACATGGCAGCAGATATAGGCCATATGGCCTATCTAGTTTGCCCTTCCATACCAACCACTATAGTTCTTTTTTTCCCTTTAGAGATCCTCTGTGTTTGTCCCATGCTTTCTTGAATTCAGATACTGTCCTCATCTCTACCACGTCTACTGGGAGACTATTCCACGCATCTACTACTCTTTCCGTAAAGTAATATTTCCTCATATTATTCCTGAGCCTATCCCCATTCACCTTTATCCTATGCCCCCTCATTGCAGAGCTCTCTTTCAATTGAAAGATGCTCTCCCCCTGTACATATTGCGGTCGATATTCAATTTACATTGGTCAGTGTCTCTCAAACACCTGACTATTGCAGGCAAAAATGAAACTGGATATAGTTTCGCCATCAGTCGTGGTGGCTACCTGGTTAGCAGTGATATTTGACCTCTAACTGGATAGCACAACTGCATAAAGTTAGACAACCACTTACCTGTTCTAACTTTATGTGTTTTGCCTATCTGGTTAGTAGCTGAATATTGCTGCTAACAAGATAGTCACCAGGTCTGCTGAGAAACTAAACTCATGTTTGCAAGGTGGTCTGGATATCGACCCTTTGAATCTAGCTACATTATTTACCTATACAACATCATGTGGCAATGAATTCCGCAAGTTGACTGCAATGTATAGAAACGCTTTCTTTTGTCAGATTTTAGCCTTTCACAGTTCATGTAAGACGCAGTGAATAACAGCATCATATACACTTTTACCGCACTTTTCATTGCAGAAGAAAGCTAGGACCACTGTCAATATGATTCCCAATGCAGGAAGGAGCTGAGGGTGACATAGGAAGGAGACTATATCCAATTCATGATGTCAGTAAGATTATTAATGTCAGATGTAATCATTGCAGTGGGCATAGGCATCACTGAGGGGTAGCATGAAGTGGCAGGGGCCATCTCCAAAATATAGTTTGCCACCCCAACCAGAACCAGCTGGCATCTTAAACTGCTGAGACTGTGGCTCCACTTATGGCTACCATGCACAACTATCTCCTTCATTACGCCTTCCTATGGTTGCCAAGCTGCGCAATTTAAGCACGTTCTGTTGGACCAGAGCCCTGCACAGTTCAAACATCATCTGTTTAAACCACAAAGGTCTGCATGTTTCAAACATCAAAATACTTCAATCATGCAGCCTGTAAAGTGGGAGGGGGCTAGGAAGGAGGTACCTGTGCATGGTGGCCAGGACCAGAGCCAGAACCCCAGCCCCACCAGTTTATAGGTGATGGGCTAAGGAAGAACAGGGACTTGGGAAGGCACAGCAATGGATGAATTTGGGGGGGGGGTGGGGGGTGGAGCAGAAGAATTGGACTCAGGGACTGAGGTTGACAGAGCAGAAGAAAAATGGAACTCAGAGTAGAACAGGGACTGGATGACTGACTGGAAGAGTGGGGAAGAGAGCAAGAGCAGAGAAGTGGGAATGGGAGAGAATCAATAGGAAATTAGAAGGGACCGTGAAGACCTGGCAATTGGTAGGTATGAGTGGGGGTGTTAGATGGGGCTCAGAGAAAGGGAAAGAAGGGTAGAGGACAGAAAGACATGGTATGAATGATCTGGGGGACTGAAGAGAGGATGAAGAGTAGTGAAAAGATGATGGGCGTCTGAAGGGGGTGAAAAGATGACGAAAGTTGGGCAATGGGAGCCTGGCTAGAGGGTAAGAGATGACAGACAAAATCTGCAATAGAGTAGACACCCAGGAAGGTGTAGATAATATGAGAGGGATCTAGCTAAGCTTGAAGAATGGTCTAGAATTTGGCAATTGGGAGTTCATGTTAAAAAATGCAAGGTCATGCATTTAGGCTGCAGCAATCCAAAGGAGCAATATAGTATAGGCGGGTAAAATACTTTGGTCCACTAAAGAAGAGCGGGACCTCGGTATGGTTGTGTCAGAGGATCTTAAAGTAGCTAAACAGGTAGAAAAGACGACGGCAAAAGCTAGAAGGATGCTTGGGTGCATATGGAGAGGAATGGCTAGCAGAAAAAAAGGAGGTGATAGTGCCTCTGTATAAGTCTTTGGTGCGACCTCATTTGGAGTCGTGTGTGCAATTCTGGAGACCGCACCTTCAAAAGGATATAAACAGGATGGAGTCGGTGCAGAGGGTGGCTACTAAAATGGTTAGTGGTCTTCATTATAAACCATATGAGGACAGACTTAAAGATCTTAATATGTACACCTTAGAGGAAAGGCGGGATAGAGGTGATACGATTGAGACATTTAAATTCCTCCATGGCATAAATACACAGGGGGAGAGCCTCTTTTGATTGAAAGCAAGCTCTGCTACGAGGGGACATGGGATGAGGGTGAAAGGGGATAGATTCAGGAGTGATATGCGGAAATATTTCTTTACAGAAAGAGTGGGGGATCCGTGGAATAGTCTCCTAGTGGAGGTGGTAGAGATGAGGACAGTATCTGAATTCAAAAAAGCATGGGACAAACACAGAGGATCTCAAAAAGAAAAAAGGGGACTGTTGTAGTGGTTGATATGGAAGGACAGACTAGATAGGCCATGTGGTCTTTCTCTGTCATCATGTTTCAACAAAAGCTAAGCCTGACTTATTTACCTTTAGAACAACGTGTATTTTAAATGATATAATGAAAATTAGCACAACAATATAATGAAAATGAAAATGAAGGGTCATTGATGCAAATTTGAGCATTTGGTTAAGAAACACAATACCATAGCTCATTCAAGTCTGAGACCCGGTGCGAACCACTTTAATATTTGAGATGGGAAGTTAGAACTTGTCTTTTAGACATTCTCGTGTTATAATTAGAGTAATTGTTTATCATTTGGGTCATGTTTCTATAGACAAGGGAAGAAATGAGTGACAGGGATGGCGCTAAGACTGGTGAGAGGATGCGAGACAGAGAAAAGTAAATGAAAGCTGAAGGAGATGACGGTGTAAATGAGGATATGGGGGTTGGAGAAAGATAGGGGTATAGGAGACCGGTAAGGAGAGAAAAGGGGCAATGGCAGTGCTGAAGAGGGGCTGAGAGGTGTAAGAAAAGCTGGTAAGTTAAAAGGAGACTAAAGATTGGAGGATGAGAAAAGGGAGAATGAAGGATAAAATCTATATATGAATGGAGAGGCCGAAGAAAACTTTTAAAAAGGAAAGATAAATGTAGGACAAATGCAGAGAAGGAAAGTAAGAGAAAAGAAAAGAAATGGAAAGGCAAACCTGCAAAAGGAGAAGATCAACGCACAAAAATTTGAAGAAAAGAGACTGGGACCAACCCAATTATAAAAATAAAATACCCAGAAAAGAAAAAAATGATTTTCAATTTCTAAGAAGTGGAATGTTTCAGCTTGGGAAAACGTGCATCTCTTCTTTTTGTATTTTGAAAATCACAGGAGGAAATGCCTTTCTGTTTCACTTTTTCCAAATATTGCACTGTACGTGGAAGGTCATTTTATAATGCAGCATGTAGGTTAACTGGACAAGAACATGCCTATTTTTAGCCTGTTTTAAAAGAAACAAAGACGCCTATTTTAGCTTTATAAAATATGAGAATAAAATCCTTCAGAAATCACACCTACTTTGAGGGCGTGGACATTTAACACTACTGAAGAAGAGTTAGCTCTCTGGTCAGTGTTGCCCCACCAGGCGTGTTGCTTAGGCAAAGAGGTGTCTCCCCCCACACCCAGTTTTTTTCTGGTACAGATCAAAAGCAGGTGTTAATGTTAGCACGTAAAATAAGCTTGTAAATTGCAGCTGTCCATATTCCACCCAAACTCTTCCCCGAGCATGCCTATCTAAAAATGCTTAACTACTTACTTTATTGCATGTACTTTTAGGCATGACCAAATTTTATAAGCAGCCTTTTACTGTGTAAATTAATGTTTTATGTTTGAAAAAGGTTTATAAAATTACCCTAGGGGTATATTTACAAAGCATGCAATGAGACCGCTACCGCTGCTTTGTAAACATACCCCTTAGAGTCTAGCTTTTTGGGATTTTCAATTCAGTTTTTGTTTCAAATTTGTGCATCCTTATTTTGTATTAGGCCAAACTTATCCATGTTCTGTTGGTTTGACAGAGGTGAAGGATTCAGTTAGCATGCATTCATTCTGTGGGTCCTCATTACCTTTCTTCTCTTATCTCTCCCTACACCTCTCCTCGGGAACTCCGCTCATCAGACAAATCCCTTCTCTTCCACTGCCAAAGCCAGACTTCGTTCATTCTACCTTGCTTCATTGCATACCTGATACATCATGTTACATCTCTGGTTTTATTAAAATTCAGGCTAAAAACCCACCTCTTCAAGGCTGCTTTTGGATCCTGACCCCCTTAATCTCCTTTTAGCACCCATTTCCCCATTTATAACCATTTCCCCTTAGCTCTACCCTAGTCCCCTGTTTGTTGTATGAGTCTGTCTTGGATAGATTGTGAGTTCTACTGAGCAGGGACTGTCTTTTACATGCATGTGCTGGTATGCCTTGTAGTGTACTATACAAATTAGTAATAGTAGTGGTAGCTGTAGTTTCTGTTTAGGGAGCTTTAGCAGTCCCATTTCTTCTCTTCCCCCAACAGGAGGATTATGGGTATTATAGGTGTAATATCGGCATTGTTGCCTTTTTATAAGTAGGACTGTTGCACTTCGAGTCCTAGGAGTTACGGTAGTATGTTTTGGTACATGTTCGCTATATATGCTCAGCGTGTCCTTTTTGTAGGGCTGTGTGTTATTTCAGAAAGTGTCTGGCAGTGTAATGTAAGTGTGTTGTTCCTGAGATGATATCATCATTTTTAATATTTAAATATTTCTGTATGGTGCGTTGTAAAGGGAAGTGTCCTAGCCGCATTGTTATGGACATGGAGCATTTGTTTTACTGAACTAAAAGGTGTGGGGTTTACATTTTCTGTCCCATCCTGTGTTAACTCCAGATTTCATTCTCAAGTATAAGAATTAATTGAATAATACTATCAAATTATTATACTGGTAATTTTACTGGGTGGCTGAAACTGACTGGGGGTTGCTTTATACATAAATTACTCTTTTACTAATTAATTTTATTAAATTTCTATACTGCGATTTCCAAAGATCAATTGTGGTTTACAAATAACAACAATTTGAATAGTACGTAAACAGGTACATACTCGGTTACATAGAACAGTGTAAAACTATGTACATTGAAATAAGATACATTAAACTATATGTATGAACATAATAGCAGACACTCAAGGTGAGCTAAAAGCAAAATAAAAAGCTGTTATCTTCACAGACAAAAAAAAGTAGACACTTCGTTTTTTATTTCTGCCTCTCTTGGTACTTCTCTTTTCACCAGTTCCACTCCAGGATTTTCATGTTCCCTTGTCAATAGATTTCAGGAAATCCAGAAAGATAACAAATAACAAGGCCTTCTCCCACACTGCCCCTAACCTCTGGAACGCACTGCCAGACCACCTTAGAGAATTAAGCAACCTCCAAACATTCAGAAAGAACCTCAAATCTCATCTATTTACTCTAAATTTCGGCATTCACGACCAACACAATATACCAGTATCAACACTACTTACTTCCCGATCAACACTATCTACTTCCCAATCATAATCTAGGGCACTCCACTTTACCACATATAGAGATGTATATAGTTCCTGTTAATCACTTAATAAAACTTCTACTTCTATGTTTAGCCCCAGCCTGGACTGGACTGATCTCATTTTTGGCAAATGAGAGACATTGTTTCCATGTCCACCCAAAACAATCCTTGAAGCTAGCCTTCCCTCCAACCCCAGGACCTGGGAGGTAAGTTGTTTGGTTTCTCTGTATGTACCCTGTAGCCCTTGGATACTGCTATAGTAGTACAGATGTCCCGGGGGTCCCCTACTGGTGCAAGCATCCCATCAAATTCTTGACTCTCAAACATCCAGGATGCTATTCAGCATTATTGTTGCCAGATAACCCTTAATGTGTGACCCCTGCTTTACAGTAACCTTATTACATCACTATAGATCATGTAACAGGAGGAAGAAAACCAGATAATTAAAGAAGAAAACTGTGCTCTACACAGTTGTTTTCATCTGGGATGGCAAAGCTTGGATCCTCATGAGTGGCAAACAGATTTGGTATTCCAAGATTTCCAGCACAGATAATCACAAGGTTATGTCTGAACCAAGATCAGACTGATTTGCATAATATGACTCTCTGCTTTCTTGAGGACTGGAGTTTGCTGTTCTCAGGCATTATAAAACATTAAAACAAAAACTGTTCTTCCAGTGACTACACAGTAAAAATAAATAAAGATTAGTAAGGCAGAGAACACACATCTGTTTAAAAAAGCTAAAGATCTTTTTGGCCAATGGTATTACAGGAGAAAACAGCCCTGTTACTTCATTGGAAATGCAACAGTTCAGAACAGTTTTGAGTAGGGCTGCCCAGCTCTTTTGCAAAGAAAGTGCAGAAGACAGCCCCCTAAACACTTTCACTCCCCACACAATCGCTAAACAAAGAGCCCTCTCTCTAGCCATTTAATCTTCTAATTTATTTTTTCAACCATTGCATAAATCGAAACACAGCTGTAACCAATGACTAGTAGATCGGGTTCCCTGCCAGCTGGAGTCTGTTCTGCTGAAGCAGCAAGATTTTTGCATTGTTCACTTCTGTACATCTGGAGAAATCATTTGGGTTCAAAGGTGACAAGAAAAGCTCTTTAAATAAACTCAACCAAGAGTGAATCCCAACTCAAGCATCTAGAAATTCCACATGAAGTTCAATGAAATCGCTCATTCTAAGAAAGCCAAAATCAGAATATGGTAACATTCAGTATGATTTTATTTCCTTTTACTCTGCATCTGCATTTTGTTAATCTAGCTTTTGTGTTCTGTTACCACTTTTCAATAGAGCATGAATTTTCTATTTCTTTGACATTTTGTCTTTTCAAATAATTCTGTTGTCAAGCCAGATCTTCAAGCTTGCTTCAGTGGTGACTTAGCACGCACAACAGAACATTGTTCATTGCATTGTAAAACATATTGGAAATACAGACACCTATGAATAGAATTTACACACAAAGGAAGAAAAGCAAAAGGATGTGCTATATCCAACTTCAATGTAAAACATCATAATATAAACCTTTAGAATGACTTTGGAAACCAAAATGCCCTTGACATTTTATGTTCTGTAAAATAAATTGGAAGGTAACATTGACTACTGAAAGATAATGAAGCAGACAGAGAATTTCACAGCAGAAAATAAAGATACATGTTGAATGACAATTTATTGCTTTTGGGTTAATTTTCAATACAAGAATGCTTTGGGTTCTAGTTTTTATCAGGGTTTCTCCCACTCTGTCCATGCAAAGTGGTTCAGGAAGCAGAGGCCCTGTCGATATAGCGTAGTTACTCACCTGTAACAGATGATCTCCGGGAACAGCAGGAATTTAGTCTTCACATATGGGTATCGTCGGTACCGACGGAGCCTGCGCGGGAACGCTCCCCAGCGTCCAAAAGGAACGCTTTTGGGAGCATCCCTCAGCACATGCGCGCTGCCTTCCCGCCTTTCCAACTGTCCTTCTTCAGTTAAGTTTGTAGCTGAGTGAAAGGATAGAGGGAGAGAGGAAAGAGACAAAGAGATAGAGAGACAACTCCTAGGGGAGGTGGGTGGGTTGTGAAGACTAAATTCCTGCCGTTCCCGGAAATCACCTGTTACAGGTGAGTAACTACGCTATCTCCAGGAACAAGCAGGAATGTAGTCTTCACATATGGGGACTCCCTAGCTGAAGATGCCAGGGAGATAGCCCCAGGAAGCTGCCACCTATAGTAAGGTGGGCCATGCTTCCTCCCATGGATCTCTGGCATCCCACCAGGGTTGGTGGGTAGGAGTTGAATTAAGTCTGAAAGAGATTTTGAAGAACTGCTTGGCCAAAGAAGGCATCCCGATGGGAGTCTTTATCCAGGCAGTAGTGGGCTGTGAAGGTGTGTACCGAAGCCCAGGTGGCTGCTCGACAAATGTCATCGATAGACACAGAGTGGAGATTAGACATGGAAGTTGCCATGGCTCTCACGTTATGAGCTGTGACATGGCCTTGAAGAGGAAGACCCTTACTCTCATAAGCAAAGGATATGCATTGGGCAATTCATTTAGATAAAGTTCTTTTGGAGACTGGAAGTCCCAAATGACTAGGGTCAAAAGCTATAAAAAGTTGCGAGGACTTTCTATGTTGCTGTGTTCTCTGTAGGTAAAAGGCTAAGGCTCTTTAACAATCCAAAGTATGAAGGTTTCTTTCTGCATTAGAGGCGTGAGGCCTCAGATAAAATACAGGAAGATAAATTGATTGATTTAAATGAAAAGGCGAAACCACCTCTGGCATAAAGTGTGGATGCGTTCTAAGAACAACCTTATCATGATGAAATCTAGTATAAGGAGGATCAGCCACTAAAGCTTGCAGTTCACTAATGCAACGTGCACACGTGATTGCAATTAGGAAGATGACCTTCCAGGTCAAAAACATAAGGGTTGTAGTGGCTAAAGGCTCAAAAGGCGGCTTCATGAGCTGCCCGAGAGCTAGAGTTAGATCCCCATGCCACCGGTGGTGGCTTAATGGGAGGTTTGGTTAATAGAAGACCTCTCATAAATCTGGATATGAGTGGATGAGAGGAAATTGGTTGTCCATTCAGAGGCTTATAAGAAGCTGCAATTACACTAAGATGGACTCTTACCGAATTGGTCTTTAGACCAGAATTAGATTAAGTGAAGGAGATACTCTAGTATCAATTCTAAAGGTATGACAAGGGGGTTTAATCCCTTCTTGGAGCACCATATAGTAAAACGTTTCCACTTGAAGGCATAAGATCTTCTTGTGGAAAGTTTTCTAGAAGCCGCTTGAGAAGATGTAGAAGCAGGGAATACCATGCTTGGTGTGGCCATCGTGGCGCTATGAGAATCATGTGACCCCTGTCTCTCTGAAGCTTGAAGAGTGTTTTGGGGATGAGGGGAATGGGTGGGAAGGCACAAAGGAAGTCCTGACCCCAGTGAAGGAGGAAGGCATCCCTTGCCTGACAATTGTGAGCCGGAATCCTGGAACAGAACCGGGGAAGTTTGGCATTCAGTGGACTTGCAAAGAGGTCTATGTCTGGAGTGCTCAAGAGATGAAATATCTTTGCCACCTGGTCTAGGTAGAGGGACCACTCGTGAGGCAGCAGTACTCGACTGAGTTTGTCTGCCCAAAGATTTTGAATGCCTGGAAGATATACCACTAGAAGGTGAATCTGATAACTCTCTGGCGAGGGCCTGCAGTCGTAAAGCTTTGTTGCATAACGACAGAGAGTCTGTCCGGCCCTGCTTGTTCACATAGAAGATGGCTACTTGATTGTCCGTCTGGACTAGGACTATCTTGTAGCTGAGCTGGGCATGGAATACTTGAAGAGCTAAATAGATTGCTCTTAATTTCAGGAGGTTTATGTGTAGACCAGCCTCCTGTGGAGTCCAGGTGCCCTGGGTAGAGAGATGATTCAGGTGTGCTCCCCAACCCACCTGTGATGCATCTGTTGTTAGGGTGACCTGAAAGAGGGGTTGATGAGAAGGAGACCCCCCCCCCCCCCGTCAGATTTTCTAATGATTGCCACCATTGGAGAGACAAAATTAGTCATTGAGAGTTTAATATTTTGTCTGATAAATGACCTGTGTCCACTGTGTGTATCAGACTGTATCTGAATTCAAGCAAGCATGGGTCAAGCACATGGATCTCTGAGGGAGATGAAGGGATTCTAGACCTTAATAGTTCTTGTGGAAGGGCAGAATAGATAGGCCATATAGTCTTTTATCTGCCATCATTTTTTATATTCCTATTAATTCTTAATTTCTTAGCCAGGAAAGAAGGGAGCCCTCTACAAACTGCCTGACATACCAGGTACAGAATTTTAAACCCAAGCCTCTGATTAGCAGGACACTATTGTGTTATTTGCTCATACTTTTAATCTAGTTGTAATACATGCCGCTGTATTTTGCACTGTGGTTATATGGAATCTCTTTAGAGAATTATCAGACATAACTTATGAATTGCAATCATCTAGCCTTAACATATCAGAATGAGTCACCTTAACCAAATTTTCTACAGATAAAAAAGACTTGTGTGGTCATATTATCCATGCAGCTTGATGCAGATAACCTCTGTTAGGATTTATTTTATTTTATTTATTTGTATTTAGCTCACACCTTTCCAGTGGCAGTTTAAGGTGAGTTATGATTCAGATACACTAGTTATTTCCCTGTCCCAGGAGGGCTTACAAGCTTGTACCTGAGGCAATGGAGGGTTAAATGGCTTATCAAGACCACAAGGAGCATCAATGGGATTTGAACCCTGGTCATTCCAGTTCCAGTCTGCTTCCCTAACCATTACGCTCCACTCTTGTGCTAAAGCTCAGTGCAGGAATTCCTAATGCAGGAACAGAGCAGGAGTTTTGCTACCTAATATTATATACAAGTTGCATACAAATAAGCTGTGCACAAAATTTTCATGCTGAACATGCCCTGGAAATACGCACAGGTGTGTACAATATCTGCGCACAAGTATAATATCTGCATACATATGACTACTAGAATTTCGTGGCTGCCGGGGGGAGCAGTATGGTGCCTATGCTACCAAGGTGAGTGTGCTGAGGGTGAAGATGCACACTGATGACCAGGTTGAGCACCACTATGATACATGTTGGCCTGTAAAGAAAAAAGTAGCAGAAATAGCTAGATAAAAGCGGCCGACAGGGGGAGGGATCTGGGTAGTTTTTGAGCTGACACCCCTTGAACACAGCTGGTGCTCAGCATCACCCAGCTGGATACAATTTGTGCCATATTGGGCATCTTTGATATAAGCAAGAGATTTCCTGCCCCTGAAGCTGGTGAGTACTTCTGAACCATTACTATGGCCCATATGGGGATTTGGAAGAATTCATAAGAATCCGGTAGCCATAGATAAATCTCTCTCCTTTTCTTTTTCTAGCTGCCATGTTTGAGAAATCTGCTTTCCCTGAACCACGCAAGTATACCTCAACCATAATCTTGCGTGCTTATGGACATGTGTGCATGAATACATAAGGGTGTGGGAGATAAAAATAAATAATTCACTTTCTCTCTTTTTTTTTTAAATCTCAAAGCCATGCCAGAGAGGTCTGCCTCCCCTATACCTGATGAATACACTACCATGAGCGCTTTCTTTTATGCTTGTGGTCTGTGAGAATTGGGAGGAATAGTACATTTGTGGGGTGGAAATATTAAATCAATGTTTGTTTTTTAGTTGGATTGCATCCAGTGGAGGCAGAAGAGCATAGCATGGATACAGGAGGGGGGGGGGGGGAGTTTGAGCCTCTATCTCAAAGGCACTAAACCAGTGACCAACAAACCCCAGTCAAGTTGCATCAGTGCCATCCCCGCCCCTGACTGAAATGCAGGAAAGCCTGGAACAGTGATATAAATGCAAGAGATGTTGGTAGTACCACTCCCTGACCCTCTTGTCGAAATGGTGAGGGATGCAGGCTCACACCAGGAAGACACTAATGCTCTTGTGCTGAGGGAATTGAAGATCATCTACCAAGAAATGTGCTCTGCCAGTGAGCAGATCATCCAAGAGCTGAAGCTATCACAGTTGCAGTGTAAGAGGCAGTGGAAACAGTTGATCAGTGCCATAGATCAATTGACTGGGGCGCAAATTCAGGGGCCTAAGGGTTTTGGAAGTGCAGGAGAGTAAGGTAAAGTGTAGTTACTCACCTGTAGCAGGGTGTTCTCTGTGGACAGCAGGAGTAAGTCGTTACATATGGGTGACATCACTGACGGAGCCCCACATGGAAACGCTCCCCAGCTTCCACTGGAAACTTTTGGGAGGCTCCACTGCACATGTGCACCTGCCTTCCCGCCTGCCGCAGCACTATCTTCTCCAGTATAATATCAAAGCTCTAGCAGAAGACAACTCCTTGGAGAGATGGGAGGGTTGTGAGGACTGATTCCTCCTGTCCATGGACAACATCTGCTACAGGTGAGTAATTACGCTTTCTTCGTGGACAAGCAGAAATGAAGTCCTCATGTATGGGACACCCAAGCAACAGGCTACCGAAAACTAAGGAGGCCAAGAAGTCCAACAGGGGCAAAACAGAAATAGAGAATCAAAAGAAATAATAAAGGTAGTCCCCTGGGGGAACCTAGTTGATTCAGCATCTTCAGTATACCTGTGCAGCAATCAGCACTCATACTAAGAATGTTACTTTTTGGTAGCCTGGATGGACAGCAGAGTCTGGGCATAAGCGAAAGAGATGCAGTCTGCTAGCCAAACTGACAGAGTGCAATTAGAAATGGTAGACCCAGCTTGCTGGGGTCAAAAAAAGACAAACAGCTGGATGGACCATTGGTTGGACTTCGTCAGCTCAAGGTAGAAGGCCAAGGCTCACTTACAGTCCAGCATGTGCGTACCACCCCCATTCCCCCAAGGGCGTGAGGCCTGGGAAAGAAAGTAGGCAGCATGACTGACTGATTAAGGTGGGATGCAGACACCACCTTCAGAAGGAAATGCGGATGAGTGTGCAAGATCACTTTTATTGTGATGAAACCTGGTATACGGCAGGTGAGCCATCAGAGCCTGAAGCTCATCGACACGGCGTGCTGAGGTAATCGCCACCAGGAACAAGACCTTCCATAGGCAAGAGGCTAGCGGCTCAAAGGGAGCCGACAAGAGCTGCACCAGAACACCATTAAGGTCCTAAGCCACTTCCTGGGGCTTGACATGAGGCCATAAACTGTACCACCAAGGGTTGAGTCGATATGGGTTTCCCCTCCGAGCTGCAATGGTAGGATCCGATTGCACTTAGGTGAACTCTGACAGAATTGGACTTAAGACCTGACTTCGAGAGGTGCAGGAAGTACTCAAGCAACTTGTCCAATGCGCAACAGAAGGGCTTCAAGGCCCAGTCAGTGCTCCAGGAGGAGAACCTCTTCCATTTAAAAGCATAGGACCTTCTTGTCGAAGCTTTACGGGAAGTCAGGAGGACTTCCGTAACGCTCTTAGATAGGTTAAGCTTTGAGAGAACTACCAGCTCAACATCCCCACTGTGAGAGCCAAGGATCAGATGTTGGGGTGGAGCAAAGTCCCGCTCCTCCTGTGAGATGACATCTGGGGCAGAGCTCATTCATAAGGGCTCCCACAGAGAGAGCTGAAGCAGCAGGGGGAAATACAGCTGCATGGGCCAATTGGTGCAATGAGAATCATCATGCCCCTGTCAGCCTGGAGTTTCAGCAAGGTCTTCGCCACAAGAGGAATGGGCAGAAACATGTAGAACAGGCCCACTCCCCAGTGCAGGAGGAAGGCTTTCGGTACTAGCTGGCCACTTGACAGGACCGTGAAGCATAAATTACCTATCTGGGTGTTGTGCGGGGTGGCAAAGAGATTTATCGAGGGAGTACCCCACTTCTGAAAGATCCTGCCCATGACCTGTCTGTTCAAGATCCACTCGTGCGGCTGGAGGACGTGACTCAACTGATCTGCCAGAGAACTGAGTTCCCCAGGTAGATAGGTGGCCCTCAATTCCATCCCATGGGCGATGGCAAACTTCCATAAGCGGACCGCCTCCCAGCACAGGCAATACGAACCCATGCCTCCCTGCTTGTGACGTAGTACATTGCCACTTGACTGTCAGTCTGAATCAGGACAATCTGGTTTGTCCAGAGGGCGCTCACTATGGGACAGAGGTCCAGAAGACTCTCCTGCACGGACCACCTGCCTTGAATGCACAGGCCATCCAGATGAGCCCGCAGCTTGGCTTGCGAACATCAGTCATCAGCATCAGCTGGGGAGGCAATGTCTGAAAGAAGAGGCCTTTGAGCAAATTCTGTGGTTCCAGCCACCAGTGCAGGGACTGCACCAGAGGCATGGTGACTGCCACGGTCAACGCTTGTCCTTGGTCAACGCTCCAAGAACTATGTTGAGATCCCACGGAGGGACCATCAATCTGCAAGAAGGCCGAAACCAAGATGCCACTTTTAGAAGTCGGATCACGTCGAAGAGAGGGCCCATGGACCCCCCTTGAACCTTACCTCTATAGCAGGAAAGAGTTGCCAACTGGCCCCTTAAGGAACTGGCTGCCAGACCCTTATCAAAGATATCCTGCCTTAACTCACCACTATAGGCCCAGAAACCGAGGAACGGGCCTGTCGCTGGAGCACCAGTCCTCAAAACTATTTGCACCTACGCTAGGGAAGTGGACCACTTTCTGGCCCGGAGCAAGATCTCTATCGCTGCCCCCGAATAGCCTTTTTTTTTTTTTAACCGTGCCCTTCAATGCGAGAACCAATCAACAAGGAAGCATTCAAAGTGGTCCATAAAATAACAGAATTGCTTTTGCCGGCAATCGCCAAAGGAGCCCGTCGCGTAGACTAACTAGAACGAATACGCTGGGCGCCACGTCCACTCTGTTGCCACTAACACTACTCTCCCCCGATGCGCTTCTCTGCGCTGAACCACATGACCTATAAGCGCCCACGGGGGAAAATCATAGAGTAGACCCGACGATGGCCATTGATGCATCAGGACATTGACATCTTCCGCCATCCTTTCCTGTCTTCTGCTGTAAAAATGACTAGCCTTGTCTGACTGAAAAGTCGCTATGGGATCCAACCGGGGGACCCCACCTGAGGATTATCTGGGCAAACACTTCCGGATGAAGCTGCCATTCACCGGCATCCACCCGGACCCCGCTTAGAAAATCTGACAATCGGGTGTCGAACCGTACTCCCAAGTATTCCAGAACCTGAGGCGGAACTAACCGGCTTTTGGACGCCTTGACCACCCAGACGAGACTCTGAAGGAACTTCACTACTCTGCTTAGAACCAGAAAGCTTTCGGCCTTGGAATTTGCCCGGAACCACCACTCGTCAAGGTACGGGTGAACTTCTTCCTTTCGCAGCGCCACTCCTACCCCCCCCCCCATAATTCTTGAGAAGGGGTGCGGACTCGTCGACAAACCAAAGGGCAAAGCCTGAAACTGAAAGTGCCCTCACAGCAGCGCGAACCTCAGGAATCTCTGATGAACTGAGCAGATATGGATGTGCAAGTACGCATCCATAAGGTCGAGGAATGTCAAGAAACCCCCTTCTGCTCCACTACTATTACTGGTCGTACCGTTTCTATTCGAAAGTGCGGCCCTCAAAGACCGTGACTTACTCATTTGAGATCCAGAATAGGACGGAAAGATTCGTTCTTTTTTGGCACTAAGAAATCTTTTTATTCCAACACTTTATATACCGCCCTTGTCGAAACATGAGAGCGGTTCACAATAAAAACGTGCTAACGCTATAAGAAAAGAAAGGAACTCCATTGTAAAACAGAAAGGGATAGATTAACAGTATAGGCACTAGAGACAGACAGGGAAGCAGTAGCTAAGCAGAACTGCTACAGGGAAGGTCAAATTTCTGGTTCAGGGAAGAAAGAAATAGATTAACTTTCAACGTCGCATATCATGTCATTTGAAATCCTGCTAAGGACAATCTTAGTTGCATCTATAGGCTTAAACTGACGATTTCTCCTTGATCCAACAACTTCTCTCCTGAGCTGATCTTCTCATCCTGAAGAAGTCAAATCGCTGTAACGTCTCCCTTAGGGGTAATGAAAAAACCAAATTGACACCAGGGACTTTTTTTTTTTTTTTTTTTACAAAAGCCAAACAGATTCGTTGGTGTCAGAATTTGATCCTTCAGAGGACACCATAAACTAACCTGGGCAGCTAAACATTTTATGGTTCTTCCAAACCTACCAAAAGGTAAGTTTCCATGGCTGATGCCAAACCCGTCACATTCACTTGTAAGGTGAAAGTTGTTAAGATAATAAGCATAAAAATTTTGGAAGCTTTTGTACTGAGCCGTAGAACCACCACTAAAGTGGTGCATATGCTCCAAGACAGGTAAAACATCCTTCAAATGCTCAATAAGCTTTCTCAAAAACACGTACATAGCTACTGTGTCGGGTGCAAGAAGTTGCTGAACATATACATACAGAGGCACTGGATATCAGGGTTGCTGTAGAAATAAAAGGAAGAATTGTCACCTGACTATCTTTTTGTTTTCCCCAAAGAAAACCCTGTACCACCTCCTGAACAATCAAAGAAATGATCTCCGGCAAAGCCCTCAAAAAGTCTCCCCTTCAGACTTTCCCTCCTGTCCTTTAGAACGGCACTTTGGAGCTTGGAGATGACATCATGGCTGACCATTTTACCAATTTGGCTATCTAATTCTGCAGAAAAAGAAGACCTTTAACAATAATTGTCTAATTTGTAAGGTATCCTGAAACTGTGTGAATGCTCAGCTTGATATAAAGCTAGCACTGAAGTTTTCAGAACCATCAGTGGAGTCATCCATACCAGAAGAAGAATGAATATTTACTATTTGCAGCAACTTTACATTAAGGTCTTGCCTGCAGTGTGGCCAAAGCTTTAAGCGTGGGTCAACGTCTTGTTCAAGCATTCCGATGATCAGCTGTAGGAAGGTCAATTGCTAGCAGATCTGTGCCCCTACTGCCCTTCTGCTTCCTAAAGAGATCACAACTATATTTCTGCAGACATTCCTAATAGGTCAGAATCACAGCTTTGTGTTAGGAGCAAATACTGGATTCCACAGGCAAACTATAAAAACCCCAAGCACCTTTTCTTAATGCCTGACCTTCTGAAGAGAAAACCTTGATGGTCTTTGAGCTACCTTATGCAAAAACACAAAACCCCCCGAAGGCTTCTGGCACTCAGAACTATATGTTCCAATATTACAGAGACCCAAATTGTTGTTAATCTCCAGAAGATTAGAACAAATAATCATCTAAAAGGTACCTATAAAAAATGCAACATGAATCCAAGCAAGGAAAACTATTAGTTCTGTCCAAGTAAACATCTCAGGATAGGGTAGGACAGGACCAGACCTAACCGGTAAGGCTGCCCCTATACCCTAAGGGACACAAAGTTGCCACAGGCCGCCTCAAGAAACTGCCAGCATAAAGGCTTACTATGACTTACACAAGGTTTTTTGTTTTTTAATACTTCCCCTTTAAGACAGAACCCCCCCCCCCCAAGAGAAATTAATTAACTGGGATGCGATTAAAACAACTCAAACAACTAAAAGAATTAAAATAATTAAGCTACCCTTGCCAACTGCGCGAAAAGGAAAAAAACTCCAGTCCCAAAACCGTTTCATAGACGGCAGCAAAAGCGCGGGAAGGAAAAACTGCCCACAAAGCTCCTCAGCCACCCACAACTGCTAAAGCGCTGCACACGCGGTTCAGGCTGAGAGGAGCCTCGCGCTGGGAAAAAGATGTTACCGGGGACTTCTCTCAGGCCAGGAGAGCCTAACACTGTCTTACCTCTTGCCGAACGTAGCTGCAGCAGCTCTAACCGACAGGGAGCTGAGATCGGGCTGACCGCCGGGCCGTTATGAAAACTGCCCTAAGGCTCCGCGGTGCTTTGTAACGCCTGCGGCAAGCACCACTGTCTGCCGAAGCAAGAGCCGCCACCGCTGAAGCCCAGCACAGCTCCCCACCGTGCAGTCCAGGAAGGGAGAGCGGGCAGAAATGACTCCAAGTTCTAGGGGAGAGAGAAAACAGTTCTCTTGAGATTTTCCATCTCCTCTCTTGAGGGTTTTTTTTTTTTTTTAAATACAGCGTCTTTCACTTGAAACCAAAGTGACCATAAAACTACATGAAGAAATCAAAAACCCCAACACAAAATATTCTAAACTAAGGCTCCTAATCCACCCCTCAGTGAGCCCAGCACTGAGGCTCACTACATCCAGCTGCATAGGAACCGGCACCAAGGGAACAAAACCAAGAACCCTAAATTAAATCAAGCCAAATCAAAGAAATTAAAATAACATTAAATTTCTACCTAAACTGTTAAATTTGGCGCCTAAACGACGCGCCAAAAAACTGCCGCGACCTCGTGGCTCGAAAAAAGGCGGGAAAGCACGGTCCGCGAAACCAGCAGGGCCTGCTTGCCACCGTCGACCTCTGCGCCTGATCCCTGAAAGATCTCTGCTGAACAGCACACTGCCGCCACTCACCATCACCGGGTCTAACAATGCCCCCAAGGCAATTAGCTGTCCCGCCGCTCTGAGCGGCAGCCCTACGATCCGCCGCGCTACTCCCAGTGAAATGTGAGCAGCTTATGCAGAGAGGGCTTACCGGCTCCCGCTGTGCTGCCACAAGCCGCTCAGCAACAGCGGATCTCCTAGGCCGGTCTTTCTCGCCGCTGCACAACTCCCCTCCGTACCAACTAGGAGGGGAGAGGAGCTCCAACACCCGGTCCAAAGACGATAAGAGAGGGAAGAACCCCACTCGCCACAGGCTCTACTCCCCACACATTTTTTTTTTAACTGAACCCAAATAAAGAAAACAAATGATAGGAAATAACATTAAACCCTTAATCTAACTACACTAAAAACTGCTCCTTATCTGAACCACCTAGGCTCACTACGTCCTCCTGTTGCATGGAGACTGAACACACTGGGGCTGATGGGAGAGAGCAGCAGGCTATATCCAGTGATGTCACGATTCTGACAAGCCCAGTCTCCATGCTGCAGGAGGAGGTGCACTACCCAGTGGTGGAGGACTGAACTGGAGGACCGATAAGGAAGAACTAGTGTGTGCTGAGCCTGTACATCCCCAGAGTCAAAGGAGGACTGGGCCTCATAGAAATAAATTATACAGAGTTACTATCATAGGGCTCCAAGATCTACTTAACAGATCTACTTATCAATGAGATTGATAGCTGCTGCCCAGGGATGAGATGGTTTACAGCAAGTATAGAAAAAACTGGTGAAAACATACATATGCAAATTCTGTAAGAAAGAGCTGGATATATACTCAACTTGTAGCTGGCTGCAAAGTTCTGATGGCAGAACATTTCTTTATAAAAAGGTACAATAAAGTAGCACGTCTCAACCACTGGAAACTCTGTAAACACTACAATATAGTTATATGGGAAAAGCACTGGGATCATGAGCCTAAGAGAATTATGGAGAATAAAGAAGTTATGATCACCTGAGAAACTACCATTCTGACAGATAAAAAGCTGGATGTAAGGAAGCCGGACATTGTGATAACGGAGAAAAACACCTGAACGGCATTGATTATAGAGGTGAATTGTGTTGAAAAGATCCTCAAGTACCAAGAAAGCGTAGTTACTCACCTGTAACAGGTGATCTCCGGGAACAGCAAGAATTTAGTCTTCACATATGGGGTATCGTCGGTATGGACGGAGCCTGCGCGGGAACGCTCCCCAGCGTCCAATAGGAAAGCTTTTGGGAGCATCCCAGAGCACCTGCGTGCTGCCTTCCTGCCTTTCCAACTGTCCCTCTCCAGTTGAGTTTATAGCTGAGACAAAGAGAGAGGGAGAGAGAGAAAGAGAGAGATACAACTCCTAGGGGAGGTGGGCGGGTTGTGAAGACTAAATTCCTGCTTTTCCCGGAGATCACCTGTTACAGGTGAGTAACTACGCTATCTCCAGGAACAAGCAGGAATGTAGTCTTCACATATGGGGACTCCCTAGCTGCAGATGCCAGGGAGATGGCCCCAGGAAGTTGTCAGCCCTTGCAAAAGGGCTCCACTTCTCCCCATAGATCTCTGGCATCCTACTAGGGACGGTGGGTAGGAGTTGATTAAGTCTGAAAAAGGTGTTGAAGAACAGCTTGGCCAAACAAGGCATCCTGGCGGGAGTCCTTGTATAAGCAGTAGTGGGCTGTAAAGGTATGTACCGAAGCCCAAGTAGCTGCTCGACAGATGTCGTCGATAGACACAGAGTGAAGATGAGCCATTGAGGCTACCATGGCTCTCACATTGTGAGCGGCGACATGGCCTTCAAGAGGAAGGTTCTTACTCTCATAGGCAAAGGATATGCACAGTGTTCTTTTGGAAACTGGAAGTCTCAAATGACTAGGATCAAAAGCAACAACGAGTTGAGAATATTTTCTATGTAGCTGTGTCCTTTGCAAGTAAAAGGCCAAAGCTCTTTTATAGTCCAAGGTATGAAAGTTCCTTTTTGCACTGGAGGCCTGAGGCCTTGGAAAGAATACAGGAAGGTAAACCGCTTGGTTTAAATGGAAAGGTGAAACCACCTTTGGCATAAAGTGTGGATGAGTCCTGAGAACTACCTTATCACAGTGGAACCTTGTATAAGGAGGATCAGCCACTAACACTTGCAATTCAACGATGCAAAGTGCTGATGTGATTGCAATGAGGAAGATGACTTTCCAGGAAAGGAATTTCAAAGATGTAGTGGCTAATGGTTCAAAGGGCGGTTTCATGAGCTGCCCGAGCACCAGATTTAAGTCCCATGCCACCAGTGGTGGCTTAATGGGAGGCTTTATTAAAAGAAGGCCTCTCATAAATCTCACTATGAGAGGATGAGAGGAAATAGGTTGTCCACTTAGAGGCTTGTAAGAAGCTGCAATAGCACTAAGATGGACTCTTACTGAATTTGTCTTGAGACCCGCATTTGACAAATGAAGGAGATACTCCAGTATCGATTCCAGAGGCAACACAAGAGGGTTAAGACCCTTCTGTGAGCACCATATGGTAAACCTTTTCCACTTAAAGGCATCCGAGCGTCTTGTGGAGGGTTTCCTAGAAGCATGAAGGATATCCTTTACCTGTTGGGAAAGGTTAAGATCCTGAAGTTCTAGACTTTCAGCAACCAGGCCCTGAGATGCAGACTGGGGATTCGGATGCCACAGCATCATGTCCTCTTGGGAGAGAAGATCTGGAGCGGATCCCAACTCCAGAGGCGGAGCTTGAGAGAGATGTAGGAGCAGAGGGCACCACGTTTGCCGTGGCCGACGTGGAGCTATGAGGATCATATGACCTCTGTCTCTCTGAAGCTTGAATAGGGTTTTGGGAATGAAGGGAATGGGTGGGAAGGCATATAGGAAGTCCTGACCCCAGTGAAGGAGGAAGGCGTCCCTTGCCTGACAACATCAAGCCGGAATTCTGGAACAGAACTGAGGAAGTTTGGCATTCAGCAGACTTGCAAAGAGGTCTATGTCCGGGGTTCACCAAATCTGAAATATTTGGGCAACCTGGTCTGAATGGAGAGATCATTCGTGTGGAAGCAGAACTCCACTGAGTTTGTCTTCCCCAAGAGTTTTGAATGCCTGGAAGATACACCACAAGGAGATGAATCTGATGCTCTCTAGCGAGGGCCCATAGTTGCAAAGCTTTGTTGCATAGCGACAGAGAGCCTGTTCCACCCTGCTTGTTCACATAGAACATGGCTACTTGATTGTCCGTTTGAACTAGGACTGTCTTGTAGCTGAGCTGGGCGTGAAATACTCGAAGGGCAAGGAAGATTGCTCTGAGCTCCAGGAGGTTGATGTGAAGACAGGCCTCCTGTGGAGTCCAGGTACCCTGGGTAGAGAGATCGTTCAGGTGGGCTCCCCATCCCACCTGTGAAGCATCTTTTGTTAGGGTGGCTTGAGATAGGGGTTGCTGGAAAGGAGAACCCACCAGAAGGTTTCTTAGTGATTGCCACCATTGGAGGGACGAAATAAGACGGTCTGAGTTTGTTATTTTGTCTGACAGGCAACCTGAGGCCTGTGTCCACTGAGTGGATAAAGTCTACTGGGCTGCTCGCATATGGAGGCGAGCATAAGGAACCACATGCACGGTGGATGCCATGTGGCCTAGCAAGTGTAGCATTTCCCGAGCAGTGAGACAAGGTTTGAGCACTGCTTGGGAAGCTAGTTGTACTATGCGAAGACAGCGGGGCTGCGGAAGGAAAGCTCTTGTCTGTCTGGTATCCAGATGAGCTCCTATGAACTCTAGGGACTGAGTGGGAGCAAGATTGGGTTTTGGGAGGTTTACGACCAGTCCCAAATACTGAAGGATTCGCATTGTGCGTGACAGAGCAGAGCTGGCTTCTGGCACTGTAGGGGCTTGAATGAGCCAGTCGTCTAAGGGAAGACGAATATTCCCAGAGTGCGGAGAAATGCTGCTACCACAGCCATGCATTTTGTGAACACTCTTGGCGCAGAAGCCAGGCCAAAAGGAAGAACCTTGTATTGGTAGTGTTTTCCCTGAAACAGGAATCGTAGGAATCTCCTGTGATTTGGATGGATGAGAATATGAGTATATGCATCCTTGAGATCTAGAGAACAAAGCCATTCCTGACTTTGAAGGTATGGCAGCAGAGTTCCTAGAGAGACAATTTTGAATTTCTCTCGGAACAGATATCTGTTCAGTTCTCTGAGGTCTAAAATGGGTCTGTGTCCTCCTGTTTTCTTTGGAATAAGAAAATAGGGGGAGTAGAACCCTGTACCCTGATGGGGAATGGGTACTTCCTCTATTGCTCCTATTGTGACTTCTTGACCTAAGAGATTGTCGAGAGAGGTCTGAGAATTGAACTGTCTTATAATTGTAGGAGGGGGCAGGCTGTGGAAATGAAGCTTGTACCCCTCTTGTAGAATGGACAGAGTCCAATTTTCTGCTGTTATTTGGTACCATCTGTGGCAAAATGACATAACCTGCCTGGGATGGTTAAGTTCTCTAGAAAGGAGTCAAAGCCCCTGAGGAGGCTGAGCTGGCTGAGGTTTTGCAGCTTTTGACTTCTTTTGTTGTCTAGGTTGTTGCTGCTGTCCCTTTTGGGCAGTCTGACCTGGACGGTGTCCCTGTTGGGTATAGGAAGGATAAAACTTCTTTTTCTTATTGAAAAATGGTTTCTTAGAGGATCTTTTCTTTGCAGGATCGGCTGTAGATTTGGACAATCTATCCAATGTGATATTGTCAGCATCTATTTCATTAGCCTTCTCCTGCCAATTCTTGCCAAAGAGATTTTCTCCTGTGCAAGGAATGTTTCCTAATTTATCCTGTACCCAAATTTCCAAGTCAGATGCCTGAAGCCAGGCGATCCAACGTGCACCAATGGCAATAGCAGAGGTTCTGCTTATGCACTCAAAAGTCAAAGGCTGCACGATTAACAAACCTGGAAACATCCTGAGCATGTTTGACAAGAGTGAGATAGTCTTGTCTTTTGTCATCAGGAAGAAGGGGGCTCATAAGCTCCAAGTCCCCTGTGATCTCTTTAAGAAACATTCCCATATACAAGATATAGGAACTGATCCTAGCTGAGAGCATGGAAGCTTGAAAGCATCGACGCTCAAAGGCATCGAGAGTCCTACATTCACGACCTGGAGGATTGGATGCATGTCTCTTTGCACTTTTCATCCTTCCCATGGCTGATTCCACCACCATTGAATGGTGTGGTAATTAAGTTTTTTGAAAGCCAGGACAAGGTGGAACTCAATACATGGTATCGAGTCTTCGAGAATGAGGAGATGTGGTTAAAGGTATTTTCCACATCCTTAGCATAAGATCATGTAAGATCTCATGAATAGGCAGAGTAGCTGCCTCTTTGGGAGCCTTAGGGTATTGGAGGATTTCCAACTCCTTTGCCCTAGGCTCTTTTTCAGGAGCTACTGTGATGGAAAGGCCTCGGGCCACATCACGGATAAAGTCCTGAAAGGATATATCCTCTGGCGGAGACATTCTGCACTGAGGAAAAGAGGAAACCTCAGGGAGAAGTACTCTGGTATTGGCAGAGTCTTCGGAGTCTTCAGACTCATCCGAGGATTTAAAATATCTCCGATCCCGGTGATCGTGCAAAGCACGGTGCCGGTATCGATCGAAGTCGGTATCGGGTTGTTCAGGTACCGATCTGTCAATGCCGGAGAGAGACACATGACTCGGTACGGGTGGCATACCCGCCGATGTCGATGCAGTCGGTACCAGTACTGGTGTCGGTACCGGTATTGGTTGAGGTGTCTGAAGCATTTTCAACAGTACCGAAGCCGTGACAAGAGCCGCTATACTGCGTTCGATAGCAAGGAATCTCTGGTCTATCAACGCTGCCGATGCTTGGGTGTTGGTACCGGTAGAAGCGGCCAGAACCCCAGAGCATGGCGCCAGTAGTTCTGCCGAGGTTGAGGCGAGAACATCCTGGAGCCCCCGTTAATGCTTTGGAAGCCGAAGCCTCCCACCAGGGCAGTTTTGCCGGTGAAAATTCCTCAAGGGCAATGCCAGGGACATCTCGATACTTAGAAAGAGATCTACCCTTTGAGGACTGGCTAGATTTATGTTTAGTTACCTGAGATCCATGGGAGGAAGATGAAGCCCTGGAGGACGTCGATGCAACAGACGCCGCATCTAAGGGAAAAAGGGTGCTAAGTTTAGCAGCTCGGTTCTGCCGGCCCCTTTTTACATCATTCGACAGGAGAGGCACTCTGAAATAGAGTGGTCAGGACCTAAACATTTGAGACACCAATCATGGGTGTCGGTGACGGAAATGGTACCGCCACATTTAGAACATTTCTTAAAACCTGAAGTAGGTTTTTCCATTTTTAAGGAAAAATTGGGCCTAGTGCCCAAAATGGCACCTAGCACCAAGGAAAAAAAGTTCCTGAAGTAAACCACTTCAGAAACTATAGTTTGTTTGTTTTTTTCTTTTAGAAGAAGAAAGAACCGGCGGTACCGGTATAGTGTCGAGTGAAGGCAGATGCGACCACAAAAACAAAGATTAAAGACAAACTTTTCTGCGGTGGCAGGGTATGCGACCTGTCGGATCTGCGGAAAATGAAGAACTGGAGAGGGACAGTTGGAAAGGCGGGAAGGCAGCACGCAGGCACTGTGGGATGCTCCCAAAAGCTTTCCTATTGGACGCTGGGGAGCGTTCCCGTGCAGGCTCCGTCGGTACCGACGATACCCCATATGTGAAGACTACATTCCTGCTTGTTCCTGGAGATATACAAGTCACAGAACAAGAAAATGTGTCAGAAATATAGAGATATTTCTTGTTACGTTGGGTGCCGCAGGCTTGATTAAGAGGAATTTCAGCACACTTTGACAAATTACCTATACAACTTATATCCTATGAACTCCAGTAGGCGGCTCTCTTTGGCACGATGTTAAGTATCATACTGAATGTTAGCAGTAAATTTAAGAGACAGATATAGTCCACATACCCTGGCTTAGAAGTGAAGTTCATTACTGTCATGGTATGTGCAAAACTAAGCCATTTTTGAAAAATTGTCGCTGTAAGGAAGTCCTCAAATCTCACAGAACTGAAACAGTTCTGTATGGAAGAGCAGACCAAGGGTGATGGGAGAGACTAATCAATAGTTACAGGAAACTTTTAGATGAAGTTATTGCTGCTCAAGTTACTGAATTAGGAGTTCATACGCTGTTTCACACAAGCATATTTATTACTGAATGTTTTGTTTGAATAAGCGAAAGGGAATTGGATTCACACCTTTTCTCAAAAGTTCAAGTTACATTCAATTACTGTAGGTATTTTCCTGTCCCTAGATGGCTTAAAATCTAAGGGGCATGCTTACTAAAGGGTAGTGTGGGGTTATAGTGTGTGGTGCCCAAAAGTAGTGCGGGGCCTCATGCTAAATTTCTATGCTATATTTGTAGCATGTGTCAGGGTGGTGACTGAGCGGGACTGGGGCATCCAAACCACGATGCAGCAAACACAGGCCTTCGTAGCCCTCATTACCTGCGCTCAGCACAAGTACCATGGATACAACTTGTGCCACCTCAATGAGTGGCATTAGTTGCTCCCATGGCTTGTTTACTGCAGTGAAGCACGGCAACTGCAGGGGGTGGCTATACCTACCTCTTGCATTTAGTGTGCAACCACACATGCATTACCGACACAGGGGTTAGAGATCACGCCCCTAAGTTTGTATCTGAGGTAAAGAAGGGCTAAGTAACTTCACAAGCAGCAGCAACGAGATTCAAGCCCTGGTGTAAATGGTGTGTGCTTGTTCCTGCTGCTTGCATGTGTAGGTGGCAGTTTTAGAGGGGCAAATATATGCTTAGTTTTCCTTTCTAAAATCGCTGCCTTTTTCATGTTTGCTGGCCACATCTACTTATGTGGTTGGTTCTAAAATCACCTCTAATACGTATTAAGAAAAATAAACAAATATATCCAGTATATACTGTATATGAAAGAGATTAACACTAAAATCATTTTTTGCCATATGTATAGCATTGTTGGATAATGTGTCGCTATGCTCACTGTGAATGGTGGATTATGGATTTATTGGGTGATATGTTGTCAGTAAATATTTTCAATGTAAAATGCATTTCTAAAAAAATATACTCTCAAGATTTGGAAATCAAAGCACAGGGTATTCAACTTTGCATTATGAATTTGGGAATGTATATTCTCAGGTTTCTGAATATTTTCAAAACTAATGGTTTCCTTGAATGCATTAATATATTCTCCCAAAGAGGCATCATTCTATGCTTTTCTTAAGCCCTTACTTACTTTAAAAAGAATGCAGTTGGATGGCCATTACAATTTTGTTGAATCTTCAGGAAATTGTGGTATGTATTGCACAGTTATGCGAAGAGGAGCTTGAGAAACCTGTTCCAAACCCTTCAAAGTGCAAAATGAATCGTCTCCTGCCATGGTTGGTGACATTCACTAGTCTTAAATAAATATTACATCATACTATTATTCTGTAGCATCAAGACTTGCTAGTGAAGAAAAATGACATTTGACAGTATTTTATCATATCTTATTCCCCTATATTTTCTGTGCAGGCTTGATAGCTATTATGACCTTTTGACTGCTCTAGAAGGCATGATTTTCAGATAAGCATAGTATTTTCCACTGTTGATATAATCAAATAGTACTTTCTGTTTCAGGGTACTTTTACTAAACTGTGGTAAGTTTCTGCACTTATTATTTGTTAAGTGCAAAGCTTCTACGGTAAATGTCAGGTGTGTGGTAGACACGTAACGGCATGGGCCAGTGTTACATGCAACGGCAGCTGTCACGCGTGCATCAAATGCCTAAAATCAGGAAAAAAGTTCAGCTTGTGTTCTTTTTCAACAAACCTTTCCTGATTTTTGGAATTTTTTGCATTTGTTTGACCTATTTCGTTTTTACTTATGTAGTGTATGCGAATAAGAATTTAAAAATGTACACAATTGATTGTACACATGTTAATTTGTAGGTATATGCAAGTACAAGTGATTTAAGCACCCAAACAAACCAAACGTACACTCACAAATGCTCACCCCTAAAAACATTTCATTGTAGCCCCTTCAGAATTTATGTAAAAAAATAGAAACACATTTTTGTGGTAGTTTCTCCTGTTTAGCGACAGTCACCTAAATAAACCAGGGAGAGTGCTGCGCTGGTCATTGCCAGAACCTCATGGAGGTATCTCCTGGACTCATGCACAGCACAACCTAAGAGTGGATTCCAGAAAGGAGATTTACAACCAGAGGTGGAAGAGGATATAATATATGGTGCACAGCTTTTCCACCAGTTGAAAAAACACCCATAATTTTTTTCTAGCTTTTCTTCTGCATTTCCTGCTTGGTCTTGATCTCTTCAATAACGTTTAGCTCCGTTTCAAGAGGAGCTCCTTGCCCAGGGTTGGCACCAAATGGGTGGTGGTAGGGAAATGGGAAAAGGAAGGGAAGTGGAACAATTTGTGCATCTCTTCGGTCTCTGTATATTCTCTTCCTACTTGTGAATCTTCATGTGTGCTCCCTGACTAGTCAACAACTGTCCAGCTTGGCTCAGCACGGAGGTGCTCATTGGAGCCAGAGATAAGAAAGTGGGGGTAAATGCCTACGGCTACTGTTGCCCAGGTGATGTATTTGTCAGTGACTATTCTGCTCCTGCTTCCAGGACACTGTGGACTTATAGTTATAGTGTTCGAAGCCATTTCGTCTTTGTATTTTATTATATGATGTTTGGTTGCAGTACTCACAGTGAAAAGTTAACTATCAGGATAGTTTTCAGTATTAGAGATTACTGCCTTCCTCATCAAGCAGCTCCATTAGTACTTCAGCCTTTCCAATACCAATTAGTGTATCAATTAGTGCACCAAAAGCTATTAATATCATTGACAGTGGCATAGCTAGGACTGATTTTTTGATGGGGCTCGAGGTTAACATGGGCGGGCTCAAGACAGTGCAGATGTTGAAACTGCCTCTAATTAACCTCTCATTGGACTATGTTGCTGCCGATGAATGGGTAGGCCTGATTCCAAAGTAGAGGGGCCATCCATGGCCAAAGTAGAGGGTCTACCCGCGGCTACACCCCTACTATAGCTGTTTTTTCTCCCTCCCTGCTCCTGGCATTCATTATTTATTTTATTTAACATTATTTCTATAGTCTTTCTACAAGTCAAAATTGTTCACATACACTTCCTCTAGTGCAGTGGTTCTGAATCCAGTCCTTGGGGCATTCCCACAATGAATACAGTATGCATGAGACAGGTTTGCATACAATGAAGGCTGTGCATGCAAATCTATCTCAGGCATATTCACTGTGAGAATCCTGAAAACCCGACTGGCCTAGGTGTGCCTAGAGGATGGGTTGAGAACCACTGCTCTAGTGGCATAATTGCCTGTAATGCATTATGGGTGCTCAGGGTTCTTTGAAACAGATGGCTTACGTGTTGTCACCATTTCTTTATTTTGTAATGTTATATTTAGTTCAAATGCAGCATCAAAAACTTATAAAAATAATAAGCAATCCTAAGGTACTGCGCCTTTTAAAAATGTAACTATCAGGAAGAAAATAAAAATCAGAATGAAAGGGAAATTGGAATGAGTTTACTGAGCTATGTATATTTATTTTATTAATTAATATTTATAGCCTAAAGATTCTAATGCCTTTTTTCTCAGTTGGTTACAGTAAAATATGAGAAATATTAATATGCACAGAACAAGACAAAAATATTTAAAAAGTCTGCAAATTTGGAAATTACAACAAACTAAATAATGGCAAAGGAGACATCTAAAATTCCTGTTGAGAATAAAAAGTGTTAACCTTTTTATAAAAGCAAATATGATGGTCTTCAAGACATGCCAGCATAGTCCCAGGTTTCAGTGAGCAGACATGATTTATCTGACCAAGGAGAGTCTTTTGGAATATATACTGCTAAGCTGTTTTGAAATATTTGAGGCTTTAATCCATGCATGATCTTATAACCCAAGGAAACAAACGTACTTACTTCATCTTTCAGGCAACAGAAAGCCAAATTAATGTTTCTAGTCCTGCCACTTTAAACTGTTCAGCTTTTATTTGTGTTATGTAATGTTATGCCATAATATATGGCAAATGAGTTTGCATAACACAATATGGACAACCAATAAATTACTGTATCATTTAAACACGTTCAAGAGAACTAACCATACAACATGCTCCAAGTCCAGAGTGCAATTACTGCTCACTGATGCTTGATTTTATTTAATTTCCTAACTACTAAAGCTACAACACATAAACGTGACCAGAGGGTGCGTACATTTATGCAGCCAGCATGTTTGGAGGAGCAGTTTGGGCAGAACATGGGTGGAGTCAAAATATGTGCATACATCTACGTGTGTGCCTCACCCCTGTACATTTACACTTGTTCCCAAGCAAGTATAAATATACACGAGTGCATTTTAGCCAAGATTATGCAGGTTTAGTCAGGTTATTTTATAAAGTCACTTAGGTACTTATGGTGATTTGAGAAGACTTGTGTATCATTTCTTCATGGAAATATTGGCATTTACAATGGGATGGCCATGATTTGCACATGGAAGGGCAGACAACAGAGATCTCCATGTTCAAACTTCTACTTACCTATAAGTGCATTCATTCTGTGGCTTCTCATTACCTTTCCTCTCTTCTCTCTCCCTAAACACCTCCTCAGGAACTTCGCTTATCAGATAAATCACTTATTTGTGTCCTTTTTTCCTGCTGCCAATTTCTAGATTTCGTTCCACCTTGCTGTACCATATGCCTAGAATAAGCTACCTGAGTCAGTACGTCAAGCGCCATCTCTGGTCCCAAGTGTGGCTACTATTGGATCCTGACCCCCTTTATTCTCCTGTTTAACACACACATGTGCTTTAATATTTTATATATTGTTCAATGTAACTCTATTTGTTCAATGAACCACTGCACTAGAATATCCAGAGGGCATTCAAGAAGCATGTAAAATGAATGGATCTATGTGGAAATGGAGCTTCTGTCCATATGTAAAAGCTGGCATTTGGATATCGGCTTTTTTACATGTGGTTCTTTCTAAAACAGCTGACAGTTGTGCACGTATAGCTGCTTTACAAATCATTAAGGGAGATTTTAGAAATGGCTTTGCACATGTAGTCAGTTTACATGTTGTAGGGCAAAATGCAGAAATGGTTGCATGCTTATACCTTTACTACTGACCTCCACTGCAAAGGGCCTCAGCCTCTCTGACAATTACTTATGAGTCTCCAGACTTTTTAAGCCACATGGGAGGTACGCATTCTGCTCCTGGATAGGTTGTTAAGTCCATGTGTACATGTGTCACCTGGATAGGTAAGTAATGAATCTGAAAAATCCATACAGTGCAGGGTAGGGCAATTGACCTATATTTACCATATTAGTTACAGGGATACGAGTGACATGTGTAAAGGGGATGCACTGACTAGTGTTAATTTTGTTTTTGGTTTGACAGGCATGAGGCCACAAGACCAGATCCTGTCTATCATCAATTTTTAGGGTCCCATAGGATGTATATTTGGAGGGGAAGGGTTGGTAGTCTTTTAATCATTGCATATAAATGTTTTAATAGGTATGAGAGGCTCGATGGCTCTTTTTAGGTTATATTTTTTTTGGGGGGTGGAGATGCAGCTGAAATGCTATGTTTGTTAAGATGTCTGTATCTATTTATTTTATTTATTTATTTCAAAGGCTTATATACCACATTTCCAAAGATCAATGCGGTTACATCTAACATAACTTTCCACAGAACATGGTTTAAATATAACATAATTAAACGTTCCACCATGTGAACATCATGCAATTAAATTAATATTTAATTAACATATATCTAGAAAATTAGGGGGCCCTCATGGTTACTTGGAGCATTATGGATGGAGCCGAACCTACAGACTACATGTAAATGTAGGGTATGTGTGTTGTTGCTGCTGTGCAGTTCATTATAATGTGTTATCAGAGAGTGATGAGAGATTCTGGTATTTTGTATATAATGTTCATGAGTGGGTTCTGATGATGAATACAAGCTTTGTATTGGGATTCACAGGCTTTTAACATGTCTCTTGTGGACCTCCCTATCTGTAAATGGGAGCTGCATGGCTTGTGTTTGAGGGAATGGCACAGAGACATAATAAAAATATTATTGCATGGCAATGCTCTGCTTTAGTCTGCTGTGGTTTATGTGACTCCTTTAACCGCTTTTATGATCACAGACAGCTAAAGTAGAGTAAGAAGAGAGAGTCTTAGGTATGCTCTGGCCATTAATGGATGGCTGCATGGTGGTTGTGTGCAAGTAGGATGTGCATGTAGATATATGTGCAGTCAGACCTATGTCATCCCTGTGCCTTCATTCCTGGTCAGTTTTCTCTGCACCTCCATTCCCTTCCACCAACCAAGCATCCCTAGGGAGAGGGGGGTAACATTGTGAAGACACTCATCTGAATGTGTGTTACAGCACTAACGATAGGTTGTAGAATGCACGTAGCCTGTGAATACTCCAGCCTTCTTTTGTTGGTGGTGGTAGGGATGGGTGCTGTGGCCATGAAGATTACATGCAGTCACTGCAGCATTGTGGGTGGGGTAAAATACCAACAATTACAGAGAACTGAGGAAACATATAATCCACTGGTGTCCAGGAAGTGTAGCTATGAGTTGACAAAGACATGGGTTAGCCACATGACTTGGCAAAGGGCTTTGCATTATGTTGATTCACAACTATGTTTTTCAAAGCGGGTGCCTCCATTTTGCCAGAGTTTATCCAGCAGTGTCAGGCAGGAGTTGTTTTTTTTTGGGGGGGGGGGGGGTGGGTTTGGGAAGCACTGCAGTGATCAGGGCACATGTCATGATGACTGGCATGTTCAAGGACACTGTACTCTTCTGATAAATATGGCACGACTGAACTCTGAGTTGTAGGCAAAGCCTCTTGCTCGATGACAGTTCCTTGCAATGGTTTTGGTCACAGGGGGTCTACAGATTTGAACAAACTGTTGATCGCTAATAGGGCAGGTAAAACATGGGCACCATGTTCTGCAGCCTGTACTTAGAATTCAGATGTATGCATTTGCACTGTTAGACATGGAGACCGGAAACACACTAGCTAGGTTCCAGAGGCAAGACATGCTATGCCCATCTAGGAATGCAAGTAGGCATGTGTAAATGGCTGCCAAGATGCCAGTTACAAGTGTATCTCACACTTACAACATTTGAAATGGCAGCACTTCCACATGCACATGCCGGTAGCAGGTTTTTTGCACATAGAGATGGAGATGGATGTCACTTCAATGTGGATCTCCATCTTTACCACCACTTGAACGTTTTCACCTCTCTTTCAGCAATAGGTATTGTACATGCGGTGGAGATGCATCAAGTTTACACCAGCTCTACATGTTCATAACTACTTTTCTAAAATCATAGCTCCTGGCTCCAAGTGTACATCACCACATGGATTTCCTCACATAAACAACTCATCTAAAAATCATCTTTCAAATGTTTTTATTAAACAACCTGAAAATAGGTGCCTACTGGACTTCCAATCTATGCAACCTGTCGCAAAATTACCTTCATAATTGCGCTTGGAGCTTACAATCTAGTCAAGAAAATTTAACAGACAGATGTGTCAAAAAATAAATGAGAACCTTTGAGTTAAAAAGCAATGCCAAGTCTGAAAACTATTAAACTAGATGGGTATAGGACAGATTAAATTGAAGCTGTTAATTTAGTATCACAAAATATGATGCTGGGGGTCTGTAAATATTTTTAGAGAATTCTGGTCATGTATTGTATAATTTTTATATATTACTTCTCAATAATGGCACAGCGTGCCCCCGCAAGTTTATGCTAGCGGTGGTTTGTCAAAATAAGATAATTTAAGAATGCCTATTGGAACTCATAAAGTAAATGTAGCTTTATTATATTCATGTTTCTAATCATTTGGTTTAATAAAAAGCAATGCTAACTGAAGTGGCAAGTTGTAGCAGGACGGTCTAGTGCTTTGGCATTAAATGCATTGCCTTTGCATCAACCTTTATGGCCAATAAAAATAGGGCTTATGGTGCAGCATTTAGATTAGACTGCAGCAGACAGATCTTGTACTGCTATGGGCCGCTTCAATGACCAATGCCCTTAGCCACAATAGTTAAGCATGGCACATAAGGTTTTTGTATAAATCTGTTTGGAAGTTGAATGAAATAGGACTTGAACATTTTAGAATTCTAAAATAAGAAATATGTTGCACTTATAAAAGCAGTCACGTAAATACAGTATGAAAATTGCATATGCTTTTTAATAGTTTCTCTTGGGGGAAATTTCTCCAAATGGGTTAGTCTTGCGCATACCATGATAGTCATGAACCTTATTCCTAAGATAGGGTCTGTAGAGTATGATCTTAGTCTCTCAAATTTACTGCTAACTCTTACCATAATACTTGCAACGTGCCAAGATGTAACATGTATGGGTAATTTATCATGATGTGATGTGAAATTCCTCTTAATCAGGCCTGTGGCTCCCAATACAATGTGAAATATTTCTGTATATTTCTGCCACATTTTCTTGGTCTCTGAATTTATTGGTATTTCAAGATCCTTCTCCCTCTCCACTTGGAACCAACACCTCTATTAACAATGCCTTCTGGTGTTTTCTTCTTTACCACTATATCAGCTTTCCTCGCATTCAGCTTCTCTTGTGTGTCAGAATGGGAAAATGCTGGTTCAGATATTTATTTATTTAGCTGTATTTATATTCCGCTTTTCACCGGGTCAAAGCGGTCAATTGGGGGATACATTTAACACGAGGGGATATAGTACCTTGTCCTAACCACTAGACCACTCCTTCCTTGGGCTTTTCACCAAAACATAGTCTCTTGGGCTTTTCACCAAAACCATAGTCCCAGATAGTCTCTTGGGCTTTTCACCAAAACATGCATTATAACACTGATAAGAAAGTAAAAGGCTCCCAATAACGTCCACTAAGAGAGGACAAGGCCATAGTGGAGAGACTGAATGAATTCTTTGCTTTGGTCCTTACTGAGGAAGATGTACGGATTTTACCCATGACTGAAATGGTATTTAAAGGTGATGCTGCAGAAGAATTGAAAGAAATAGCTACACCAGGAGGATGTATTACAACTATTTGATAAACTGAACAGTAGCAAATCATCTGGACCAGATGGTATACATCAAAGGGTGTTTAAAGAACTGAAATATGAGATTGCAGACTTACTATTAGTAATCTGTGAACTATCATTAAAATCATCTGTAATACCTGAAGATTGGAAAATGGCCAATGTAATGCCAATTTTTTAAAAGGGTTACAGGGCTGATCCTGGAAACTACAGACCGGTGAACCTGACGTCAGTAAGGGAAAATGGTAGAAACCATTATAAAGAACAAAATTACTGAACATGTAGATAGTCATGGCTTAATGGGAGACCGACAAAAGTGGCTTTAGCCAAGGAAGGTCTTTTCTTACTAATCTGTTATGTATTTTTGAGGGTGTGAATAAACAGGTAGACAAAGGTGAATTGGTTGATATAGTGTATCTGGATTTTCAGAAAGCCTTTGACAAGGTCCCTCATTAGAGACACTTGGAAAAATTAAAAAGTCATGGAATAGGAGGCAGTGTACTATTGTGGATCAGGAACGGGTTAAAAGATAGAAACCAGAGGGTAGGGCTAAATGGCCAGTTTTCTCAATGGAGAAAGGTGAATAGTGGAGTACCCCAGGGATCTGTGCTGGGTCCCCTGCTTTTTAACATATTCGTAAATGACTTGGAAATGGGAATAAGGAGTGAGATAATCAAATTTGCAGATGACACAAAATTATTCAAAGTTGTTAAAACCCATGAGGATTGTGAAAAATTGCAAGAGGACCTTGATAAATTGGAAGACTGGGTGTCCAAATGGCAGATGAAATTTAATGTGGACAAGTGCAATGATATGCACCTAGGAAAGAACAACCCAAACTATAGCTACACGATGCAAGGTTCCACATTAGGAACCACCACCCAGGAAAAAGATTTAGGCGTCATCGTAGATAAGATGTTTAAACCCTCCGCCCAGTGTACAGCGGCGGCCAAGAGAACAAATAGAATGCTAGGTATCGTAAGGAAAGGAATGGGGAATAAACGAAGGATATTATAATGCCGCTGTATCATTCCATGGTGCAACCACACCTTGAATATCGTGTGCAATTCTAGTCGCCGTATCTTAAAACGTATATAGCGTTATTAGAAAAGGCACAGAGTCACCAAAATGGTAAAGGGGATGGAAGGATACCCCTATGAAGAGAGGCTAAAAAGGTTAGGGCTCTTCAACATGGAAAAGAGATGGCCAAGGGGAGATATTATAGAGGTCTATAAATTAATGAATGGAGTGGAATGGGTAAATGTAGATCGATTGTTTATGCCATCAAAATATAGAAAGACTAGGGGACATGCAATAAAGCTACACAAGAGAAAATATTTTTTCACTCACTGTGTATTCAAACTCTGAAATTCGTTACCGGAGGATGTAGTAAAAGCTGTTAGTGTAGCTGGGTTTAAAAAAGGTTTGGACAAGTTCGGGATATCCACTGCTTGCCCCAATACAAACCTTGTGGAACCAGTGCCTTTTAGGGAAACTGCTATGTACTTGTGACCTAGATTGGCAACTGTTGGAAACAGGATACTGGGCTTTATGGACTTTGGTCAGACCCAATATGGCATATCTTATGTTCATCAAGAAATCTGTTTGTCTTATGAAAGCCAAATAAAGTGTAGCTACTCACCTGTAATAGGCATTCACTGGAGACAGCAGGAATCAGTCCTCACATATGGGGTGACATCGGTATCAATGGAGCCTGTGAGGAATCACTCCCCAGTTTGAAGAGAAAGCCTTTGGGAGCTAGGCCGCACATGCGCAGTTGGTCACTTTCCCACCCTAAGGTGCCATCTTACCTCAGTATGATGACACTTCTTAATCAAGCACAAAAAAGAAAAAAAACAACTCCACAGAGAGGAGAGAGGGTTGTGAGGACTGATTCCTGCTGTCCCAGGAGAACACCTTTTACAGGTGAGTAACTATGCTTTCTCAAGGAAAAAAAGGAAATTAGGGACTCCCAAGCTACAGGCTACCAAAAATCCTCTAGGAGCCACGGGTGACCCAAAAGGCGAACCGTGAAGGGCAGCAAGGAGTGCTGAATTGTTTGAAGTCCAGTGATGCAGCCCAAACATTGACACTTGAATCGCCTGGACATAAAGGGCCAGAGGGAAGGCGTTGCACTATTCCCAAAAGAGATGACAAAGTGCCTGGCCAAAGGCACTATTACACCGTGATCTCTCCTCCAAGCAGTAATGCGCTGTGAAGATATGGACCGAAGACCAGGTTGCTTCCCAGCAGATGTCCTGCAGGGGGACAGAGGGCAGGTGAGCCACCGAGCCTGGCATGGCACTACATTATGCACGGTAAAATGATGCTCCAGAGAGTTCAGCCTGCTCATAGGCTAAAGAGATGCAGTCTGCCACTCAGGTAGACAGGTTACGCTTAGAGACCACAACCCAGAGTCTGTTGATGCCATAGGAAACAAACAGTTGTGACAAATGGCAATGGGGCTTTGTCCTCTTGAGGTAGAAGACCAATATCCTTTTGCAAGCCAAGATGTGTAGCAAGGCCTACATTTGGGATGTGGGAGGCCTGGGGAAGAAGGTGAGAAGGACCACCTTCCGGTTAAGGTGAAAAGCGGACACCACCTTAGCCAGGAATTTTGGGTGAATCCGGAGAATGACTCTGTTCTTGTAGAACCTGGTGTAAGAGGTGTGGGTCAGCAGCACCTGCAGCTCACTGACCCTTCTGGCTGAAGTGAGCTCTACCAGGAACACTACTTTCCACGACAAGAACTTGAAATGGCACAAAGCCAGCAGCTCAAAGGGGGGAGCCATCAGCTTCCTGAGGACAATGTTCAGGTCCCACGCCACCGGTGGTGGGTGGACGGAGGGGTCGCAAGAGGAGAAGTCCTCTCATAAAATGGCAAACAAGGAGTGCACAGAGATGGACTGGCCATCAATGAGATGGTGATGTGTGACCAGGGCACTGGGGTGCACCCTGACGCAACTGGATTTTAGACCAGCCCAAGAGAGGTGCAGCAGATACTGTAGGATATCCTGCATTGAGCAACAGAGAGGATTGAGATTCCTATCTGCGCACCAGACCAAAATTCTGCGCCATTTGAAGGCATACACATACCATGTTGAATCCTTGCACGATGCCAATAGGATGTCCTCTACGTCCTGAGAGAGGTGGAGGTGTGCTAGGGCTAGCCATTCAGCATCCATCTGCCAGGGCAAGGGACTGGAAGTTGGGATGGAGAAGGGTCCTGTCCTCCTGTGAGAGCAAGTCCAGGGCGTGGGCCCAGGGATATTGTAACAGCTATAATAATAGGGGGAACCATGACTGCTGGGTCACCGAGGAGCAATGAGAATTATGGAGGCCTGGTCTGACTGAACCTTGAGCAAGGTCTTGTGAACCTGGGGAGTAGACAGGTATGCATACAGCAGGAGAAAGGCATCTGTCGCCACCCATTCCGGGGTCGATCTCCGTGAGCAGAAGTGCAGCAGCATCGCATTCTCGGGACTGGTGAAGAGGTCCAACGTTGGGGTCCCCCAATGTTGAAAGATGGAGATGGCCACCACTGGGTTGAGGCTCCACTTGTGTGGCTGAAGGATTCTGCTGAGTTGACCTGCAAGCAAATTCTCCTGGCTTGGTGGGTAGACCTCCCAGAGGATCATGCCCTTCTCCACAGCCAAGGTCCAGAGGCAGACTGCCAGGAACTTGGTGAACATCCGGGGGGGGGGGGGGGGGCGCCGAGGAGAGGCCAAAGGGGACTACCTGTACTGATGCTGCCAGGGATGGATCAGGATATGGGTATAGTCATCTTTGAGATCCATGGAGCATAACCAATCTCCCCGCTGGAGGTAGGACAGCAATGTTCCAAGGGATAGCATCTTGAACTTCTTCATGGTGTCGGGCGACTCGTCGTTGGCCTCCCACCCCGACTTGGAGCCGGATGAGACCTCGAGGCCTGGGTGGTCATTGCTGAGAGCGAGGTGCCAGAAGAGCCAACCTCGAGGTGCTCGGGGCAAATTGCACCTCGAGCAGGAGGCTGCCTGACATGGCTCCGAGTGAGTCACAAATTGTTCCAGCGCCGGCTGGACATCCTCTGGGGAGGCCCTCACTGTGGAGGATCCTGATATCAGCACAGACGACCTGGAGGCTCCGGGCATTGGGCCCCACTGCATCTCAAGAAAGGCAGCCAGGCTGCGTTCTAAGTCCTCCATCCTAGCTTTGACGCCAGTAGGCTCTGAAGCGACAGGTTCGGGCCTCAAAGGCATCGAGCCTGAAGCTGGCTCCCTTGAAGAGGTATCACTATTGGTGATTGTGTTGGAGGACCGAGCTCAATCCCCTGATGCTGTGGGAGTCTCCTCCCACTGGGGCAACTTCAAGGGCCCCTCCAGGTCATCACCCTCGGCATTGGGTTGAGGACTCCTGGGCCAGGGACCGGAGATCTTACTCTGAGTTCCAGGATTGGACTATGACTTGGATGAAGTCTTGGACCCATGGGGGAGGTCTTCCGAGGACAACCCCCATTCTGAGGCTCCGCGACCTCGGGGCTCGGCTTGAGCACATGCCCACAATGTCGAGTCGTTAGACGCAGTCTCTGAGTCAGTGATTCCAGACTCGATGCTGGCACTGCGGCAGAGGCCTTTGAGCCAAAAAGCTCCCCATGCTGCTTTTCACAATTTTTCTGGTTCATGCTCAACATCTGCAGGCAGAGTGGGCAAGTGGAGTTGTTGTGATCCACACTGAGGCACTTTGATACAGCAACTATGACGGTCCGTTATGGACATGGTAGGGGGGGCAATTGCTACATTGCTTAAATCCACTGACCGAAGATATAGCAGGGAAGACGGCACCCGCGAGGTCAAATTCAGATGTCTCAGTCAGGGAGGGTGTGAGAAAAGACTTGCGCACCAAAAAAGAAAAAGGACCTAAGAAAAAACATGACACCGAGGCGAGGGTGGACTCTAGCGGTGAGGTGATGATCAGGACCCGACTGGCCGAAAGAAGAGAGAAAACACTACGAGAGTTAGAAAAAAATTTACTTTTGCCGAGGACAGCAGACAGGACATCTTCAGGGCTAAATGGAAAAAAGACGACTGAGGTAAGATGGCACTTTTTGGCGAGGTGACCGGCCATGTGCGGCCTAGCTAGCAAAGGCTTTGTTTGAAAGCTGGGGAGTGATTCTGCACAGGCTCCGTCGATGCCGATGTCACCCCAAATGTGAGGACTGACTTCCTGCTTGTTCCAGGAGAAAGGGCATATTACTGTGCATCCTTGTTGCTGCCGAAACAGCATGGCATCATAAAACAAGGCTGGTATTGATCTAGTGACAAGGCAAAAGCAAAGGTAAAACCCTTTGTTAATCTCCAGTGAACTAGTTGAAGCTACACAATAGTCTTCTCAGAAACATTTCAGAAACAGCCCTCCTTTTCAACATATACATGCAACCCATCTGCTCAATCATCCGCTCCTTCAAGATCTCCTGCCTTGTGTACACTGATGATGTGCTACTCTTCTCTCCGTTCTCAACCAGCCCGACTTCTCGACCCTGATAAAGTGTTTCGAGGCTGTCACAGACTGGCTCCACACACAGAGCCTCAAAATTAATTTAAAGAAAACTGATGTCCTATTCATCGCTAAGAATCACTCTTTCACCCCACCAACCTCAATAAGAGTAAGAGACGCAGAGCTCTTGAGCAAGCCCACCATCCGCTACCTGGGCATCAACCTCAACCAGCATCTTGACATGAAGGCACACATAAGCAATACAGTCCGAGCAATCTATCATAAGATACAAACTGTCCACCACCTGTGCCCCTTACTGGAACCAGATGACTTTCGGACGATCTTCCAAGCATTGGTAACCCCTCACTTCGACTATGCCAATGCTATTCTACAAGGACTCCCCAAGAGCACCCTGAACCCCCTGAAACTGGCAATGAACACGGCCACCCAAGCCCTGCATGGAGCCTCCAGAAGGGACCACATAACCCCTATCCTAAAAAACCTTCACTGGTTACCAATCCACTGCAGACTCACTTTCAAGGTCTTACTAATGACTTTCAAGGCCATTAACAACTTATCCTCCATTTCCCTAACAGACCTTATCCTCCCCACACCCGCAAACAGGACCAGAAGGTCATTCGCTGTGAACACCCTCGTAATCCCCAGTGTAATAACAAAGTGTTCCCAGTCAGCAAGGAAGAGAGCATTTGTATATTATGCGCCTACGCTCTGGAATGCCCTCCCACCTCCTATCCGGGCAATACCTGACCTCGCCCAATTTCGAAAGGCACTGAAGCACCACTTATTCCTCCAATACTACTCCCTAACCAGCAAATCAACACAACCAAGCCTACCCCCCTCCTACCCCAATGATACCAGGGCATGACACATACCTACAATCTGAAACAACCGCCCAAACGTGTATATTACCCAATATGCAATTAGTCCGAGAGTGCCGTTAGCCCATAGCACCATTTGTGGCATACCTTGCCGATAAATAGCACAAATGTATATAGTTGTTTATAGTTGTATATAGTTACCCCTGTTAAATCCAAGTTGTAAAGCCTGTTAACTGTAATGTACACTGCATTATTCTGCTGTGCTGTACAATTTATTGTTACCTGTAAACCGCGCTGATTGTAAAAAGCGCGGTATAGAAATAATATAAATAAATAAAACCCGTGATTTTGTAAGAAGCTGTCCACACTTCATAATAGTCCAAAGTAGTTTTCTGGTCAAGCATAACTTTTTTCCTTTTACTTTATAGTAACATTTTATTATTGAAAGTTCCTCACAATTTCTGATATGGCACTGCTAGTATTAGCTACTTATATGAATAGCAGATGCCTCTTTGCTGCCCAGCCCATTCCTCTCTTTTACATGTGTATGTACATGCTTTAGGGTTGGCTGCAGGACCTTGTGTGCTTATCTACAGAAAATGCCACAAATCCTTCTCTCTTTGATGCGTTCTGTTGTCTCGCAGAAAACATTTCAACCATCTCTGCCATAAGCTTTTTACATTGTGAATATTTAATTTCATTGTGTTAAAATAAGTACATTGAGAGATTTTTGTTCACTGAGCAAACAAATATAGCTTAGCTACTCACCTGTAACAGGTGATCTCCAGGAACAGCAGGAATAAGTCTTCACATATAGGTATCGTCGGTACCGACGGAGCCTGCGCGGGAATGCTCCCCAGCATCCAAAAGGAAAGCTTTTGGAAGCATCCCACAGCGCCTGCGTGCTGTCTTTCCGCCTTTCCAACTCTCCCTCATCAGTTGAGTTTATAGCTGAGACGAAAGGAGAGAGTAGACAAAGAGAGAGATAGATAGAGACAACTCCTAGGGGTGGTGGGTGGGTTGTGAAGACTTATTCCTGCTGTTCCCGGAGATCACCTGTTACAGGTGAGTAACTATGCTATCTCCAGGAACAAGCATGAATGTTGTCTTCACATATGGGGACTCCCCAGCTAAGAGATGCCAGGGGGATGACCCCAGCAAGCTGCGAACCCCAGGTGAGATGGGTAATGCTTCCTCCCATGGATCTCTGGCATCGAAACCCGGGATGGCAGGTAAGAAAGAGATGCTGGAGCACAGTCTGGCAAAACGAGGCTTCCCGACGGGAGTCCTTGTCTAAGCAGTAGTGGGCTGTAAAGGTGTGTACCGAAGCCCAAGTGGCTGCTTTACAGATGTCATCAATGGACACAGAATGAAGATTAGCCATTGAGGCTGCTATTGCTCTCACATTGTGAGCTGTGACATGGCCTTCGAGAGAAAGTCCCTTACTCTCATATGCAAAGGATATGCAATTTGCAATCTACTTAGAGAGAGTTCTTTTGGAAACTGGGAGTCCCAAATGACTAGAATCAAAAGTAACAAAAAGCTGAGAAGATTTTCTATGTTGCTTAGTTCTTTGAAGGTAAAAAGCTAAGGCTCTTTTACAATCTAAGGTATGAAGATTCCTTTCTGCATTAGAGGCATGAGTCCTAGAGAAGAATACAGAAAGGTAAACTGCTTGGTTTAAATGAAAAGGCAAAACCACCTTTGGCATAAAGTGAGGATGAGTCCTAAGAACTACCTTATCATGGTGAAATCTTGTATAAGGATGATCTGCCACTAAAGCCTGTAACTCACTGATGCGTCTTGCAGAAGTGAGTGCAACTAGGAAAATGACCTTCCAAGAAAGAAACTTTAGAGCTGTAGTGGCTAAAGGCTCAAAGGACGGTTTCATAAGCTCCCCAAAAACAAGATTCAGATCCCATGCCACCGGCGGTGGTTTAACGGGAGGTTTTGTTAAAAGTAAACCTCTCATAAATCTCACTACGAGTGGATGAGAGGAAATAGGTTGTCCATCCAGAAGTTCGCGAAAAGCAGCAATGGCACTAAGATGAACCCTTACTGAATTGGTCCTAAGACCAGAATCTGATAGATGGAGTAGGTACTCCAGAAGCGATTCGACAGGCACTGTATGGGGGTTACGTTCCCTTTGAGAACACTATACAGAGAATCTCTTCCACTTAAAGGCATAGGATCGCCTTGTGGAAGGCTTCCTGGAAGCCAGAAGGATATACTTTACCTGTTGAGATAGGTTGATATCCGGGAATCCTAGGCTTTCAGTAACCAGGCCCTGATGTGCAGGGACTCGGGATTCGGGTGCAATAGCGTCCTGTTCTCCTGGGAAAAAAGATCTGGAGCACATACCAACTCCAGAGGTGTGGCTTGAGAGAGACGCAGAAACAGAGGATAGCACGTCTGCCGTGGCCAACATGGAACTATCAGTATCATATGACCTCTGTCTCTCTGAAGCTCGAACAAGGTTTTGGGAATGAGGGGAATGGGTGGGAAGGCATAGAGGAAGTCTTGACCCCAATGAAGGAGGAAAGCATCCCTTGCCTAACAGTTTTGAGCCGGAATTCTGGAACAGAATCGTGGAAGTTTGGTATTCTGTGGACCTGCAAAGAGGTCTATATCTGGTGTTCCCCAGATTTGAAACACTTGAGCAAGCTGGTCTGAGTGCAGAGACCATTCGTGTGGCAGCAGTATTCGACTGAGTTTGTCTGCCCAAAGATTTTGAATGCCCGGAAGATATACCACTAGGAGGTGGATTTGAAGCTCTCTGGCGAGGGCCCACAGTCGCAAAGCTTCATTGCGACTGTGGGCCCTCGCCCACAGAGAGCCTGTTCCACCCTGCTCGTTCACACAGAATATGGCTACTTGATTGTCGGTCTGGACCAGAACTGTCTTGTAGCTGAGATGGGCCTGAAAAACTCGGACAGCATGGAAAATGGCTCTGAGCTCTAAGAGGTTTATGTGAAGACAAGCCTCCTGTGCGGTCCAGAGACCCTGAGTTGATAGATCATACAAGTGAGCCCCCCAACCCAACTTGGACGCATCTGTTGTTAGGGTAGTTTGGCATAGAAGCTGCTGGAAAGGAGAACCCACGAGAAGGTTTTCCAGTGACTGCTACCATTGTAGGGACAAAATGAGATGTGTGGAGTTTCTGATTTTGTCCGTTAGCCGAACCGAGGCCTGTGTCCACTGAGAGGATAGGGTCCATTAGGCTGCTCGCATATGAAGGCAAGCATAGGGAACCACATGGACCGTGGATGCCATATGCCCCAGAAGCTGAAGCATCTCCCGAGCAGTCAGGAAGACCTTCATAGCTGCTTGGGAGGCCAGCTATACTATACGAAGACACCGTGGCTGTGGCAGGAAAGCCCTTGACTGCCTTGTGTCTAGGCAAGCCCCTATGAATTCTAGAGACTGAGAAGGGGTGAGATGAGATTTTGGGAGGTTTATGACCAATCCCAAGTATCGAAGGATTCGCATGGTGCGAGAAAGAGCGAAGCTGACTTCTGGAGCTGTTGATCCTCGAATGAGCCAGTCGTCTAAGTAGGGGAGGATGAATATTCCTAGAGTTCTCAGGAATGCTGCTATTACTGCCATGCATTTTGTGAAGCCTCTTGGGGCAGAAGCCTGACCGAAGGGAAGAACCCTGTATTGGAAGTGTCTTCCCTGGAAAAGGAATCAAAGGAATTTCCTGTGATCTGCATGGATGAGAATATGCATATATGCATCCTTTAGATCTAGAGAACATAGCCAGTCCTGATTCTGAAGGTATGGCAGGCGTGTTCCAAGGGAGATCATTTTGAATTTTTCCTGGAACAGATACTTGTTTAATTCTCTGAGGTCTAGTATAGGCCTGTGTCCCCCTGGTTTTTTTTGGTATGAGAAAGTAGGGCGAGTAGAATCCCGTAACCTGTTAGGGTATGGGTACCTCTTCTATTGCTCCTTGAGCAAGAAATGATGCGACCACCTGACCCAAGAGATTGGTGGCAGGGACCTGAGAACTGAACTGTCTTATCATTGTAGAAGGGAGCATACTGTGAAAATGAAGTCTGTACCCCTCTCGTACAATGGACAAAGTCCAGTTTTCTGATGTTATTTGTTGCCATCTTCTGGCAAAATGGCATAACCTGCCCGGGATGGTAAGGGGTTCTGGACCTTTCAGGGGCAGAAAAACTAAGTTTTCTAGGAAGGAGTCAAAGCCCCTGAGGAGGCTGAGTCTGTTGAGCTGGTTGAGTTCTTGGAACTTGTGGCTTTCTCTGCTGTCTGTTCTGTTGTTGTCCCCTTTGGGGAACATGAACTGGACAGTGTCCCTGATGGGTATAAGATGGGCAAAATTTCTTTTTCTTGTTGAAAAACGGTTTCTTGACTGACTTTTTCTTTGCTGGGTTGGCTGTAGACTTTGATAGTCTGTTCAAGGTAGTATTTTCAGATTCAATCTGATTAGCCTTGTCTTGCCATTCCTTGCCAAAGAGATTTTCTCCTGTGCAAGGAATATTTCCCAGTTTATCTTGCACCCATTGTTCTAAGTCTGATGCCTGAAGCCAGGCAATACGACGTGCACCGATGGAAATAGCAGATGTTCTGCTAATGCATTCAAAGCAATCAAAGGTTGCACGATTTACAAATTTTGAGACATCCTGGGCATGTTTGACCAGAGTAAGGAATTCTCCCCTTTTTTCCTCAGGGAGAAGAGGGCTCATGAGCTCCAAGTCACCTGTAACGTCTTTGAGGAACATTCCCATATAGAGAATGTAGGAGCTAATCCTGGCTGCCAACATGGAGGACTGGAAACATCGACGCCCAAAGGCATTGAGCGTCCTCGATTCATGGCCCGGAGGATTAGAAGAATGTGTTTTAGCATGCTTAATCCTACGTATTGCCGATTCCACTACCATTGAATGGTGTGGTAGCTGAGTCTTTTGAAAGCCAGGACAGCTTGGAACTTGGTACATAGTATCGAGTCGTCGAGAGTATGGAGACACCGTCAAAGGAATTTCCCACATTCTTAGCCTAAGATCATGCAAGATTCTGTGAATAGGCAGAGTAGCTGCCTCCTTAGGAGCCTTAGGGTACTGAAGAATTTCTAATTCTTCTATTCTAGGTTCCTTCTCTGGAGTCACCATGATTGCAAGACCACGAGCTAAATCATGTATAAAATCCTGGAAGGACATGTCTTCTGGAGGAGACATTCTTCGTTGAGGAGAAGGAGATGGATCCTCCAGAAGGATAGCTCTAGTACCAGCAGAGTCAGAGTCATCGGAATCGGATGATTTGAAGTATCTCTGCGCCGGGTGTTCTTGCAATGCATGGTACCGGTATCACTCGAAGTCGGTATCGGGATGACTCGGTACCGATCCGTCGATACCTGAGATAGACTCAAGGCTCAGCATGGGGGGAAGCATACGCGCCGAGGCACTCGGTACCGGTACCAATACCTGTGGAACCGTCTGCAGTGGTCTTAGCGGTACCGAAGCTGCTAAGAGGGCTGCTAGACTGCGTTCGATAGCGAGGATTATGTGATCCATTGCTCCTGCTGATGCCTGGGTGTCAGTACCGGTGGAAGCGGCTACCACTCCAGAACATGGCACCAGTAGTTCTGCAGAGGTGGAAGCCTCTGGAACATTCTGGAGCCCTGTTAATGCTTTGGAGACTGAGGCCTCCCTCCGGGGCTGTTTTGATGGTGAACTTTCCTCGAGGGCAACGCCAGTGGCATCTCGATACTTGGAAGGAGATCTACCCTTTGAGGACGGGCCAGTCTTAGACAACTTAAGTTTAGTTACCTGAGATCCATGGGAGGAAGATGAAGCCCTGGAAGATGTCGATGCAACTGACATCGTATCTGCGGCAAAGAGGGTACCGAGTTTAGCAGCTCTATTCTGCAGGCCCCTCTTGGTCATCTTTCTGCAGGAGAGACACTCCAATGGAGAATGGTCAGGACCTAAACACTTAAGACACCATTCATGGATGTTGGTGACGGAAATGGTACTGCCACATTTAGAACATTTCTTGAAACCACTAGCTGGTTTCTCCATGTTTGAAGAAAAATGGGCCTAGTGCCCAAAATGGTGCCTAGCCCTGAGAGGGGAAAGGCCCCTGAAAGAAAATCTTTTAGAAAACTAGTTTGTTTGTTTTTTTTTTTAAAAGAAAAGAGAACCGGCGGTACCAGTAGACGTCGAAGGAAGGCAGATGCGACCACAAAAAACAAAAGAATAAGGATACATTTTCTGCGGTGACAAGGTATGCGTCCTGTCGGTTCCACAGAAAACGAAAAACTGAAGAGGGAGAGTTGGAAAGGCGGGAAGGCAGCATGCAGGCGCTGTGGGATGCTCCCAAAAGCTTTCCTATTGGACGCTGGGGAGCGTTCCCGCACAGGCTCCGTTGGTACCGATGATACCCATATGTGAAGACAACATTCCTGCTTGTTCCTGGAGATACAGGCTGTTACAATTTGGCAACAATTTCTTATTCAAAATGATAATGAAACTGTACTAGAGTAAGCCTTGTCAGATCAATTGGATCAATTTCTTTGGGTGACCAGATAGGGGGAGAGGGCTAGATGTGGCATACTTACATTTCAGCAAGGCCTTTGATACGTTTTACACTGGCGACATATAAATAAACTGAGCACCTTTGGGATAGGCCTTAAAGTGACTGATTGGGTTAGAAACTGAGTGGGAGACGACAGAGGGTAGTAGTAAATGGAGTTCACTCTAAGGATAGGGATGTTATCAGTCATGTGCTGCAGAGATCAGTTCTTTTTAACATTTTTGTCCGTGATATTGTGGAAAATTTCTCGGGAAAGATTTGCCTTTTTTGCAAACTATACCAAAAATCTGCAAGGTTTGGATAACATTAGGAGGGCTTGAAGAATGGTTGAGAATTTGGCAGTGAAGATTTAATGCTAAAAAATGCAAGATCATGCATTTGGACTGCAAAAACCCAAGGGAGAGGTAGAGTATAGGGGATGAAGTACTTCAGTGCAAAACAGAAGAGCAGAGCTGATCACACCTAACGACCTTAATGTGGTCAAAACAGATAGAAAGGGTGATGGTAAAAACCAGAAGAATGCTTGGGTACATAAGGAGAGAAAAGACCAGCAGAAAAGGAGGCGGCAATAGTGCCTTTGAATAAGTCTCTGATGAGACCCAATTTGGAGTACTGTGTACAATTCTGGAGACTATACCTTCAAAAGGATATAAACAGGTCGGAATTGGTCCAGATGGTGGCTACTACAATAATCAGTGGTCTTCATCATAAAGCATAGGGAGATAGATAAAAGGCAGGAGAGGGGAGCTACCACAGACATTTTACTTCTTCCATGGTATACATACACAGGAGGCGAGCCTATTTCAATTGAAAGGAAGTTCTGGAATGAGGGGGAAAAGGATGAAGGTGAAAGAAGATAGACGCGGGAGAATTTATGAAGTATTTCTTTATAAAAAAAAGGTGGTAATTGCATGAAACAGACTTCAGTGGAGGTGATGGAGATCAGATCAGTGTCTGAATTAAAGACAGCATGGGAGAAGTACAGAGGATCTCAGAGGAAGTTATTGTAGAGCTTAGTAGTTTATATGGTTGGGTAGACTGAAGAATCCCAATGGTTTTTACCTGGCACCATTTTCTATAGCTAGGCATGAATCAGGATTTAAGGGTAACTCTCTAAAATAGGGGTTCCAGTCTTTTGAAGTCTGGATCCCTGGGGAAAAAAAGTCAAAATAGATATTCCATCTAATAAAAATTCAACTATTTCATTATTTTGACTTGGAACTCCTGCTTTAGAGGGTTAACCTTAAATCCCGATTCATGCCCTGGAAAGCCATAGAAAATGACGGCTGTTAAAGACCACAGGACCTCTCCGATCTACCAAACCATACAAACTACTAAGCTCAACAATCCCTTCTTTTTTCTCAGACATTATCTGTACTTGTCCCATGCTGTCTTAAATTCAGACACTGATATCATCTCCACCACCTAACTGAAATTCAACTATTAACAATTTTCTCAATATAATGAAAAAAATGCTCTTCAGTCTTGCCATCTTCTCTCACCTGTCCCCAAATTGTATGCCTGGATGCCTGCTCTAATCCCACATACTAAAGATGTTCTATTTTGTTTCTAGGGGAAAATGTTGAATAGGGCCATAAGGCAGAAGGGAAGTCTCCTCCAAGGCGCGCCCTTGGTACTGCACATTGGCCATCTGGAGCTACTATTGGCAGCAGCAGCAGCCATCTTCTCTTCATCTCTGGGCCTGAATGCACCACATCGTACCCATGCTGAACCAGCACCTTGGGATGGAGGATCCAATCCTGGATGACAGCAATGATGGGGGAAGAGGGAAAGGTAACCCGAGTGTAGGGGAAAGAATTAGAGTATGATGAGAGAAGGTTATAAACAGAACAAGAGGGAAGGAATGAAAGTTTGGATGTGGAGCTGTAAGGGATGAAAAGATTGTATGGGAAGGTGGAAGATACATATGGGGGGAGGGTGTGCAAGAAAGATATGCGAGAAAAAGACTATAAGGAAGGAGACAGCTTAAACAGAGAAGATTTAAGACAGGGGCAGATTAAATGTAGGGAGAGGTAAAGAACATAGAAACGGATGGTGGCAGAAAAAGAACACTTGATTCATTCATTCTGCCCATTTGTGCCTGCATACTGTGCTGTCAAGGTCTTATTAAACCATGGTCCTTTTGTACTTTTCCCATGCATGTCTGACTTCGGACACTGTTTTGGTTCATACAACCTCCACTGGAAGTTTGTTCCAGTTGTCAACCATGGTATATGTGTAAAGTATTTTCTCACATTTCTTTTTATCTTTCCTTCTTTTATCTTTGTATGATGATTTCTTGTCACTAAACTTGACATTCTATGGAAAATGCTAACTTCTCAAACTTTTTTGAAGCCTATTAGATATTTGAATGTTTCTATTATATACCCGATGACTGAAGAAATTCAGAAATTGCTTGGAAATGCAGAGAAACTAAAGCCAGAGGGAAAGAGACAGTCACAGAACTCAACTGATTTTTCCAGTGTGTATCAAGATAAAATAAAGAGTGTTACTACAATGACGCAAGTAAGGAAACAGAATCAGAAAATATTAGAGGAAGAATAAGATCTTTCCTAAAGCTAAGAAAATTAGAGAGAAATTTTCAGCCTTGCACTGGAATGCTAGAAGATGCTCAAGGATCAATCTTGAATATGCTGAGAAGATCAAGGAAAAGTGGAAAGAATACACAGAGTCATTATACCATAAAGATCAAGTGGATTAACAGCAGCTTCAACCTGTACCTTACAACCAGGAGCTGTTGATGATGAAAGAAGTTGAAATAGCATGGAAACCATCATCAAAGAACAAAGCACCAGGCATTGATGACATTCACAGTGAAGTATTACTGCAATCGGATGCAGTTGTTACAAAGCTCTGCCAGGAAATTTGGAAGACAGCATCATGGCTGACTGAATAGAAAAGATATGTTCATTCTAATACTGAAGATAGATAATCCAACTGACTGTGGAAATTAGCACACGATCACTCTGATTCCACATGCCAACAAGGTTCTACTCAACTGCCCTAAATGCAAGCAGGGTTCAGAAAAGGGCAAGGAACAAGAGACATTACTGTGGATGTGAGATGGATCCTTGAAAACACAAACAAATATCAATGGATTTCTACATGTGTTTTGATGACTATACGAAGGCCTTTGATTGCATAAGTCATGAAAACCTCTGAGCCACATCAAGCAGCATGGGTATACGAGAACACCTAATAGTTCTCATGCACAACCTTTAAAATGACCAAGAAGAAAATGTTCAGATGGAACAAGGAGAAACAGAATGGTTTAAAATCAGCAAAATATATGACAAGGTTGCATATTTTCCACAGACCTGTTTAATTTATATGCAGAACAAATCAGAAAAGCAGGATTGAATGAAGTATGAAGAGGTATGAAGATTAGTGGAAGACTCATCAATAACCTTTGCTATGCTGATGATATCACGCTACTGGCTGAAAGTGAAGACAATTTGAAACCTGCTTGTCAAAATCAAGAAACAGTTTTAAAATGGACTTATACCTTAATGTGAAGACGACAAAGATCAAGACAACTGGCAAAATTAGTAATTTCATCCTTGATGGAGAAGAAATATAAATAGTAGATAATCTTAATCTACTTAGATTCATAATCAATAATGAAATGACAAGCAATCAATGCACTGCTCTTGACAGAATGGCTGTGAAGGACCTAAGCAAGAATTTCAAGTGTACAGATGTATGGATGCAAAATCTGAACAATGAAGAAGCAAGACAGGAAGCCTTCGAATTATGGTGCTGGTAAAGAATACTGCATATACTATGGACTGCCTAAAGAACAAATCAATCTGTACAGGAGGAAATCAAACCTAAGCTTGGAGGCTCAAATGACAATACTTTGATTGTCATACTTTTGACACATCATGCAAAGAGAAAGATCATTAGAGAAAGACATCATGCTCGGCAAAGTTGAACATCAATGCAAAGAAGGAAAACCAATGATGGATCGATACAACAGGCAGCTATGGATGCCACTCCATCAACAATTAGCTGCTCTGCTGAAGATCAAACACAATTTAAGACAACTATCCATAGGGTTGCCGTGAGTCAACGGAACTTAACATAATATACCTATTTTTTCCCCAGAGATTATACAGTTTTAGCTCTTTCAGGCCATGCACACTCTAAGACCTCCTTAAACTGCTATGCAAACGTGTTATGGAATTCCCAAAGATGCTTCTAGAACTTGCTTCAAAATTTAATTCTCAGCTGCCTCATGAAAACAGAGAATATGCTTATAAATGAGCTTAATTAGAATTATATAATATATACAGATAATTATCTATAGATGGATTCTCTTGCAGTGATTCAGATGTAGGATTTCTTTTTGCCTCCCTCTTATTTTGTAATTGTATCCTTCATTGTATTGTTAATTCACTCAAAGTGTTTGAACTATAAAAACTCACATACACAGAAGGTATAGCTTAACATGGGTAAACGTTTTCCTCCTGGTTTTTTTTTTTGTTTTGGAGCTGGATCTACCACCGAGTCTTCACTCACAACTATTTTGTCTTCTTTATTTCATTTCTCCCTACCAAATCATTTATTCCAGGCTTCAGTCAGGAAACTTTTGAGAACCCTGCAATCTTGGGCTCTAAGTCCACGAGGGTGGTTATGTTTATTTCAAGACTTCATATACTACTGCCTTTTGCGGAAGTGCAACAAAACGGTTTACAATAAAAACAAAAATTAAGGAGCGGAAGTAGAAAAGGAACTCCATTCCAAATGCAAGAGAGAGGCAGCAGGTGGAGAGCAGGGAGAATTAAGCAATCGTAGGTCACCTAACTAGCAAGGCAGTGGTTGTGCTGGAGTATCCCTTTTCCATACTAACCCTGGTCCCGGAAATCAGGAAATGCCAGCTCAAAGTAATAGGCTTTAAGGGTCTTCTTAAATTTAGAATGACAGGGTTCTATAGATATGTAGGCGAGTAAAGCACAGTTACTTACCTGTAACAGGTGATCTCTGGGAACAGCAGGAATAAGTCTTCACATACAGGTACGTCGGTACCGACGGAGTCTGCGCGGGAACGCTCCCCAGCGTCCAATCAGAACGTTTTTGGAAGCATCCCAACATGCCTGCGTGCTGCCTTCCCGCCTTTCCCAACTGCCTCTCCTCAGTTAAGTTTTAAAGCTGAGGCAAAGAGAGAGAGAGAGCAAGAAAGGGAAAGATAGAGATAGAGAAAAGCAACTCCTAGGGGAGGTGGGTGGGTTGTGAAGACTTATTCCTGCTGTTCCCAGAGATCACCTGTTACAGGTAAGTAACTGTGCTATCTCCAGGAACGAGTCTTCACATATGGGGACTTCCCAAGCTAAGATGCCCAGAGGGAGTCCTAGCATGTAGTGAATCTAGAAAGAGCCATGCTACTCCTCAGGACCTCAGGCATCTTGGGGATGGAGGGTAGGAGTTGAATTACAGAAAAGGTGCTGTGGAACAGCTGGACTAGAACAGGACTTCTATGGAGGAAGATCCTGTATAGATGACATTTAGTAGTAAAAATATTGAGTGCAATATTCTAATAGGGACCTCCCTTGATGGTATTGTAAAAAGTCTATTGAGGTTCATATGGATCTGTTAGAAGAGCCAGTAGAAGATCCTCAAGGAGTGCCTCACTGTGAAGTAGAGGTAATAAACTGTAGGAAAAACAAGTGGAGGTCAGAACCCATCAGGGTGAGAAATAGCCCCAGGGGAAACTGGGGTAGTACAATGAGGTAGGGCTTCAGCGGGAAACGCAGAAGGTACTATTAGACAAAGCTTAAGCCCTTTTGGTCAAAGAACAGTACAATGCTAGGACCAAAAGGAAAAATAAGTCTGACCGATTTGGACTGACAATATAAATAGTCCCTGTAGGAGAGAAGGGGTATGGAGACCCCTATATCCGATAACAAAGTAAGGACAGACTTATGAAGCGTTACAGCTTTAGATTAACTGAAAATCCGTGATGTCTTTCCTAAATGAGGTCAATTAGGAAAGAAAAAGGTACATGGAATGCTTCAGGGGTACCTAAACCTGAAAGGTTATGGTAAGAGAAACAAAAAAATGTGTTAATTAACCACAGGGAGTAGTTATATGTGTAGAACCCCAAGCATGCTGGCACAGCATTGACAGGGGTAGTGCACATCCGTCAGAGTCATATAGGAATATATGGATATATGAACCTAGACAGAGAGATAGATAAGTACGTAGATACATATCTACCTAGAAGATATATCTCGACAGGTATATATATAGAAATATACAGAGATATATCTGGGCGGAAGATACAGAGATACATATATATATATATATAAATAAATAAATATATATATATATATATATATATATAGGGATATGGGGATAGAGGGAAGATTCATCTAATAACAAGAAGGGTGATACCTGCTTGAATATATGTATAGAGAATCTTCTTTCCCTGGTTATAATTGACAGAGTCAGAGGAATGGTCTCCCTGACAAGGAGGAGTCTAGATTCCTTTAAGAATTCGAGCTCTTGAATAACCAGGATGGCCTACGTGAAAAAATGCAGAGGATAACTTCAGTCTGCAGGCAGCAAGTCCAGATCTCTGTAGAACTGCAGTATGGTGAATGGATAGAGGATGCCAATGGAATAAGATACCATATTGACCCGCCTATGGGGGCAAGATGGGTATCAGGCGTCCTTGAGCTGCAACTGAAAGAAAACTATCCCTGGCGAGAAGTCCAAAGGAGATATGGACAAAGCCAGGGAATTGGCCATTCTTTAGGTTTTCACCTGATGTAAGGCCTGTGTCTTTTGTCTCGAAAAGAGATTTTAGATGAGATGGTAAGGGTAGGGAACACCTACCAGTCATGGGAGCATGACTGGGTGAACCCCTCCTAACCATCTGGGATTATCTGCTAGGCAAGATACTAATGCTCTCTAACAAGGGCCCATAGTGCAAAGCTACTCTGTAGAGTTGCAGAGAGCATGTTAGAGGTTGGTTAGAAGAAAAAACTGGCTGCTTAAAGCCAGTAGGTAACAAACTATTTTGCCAAAAACAAGGGAATTGGAGATGGCGAAGAATAGAAGTCAACCAACAAGTTTGTGATAATAGGGTTTCCAAAAATGGTTGATAACCTGTTTGGGGTTTAGCACTGAGGCTAGAAGGATTGCTAGTGGAGGAGAAACCCTGGTTGTGTGGTGAACAGAACCAGTGGCTTAACCACTAGGAATTGCTGCATTTGCAGCAACTACCAGGGCAGTGGAAAAAATTTTCTTTTTCCTCTTTTTTTTTTTGTTGAAAAAGAAGCAACAGACATAAGTAGGAGTGGTAAGACTTCCTTACTGTCTGATAAGCTGCCCTAAAGTAAGAAAATGGAAAACGGGCTTGCCAGTGTAATACAGCCACTCTTACAAACCAAATGTTGTAGTAAGAAGGAGGTAAGACAGAGTTGAAGGAGACTGACTATGTAGTAAGTCTCTGAAAGGTAAGATGATACATGCTAGTACAGGGAAAACTGTCTTATTGATAGTTGTCACATCTCTTTTCCCAGTAGGAGGAAGAGAAACCTGTTAACTATAGGCATGATCATCATAAAGACTCTTAGAGCAAAAAGAAAGGATGTCTCGTGAAGAGAGATCCATGAGAATTTAGGATGAAATTAGTGTAGATGCTTCAAGTGAAAAGAAGCAGACTGCAAACTCTAACCACCAAACAGGAGATGTAATAATCTATCTGAAACCCTGTGACTGCTGGGTTTGCTGAACCTGTTGAGGTTGTGGTTTCTGTAGACCAGTGCGATATTTCCCCTGTTCAGGAACATCTGTATGATGGGCAGAAGATGGATAAAACTTTTTCCCCTTAGGGGAAGAAAGTTTGTTAGGAAATTTCCTACCAACTGGGAAAGAGGAAGGCGTAGAACAGCCTCTGGAAACAGCAATGTCAGTGGTTAACTGAGCAACTTGGAGTAAAAACTCCTTGTTAAAAAGATTTTCTCCAGTGCAAGGAGTACTTCCCAGTATTTCTTGTGCCCATTTGTCCAAGTCTGAAACTTGGAGCCAGGCTTTACGTCGTGCCCCTATAGCTATAGCAGAGGTCTGTTAACAGACTCAAAGGAGTCTAGGGAAGCACGTGTAAGGAACCTAGAGATATTTTGAGCATGACTAACCAATAAGGAATAGTCTGCTCTTTTGGGCTCTTGAAGAAAAGGGGTCAAAAACAGTAATTTCCTTGTGACCTCTTCAAGAGATAATCCCATATAGAAAATATATGAGAGAATTCTTGCTGAAAGCATGGATGCCTGGAAGATTTGGCGTCCAAAGGCATCTAAAGTCTTAGACTCACGACGTGGCGGATAAGAAGAGTGCTTTTTAGTACTCTTAATACGCCTCATTGCTGATTCTACAACAATGGAATGATGAGGAAGTTGAGTCTTTTGAAAACCTGGAGAGAGGGGCACTTTATATAGAAGATCAGTTGCCCTAGAAGGTGGGGGTACCGTTAAAGGAGTTTCCCACATTCGAAAGAGGAGATCCTGCAAGGTCTGATGCAAAGGAAGCATGATGTTCTCCTTTGGACTCCAGGGAATATACAGGGATTCTGTATTCCCTGGTGTAGGATGACCAGGTATAGAAATAGCAAGTGACTTTGCCATATCAAGCAGGAATGCTTGAAAAGAAAAATCCCCAGAGGGAAATCCTCTAGAAAGAGGAGGACAGGCTAGATCTGTTGAAGAACTAGCATTGGCACCCAGGGATCTATCCAAATTTAGAGGAATAGAAGACCCTAAAGGGTGGAGTATCGGATCCTTAGAGGATGGTCGCTGGTACCGCAGGAGGTCGGGACCAGCAACAGTCGGTAGCGCATTGTCCATGCTAGGGATCGATTCCAAACTCGGTACCGAGGGAAGCGAGCCTGATGAGAGAAGCATGGAAGGTACTGGCAGCAATGGTAATGTGGATACCGGTACCGACTCTGGCACCGTATCCGATACCGATAGATGAAGGCCAGCCGGTGACAGCTCTAACGGTATCGAAGAAACCAAGAGTGCCCGACATGGATCATCGGAACCGTGCCTTTGGTACCGTCCGGTATCGGTACCAAGGTGAGTCGGTACCCAGTCATCCAGACTGGAGATCGATTCTAGACTCGGCATCGAGGGAAGCGAGTCTATCGATGCACATCTGGAGGGTACCGGCGTCGGTACCAGTACTGGTACCGGGATCGATACCAATACTGGAAGATCGGTCTGCAGCGTATCCAATGGGCCCGCAGCAGAGGACGCCAGACTACGAACTTTGGTGAGGAATGTTTCATCCAACACCACTGCCGATGCCGGGGTATCGGTACTGCTCAAAGCGGATGCCACCACCAAGCATGGCTCAGGTATGTTCGGAGAGGGGTGAACCTCAGGAACAACCTGAAACCCCACTAAGGATTTGGAGGCCGAAGACTCCCACCGGGGTTTTAAAGCCAGTGTGTCCTCGAGGGCAAGGCCTGAGGCATCTTTATGCTGTGCATGAGATTTACCACTTGAGGACTGGCTAGTCTTAACAGACTGTTTTTGGGTTACCTGATCCTGTGAAGAAGAAAGGGTGGTCGGTGCCCTGAAGTTGACTGGGGACCACGTATCGAGGTGAACTCGATGCTGAAGACTTCTTCCGACTGTTGCAGGAGGGACACTCCAGCGGATAGTGGTCAGGACCCAAGCAGGGCAGACACCAATTATGAGTGTCTAAAATGAATTTTGTACCGCCACAGTTTGAACATTTCTTAGGGATAGTGGCTGGCGCTTCCATGAGGAAAAAGAGTAGGCCTAGCAGGCCGAAAAAAACCCGTCAGGCACTAAGAAGGAAAAAGGTATTCCTTATAAGGAAAATTTAGAAGAAAAAAGAAAAGAAACACCGGCGGTACCGGTGGCATCAGGGAAGGCAGACGCAACCACAAGAAAACAAAAAAATAAAAGAAGAATTTTCTGCGGTGACAGAAGGACGTCCTGCCGGCTCCGCGGAAAAACGAAAACTGAGGAGAGGCAGTTGGGAAAGACGGGAAGGCAGCACGCAGGTGTGTTGGGATGCTTCCAAAAGCGTTCTGATTGGACGCTGGGGAGCGTTTCCGCGCAGACTCCGTCAGTACCGACGTACCCGTATGTGAAGACTCATTCCTGCTTGTTCCTGGAGATTGCATTTGATATGTGAGATGCAAGAAAAAAGAAAGGAGAATGATGCGTGGATTCAACTTGTATGCGTCTGACAGAGGGGAGGACCAATAGAGGTGTATTCTGAGATCGAAGGAGGCGTGAGGGGCAGTGAGGAATCAGCAAGGAATCTAGATAGAGGGGATACCCTAAGTAGTAAACTTTGTAGGTAAGTAGAAGAATATTGAAATGACATAGAAAAGTCAAAAGCAGCCAATGATTCTGAAAGAATAAGGGGGATACATGATTATATTTTGTCACATTTGTGAGAATATAAATGCCATACTGGGTCAGACGACCAAGGTCCATCAAGCCCAGTATCCTGTTTCCAACAGTGACCAATCCAGATCCCAACTACCTATCTGGTTCCCAAAAAGAGTCCACACAAAAGAGCACATGGACTCGTAGCTAAAGCAAGACAATCAACTGGAACGAGTTGGTTGAGGTTCCCAAAAAGGTATATAGATTCCACAATGCTTATCCTGGGGTAGGCAGTGGATTTCCCAGGTCCTCTTTAATAATGGTTTTGAACTTTTCCTCCAGGAACTTGTTCAAACTTTTTATAAACTAACAGCATTTACTACATCCTCTGGTAACAAATTCCAGAGTTTGATTTCTCGTTGCGTGGTAAAATATTTTCTCTTAGTAGCCCTAAATGGGCTACGTTGTAGCTTCATTGAGTGTCCACTAGTCCTTCTACTTTTTGAAGGAGTAAACAACCAATCTTCGTAAACCAGTTCCACTCCATTTATTAATTTATAGATGTCTATCATATCCCCCTCAGCCGTCTGTTTTCCAAGTTGAAGAGCACTAACCTTTTAAGCCTCTCCTCATAAGGGGTATCATTCCATCCACTTTACCATTTTGGTGGATCTTCTCTGTACCAGTCCTGCTATATCCTTTTTAAGGTATAGTGACCAGAATTGCACACAGTATTCAAGGCACAGTCGCACCACAGAACGATACAGAGGCATTATCATATCCTTGGTTTTGTTCTCCATTCCTTTCCTTATGATTCCTAGCATTCTATTTGTTTTCTTGGCCACCACTACATACTGAGCAGAGGGTTTCAACGTATTATCCATGAAGATGCTCAAATCCTTTTCCTGAGTGGTGGTTCCTAATGTGGAACCTTGCATTGTGTAACCATAGTTTAGGTTGTTCTTCCCTAAGTGCATAACTTTGTACTTGTCCACATTAAATTTCATCTGCCATTTGAATGGCCAGTCTTCCAATTTATCAAGGTCCTCTTGCAATTTTTCACAATCCTCTTGTGTTTCAATAATTTTGTGTCAATCACAAATTTCATCACCTCACTCGTTACTCCCATTTCCAGGTCATTTATGAATATATTAAAATGCAGTGAGCCCAGCACAGATCCCTGGGGTACTCCACTATTCACCTTTCTCCATATGATCCATAATAGTACACTGCCTCCTATTCCATGACTTTTTAATTTTGACAAGAATCACTCTGAGGGACCTTGTCAAAGGCTTTTTGAAAATCCAACTACACTATATCAACTGGCTCACCTCTGTCTACCTGTTTATTCACACTTTAAAAAAATAATACAGATTAGTAAGACAAGACTTTCCTTGGCTAAATCCATGCTGGCTTTCTCCCATTAAACCATGACCATCTACAAGTTCAGTAATTTTATTCTTTATAATGGTTTCTACCATTTTGCCTGGTACGGATGTCAGGCTCACTAGTCTGTAGTTTCCCAGACAACACCTGAAACTCTTTTTAAAAATTGGCGTAACATTGTCCATTCTCTAATCTTCAGGTACTACAGCTTATTTTAATGATAGTTCACAGATTATTAATAGTACATCTGCAATCTCATATTTCTGTTCTTTCAACACCCTTGAATGTATCCCATCCAGTCCAGGTGATTTGCTACTCTTCAGTTTATGAAATAATTGTAGTACATCTTCCCATTTTATTGATATTTCTTTCAATTCTTCTGATACATCACATTTAAATACCATTCAGGCATGGGTAACTTCCCTACATTTTCTTCAGTGAAGACAGAAGCAAAATTGCATTGTCTTTCTGCTATGGCCTTGTCTTCCCTTGGTGCCCCTTTTCATCTCTCTATCATCTAATGGTCCAACTGACTCTCTCACAGGTGTTTTTGCTACGAATGTACTTGAAAAGGTTTTATTATGTGTTTTTGTTTCCATGGCAAGCTTTTTTTTTTTCAAATTCTCTCTTTGTCTGCCTTAAGAACATAAGATATGCCATACTGGATCAGACCAAGGTCCATCAAGCCCAGTATCCTGTTTCCAATAGTGGCCAATCTAGGTCACGAGTACCTAGCAGTCTCCCCAAAAGACACAGGTTCCTCAATGCTTGTATTGGGTCAAGCAGTGATATCCTGGGTCCCTTTTAATAATGGTTTATGGACCTTTCCTCCAGGAACTTGTCCAAACTTTTTTAAACCCAGCTACACTAGCAGCTTTTACTACATCCTCCGGTAACAAATTCCAGAGTTTGATTACACGTTGAGTGAAAAAATATTTTCTCTTATTACTCTTAAATAGGTTACCCTGTAGCTTCATTGCATGCCCCCTAGTCTTTTTATATTCTGACAACGTAAACAATCGATCTACGTTTACTTGTTTCACTCCATTCATTAATTTATAGACCTCTATCATATCTCCCCTCAGCTGTCTCTTTTCCAGGTTGAAGAGCCTCAATCTTCTTAGCCTCTCTTCATAGGAGTATCCTTCCATCCCCTTTACCATTTTGGTGGCTCTTCTCTGCACCTTTTCTAATAACGCTATATTCTTATCAATGCCTTGAATCTAACTTGCCAGTGCTTATGTTGTTTCTCATTTACATCATTTGGCTCCTTTTTCCATTTCCTAAAAGATGCTTTTTTGGCTACAACAGTCTCTCTGTCCTCATGCTGGCAGTTTTTTGGACTTCCTTCCACTTTCCTTAAAGCATGGAATACATCTGGTTTGGGCTTCCAAGATAGTATTTTCAAACATTGCCCTTGCTTGATGTAAATCTTTAACCTTTGCAGCTGCTCCTTTTAGTTTTTTCTTAACTATTTTCCTTATTTTATGATAGTCTCCCTTTTGGAAGTTAAAAGGTAGTACTGTGGATATCTTTGCCATCCTCCCTCCATTTACTAAATCAAATGTGATCATGCTATGATCACTACTGCCAAGTGGCTTTAATGCTTTTCTTGCACCAGATCCTGTTTTCCGCTAAGGACTACATCCAAAATTGTTTCCCCTCTTATTGGTTCATGAATCAGCTGCTCCAAGAAGCAGTCATTTATTTCATCTTGAATCTTTATCTCCCTAGCATGTCCTTCTGTGACACTGACCCAGTCGTGGTGGTAAATTGCCATGTTACGTATGAATTGAAACTGCTTTAGTTGGGATAGACAGAGGCCTCAGTAGATGGAGTTATAATAGTCAAGTTTGGATATAACAAAGGTGTCCAACAAGGTTGGTAACACGGCCTTGGATAAAAACAGATGAATTGAGCAAATCCTATGTAGAGCGTAGAAGGAACCCGCACCGTATTTGCTACTTGGTGTTCAAAAGTGAGGTGAGAGTCAAGGGTGACACCCAAGTGGGTTAGTGATTGGTGAAGCAGAAGAGGCACTCTATCGATCACAAAGTGTATGGTGGGACTAACAGAACTCCCTGAAATCCATAGAGCATGTGACTTCTGAGAATTGAGCTGTAACTCATTTTTAAGCAGCCATGTGGTGACCGAGTCCAAGCAGGTGTTCAAGGTGGAGAGGTTTGGATTAAGGGCAGTTGAGTAGTAAACCAGTAAGATGTAATCGGCATAACAGAAATCACTAACTCCGTGTTCGTGAATTAGGGTGGCTAGCGAGGCCAGGAAGATATTGAAAAGGGCTGGGGAGAGAATGGAACCCACAGGAAAATGTGGAGGATGAGGGGTCAGGTGAGTGTAAGCAGTCTGGACCCTGAACGAACACTCATGAAGAAAAGAGTAGAACCACTGCAGTACAATGCCCTGAAACCTGATATCTTGAAGGCACTGAAGTAGGAGGGAATGGCTAATGGTGTCAAAGGCATTGGAGAGGTCAAGTGAAACAACTACAGCTGATTTGTGGGAATCTAAGTTGGCATGTAACTCACTGAGCAGAGCTGTCAGAATGGTTTCGGTACTGTGGCCCTTTCGAAACCCTGATTGATGAGCGTGAAGAATGTTGGGTGTCTACTATACTATGACCGGGACACATGCCTTCCTATCTCAAGATAAGTGGTATATGCTGTGTCTGCAGTGTATGCAGTTCAGATGATACAGGGAACTGAATTCTGATCGCTCTGCATCGCAGTGCATAGCATGTCCATCAGGTGAGTCATGAGCAAGTTTTTTTATTCATTACAAATGTTTTGCACAGGACATTATCTTTAGGGCCTAAAGGCTCTTGTTTCAGTCTAACATATTTAAACGACAAAAATCTGGACTTCAAGCAGTAAAGGGATGACAGAAGTTGAGGATTACCCTATTTTTTTCAGGCAAATCTAGGACACTTATCTGATGTGTATGTGTGGTGGGGGAGGAAGGGACATCTTAATTTCAGATTTGATCAACAAGGCCTGAAGGAGGGAAGAGGAGTTATTACCCTGCTCCCTCATCCATCCTATGACAGTAACAATATTTCTTCCAAGCAGACAAATCCCCCATACTGGGCAAAATATAAAGATAATGGATGTCAATTCTAAAAACGGACATATTCAAATCACTAAATTGAAAATAACATTTTTCTATTCCGTCTGTTCGTACTGCTAGAATTTGGGACAAAGTCCGAAAATCATGGACATCTGGTAACCTCGACTATAGATTGAACCCCCATTTTTCTATATTTTTATGGACTTTCTTAGAATTTGAATCAATATACTTTAGCATAGTAAGTCTTCTGCACAATCTGCTACCTTTCAAAAGCCCTTTAAGCTAAGAAATAAATTATTTACATCTATATCTATAAAATTAGCATCACAGTATTGAGAGGTATTTATGATGGATATATTTGGCCTTCTGCTGGCACGACAGCACTGAGAATTAAGGTGAAAGCGAAAACTCATAACTACACATTTATTTGAATATATTTCAATATGCGGATGAGGGGTGAAAGAGGAAAACAGTCTTGCATGGTCAATATTTAATGAAAAGCTTGCATGCACTGTGCTGTGAATGTTTTTGAAAGGTCTATCTGAGAAGGAGATACTTATTTATTATAAGTATTCGCCTCAATTCTGAGAACAACCAGCATCCCAAATTATGCTATAGCAAATCTAACTGATTTCTTCTTGCTGTGCCTGTGATCACATTTCATATGGATTGGCCAGATAGGAGGTGGTCATTTAAGAAGGCTTGCACAGATTTTATATCTGTAAATGACCAATGTGGGCACGAGCTATTTTAGAAAGTCTTTATTTAAATGTACAGATCTGCATAGTTTCCAATAGGGTGCGTTGTGGATAGTTTTTTGGTGGGCTAGAAAGGTATGGGTGTATTTCTGATTTCCCAATGGCAAATGCATGCGTACCTAACAACACTGGACATCAGCATTCACACATGCTCCAAAGCAAGCTTGTCAGCTAACTACTTCATTGGATTTGAGGTTTACATGAGTCATTGAGGGAATGAGTGTGCTTACTGCTGTGATGTTTACGAACAGAAAGAAGAATTTTTACTTGGCTCCTTAAGTGGCTCTTTCTAGATGCCCAGTTTTATAAAATCTAACACCTAAAAACACGCAGGTTCTAAAATTGGGGATGTCGTTCTTTCATTTCAATGTGTTCCTTTCTAAAGTGACTGCGTCTGCATTATGTGTTGCAATCTAAACATGCACTTTCCAGTATTCTTGAACCTATTTTACAAAAGCTTTCATGTTCGGCAAGCCTTTTGTAAAATACTTGGGGAACTGTGCATCCCTCGACCTGGATGCCCTATGTAAAAGCAAGCTTAAAATGTGCATCACACTGTTCCAAACATGGTTGCTTCCAGAGATCCAATGGAATTGCTGGGAGATATAGGAGGAACTAGAAAATCAAGTATGTATTTCTAATCAGTAAATAGAAACATAGAAACATGATGGCAGAAAAAGACCACATGGCCCATCCAGTCTGCCTTTCCATCAACTACAATAGTGTCCTTTAGAACATAAACTATTTTTTACTTGCCAAGTATGCTTTTAAAATATTGCATGTACATGGTAAAGAAAGGTTTTGTGTATCAAATTCATAAACACATTTAGTACCTTTATTTGTTTTAATGGTTACTGTCAAATTTTACACCTGCATTACTGGAATAGTATGTGAAGGAATTAGCCAGCTTAATTTCAGTGAAAAATCAAGTCTAGTTGAAGCACTGATTAAGACGATACTTTATAAGTAGACTAGTACCAGAAAAGAGTGATAAACCTGCATATTTTGCACATAGTTAACATTTTTCATTGAGCATGTGAGCTCAGTATACTTCTGTTCAGGCTATCACTTCTGCTTTGGCCTTTGACCCTAGGCTTATAAGCTGAGAACTTGTCTTTGGAGGGGTAGGAGGTCTGTGAGCATGAAAAACAAAACAAAACAAAACAGGGAACTGACACAGTAATGCAAGAAAGTATTCTAGTGTAAGTATAAATGTAATGAAAAATGTTCAGTGTCTTCCAGTTCCTAATTTAAGAATCTAAATATTATTATTATTATTAAAGACTTATAAAGCGCCGCTACATACGAAGCGCTGTATAAACATAGAAGAGAGACAGTCCCTGCTCATCAGAGCTCACAATCTAATAAGACAGAAAATAAAATAAGTTACATAATACAAATAACAAAAATTTACAGACAAAGTAAGCAAATGTTGATAGAGAGATCAAGATAGGGTAAGACAGGAACAGAAAGCAATAGTGAAGAGGTGGGATTTTAGTCTGGACTTGAAAATGGCCAGGGGAGGACGCCTGGTGCACAGAGATAGAAAGACTATTCCAAGCAAAGGATGCTTTGGAAGGAGCGAAGTCTGGAATTGGCAGTACAAGTAAAGGGCACAGATAAACGAAGACTGTTAGAAGAGCGAAGCATCCGAGAGGGGGTGTAAGGAGAGATGAAAGGTACTGGGGGAGGGGGGGGGGCAGAAGAGTGAATACATTTATAGGTCAGGAGGAGAAGTTTAAATTGGATACGGAGACAGATGGGAAGCCAATGAAGCGACATGAGGAGAGGAGTGATGTGGGGAAAACGAGACTGGCGGAAAATGAGTCGAGCAGCGGAGTGTTGAATTGACTGAAGAGGAAAGAGGTGGCTTGCAGGGAGGCCGGCAAGGAGAACGTTACAATAATCCTGCAGAGAAAGACCGAGCCAGTCTTGGTGTTCTTTACCTCTAAGGTCTGGTCACTGTGAACCAGGTATGGTTTGGGTCAGAAGACAGGTGCAGTGGCCTGAAATACAGGAAAAAAAATCAAAAGCTGAGGGGAACTGACATTAAGGCTAGCTTCTGAAATCAAAACCTCAGAAACTAGATTGACTGAAGGATCATTGACATGAGTTTCCTGGAACAAGCAAGCACGCCTAGCAACTTAAAATCTGTCCGCCTTGCCATAAAAATTTGGTCCTACATTCTGATCCATAACTTTACCTGCCACCCTACTTGTTTCATACCTGGACCCTGCCTGCCAGCCTGTAGTCTTCACTGAGCCTTGGCTTCAGACAGAACTGATGGTTCCCTACTATGAAAATGAAAGCCAACCTGTTTGCATTGGTTACCTGGTATAATATGAAGTAAATGTCTAGACCTGTAACTTGTCTGTTCTTCAGGAACCCATGAGTATATCCTACAGAGGACCTGGCATCCCCATTTTGAACTTAGGATGCAGAAACATTAATTAATTTTTAAAGTAATAAATATTCTGGAAATATCATGAATGATAAGTAATTTAGAGTTGTAGTAGCCACACCGAGCCTAGAGAAAACGGAATTCTTTGTAGGCTGTGATATATTTAACTGAATCAAACTTGAAAATTATCTAAAAACATTGCACATGAGCCTATAAGACCTGGTTATACTTTAGAAAGTACCTATGCATTATCAAATGTTCATACAGATTTTCATTGTAGACAGTAACAGACACTATGGGCCAGATTCCGTTCTGGATGTTGATCCCCTCTGTACGTCCGGTCTGAAACGGATGTACAGAGGGGATCACGATTCTGATCCCACGGGATCAGAATCACGAACAGTCCTGCACATGCAGGCTGGGACTACGATTCAGTCTGGCCTGCATGTGCAGGACTGTCGCCGGCTAACTCAGTCAAGGCTCCTCAATGGAGCCGCGGTGCCATGGCATCATATTGCCATGGCACTGCGGCACCATTGAGGAGCTGCGATGCCGGCCGCCAGACTGCAGGACCTCATTCCAAGCAGCCCGACCCCCAATCCGGCCTCCAAAGGCCAGGGTCGGGCTGTGGGAACTGCTTCAGGCCCCCCCTGCCTACTGCAAGCCCCAGGCCCACCGCAAAATGACATACAGGGAAGTTATTCCACCTCCGATGTGGAATAACTTCCCCGTATAAGTCACTGGTCCTGGACGTACAGGGCTGACATTAGAATTGGCCCTGTATGTCCAGGATCGGCGACCGCTCAGACTCCGCCCCCATCTATCTTCCCCGCACAACCGGCAGGGAAGTTAGTCACGGCTGGGTGAAGGCACGAATAGTGGGGATGGATGTCCCATTGGGCCATCCATCCCCGCTATTCGTGGCACAGACTAACCTCCTATGAGGATAATTTTATATGGAGACGTTTAGTTTAAGAGGGCAAGTAGGTGCCTAAGGTACTACTTTATAAAGACACACAAGCGCAGTGGTTCCAAAACTGTGGGTCACGACCCCAAATGGGATTGCTAAATTCTCATTTGGGGTCAAGGCCACGAGCAGAGTTTTGAGGGAAGATAAAGAAGACTGTCGCCAATACTTTGCCACTGCTGCCTTCAACCAACCTCCCCTACCCCTGATCCAGTGTCAGCCTTCCCTTTCCTTCTGCTGCCAATTGAATCATACCCCTCCTCTGTTCCCTGGAACCTGCATCAGTAAGCGCTCACATAACAGATAAGAAGTGCGGGGAGTCTCTGCATGTGGAGAAATCTTAGCTTCAGTCGTGTCCTGCCCCCTCCTAGAACTCCTGTTTCTAAGGGATGGGATGCAGCTGAGGCTGAACCTCCTGCGCATGCACAGACTCCAGCCTGAGGTCCCCGCACATCGTATCTGCACTGTGAGCACTAATGCAGGTTCCAGGGGAGGGAGGGGTGGTGCAATTTAGTCGGCTGTGGAAGGAAGAGGAAGACTGATGCTGGATCAGGGGTGGGGAGGTTGGTTGAAGGCAGTTGTGTGGTGCTTGCTGCTGCAGATTCGGAGGAGCATGGGAGGCATGATGCAGTCAGGGATGGCCTGGCTAAGATAGTGCAGGATTTGGGAAAGATGCTGGAAAGCGGAGGAGGGGAAGGGAAGATTGGATACTGGACCACCAGGGGAAGGGGAAATAGGGAAGAAGCTGGACATGATGGGGTTGGAACAGTTTGAATGGCAGGGAGATGTTTGATATGGGTGTGGTACAGGGGCAAGCTGACAAAGGAGATGCTGGATATGGGGGAGGGGCAACTAGGGAGGCAGAAGAGATGCTGGTGGTACTGGGAAGGAGAGAGAAAAGAGCTGCTGGACACTGGAGGGCACAAGTACTTGTGTGACTGACAGGATATGCTGAACATTAGGAATGGGGCTAAGGAGACAGAAAGAGGAGATACTAGCCATAAGAGAGAGGGCAACAGAAGAAATGCTGGGCATAGGGGGACAGGAGACAGAAGAGATGCTGGACATGTGTGGAAGGGATGAGGGAGGCAGACAGGAGATAATGAACATCGGAAAAATAAAGAGTCCCTGGACTGGGAGGGTGAAAGGGGAGGAGAGACAGGGGAGATTTAGTGAAAGATTGGGCAATATGAGGCTTGGAAAGGAGACAGAAATGGGAATGGGACAGCTGTATACTGGAAGCATCTGTCAAATTTAAGGCGAATGAGACCCTGGCAATCAACGCCGCCAACTCCTCCTTTGGGAACAGGTGCATCACGCCGGCCTTTGAATAATCTTCTGAAGGTGAGAGCACTTCCTCATCCACATCAGAACCCAGTACTGAGCTAACTGAACCTGAGTCATAGTCAACATCTCACATAGCTCCCAGCTGTTCTCCAGCTCCAGGGAATGCCCCTCACCAGGGATGCTTAGCCAAAGTTAGCTCAAGGTGATGGAATCATGAGCCCCCAACAATGACAAAAGTGAACCAAATCCATGACTATTTGGTTCACCTTTGGAGCACCCCCCTCCCCCCCGGCTCCTGTTATTTCCTCTACTCTGAATCCACTGGTTTCCTCCTTTCGCTATCTTGGAATAATCCTTGACACGTCTCTGTCATTCATTCTTTCATCTCCGTCAAATCTGTGAAGTTCGTCCTTTCCTTTCCCAGCCCTCTCTGTCTACACTACTTCTTTCCCTTGTAGTTTCCAGAATCAATTACTGTAACATCTTAGCCGGTCTCCCGCAATACCTCTCCCGCAGACTTCAGCTTCTCCAGAATACTGCCACTCGTATACTTACTCATTCCTCTCTGTTCAATCACATTTCTCCACTACTAGCCCATCTTCATTGGTTGCCTGTCTACTTTCGAATTCAGTATAAAATCCTTATATTTGTGCACAGGACGATTCGCACATCTACTCCTCAGTATCTTGCTGTTCTTCTCTGTTTTCACACCCCACATCATCTGTTACTTCCTATACACACTCACGTCTGGCTCTTCCTTCGGTATCACAGGCCAATCTTGAGCACACATGGGGCTCTGTGTTCTTCTTTCTTGGGCCTGCTCTGTGGAATTCTCTCCGCCACACCCTCTACTCTTACAGTAGGTTCAAGGCCGCCCTGAAAGCCTATTTTTTCAACCTAGTATTTCCTCGTGTCCCCCACCATGACACTCCTCCTATAGTTATGTATTTCAAAATCCCACTGCCCTGCAGTAGCACTTCCTTTTGTCTCCCTCTCCTTTTCTGGCCTGTCTCTCCTCTCCTTTTTTCTCTCTGTCCTGTATGATAATTGGCATTCTTTTCTTGTTTCCTACTTTTGTCCCGCAGTTTGTATTTTGTACACCGTTTTAATACCTTTGGCCTAAGCGGCCTATCAAAAATTCCAATAAAGATAAAGATAAGCCTTGGTACTCATCCCCTGAGAGCCTCAGGCAGAGAATCCATGCCGGGCTCAGCTCTACTTCCCTTTAAATTGTTTCATTGGCTAGCTTTGCAGCACTGTGCTTAAGGTGGCTGGCAAGCAGATGCCTCCAAGAGCCTTCTGCACTCTTCAGGAGAGAGCGGGGGAGGGGGGCAGAGGGAGGGAGCTCTGAGGTTGTGTGAGGCTGCTGCACTCTTCCAGATCCTTCCAATTTGTGGCTGCTCAACAGGTCCTTATGGTAACAGCGTAGAGCTGAACCAATTTTCCCTCCTCCTATGGCTACCAAAAAGATCAGTCTAGTGGAGCCTCCCACGTCGTGCTCAAGTGAGGGAGTCACCGTTTTTGTACTCAAGGAGATTGTTCACAAGCATTTAATCAATTTTTTTTGTTAATTTTTCTACAGAGAGGAGAAAATCCATCCACCATCTGCTGGAGATAAAGAAATATTGAAGGGACATCTGATGGCTGAGGCGAATGGAGACATAGGAGTGATTTCATTGAAACCTGGGCTTTTCATTGGTCCTTTGTCTCCACCAAACTGCTGGTAGAGTAACAGAACTCACTTGTCTGGACTGGTCTTTCAGGACAATATGGAACTTTAACATATTTTGATGGGTGGATGTAACTTTAGCAATTAAAGAAAAAGGTGCTTAGTATATCATACAAAGCTTCTTGTCATCTTAATTTTGTTTTAGATTGTCACTTTTACAAGAGAAACAGCATGTGTACACTGTCACAATTCAGCATGAAAGTGAATCCTATGAAATTTAAACCATAAAAGAAACAGCCATGTATGTCAATTTGCTAATTTTTCTAGCTCATATTCCAAAACACTTTCCAATTAGTAGCACTGCTCCAGTAAGTAAAAAGGCCCATTTCCTAAGGAAACAAAAGAAAAATATGTAGCATTTTTCCAACTGTCAAAGCAAATTTGAAAATAAATATGGTTTATATGAACATAATAGCAGGGGTCCCCACATTTTTAAATCACCAAGTAGGCTGGGGGAGGGGTGTTCCCCCTCAAAATTTGCTGTACCGGGGTGGGGGGACATGTCTGGCTCGATGATCTGAAATGCTGATGGGGAGAGGGGGCAGAAGAGAAGGATTCCCAGTGGTATGACAGATAGAATGTCTGTAAAATTATTTCTGGATTTCTTGGAAGCTGGCAACTCTGACACACCCAGAAATCATGTCCCCCTACTCCTGAAGTGTAGGATGTATATGTGCATATATATGTGTGTGTGGTGGGGTGCACAATCCATCATGCCCCCCTCTTACCCCCTTTCCCTCTTACTTACTCTTCTTCTATCTTGGCATCTTGCCTGCTGGCGGGATATTAGCACCCTTCTCAGTGGTTCTGTTGTCAGCATAGGCCTGACAATGTCTTTGCCCAGTGGCAGGCCCTGGCCTCTCCACCTAGGGCTCTCTGCACTGCTGCCACTGCAGCGCATCATCTGAATCTTCAGTTGGTAGGACCCAGGAAACCCCGTTGGACTTTATCATCATGCTTTGAAAAATAAACAACCTTCTTCCAGAAAACAGATGTGGCCTCAGGAAGACCTAGCCTGGTAGGCTGGAAAAACGAGATTCACACACTGGATCTGTGATTTAGGGACCCCTGCCTTATGGAGTCAATGAAAGGAGGATACAACTCATGGACAGGGAATGGCAGTACAGCTGCACTGAGCTGCAAAGGAGGCTGAGGTTATCTACAAAGTGTGTCCATAATAAGCCTATCATCACGGAGCACAAGGTGGTGATGATATTTCAGACAAGAGCCTTACCAGTTTTGGTGGCTGTGTGGATTATCAGTGACTGGGACAGATTGAGGGCAGTGCAAAGAAGAGGGTTGGCGAATATGTAAAAGACGTGAAGGGAAAGGAGCTGGTTTTAATTAAGTGTAAAAATTTATACGCTTATCTACATAAAATGGTAGTGAACCAAGGAGAAAAATAACTGGATAGATTAGATAGGCCAATTGGTTTTCACCTACTTTGATTTAATATGTTGTTTTCAGTGTGTGTTCAGTTTTTATGTCAAAATAGTTCAGAGCACTCTTGTATGTTATCTAATTCTTCTCCCTCAAAGTACAGGATGTGGAAGAGAGCTGAATCCACACTTGACATTTTCATGCTGAATTTAAAAAAACAAAACAAAACCTAGAAACAGTGCATTTGACAAAACCTTCGAAACCTTGCCCAATGGTGGATTTATGAAAAAAAAATTGTCCTTGTTTTAAAATATGAAATGAGAAATGTAACATCTACAGTATATACAAATGTGCAGAACATCCACTTTCAGTAAGATGTAGATAATCTTTTTCCAACATGGAAATTTGGAACACTGGGCTGGAAAACTCAAGTGAAAGGCCACATGAAAAAGCAATAGTTAAAATGACCGTGGGACTATAGACATGAGAACAATTACTATGTTCTCTGCATGGTTCTAATAGCAAAATGGTAATTTTTAAGAAGGGTTCGCTTATAAAAAGAAATGGGAAAAAATAGATTTTTTTTTACTCAGTCCTTGAAACAAAATGTTTGTGGGTGACATTTAAGTATACTTCAGTCGATGCTCTTATTAGTCTCAGTCCAAATAAAAACAGTATATACACATTAGAAAAAAATGTGAATAAAACTCTCTAAACATATCTAAGGGGTTTGTTTACTAAATATTAAGGGAGCAAGTGTGCTGTTAACGCCTGTTATCGACACCCTTGTGCCCTTAACACTGCGAAAAAGCCACATTAATGGGCGCTAAAGGCTTCTGCAGCATTAAGGGCGCAGTAGGCAGATAGTGGGCATTGACGGGGCGGAGTGGGCGTTAACAGCGGGTGCTCCCTTAACGCCTGTTGCACAATGTGTGTAAAAGTCCTTTAATGCTGGGAACCCTAACACCAAGTAAAACCTTGCAGAAAGGGTGTATTTTGAGGGGAGAGAGACTATTTATTGTCTGCAATGTTATTGACACACAGGGGAGCCCCAGACAGTGATAAGTAGGGCTCCATTAGCAGCAACAGCATACTGTCCAAGTATGAAAGAGCACTATGTTGATGGTTCAAATGGGGCGGCATGTGGGTCATGCAGTGGGGGTTGCTGGTGCACAAGGCAGACCAGACAATTGCTCAGGTGTCCTGATTCCACAGTGACAGTGGCGGCACACAGACATACTGCTGCTGCAGAAAAGTGATGTGCCACATGGGGCAGTCAAAGGGTGCCTGGCACCCTAGGCAGAGATCCTGCCCGGTCCCCTCCCCAATGCCTCTGAAGCCAGCTCCGGAAGAACAGGCTGATAGCGCCAGCAGCTGTAGCTCCACAGGTAGCTGCAAAATGCAGCTCCCCAGGGAAATACCACAGCTGTGGCTGTCCTCCACCCCCCGAGATGTATCAGCGGCAGGTGGGGATGGGGTCAATGCAGAGGCAGATGGTTGGGGGTGGCAGTGTAGCCATTCATATCTGCCTCTCCCCCCCCCCTCATCATGACCTGGTGCCCTAAGCACCTGCCATACTTGCATGTTGGACAGACTGGGACTGTGCACCACCACTACTGACAGCATGCTGGCATGTTAGTATGGTGTGGGGGTGTTTGCGGTGGGTGCAGCAGTGCCCGCCTGCAGCAAACAAAAGCCATGTCCTAGTCCTGTGTGCAGTGCGCATTGGAACATGTGGCTAGGTCTGTCTGATGAAGAACAGGGACTACTGTATCCATATACTGCATTGATGAGATGCTTCTTGCAGCAACCAAGCTCTCCAGCAGAGGAGAAGATGGGTGCCAACAGAATGTCGATGGTTGGACACAAGTCACCAGGGGCTGCAAAATCACCAATCCAACTTCTCCAGCCCTTGAATTGAAGAACCATTATGCAGCCCTGGAAGTGGAGGAGGTGAAAGCAGCCCTGGAAAGGGAAGAACCAGAGCTCAAGTACCCCAAAGTTGCAGAATCAGTAACCACAAGGAAACGAAGGGTAGTGGTGGTTGGAGACTCTCTTCTGAGGGGTACTGATGCGTCCATCTGCTGACCAGACTTGATATCCAGAGAGGTATGCTGTCTGCCTGGTGCCAAAATCCAAGATGTTACGGAGAGTTTGCCGAGACTCATCAAGCCCACTGACTATTACCCAATGTTGCTAATCCATGTTGGAACAAATGATACTGCCAGGTATACCTCGGAACGTATCAAAAGTGACTTCATGGCTCTGGGACAGAGGGTGAAGCAGTTAGGTGCACAGGTGGTGTTCTCTTCAATCCTCCCTGTTGAGGGTAAAGGCCAAGGCAGAGAGGCTCGCATCCTGGAGATGAATGCATGGCTGCGTGGATGGTGTCATCAAGAGCGTTTTGGTTTCCTAGACCATGGGATGCTGTTCCAAGGGTTGCAGAGCAGAGATGGCATCCATCTGTCCAAGAAAGGTCAACGCGTCTTCAATAGTAGACTGGCAAATCTACTGAAGAGGGCTTTAAACTAGATTCGTTGGGGATGGGTGAAGAAAGCCCCCAGGTAAGTGAAAGCCCCTAGGTAGGTGATACATTAAATAACTTTATGGAAATGGGTAACAGGGGTAACATATGGAAAGTAGTGTGTATAAATGCCCGTAGCATGGGAAATAAGATCCCTGATGTTGAAGCTTTGGTGGGAGTGGCTGACTTGGATTTAGTGGCAGTTACAGAAACATGGTTCACTGAAAACCATGATTGGGATGTACCTATACCTGGCTATACTTTATTCAGAAAGGACAGGGTAGGTAGTAGGGGAGGAGGAGTGGCACTATACGTAACAACTACTATTAAAGCTTTGGAATTACAGAGCTTAAAAGGGAGAGGGGAGGCATTGTGGGTTAAACTAGAAAGAGGGAAAGAGAAATCTATTTACATTGGTGTGATATACAGACCTCCCCCACAAGAGGAAGAGGTGGACAGAGAATTAATTGAAGACATGCGCAGCATTGCTAGGAAAGGGGAAGTGCTACTGATAGGAGATTTCAAAACGCCAGATGTTGATTGGCACATTCCTGCTGCAGTATCATCTAGAAGTAAGGAGATCCTGGATTCTCTACAGGGAGAACTATTCAGGCAATTGGTAACAGACCCCACACGTGAAGGGGCCATACTGTTCTCCATGGACTAGCAGGATTGCGTCAGCCACACATGGTGACGTCCTCCGGGCGGCGCCATAGGTACGGAAGTGCTCTCTAGAGCTCAGAAAGGTGAGCCTTTCTGGGCATGCCCAGGTAGCCCACCTTACTGGCCCGCCCCCTAGCCCAGCCAGTATTCTTCCTTCCGCCTTGCCTGCAAGACGGACTCTGCTCTCTTCCATCATCCAAATCACCAAAATCATGCCGAAACCTGGTTTCAAGAAATGCCACCAATGCAAAAGAAAAATGAGCAACACCGATTCCCATACTGCCTGCTTGCGCTGCCTGGGCACTGAGCATAATGTGGAGAACTGTGATCATTGCGGGAAAATGTCCCCCAGGGCGAAGAGATCCAGATGTCACGCTCTGAACGATTATCTAACCGAAATCGCAAGTACCTCTGCTAATTTTCTTCTTAATGCTGCTGCTCCTGCCCCTGCTGTCTGCACATCCAACTCTGATGCGGCCCCCGCCCCGGCGGTGTGCTCACCAATGTCTCCGGCTCCGGATGCGCCCGATGCGGCCTCCATCCACAGCCGTGCAGCCGAGATTGATTCTTCCTCCCCTCGGATGTCTTCGAGGCCAACCGCAGGACACTCCAACGCCACGGGGACACATCGCATCTCCGTGCAAGTCCATGCGGTCAACGAAGATGGCGGCGGTCCCCGGTCCTCCACTCCGGCTTGCCAGTCCTCCAGCTCCGCCCATTTAGTGGGCGTGATTTCAAACCCGGAAGCCCAGACACGGCGCGGAAACAAGCGCAGCCATCGGCGCCGATCCTCCGGACGTCCATGCAGCCCTCCTCTGCCTGCTCCCCAAGTCCTGCACGTCGGCGCCGAGAGTCCTGCCGGCGCAGAGAATACACCGCGCCATCACGGAGGCAGAGACAGATCGCGCCGTGACAGCCGCAGGAGGGGGAGAAAAAGACACCATCGCTCCTCTAGCAGCAGCAGCAGTAGCGCTTCCAGAAGAAGCAGGAGCAAGCACTCTAAGCGCCATCGCCGCTCTCCACACCGCCGCAGCAAACACCACAGCCATAGAGGTGCAAAGCGAAGATCCTCTAACTCCTCCAGTCCTGGGCATAACAGCAGGAGTGGATCCAGTGGAGCATCAAGCATCGCTAGCATCCTGAACCTGTTGTCCCAGCTGGTAAGACAACCTCTCTCCACTCCACCAGCGTCTTCAACGGCACCCTCTGGGGCAAAACCTCTGGACCCCCAGGAGGCACCCACATCAAGACCACCTGCCAGGACATGCACCCCTGAGAGGATGTCCGCAGTACAGCCTTCTCCTGACACTACGGCAGAAGAGCTGGACATAGAAGAGCCGGTTGTGGGCGCCGCATCCAACGAGCCATCAACCTCTGAAGACAAACGCAACACGGAGGCGGAGGCAGAGGAAACACCTCCCCCTCCAGAGGACCTAACATACCCTAAATTTATTACCAAGCTAGCCTCCGCCTTGTCCCTGATGGGCACAGCTGATAACAACGCACCGGTGCCGGAGGTTCTAAAATACCTTGCCACCCCGAAGCCTACCTTCGCGCTGCCCATACACCAGACACTGCGTGAAAACCACTCGAGGATATGGCTAACCCCAGCTTCTGGAAAAGCCTTCCCGAGAAGGCTCGAAACAAAGTATCAGGTGCAACCTGTGCCTGGTTTCACTGACCCTCAGCTATCTCATCAATCCATTGTGGTATCTTCGGCCCTCAAGCGGATCAAATCCTCTCGCACCCATGCCAACAGCCCGCCCGGTAGAGACCACAAACTCCTGGATGACATCGGGAAGAAAGTCTTCCTGGGGGCCATGCTCAACGCTAAGATCGCAGCGCACCAGTTCCAACAGGTCCTCTTCTTGGATACATGCATGGCGGAGTTTAAAGCCTTCCTCGCATCGCTACCGAAAGACACTCAAGCCGCACCCTCCAGAACGCTCACGGAGATGTCCGAGTGCAGCAAACACATGGCCAGCGCAACCTTCGACGCTTTCGACACAGCGTCGAGGACGGCTGGTACAGCGATCTCCGCGAGAAGGTGGTCTTGGCTAAGGGCATCGGGACTGCGTGAGGATACCCACGACAGGATTGCAGATGCACCTTGCACGGGCGATTCCCTCTTCGGAGACAAAGTTAAAGATACAGTAAACGATATGAAGGAGCACTGTAACACACTCCAGACCCTAGCCGAGGAAGGTTTCGAGCGCAACAGTGGCGCCCAGAAAAGTAACCCACAGAAGAAGCCCTACTACAGCTCCAGCAAAAAATACCCTTACAATCGCAGATGGCAGAACACGAGGTATAAGTACACCTCTTATCAGGGGCCTTCCCATCAGCGCAACCCCCAGAGGGACAGGAAACAGAAAAAGCCCAATAACGCCCCTGCCAACAAAGGCGGGCCCTCCTTTTGACGGCGAACCTCAGGCGGTCACCCAAATTGGGGGACGCCTGACGCAATTTTACAGAGAATGGCAGCGCATCTCCTCAGACTCCTGGGTTCTACGGATCATCCGAGAAGGCTACCGCCTGCGCTTCGCAACCCAGCCAACACAACGCAAGCACCCTGTCAGCGACACACCAGCACACCTGCGCCTGGCAATGGCTGTGGAACTGCTAAACCTGCTGGCCTCCCGTGCTATCGAGGAGGTACCTCCTGGAGAAAGGAACTCCGGCTTCTACTCCAGATATTTTCTGATCCCCAAAAAGAAGGGTGGGTTCCGCCCGATCCTCGACCTACGCGACCTCAACAACTTCATAGTCAAGGAGAAATTCAGGATGTACTCCCTCAACTCCATCCTTCCCCTAATCCAATCTGGCGACTGGATGGTATCCCTGGATCTGCAGGATGCCTACACGCATATCAGCATCCACCAATCACACAGGAAGTACCTCCGCTTCCAAGTGCTGGGACAGCATTAACAGTACAAGGTCCTTCCTTTTGGGCTGTCTCCTGCTCCTCGAGTTTTTACGAAGTGTGTGGCCGTGGCCGCGGCACACCTCCGCAAGCACAATGTGTCCATCTTTCCTTACCTCGACGACTGGCTCCTCACGGCCCCGTCGGTCCCGGACCTCCTCGAGTCCTTGAAGAGAACCACATCACTGACCACCTCATTGGGGTTTGTCCTCAATCTCCACAAGTCGCATCTCACGCCCTCCCAGAAGTTGGAATTCATTGGAGCCGTGATAGACACGACAGCCTCAAAAGCCTATCTACCCGACCGCAGGCTAGCCGCCATCACCTCCCTAGCACACAGAGCGACGGTGAAGAAATCCTCTTCAGCGAGATCCCTACTGTGCCTGCTGGGCCACATGTCTGCAACCACTTCAGTCCTTCCCATGGTGAGACTCCGGATGCGCCCACTCCAGTGGCACCTACGCACGCACTGGAATCAGCACTCCCAACCCCTCTCCAAACGCATCCCTATGACCTCGCAAATCAAGTCTCAGCTTCACTGGTGGACCCAAACAAGCAACCTATCAGGGGGCAAGGACATCCACCCACCCGAGCATCAAGCGATCCTCACCACCGACGCTTCCACCGCCGGCTGGGGCGCTCACCTGCAGCAGTTACGCACACAGGGAGCGTGGACTCCGAGGGAGAAGCTCCTGCACATCAACCTGCTCGAGCTAAGAGCCATCAGATACGCTCTCACAGCCTTCCTCCAGCAACTGCAGGGCAACACAGTTCTCATCCAGACCGACAACCAAGTAGCCATGTACTACATCAACAAACAAGGGGGCACCGCCTCTCGCCCCCTCTGCAGAGAAGCCCTACGGATATGGTTCCTAGCCTTAAGGAACAGATGCAGTCTGAGAGCCTCCTATCTCCCAGGAGATCAGAACATCTTGGCGGACAGACTAAGCAGACAGCTACAGCCTCACGAATGGTCCCTTCTCAGAGAGGTCTCCAACAGTCTCTTCCAGCGATGGGGTACACCGAACATCGACCTGTTTGCCACGGAGCAGAATACCAAGTGCCCTCGGTTCTGTTCCAGACACCCGTCAACCAAGAGGCTGGCAGCGGATGCCTTCGACGTGTGCTGGGGGGAGTGGTCTCTCGTCTACGCCTTTCCCCCGACCCCCCTCATCCCAGCGACACTTCAAAGGATTGTCCGCGACAAAGCCCGCGCCATCCTAATCGTGCCACACTGGCCACGCCAGATGTGGTTTGCTCTCCTCCTGCGCCTGTCCTGCGAGGCCCCGATTCGCTTGCCACTCCGACAGGACCTCCTATCGCAGAACGGAGGCACGACATGGCACCCCAACCTCGAAGCCCTAGCTCTCACTGCCTGGAGGTTGAGCGGCGAAACCTCTCCGCACTCCACCTGACCTCCGAAGTGCAAGACGTGGTTCTCGCAGCCAGACGGCCTTCTACAAGAAAGTCCTACGGGCTCAAATGGAAAAGATTCAGCATCTGGTGCGCGGACAAAGACCTTGACCCCGTCTCTTGCCCGCTACCGGATGTCCTGCAGTACCTTAGTTCCCTATCAAACCTCGGGCTTAAGACCCAGTCCATCCGGGTGCATCTTTCGGCGATTGCTGCTTTCCACGACCCGCCCGAGGGTGCCAGCTCCATCGCGGCACTGCCCATCACGGCACGCTTCATGAAAGGCCTAACAAACCTGAAGCCTCCGGTAAGACAACCGGTACCGGCCTGGGACCTCAACACAGTCCTGCACCGTCTGACACAAGAGCCCTTCGAGCCACTCCACTCAGCTGAGATGAAGTTCGTCGCGTGGAAAACGCTGTTCCTGGTAACCATCGCTTCAGCAAGGAGGATCAATGAGCTTCAAGCGCTAGTTGCTCACCCCCCTTACACGCAACTACACCAAACCCATGCTTCCTTGCGGACCAACCCCAGGTTCGTACCCAAAGTACCTTCCGTTTTCCACGTAAACCAGTCCATCGAACTCCCCGCCTTCTTTCCTGAACCGCACGCGTCAGACGAAGAACGGCGATTACACACTCTGGACTGCCTTCGAGCCCTCAGGGCATACCTGCACAGAACGCAGCCTGTCCGGCAAAGCGACCAATTGTTCGTGTCCTTCGACCCGAGAAGACCCGGGAGACCTGTCAACAAGAGAACACTCTCCCATTGGGTCACAGCCTGTGTAGCTTTCTGCCTGGACCGGACGGTACCCAAGTGTGTGCGAGAGTGGGCCCTCACCATCTCAGGGCACTCTCTACCTCTATTGCCAACCTTCGCAATGTACCACTGAACGATGTCTGCAAAGCTGCCACTTGGTCTTCTCCACATACGTTCCAAAAACACTACTGCCTCGACCTTAGGTCCCAAGAAGAAGGGGCCCTTGCCACGGCCGTCCTCTCTATGGCAGCTAGACGTCCCGCAGGGACCCCAGAGAAACCAAATGCGTGACATGCACCTTGAACTGCCTTGCACTGTTTGCACTGTATGCTTGCACTGTTTGCACTGTTTTCACTGTATGCATTCTTGCACTGTATGCGCTGTTTGCACTGTATGCATTGTCGCACTGTTGCACTATTTTACGTTGTTTGCACTGAGACACTGTTTGCACTACGTTAATACTGAGTAAACAAGTTACTACCAACACCGGTCTCCTTCTTGTATATGCGTACGCTGGTCTCCTCCACCACTGCAACTGCTACAGCTAGGGAGTCACCATGTGTGGCTGACGCAATCCTGCTAGTCCATGGAGAAAACGGGGTTACTTACCTGTAACGGGAGTTCTCCGTGGACAGCAGGATAAGTCAGCCACACAATCCCTCCCACCTCCCCTGGAGGAGCACAGCTCAGAGACCGCGCCCCCTAGCCGCTTATACTAGCTAGGAACATACTGGCTGGGCTAGGGGGCGGGCCAGTAAGGTGGGCTACCTGGGCATGCCCAGAAAGGCTCACCTTTCTGAGCTCTAGAGAGCACTTCCGTACCTATGGCGCCGCCCGGAGGACGTCACCATGTGTGGCTGACTTATCCTGCTGTCCACGGAGAACTCCCGTTACAGGTAAGTAACCCCGTTGACTTGGTGCTTACCAATGGTGAAAGTGTTTCTGATGTTGTAGTGGGAGATCATTTTGCATCCAGTGATCACCAGATGGTGTGGTTCAGTATTAGGACTAGGGCTCTTAGAATCCATTCAAAGGTGAAGATCTTAGACTTTAGGAAGACTAACTTTGCGAAGATGGGCCAATACCTCAGGGAGTCGTTAGTTGGATGGGAACAGCTGAGGGATGTAGAAAAACAGTGGGAAAAACTGAAAGGGGATATTTTAAGAGCAACCAACCTTTTTGTTAAAATGGTAAATAAAGGTAAAAGGAAAAGGAGACCGCTATGGTTTTCAAAAGAAGTAGCTGAAAAAGTGAAGAAAAAGAGGGAGGCCTTCATGAAATACAAGAGATCACAGAGAGATGAAGACAGGCATCTGTATTTGGAAAAACTTAGAGAAGCTAGCAAAGTAGTCAAGAAGGCAAAGATTCAAAAGGAGGAGGAAATAGCCAATGCAATAAAATGGGGGGATAAGACATTTTTCAGATATATTAGTGAGAAGAGGAAGGGCAAGAGTGGTATTGTCAGACTCAAGGGTGCAGGGGAGGAATATGTAGAAGCTGATAAGGATAAAGCGGAATTGCTTAACAAATATTTTTGTTCTGTGTTCACAGATGAAGAACCAGGAGCAGGACCTCAGAAAACACCCACAAATAGGAACAGAAGCAAAGGACATCTTGAACAATTTTCAAAAGACTGTGTTCATGAGAAACTATCTCAACTTAAAGTAGACAAAGCGATGGGACCGGATGGGATACACCTGAGAATACTGAGGGAACTTGGGGACGTTCTAGCAGCTCCAGACTGACCTTTTCAATGCCTCGTTGGAGTCGGGAGTGGTGCCAAAGGACTGGAGAGAGGCTCATGTGGTGCCTTTACACAAAAGCGGAAGTAAGGATGTGGTTGAAAACTACAGGCCGGTTAGTTTAACTTCGGTGGTGAGTAAATTATTGGAAACGGTGCTGAAAGAGAAAATAGTGAGGTTTCTGGAGTCCAGCGGATTACAGGATCCGAGGCAGCATGGTTTCACCAGAGGCAGATCTTGTCAGACAAATCTGATTGATTTCTTTGACTGGGTGACCAGGGAGTTGGACCGAGGGAGAGCCCTAGATGTGGTGTATTTAGATTTCAGTAAAGCCTTTGACACTGTTCCTCACAGGCGACTTATAAACAAACTGAGCACCCTAGGGATGGACCCTAAAGTTACTGCTTGGGTTAGATATTGGTTGGGTGGGAGGCGACAAAGAGTACAAGTAAATGGAGCTCACTCTGAGGAGAAGGATATTATCAGTGGTGTGCCCTAGGGATCTGTCCTTGGTCCGATTCTTTTTAACATCTTTGTTAGTGATATAGCGGAAGGGCTTTCAGGTAAGGTTTGCCTCTTTGCGGATGATACCAAAATCTGCAATAGAGTAGATACCCAGGAAGGGGTAGATAACATGAGGAGGGATCTAGCTAAGCCTGAAGAATGGTCTAGAATTTGGCAGCTGGGATTTAATGTTAAAAAATGTAAGGTCATGCATTTGGGCTGCAGCAATCCAAGGGAGCAATATAGTATAGGGGGTGAAGTACTTTTGTCCACTAAAGAAGAGCGGGACCTAGGCGTGGTTGTGTCTGATGATCTTAAAGTAGCTAAAAAGTTAGAAAAGGCGACGGCAAAAGCTAGGAGGATGCTTGGGTGCATATGGAGAGGAATGGCTAGCAGAAAAAAGGAGGTGATAATGCCTCTGTATAAGTCTTTGGTGCGACCTCATTTGGAGTATAGTGTGCAATTCTGGAGACCGCACCTTCAAAAGGATGTGAACAGGATGGAGTCGGTGCAGAGGGTGGCTACTAAAATGATTAGTGGTCTTCATTATAAAGCATATGAGGACAGAATGAAGGATCTTAATATGTACACCTTACAGGAAAGGCGGGATAGAGGTGATATGATTGAGATGTTTAAATACCTCCGTGGCATAAATGTTCAGGGAGAGAGCCTCTTTCAATTGAAAGCAAGTTCTGCTACGAGGGGACATGGGATGAGGGTGAAGGGAGATAGATTCAGGAGTGATATGCGGAAATATTTCTTTAAGGAAAGAGTAGCGGATCCGTGGAATAGTCTCCCAGTGGAGGTGGTAGAGATGAGGACAGTAACTGAATTCAAAAAAGCATGGGACAAACACAGAGGATCTCTAAAGGTAAAAAGGGGACTGTTGTAGTTGTTATGGAAGGACAGACTAGATAGGCCATGTGATCTTTTTCTGTCGTCATATTTCTATGTTTCTATGTTTCTGTATAGCAGCACTGTGGATCAACACACATAGTCAGTATGTATATGAGCAGAGGGTCACAGGTTCAAGATCTGGCTGTGGATCGTGTATTCCATGTCCCTTTTGGTATACTTTAGCCTACAGTGCATGTACAGCAACCAGCATGTGCAACCCCCAATGCATAGGTCAGCAAGGCTAAAAACACCTATCAGTCACCCAGGCAGGCTCCACTATCCACAGCTGGATGGAAAGGCAGACTAATAGCACTGGCACACTGAGCAGGCGTTAACAATGAGCGTGAATGTCAGAGCATGCTACTAGTGCCTGCACAATGAGCACAAGTTAACAATGCCTGAGCAGCTATGGAGACCAAAGTGGCAGGCATGAATGCCAACCATCCTCACTTTTGCACAGTGTGGCGATGTGAGTGCGTGTGCGTGTCTCTCCATTGTTCTGTGGCTTTCTGCACTTCACTGTGCCTCACATTGCCTAAACTGTTCCCAGCGTCAATCTGCAAATGTGCATGATGAGGAGCAGAGGATTGTAGGCATGGCCTGAAACACAGCGGATTGGCCAGCAGGTGTCTGCACCTGAAGTATGGTCAATGGCTGAGATGTCGTAGTGCCCATTTGGCACATGCATGGACTGGGTGGCAACAGCATGTCATGCTGAGAGGGCACTCTTACTCTGACTGAGTAGTGACCATGGCACGGCTATGTATGTATGCTATAAAGTATCTGGCTCCAGTAATGTGGGTGCAATCTCTGTCCTGGAAGCCTAATCACTGAGGCAAATGCTCGGTGTCCATGCTGTTTATCCCAAGGCAGGGTACATATGTTTGCTCTTTGCGCATGCATCGTGTGCGGACCAACCGCAGTTGGTATGTGCATGGCTGAAATACCCCAGTGGTGGGCAGCAGGTGCAGTCTGACTATGCTTGCTATGCTGGATTGTTAGTCCTAGATGGTTGGGACAGTAGTTGTTCCTGGCCTACTCACTATGGTCATGGTAGGATGGGCAGGACTGTAGCAACAGCCCCATGCAAGTCTAGAAGCCCCTGCTGCAATTGGCATCCATGGCATCAACTGTTTAACACTGGGCAATGACAGGCACTGTTCTAGGAGGGTCCCTGTCCAACAGGGGCAGGACACACAGCCCAGATGTGACTGGCGCATACAGTATGCTGCAATTGTGCAAAAACTGGGGTGATTAGCATACAACAATGCAGACAATACCTGCCACACACTGGAAGTGATGTGGATGTGCAGCATAACCAGCAGATACCATCAGTGCATAGTTCTGGGGACTAGGTGCTGGCCACCCATCCTTATCCTCAGCGTGACCACTGAAATTGCGGTCGCATGATTTGTAGCTATTATGTGCTTGTAGCACACACTGTCAGTGCGTCTTACTGAGCTGATGTGATGGATCAGTGTATTCTCCATTTGGTGATCAGCTGCAGACTGCTGTTCCGCATTTGCAGTGCCTCATGGGTACAGGAGGGACTAACCTATTCTGGCCCACAGAGCAGACAGTTTAGGCAGAGACCTGCAGGCTATTTGAATCCAGATATTGCTATATAGAGAGGTATGGAGGTGTATCCTACTGGTTAGTGCAATATCTTCATAAGCAGGGGAGAAGGGTTTGATTTCCAATTGTTCATTTTGTGCCTGTGTGTTACTCAGGTCATTTCCCTGCCTGTAACAGTCCAGGCTCTGCTGTGACATGCAGACACTCATCCTTCTACTTTGTTATGCATTCTGCCCACACTTTGGGTCAGCAAACATACTTTTCCCCATCATGCCCTTCCGAGAGCATGGCTATCTTGGCTCTGCTGTAGCCCATTGCTTAGAGGCATGGGGTAATGGTCATGGAAATGGCTTAGGGGCCAAGATACCAGGGTTTGAGGCCCACTACCACTCCTTACATGGCATTTCGGAATGTGTTACTATCGCATTTTATGTGTGCCACAACCTTCATGGTCTGACAACACCCCCTTGTGACCTTCAGCAGGTCACTTAACCCACCAATGGCTCAGGTGACTGCAAGTCCATACAGTCCCTGTTTATAATCAAACATTACCAATTCATCGGTAGGATGTACCACGATGTGACTGCATTGATACAGCAGTATACTAACAGGTAGTTATATGCATACAGCTGTACCTACATGTGAGACATGAGTCATGTATGACATCAGGACTGTGACTGTACTGCTTTGGCTCCATCACATCTCTGCAGTACATGCGGGCACATTCTACCTCTCGGCTAGTCACCTGCAGGTATCAACTCATGTTCATTTTCCCAGTTTGGATGACACCTGTCCAGTTGTTATGGGCACATTTGTCTGGGATATTGTCTGGTGGTTATGAGGCTGGGACAGGTGTGCGACCCACATAGACTGGAGGAGTGGCCTAGTGGTTGGGGAAAGGTACTTCAGGCTAGAAGGTCGGGGGTTCAAATCCCACTAGAGGACAGCAACCTTGGGCCGGAAGGACTGGGGTTTCTAGTCCCACAGGTGCTCCTTGTGGTCTTGGGCAAGCCACTTAACCCTCCATAGCCCATGTTCCCTGTAAAATAGTTATCTCCAAGTTATAATGCCCTGTTCAATGTAATTTCAGTTTGTTCAATGTAAACCGCACTGATGCAGAATAGCGCGGTATATAAGAGAATATCTCTCACTTGGTTTGCAGCTTGTCGTGCTGTGAGGGCTCGCGTGCATCAGTGATGCTGAGAGCTAAACTATCGGTAGTTTAACTACTGGCAGGGTCTCCCAAGATGGACAGGTCTCAGCTGAGGTGCCAGACCAAGACAAACCACCCATCTGGGCAGCAGCAGAATGGGATAGTGTTGACGGCGGAAGATCACATTTTTGTGACAACGGCAACACCACCAAACTTAAACTGCGCGGAAGAAAGGCCCGGCAATCTACTTCTGTATCTTGCCATGAAAACCCAATGGATAGTTACAACAAAACAAATTGTGCTATGGTGCTGGAAGATGAGACCCCCAGGTCGGAAGGCACTCAACTAGCTACTGGGGAAGAGCTGAAGACTTTTCAGAGTAAAGCCAGCATTTATGATGTGGTTGGATCAAAGCCTTCGGGAAGTCTGACTGCTGATGTAGCTGCGCATGAAATGAGAGTCAGAAGCTGTAAAGATGTCTTACACATTGGAACATGGAACGTACGAAGCATGAACCAAGGGAAGTTGGAGGTGGTCAAGAATGAAATGGAATGTGTACAACTTGATCTGTTGGGTGTCAGCGAACTGAAATGGACTGGCATCGGGCACTTTGCATCAGATGATCACATGGTCTACTATGCTGGAAATGAAAGAAAAGAAGAAATGGTGTTGCATTTATAATAAAGAAGAAATTTGCAAGAACTGTAATGAAATACAATGCAGTCAGCGAACGCTTAATCTCTATTCGTCTACGAGGATTGCCTATCAACACAACTATAATTCAAGTATATGCCCCAACAACAGCTGCAGAAGAGAATGAAATTGAAGAGTTCTATGAACAAGTACAAGCTGAAATTGACAGAACATGCAAACAGGATATCCTGATAGTCATGGGTGACTGGAATGCAAAAGTTGGCAACAAAGAAGAAGGCAAAGTAGTTGGAAAATATGGACTTGGCAACAGAAATGAAGCTGGAGAAAGACTGCAAGACCAATGATCTATTCATCTCAAACACCTCTTCCAGCAACACAAGCGGCGACTGTACACATGGACTTAACCCAATGGATTGTAAAAAAATCAAATTGACTACATCTGTGGAAGTCAACGATGGAAAAGCTCTATAACATCAACCAAGACAAAACCTGGAGCTGACTGTGGTACAGATCATCAACTACTAGTATGCAAACTCAAGCTAAAGTTGAAAAAGAGCAAACCACTCATGAATGCAAAATATGACCTTGAGAATATACCACTGGAATTTAAAGGCTGCCTGCAAAATCGATTTGCTGCTTTAGATACAAATGACAGAGCTCCGGAAGAGTTATGGAATGACATCAAGAAGGTTGTGTTGGAAGAAAGCGAGAAGTCTCTACAAAAGGTGAAAAAGCAAAAACGGTCAAAATGGATAACGGAAGAAACTCTGAAAATTGCCCAGAAACGCAGAGAAGCTAAAGCCAGAGGAGAAAGAAAGACAATCGCAGAACTCAACAGAGATTTCCAACGTGCAGCAAGACAGGACAAGGAAAAGTACTACAACGACGCATGCAAGGAAATAGAAGCAGAAACTATTAGAAGAAGAACAAGATTGGCTTTCCTAAAGCTACGAGAGTTAAAGAAAAAGTTCCAGCCTCGAATTGGAATGTTACAAGATGCTCAAGGTTCTATGTTGAATGATGCTGAGTAGATCAAGAAAAGGTGGAAGGAATATACAGAGTTTTTATATGATAAAGATGAAGTGGACCAACAGCCGTTTCAACCTGTACCTTATGATCGGGAACCATTGGTGATGAAAGAAGAAGTTGAAGCAGCATTGAAAGCCTTATCAAAGAACAAAGCACCAGGCATTGATGGCATTCCTATAGAAGTATTGCAGCAATCTGATGCAGCTGTTACCATACTTACAAGGCTCTGCCAAGAAATATGGAAGACAACATCTTGGCCAACTGACTGGAAAAGATCTGTGTTTATACCAATACTAAAGAAAGGTGATCCAACTGACTGTGGAAATTATCGAACAATCGCTCTGATCCCACATGCCAGCAAGATTCTACTGAAGATTATTCAAAAGAGACTACAACCATACCTGGAACAAGAACTACCTGAAGTGCAAGCAGGGTTCAGGAAAGGGCGAGGAACGAGAGACATCATTGCGGATGTGAGATGGATCCTTGAAAAGACTAAAGAATATCAAAAGGATATCTATTTGTGCTTTATCGACTATAGCAAGGCTTTTGACTGTGTAAACCATGAGAAACTCTGGGCCACATTAAGACGCATGGGTATACCAGAACACCTGATCGTTCTCTTGCACAATTTGTACATTGATCAAGAAGCAACAGTTTGAACGGAACAAGGAGAAACAGAATGGTTTAAAATAAGCAAAGGTGTAAGACAAGGCTGCATACTTTCCCCCTACCTGTTTAATTTATATGCAGAACAAATCGCAGGATTGTATGAAGACAACAGAGGTGTGAAGATTGGTGGAAGACTCATCAACAACCTTCGCTATGCTGATGATACTACATTATTGGCTGAAAGTGAAGATGATCTGAAGCATTTGCTTCTCACAATCAAAGAACATAGTCTCAAAATGGGCCTGCACCTTAATGTAAAGAAGACAAAGATCATGACAACTGGCATAATCAACAGGTTCATTGTTGAAGGAGAAGAAATTGAAATTGTGAACAACTTTAACCTACTTGGATCAACTATCAATAAAGAAGCAACAAGCAGTCAAGAAATCAAACGACGCATTGCTCTTGGCAGAATGGCTATGAAAGACCTAGATAAGATTCTCAAGAGCAGAGATGCCTCTCTCCATACAAAGATTTGACTTGTTCAAGCCATGGTATTTTCAATAACATCATATGGATGTGAAAGCTGGACAGTGAAAAAGACAGACAGGAAGAAAATTGATGCCTTTTAATTATGGTGCTGGCGGCGAATACTGTGTATACCATGGACTGCCCGAAGAACAAACCAGTCGGTACTAGAGGAGATCAAACCTAAGCTTTCTTTAGAAGCTCAGATGACAAGACTTCGACTTTCATACTTTGGACACATCATGCGAAGAGAGAGATCATTAGAGAAAGACATCATGCTTGGCAAGATAGAAGGTCAACGCAAAAGAGGAAGGCCAGCAATGAGATGGATCGATACAATAACAGCAGTTACGGGTACCAGTCTGTCAACAATGAGCCGCCTGACTGAAGACCGAACACAATTTAGGATAGCTATCCAGAGGGTCGCCATGAGTCGACTCCGAATCGACGGCACTTAACAACAACAATAAGAAAATGTAAATAAATAAAATAAATATCTGGTATCAAGACTTCCATGTGGCACTGATGCACATTTTCTCACACAGTACAAATACGTTGGTGGTAGCACCTACGGCATATTGGTGCTGTCAGCCCATACCACTCTCTAATCTGCAGCCATTCTTATTTCAGCCCATCCATTTGCCTGTGTCGGCTGTGTGCAGTCATGTCTGTCATTCAAGCTTCTACACCATGGACTACACAGGTACTCTTTTCCGCATTTTGGTTTTTCATACACGCCTCTCCTGTGCCTGATCTGCACATCACCCCTTCTGCTCTGTCCTCCTTTTGCTGCACATATCCTGCCATGTCTGACTCCGCTAGGAGACACGTCTTACCCATCCTATGCCATACACTCACATTGTGCCCTTTTACATTAGCACCCCCTCTGTGCATTGGTACAGCTGCCTCCCACATGCTCATCCAAATTACTGATTGCCACATAGGGTGCCCATGGATCTGGCAGGTACATCAGCTTCCACCTGTCCTTCCATCCATCACCTTTACATTGACTTTCCTTGGTGCTCCCTCATCCAGCATTAGGGTGACAGCCATTTTCGGACATTAATGTGCATGCTTGACACCTTAATGCCCGATGTTCTGTTAGTGCACGTTAAGTATCCCATAACGCCCATAATGCTGAAATGCCTCCTACATGCCCAGAGCCCTTTTTGCACAGAAAAACCCTTTTCACTGCCCTTAATGCCTGCTAATGGCTGTTCCCTTAACACCCTTTAGTAAACACCCCCTAAGTGTTATTAAAAATATTTTAACTAAACAAACCTCCAAGTAGCCTGATGGTTTCTTAGGGGGATGTTTACTAAAGTGCGATAAACGTGGCTAACGCGCGTTGTACGACGTTAACGACCGTAAGTGCCGTATAACGCGCGTACCGACGCGCTAACGACCGTTAACGTAATACTACGCGCGTTAAGCATAGTTAACGATCGTAAAGTCCCGCAGCGCGTTAAAACAGCGCAGAAGGTGGAGAGTGGGCGGAGAGAAGGGGTCAATGGGCGGAGAGTGGGCGGGGAGAGGCTCCCCTCACACTAACGCACTAAATTCCTGAGCTCAATTCCAACGCGAATGAAAACCTGTCGTTAAAGGCATTTAAAGGGAAGAGAAACCATTTCCGTCAGCAATGTACAGAAAAACCGGGGAAACCCACCAAACGTAAGCAGTGTGATACATGTGCACAGAACAAAATTTCACATAAAACATTAAAAATGACCACAAGGAACATTTTAAAAAGCATAATTCAGCTGGGCAACAGTGATAGCAATGGGCAACAAGGAACAACACTCCCTGGAAAGCACCAAATAAAAAAGAAATGATGTGTGGAAGGGTCTATGCTCCGCAGACCCTTTCAAAGATCATTTCATTGTAATGGAGCTGTCCTGGGAGTGTTGTGTAATGTTGCCCAATGATATCATTGTTGCCCAGCTTGGTTATGGGTGTGTGCCCCTTTTTTGAGGTCTTTTCTGAGGTTTATGTGCACCTTTGTCTGCATACAAGGTAAATGAGGCCATAGTAAACCTGTTGCAGAGCAGGGTTTCTGACTCGTGAGGCCGGTTTAACTAACTCCAGGGACTGCACTGTCTCTGTGGCCACAGTGTGGTGCAACAGACACAGCCATTGCCTGTAAGACCAGAGGGTCACAGGTTCAAATCCCAGCTGGGGCTCCTGCCAACCCAGTCCCCATAGTTTTACCCACCACTAAACAGTGATAGTAAAGACACTCCTTTATTGCAGAGAACATACGCATGGCCTATATTTTACCACACCAAACACAGACACCAGAAACAGGCACATTACCTAAAGCAGAGTCCCGCAAATGCAGTCCTGGAGGGCCCCACACCATTCCGGCTTCATGCTGCCTCTAATAAAGATGCCTGTGCTGCATAGCTATGCACCACCCCCATGGTATGCAGATGTAGCTCATGCATATTTATGAGGGACAGCATGAAAACCCGAACAGTGTTTGGAACACCAGGACTGGAGTTGGGGAACTCTGCCGTAAAGCAGCAGCCAACAGGGCCACACACCCACCCACAGGCCCCATTGGCCAATGCCTCCTGGAGAGGCAAGACATTGGGCCCTGCCTGTATCTCCCAATACTAGCAGTTGCATACCTTAGCAATGCCACCCTACACCTGGGTATATGGTACAGAGCTATCAAACGTTTCCTATGATAACTAGCAGATATCAATTCCTACGTTAAGCACATTTTGCTCATTGAGCTCCACCATAACAATCATTCTGATGTCTGCGGTGTGTGCTGCAGGTCTGGTCTCTGACAGTGTTCACCACCCTGGGGAGTGACCCCCCAACAGCCTTGTGTACCATATCCATGCCTGTACTATGCCCATGACTGGTGTGGTGGGTATGGCTGCTGACCACCTCTATAGTAGCACAATGCTGGCATAGGTGTGGGGGTGGCTGTCTGTCTATCCAGTGTGTGGTGGCTGCAAACATCTTCCACAGTCCACACTGCCAGGAATGTTGCCAGTATTGGGCTGCCAATGTGCATAATGAGGAGCAAGGTACCATGGGTATAGGCCGGACAGGGTGGCCTGGCCAGGGTGCATCTGTACAGGGCATAGGGCAGTGACAGGCACATTGTAGTGCCCGACCACCACCTACACAGACAGGGTGACCTCAGTATATCCTGCTGAGAGATCACTCTCACCCTGACTGTGCAGTGACCACAGCATGGCTAGGCACTCCCATGGTGCTATCTAGTATTTCTCTCATGTGATAAATATGGGTTTCCTTTTGGGGCCCAGTCACTGATGTATCTGCTTGCTGTGTATGCTGACATCCCAGTTCTGGGTGCAAGCATCTCCACTGGGCACTAGCAGACTGTTTGCAGCTGGTAGGTGTTGTGATGGAGTGGCTTGCAGGGTGCAGTGGCTGATGGCTTGCACCAGGGGAAAATCAGATAGTGGTGGGGTGCAGCATACCATATCCAGGCCTAATGTCTGTTTGCTATTGTGTTATGGCTGTGTACAGACCTGCATTGACTGCCCTGTGGGGTGTCTGTTCCTCAGCAGGACTAGGGTTAAATGTTCCCCTCTACTGCCACCTTTGCAGGGAGGTAGACTGTGGATCTTTTGATAGGAGACCCTGTTTGCCACCCTAGCTCACACAGTAACACTGCTTTGGACCTGTGCCATGGCCTCTTTCAGCCATGGACGGTGCTGTGGACCTAGTGCTGGGCGCCTCACTGCACCCTCAGGGTGAGCACAGTACCCGCACAATGTGACGGTGTGTAGCTACTCTGTGCCAGTACAACACACGGTCAGTACCCCCTATCAGGCCGAGGTGCTGTGGGGGTGCACATGGTCAGTTCCCCCTACCAGGCCGAGGTGCTGTGGGGGTGCATTCCCCATGGTGTGTATCTGTGGACAGCTGATTTGCATGTGCAGTGCATCATGGGTGTGACTGGCACAATCCAACCCTGTGAAACTCCAGCACCTGCTCACAGGCTCTGATAAACCATAGGCCATCACACGTACATCTGTTAGCATAATGCATAGGTGCAAGACACCCTACAGAGTCTGTAATATAAGATGCCCACACTGGTAAAAACACACGTACCCACGCACGATTGTACGCACGCAGCTACGCACGGGGTTACGCACGTACCAACGCACGCAGCCTCGCACGCAACCTCACACGCACCAACGTACGTGGCTAGGCACACTCCGAGGGTGTGTTTCTGACACCAATACTCAACGTAAAGAAAAACATGCCTCCTCATTCCCTCTGTAATGTACATGGTGATGCCTGGGACAGCCTTCTGCGTTAGGCACACTGGGGACTCGAACCCATGCTGCCTGTAACAGCGGTCAGTACCGTAACCATTGTGCTACAGCTCTGTTTCAGTGCTTTGTGTCTGTACGTCTTCTTACGATTAACGCGCAGTAACGCGCCACCGCGCCCGGTAACGCTCGTTAATTTTTTGAACGCGCGTTAGTGGTGACGATGTACCGCCCATGTCCTTATTTGGGGTTTCTGTCACTACCGCGCCTCCTAACGCGAATTGCACTAACGCAGTTTAGTAAACATACCCCTTAAAGTATTATCTGCTTCCTGAATTTTTTAAAAATTAAACTTCATCATTAGAATATACTCAAAGGACCTTTGTCATCTTTGATGAAATGACTTTAGAAAGGATTGTTGTATCTGAGAAGACTGCTGAATTCTAGTGGTAACACCCATGATATCTCTTCATTCAGAAAAGATAAGAAATGGGTGCGTACAAAGCCTGATATAAGTCAAAATCTAAATATTTACAAAACATTCACTGATAAAGAGCGCGGGATCTGTAATTAAACTCATTTTCTTATCCCGTGTCTTCTCTGCTCTTCCTTTCTATTTCCTCAATACGTTTCTCGCATATGGACACCAAAGGACACATATTTGGTATTGATGCATCCATTAAATTAGCAGAGAGGTCAGGGTACATTTTTGTCCGATTAAATAAGAGGACCACATCTCTTTACATGCACAAGGACATTTTTGGTACACACTATAGGGCATGTTTACTAAGGGGCACACCAGTAATTCACATTTAAGCTGCAGATCTAGTGTGGGGGTCTGTACTTACTTTAGGGGGCACATTACTAATGCTCGGCATCATGCTAATTGGCATTCGGGTACCTAATGCCACCCACTGAATTGGCATTAAGTGCACCTATGCTAACGGGTTTTATTGGCAAATCAAATAAAGTTCTTTAATACATTCTACTCCTTGGTCTTTTCTACCACGTTCTTTGACTGTGTGCCTTATCTGATGTGGCTCCTTGCTTCCTGTTGGACGCATATTCTGCCCCTAACCTGTCCAGTCCCCACCCAATCAGCGCAGGATTTTTAGAGCAGGACCCTGCGTTATTAATGCACAGCAAACTCTGCACTAATGATTAGCGCAAGTGAGTAAACATTGCTCTGTGTCACTTGTAAAACTGACCCTTTCTGTTTGTTAATCCTTTTGACTTGATGAAACCAAAAAATGGTGCCCTATGGTCTAGATTCCAGTTACATTATGGCATGGACAGTATCGGCGGCCTCAAACTACTGCCCATATATGAAATAAGGAAAGTTTTGGTTTGACTTGGGGCAATTTCTCCAAATCAGTTTGGTTTGACAGTGATTGTGTGTTGCCTGTGTGTCTGAGACCTAAAGGAAAGAAAGGAGGGGCAGTCTGGAGTGGAATCCAAACATTCAGTTGATTTAGAGAGAATAATACAATGAAACCAATTGTAATATGGAATTAAAAGCAAACCTTAAACGACTTTTGCACTCCAAAAAAAGGCAGAGAGGGAGGCAACCTGCATGAAGTGGCAGGTACAACTCTAGCCACCTTACCAGGCAGACAAGATAGTAATTGACAGCAGATGAAGACCAGCATGGAACATGTTGCTATGATGGTATTTAGAATTAATTACAAAAAAAAAGAAAAAAAATCAAAGATGGACATAGAACATGCATAGTCCTTGGTTAGATGATCATCCTCTTAGTATTATGAGCACATAGGAAAAACCAGAACAGTAAAATGACAGTACCTATGGAACAGCATTTGGATTAAAACACACCATGCTTCACTTTTATTTGAAGAACAGAAACCTAACCAGACCCAAATTCAAAATAGCAAACAACTAACAAAAAAGTGTATCAAAGGACATATCATAAAATTATAAGGACCTCAAATAACAAGAGCTTATATAAAGCCAAATGGCCCTAAGAACATAAGATATGCCATACTGGGTCAGACCAAGGTCCATTAAGCACAGTATCCTGTTTCCAACAGTGGCCAATATAGGTCACAAGTACCTAGCAGTTTCGCCAAAAGACAGGTTCCACAATGCTTGTATTGGGGCAAGCAGTGGATTTCCCAGGTACTCTTTAATAATGTCCACCAGGAGGTACACTCAAAGGATCATCATAGGTCCGTTAAGTCATATAATTTTATAATTTTCTGAATTAATTCTCATATCCCCATAAAAAATGTGAAAGGTGAAGTAGAATCACTTTTACTTGAGACACAATGGGAAGAAATAAGAATTTGTTTAAATGAAAACGAACTTCAGAAATGTTGTAAAATACTTTTTTCCTCAAGTAACTTCCTCAACAAAAACAATAATGGTGCATGAGACCTACAAACCGCGTGCACCACACAAAAGGACTCCATACCCTGACGCTCTGCACTCGATCCAGCCAGCCATCTCCAGCAGGCCCCAAAGTACCAGTAAGCTCCGTGTCTCTGGAAGAGTCATCATAGGCCTCCTCGCTACACATACAGATTCTTCCCTGCCAGGCAGGCCCTCGCCAAAGGGCCCTTTGGCATGGCCCTTCGGCAGGGTCCAAGGCAGAGACCAAACAGAAAGGACCACATCCACGAGACCACCCACAAGGCCGCACCACGAAGCAAGACCTCCTCTTCTCCTGAGAAACCAACCACCCAGCGATCTCTGCATAACTCCAAGCCAAGCATACATGGAATTTCAGGAAAGGAACACCCCAAACAGCAGCACGTACTCTCAGACGTACGAAACTATGCTCCCTCTCTACGCAACCTTATACTATCTACTTGCACTCCTGCTGCTAGTCTTCACCTCCCACTCCTACACACTTCCTCCAAACCAATACCTAACATGCAGGATCCATACTCACTACCTCACAAATGGCCCCCACTGCCACATCAGACAATGGAATGTACAGCATCTCATAAATATGCCAATCCAAACTGAACACACATGAACAACCACAACTGTCATAACCACAACACACACACTGCAATGTGCACTCATCAACACACACACAGTAAAAAACAAAATCCCAGAGACCTCATCATTAAACATGACCTGGACATACTCTGCATAACTGAATCCTGGCTTTCTGAAACAGACACAGAATTGATTAACCAGCTCGCATCACATAGATAAAGCGTAGTTACTCACCTGTAACAGGTGATCTCCGGGAACAGCAGGAATTTAGTCTTCACATATGGGTATCGTCGGTACCAACGGAGCCTGCGCGGGAACGCCCCCCAGCATCCAATAGGAACGCTTTTGAGAGCATCCCTCAGCACATGCGCGCTGCCTTCCCGCCTTTCCAACTGTCCCTCTTCAGTTAAGTTTGTAGCTGAGTGAAAGGATAGAGGGAGAGAGGAAAGAGACAGAGAGATAGAGAGACAACTCCTAGGGGAAGTGGGTGGGTTGTGAAGACTAAATTCCTGCTGTTCCCGGAGATCACCTGTTACAGGTGAGTAACTACGCTATCTCCAGGAACAAGCAGGAATGTAGTCTTCACATATGGGGACTCCCTAGCTGAAGATGCCAGGGAGATAGCCCCAGGAAGCTGCCACCTATAGTAAGGTGGGCCATGCTTCCTCCCATGGATCTCTGGCATCCCACCAGGGTTGGTGGGTAGTTGAATTAAGTCCGAAAGAGATTTTGAAGAACAGCTTGGCCAAAGAAGGCATCCCAACGGGAGGCTTTATCTAGGCAGTAGTGGGCTGTAAAGGTGTGTACCTTTACAGGTGGTTGTTTGACATATGTCATCAATAGACACAGAGTGAAGGTTAGCCATAGAGGCTGCCATGGCTCTTACATTATGAGCTGTGACATGGCCTTGAAGAGGAAGACTCTTACTCTCATAAGCAAAGGATATGCACTGTGCAATCCATTTGTATAGAGTTCTCTTGGAGACTGGAAGTCACAAATGACTAGAATCAAAAGCAACAAAAAGTTGAGAAGACTTTTTATGTTGCTGTGTTCTTTGTAGGTAAAAAGTCAAGGTTCTTTTACAGTCCAAAGTATTAAGGTTCTTTCTGCATTAGAGGCATGAGACCTCGGAAAGAATACAGGAAGATAAATCGATTGATTTAAATGAAAAGGCGAAACCACCTTTGGCATAAAGTGTGGATGAGTTCTGAGAACAACCTTATCATGGTGAAACCTAGTATAAGGAGGATCAGCCACTAAAGCTTGCAATTCACTAATGCGACGTGCAGAGGTGATTGCAATGGAGATGACCTTCCAGGACAAAAGCTTTAGGGTTGTAGTGGCTAAAGGTTCAAAAGGCGGTTTCATGAGCTGCCCGAGAACTAGGTTTAAATCCCATGCCACAGGTGGTGGCCTGATGGGAAGCTTTGTTAATAGAAGACCTCTCATAAATCTTGACACGAGTGGATGAGAGGAAATTGGTTGTCCATTTAGAGGCTTATAGGAAGCTGCAATTGCACTAAGATGGACTCTTACTGAATTTATTTATTTATTTATTTTTATTTAGCAAGCATTTGTAGCCCGCTCCTTCCAGCGATCAGAAGCGGGTAGGATTACTATTGTGAAACTGCCGAATCAAGGCAGGTACAAATTTTGTTTACATACAGATTGTCAGAAAAGCACATCATACAGAGTTAACACTTCTTAGCTATGGGGGAGTTCATTTACATATATACATAAATACATATATACAGGATAATCTTCTTGGACACAGTGGTCAGGGGCTGCTCCATCTGTGGGTTTAGTTCAGGTTGAAATGTGATTGGAAAATGTGCGTTTTGAGTTTCTTTCTGAAGTCTAGAAGGTCATTGCTAGCTTGTAGTTCTGGTGGGAGTTGGTTCCACAGTGTTGGCGCCGCATATGAGAAAGCCCTGTGGCTGGTGTTAGCTTTGGCAGATCTTATATCTGTTGGAGTGTGAAGGATGTTGGAATTGTGGGTTCTTCTGTTTCGGGTAGGAGGTTGCAATCTTACTAGGTTGTTGAGGAAGGAAGGTGCTAAGTTGTGGATGAGTTTGAAGGTGGTTGTTAGTATTTTGTATTTTGTGCGAGCTGTTATGGGTAGCCAGTGTAATTGAATTAGTACTGGTGTGATGTGGTCACTTAGATTTTTCTTCATTATGACCCTGGCAGCTACATTTTGTGCCATCTGTAATATGTTTAGGTTTTTTTTAGGTAAACCTTGTAGGATGGCGTTGCAGTAGTCAAAATGTGGCATGATGAGTGCTTGGGCCACTGTTCTGAAGTCTTGGGGATCAATAATATTCCGAATGGGTTGGAGCACTCTAAGCTTGTGGAAAACTGCTCTGTTGGTCTTTCGGAGGTGTTTTTCCATCTTTAGGTCACAGTCAAATGTGACTCCTAGATACTTTATTTCTTTTTTTGTTTGGTAAGTGTTGTTACATAGTGTTATTGATGTGGGAGGGTCAAAATTCGGTTCTTTGGAGATATACATTACTTCGGGTTTTTTGTGATTAATTGACATACTACTTTGTTGTAACCAGTCTTGCATCTCTCCGATACATGTCTCCAGTGGGTTGTAGTCTGGGTTTTTAGTGTCTAGTTGTGTGTATAGCATGATATCATCGGCATAGATGTGGTAATTAATTTCGTGCCGTGAGAAAATTTTGCATAGTGGCTGCATATATATGTTAAACAGAAGTGCTGAGAGAGCAGAGCCTTGGGGGATTCCCTGTGTTTGTGAGAAAGATTCTGCTTTTTCTCCGTTGAATTGAACCTGTTGTGTTCGATTTGAGATGTAGGATGAGAACCATTTTAGTGGGGTTCCTGTTATTCCTATTGATTTTATCCTATTTATGAGGGTCCCATGATTAACTGTATCAAAGGCAGCTGAGATGTCAATGAATACAAGAATGTACATTTTCTTTTTGTTTTCAAGGCCCTTTAGGAGGTTGTTAAGTAGAACTAGTAACAGGGTTTCAACTCCATGATGTTGCCTGAAGCCATATTGCTGGTCATCAAGAGGAGCACTGTCAGTCAGATGGTCTTGGAGTTGTAGAAGGACCGTTTTTTCTATGATCTTTGCCAGGAATGGGATACTTGATATGGGACGGTAGGAGGCTGGGTCTTCTCTGTTGAGTGTAGTGTTTTTTAGGATCTGTCTAATGACTGATTTCTTTAGTTCTGAGGGCATGATTCCTTGTTGTAGGGATAGGTTAACTATGTGTGTTATGTGAGGTGCTATGTCTTGTTTCACTGCCTTGATCCAGGATGCAGGACAGGGATCTAGTGGGGAGGTGGTGCTTTTCAGGCTTGTGACAATGGCTGTGATTTGCTTGGTTCCTATTTTGTGGAAGTGCTCCCATAACTGGTTTTGCGTTGTGTTGTTCTCACTTCTGATTTGCGGTGTTGGTGGGGGGGTGGAGGACCAGGGGCCGTCAGTTTGGTCGCGTAGTGGTTTGCCAGTGTTTGGACCTTGATGGATTTGTTGAGGTTGGCATTTTGGTCGGTTTTGGTTAGTGATTTGACTAGTTCAAATAACTCTCGTGGGCGATTGATTGCCTTGTTTAGGATGTTGGTGTGATGTAATTTTTTTGCATTGTTCACGTCGTCTTTGTATTTTGCGAGATGGGCCATGTATTTAGTTTTGAGATCGGAGGATTTGGTTTGTCTCCATTTTCTCTCTATTTTACGGAGCTCCCTTTTTGATTTTATTAGAGTTCCTGTGTACCAGGGTTCCGAGTTGATCTTATGTGGGTTTGATGTGTGTTTCAGAGTTGGGTTAGATGTATTTTGGATGTGTGTGTTCCATCTGTTAGTTAGTTCGTCTAGGTCTGTGGATTCTAGGTTTATGTGGGATGCAATGGTGCTTATGAGGTGTTCCTCGTTGAGTTTGCTGAATTTCCTAATGGGGTTGGTCATTCTCATCTCCTTTGAGTTTTTGGGTTGGCACTGTAGTTTAAGTTTACAGTTGATTTGGTGGTGGTCTGACCATGGTACTTGAGTTATGTTTATTATAGGTGGTTCATTGCTTTGTTGTGGATTTCTGGGTATGAAAATCATATCTAGGATGTTTCCTCTATCGTGTGTGGGGTTGCTTATTATTTGTTGGAAACCCAATTGGTCGATGGCTTCATAGAAGGAGTCCGTGTGGGACGGAGGAATTGATGCTAGGTTCAAATCTCCGAGGATGATCTGGAATTTTTTGCTTTGTGTGGATGTGATGGTTTCTAGTGCTGTGGCTAGTGTTTCGTGCTGTGGTGAGGGAGGTCGATAGATTAGGCAGATGGATAATGCCATGCTCTCGACTTTAAGTAGGTCAAGATCTGGATTTGTGACCATAGATGTGGTTGTGAGTTGAAGGCTGGTTTTGGCTGCTATAAGGACTCCGCCTCCTCTTCTGTTGATGCGTGGGCAGTTGTATAGTTGGTATCCGGGCTTCTGTATTTGGTTCATTGTTGCAGAGTCTGAGTCAGTGAGCCATGTTTCTGTTATGCATAGGATATCTGGTTGTTCGTCAGTTAGAATGTTGTGGATAATATGCGTTTTATTCCTTATTGACCTAGCATTAATAAGGATAATGTTACATGTGTGATGTTCTTGGTGTGTGGTTCGTGTGAATTGTATTTGAGATCCAATAGTGTTCTTTGCTTTGGTTTTAGGGTGTTTTTGAGATTTGTTCCCTTTGATATGGGTGTGTCGTTGGGGTAATTTACTTGGTGTTTGTGTGGTGGTGATAGGATTTAAGTTGTATTGATGCAGGATGGGTAATGGAGGGGGGGGGGGTGGAGAAGGTAGATTGGTGTATATAGTAGAGGAATGCAGTATTGTGAGTGTGGGATGGTTCTATATGAAGATGTTAGTATACACATGCACAAAATCAGGAAGGTGTGAGCAGGCTCCATTTTATGTCTGCCAGACCAGACCAGAATTTGATAAATGAAGTAGATACTTTAGTATTGATTCCAAAGGTATCATAAGGGGGATTAACCCTTTCTGTGAACACCATATAGTAAAACGTTTTCACTTGAAGGCGTAAGAGCGTCTTGTGGAAGGTTTTCTAGAAACTTGAAGGATATCCTTTACCTGTTAGGAAAGATTGAGGTCCTGAAGGTCTAAGCTTTCAGCAACCAGGCCCTGAGATGAAGGGACTGGGGATTCGGGTGCCATAGCATCCCGTTCTCTTGGGAGAGGAGATCTGGAGCATAGGCTAACTCCAGAGGTTCAGCTTGAGAGAGATGTAGAAGCAGAGGATACCACATATGGCGTGGCCAACGTGGCGCTATGAGGATCATACGACCTCTGTCTCTCTGAACCTTGAAGAGTGTTTTGGGGATGAGGGGAATGGGTGGGAAGGCATAGAGGAAGTCGTGACCCCAGTGAAGAAGGAATGCATCCCTTGCCTGGCAATTCTGAGCCAGAATCCTGGAACAGAACAGGAGAAGTTTGGCATTCAGTGGACTTGCAAATAGGTCTATGTCTGGGGTTCCCCAGATCTGAAATATCTTGGCCACCTGGTCTAGGTGGAGAGACCATTCGTGAGGCAGCAGTACTCGGCTGAGTTTGTCTGCCCAAAGGTTTTGAATGCCTGGAAGATATACCACGAGAAAGTGCTGGCAAGGGCCCATAGTCGTAAATCTTCGTTGCATGATGACAGAGAGCCTGTTCCCCCCTGCTTGTTCACGTAGAACATAGCTACTTGATTGTCCATTTGGACTAGGACTGTCTTGTAGCTGAGCTGGGCATGGAATACTCGTAGAGCTAGATAGATTACTCTGAGTTCCAGGAGGTTTATGTGAAGACAAGCCTCCTGTGGAGTCCAGGTACCTTGGGTAGAGAGATGATGCAGGTGTGCTCCCCATCCCACCTGTGATGCATCTGTTGTTAGGGTCGCCTGGAATAAGGGTTGCTGGAAAGCAGACCCCCACTAGAAGATTTTCCAGTGATTGCCACCATTGTAGGGACAAGATCAGTCGTTGTGAGTTTGATATCTTGCCCAACAGATGTCCTGTGGCCTGTGTCCACTGTGTGGATAGGGTCCACTGGGCTGCTCGCATATGAAGGCGAGCGTAGGGAACCACATGAACCGTGGATGCCATATGTCCCAATACTTGTAGTAGTTCTCGAGCAGTTAGGTAGGACTTTACTGCTGCTTGAGAAGCTAGTTGCATTATACGAAGACAGCGGGGTTGTGGGAGAAAAGCCCTTGACTGTCTGGTATCTAGACGAGCTCCTATGAACTCTAGGGACTGAGACGGAGCAAGTTGGGATTTTGGGAGGTTTATGACCAATCCCAAGTATTGAAGGATTCACATTGTGCGAGACAGTGCAGAGATGGCTTCTGGAAACATGGGGGCTCGAATGAGCCAGTTGTCCAAGTAAGGAAAGACGAAAATCCCTAGGGTTCGCAGAAATGCAGCTACTACTGCCATGCATTTCGTGAACACTCTTGGTGCCGAAGCCAGACCAAAGGGAAGAACCCTGTATTGGAAATGTTTTCCCTTGAAAAGGAATCGCAAGAATTTCCTGTGATCTGGATGGATCAGAATGTGAGTATATGCATCCATTAGATCTAGAGAACAACGCCAATCCTGACTTTGAAGGTATGGCAGAAGAGTTCCCAGAGAAATCATTTTGAACTTTTCTCGGAACAGATATTTGTTCAATTCTCTGAGGTCTAGAATGGGTCTGTGCCCTCCTGTTTTCTTTGGAATAACAAAATAGGGGGAGTAGAACCCTGCACCCTGTTGAAGAATGGGCACCTCCTCTATTGCTCCTTGAGCAAGGAGTATTGAGACCTCTTTATCCAGTAGATTGCCTGAAGAGGTTTGGGAATTGAACTGTCTTACGATTGTAGGAGGGGGCATACTGTGAAAATGAAGCTTGTACCCCTCTCCCACAATGGACAGAGTCCAGTTTTCTGCTGTTATTTGGTGCCATCTGTTGGCAAAATGACACAACCTGCCTGGAATGTTTAGGGGTTCTGGACCTTTCAGAGGCAGGAAGACTAAGTTCTCTATGAAGGAGTCAAAGCCCTTGAGGGGGCTGGGCCTGTGGAGCTGGTTGAGCTCTAAGGCCTTTTGGCTTCTTTTGTCTGGATTGTTGTTGTTGACCCTTCTGGGCAACTTGACCCTGAGCTTGCCCTTGCTGGGTATAGGATGGATAAAACTTCCTCTTTTTTCTGAAAAAGGGTTTTTTATAGGGGTTCTTTTTGGCTGTAGTGGCTGTAGATTTTGACAATCTATCTAAAGTGATATTGTCAGCATCTATCTCATTAGCCTTCTCCTGCCAATTCTTGCCAAAGAGGTTTTCTCCTGTGCAAGGGATGTTTCCCAATTTATCCTGTACCCAAATCTCCAAGTCTGATGCCTGAAGCCAGGCAATCCAATGTGCACCAATGGTAATAGCAGAGCTTCTGCTGATGCATTCAAAGCATTCAAAGGCTGCACGGTTTACAAACTTGGAGACATCTTGAGCATGCTTGACAAGAGTAAGAAAGTCCTGTCGTTTGTCCTCAGGGAGAAGGGGGCTCATAAGCTCCAAATCTCCTGTGACCTCTTTGAGGAACATTCCCATATATAAAATATATGAGCTGATCCTAGCTGAAAGCATGGAAGCCTGAAAAGTTTGACGCCCAAAAGCGTCACGAGTCCTGCATTCATGACCTGGAGGATTGGATGCATGTCTCTTTGCACTTTTCATCCTACTCATGGCTGACTCCACTACCATTGAATGGTGTGGCAGCTGAGTCTTTTGAAAACCAGGACATGGTGGAACCCGATACATGGTATCGAGTCTCCTAGAATGAGGAGATGTGTTCAAAGGTGTCTTCCACATTCTGAGCATCAAATCATGAAGAATTTCATGAATGGGCAGAGTGGCTGCCTCCTTGGGAGCCTTAGGGTATTGGAGAATTTCCAATTCCTTTGCTCTAGGTACTTTTTCAAGAGCTACCGTGATTGAAAGGCCTTGGGCCACATCATGAATAAAATCCTGAAAAGACATGTCTTCCGGAGGAGACATTCTGCGTTGGGGAGAAGCAGAGTCTTCCGGGAGAAACACTCTGGTACCGGCAGAAGTATCAGAGTCATCGGAATCGGAGGATTCGAAATATCTCTGATCCCGATGTTATGCAAAGCACGGTCTCGGTATCGATCAAAGTCAGTACCGAATTGGTCCGGTACCGATCTGTCGATGCCAGAAAAAGTCAGCATGGCAAGTATTCCCACCGGGGCCGGTACCGTCGGTGCTGGTACCCTTGAACCATCGATGTCAACGGTACCGCAGCTGTAAGGAGAGCTGCAAGACTGCGTTTGATAATGAGGAATCTCTGGTCTATCGATGCTGCCGATGCCTGGGTATCGGTACCGGTAAAAGCGGCCGGAACCCCTGAGCATGGCACCAGTAGTTCTGCCGAGGTCGAAGCCTCGAGAATATCCTGGAACCCTGTTGATGCTTTGGAGGTGGAAGCCTCCTGCCGGGGCTGTTTTGTCGGTGTAGTTTCCTCAAGGGCAATGCCAACGGCCTCTCGATGCTTTGAAGGAGAGCTACCCTTTGAGGACCGGCTCTTATGTTTAGTTATCTGAGATCCATGGGAGGAAGACGAGGCTCTTGAAGACGTCGATGCAATGGATCTGGTATCTGAAGAAAAGAGGGTACCGAGCTTTGCAGCTCGGTTCTGTCTTCCTCTTTTAGTCATCCCCATATAGGAGGAACACTCAGATGGAGAATGGTCAGGGCCTAAACATTTTAGACACCAGTCATGGGTGTCGGTGACGGAGATGGTACCGCCACATTTAGTACATTTTTTAAAACCACTAGCTGGTTTTTCCATCTTTTGGGAAAAATGGGGCCTAATGCCCAAAATTGCGCCTAGCACCAAAAGAAAAAGTTTCTGAAGAGAAACAGTTCAAAAATAGATATATAGGGTTTTTTTTTTAAAAAGAAGAAAGAAGGAACCGGCAGTACCGGTAGGTGTCGCGCGGAGGCAGGCACGACCACAAGAAAACAAGTTTAAAGAAGAAATTTTCTGTGGTGACAGGGTATGTGTCCTGTTGGCTCCGCGGAAAACGAAGAACTGATGAGGGGCAGTTGGAAAGGCGTGAAGGCAGCACGCATGTGCTGAGGGATGCTCCCAAAAGCGTTCCTATTGGACGCTGGGGAGCATTCCCGCGCAGGCTCCGTCGGTACCGACGACACCCATATGTGAAGACTACATTACTGCTTGTTCCTGGAGATACTTCTTTCACTGTCTAAGATCACAACAATGAGGAGGAGGGGTATTCATGCTAACCAAATCTTACCTCCACTACCATAAACAAGCTGCAGAGAGCATGGATGAAACAGAGACTCTCACCATAACAAACAACTTGTCTGGCCAATAGATCTCTGTCCACCTCTGCCACAGACCTCTCAAACCTTCTGGAAACTGCTCCTACTAGGTGACTTCAACCTCCCTTCCGTACAACCCAAACACGCTGCCTCCTTCCATTATGGCCATGGATTTCTCACAGATTACCAAACACTCACACATGACAAAGGCAACACACGTGACCTAATCTTCATCAGCAACCAAACAATCCATACAAAACACTCACATTCAGTCCAAACCCGCGCAATACCATGGTCAGACCATAGTCTAATAAGCTTCTCTCTTCCACTCAACGCATCATTCAACCCCACAACACACCAACAAACCAAGAGGCGATTCAAGCAATTCAACAAAGAAGACTTCCTTGGCACCGCTCTCCCCCAACTACACCAACTCCAATGACCTTGAGATGCTCATAACCAACTGGAATCACATCATTAGAAAAGCAGCAACTACAACAACTAAGAGAGGAGCCAAGATGACCACACACAGTGTGTGAAAGTTTGCACATGATTTGCCTATGGGGAAGCGGAATGCTAAAGCGGTTAAGCTGCCCTTGGCTACCGCTGTGTCTTCTGTGTATTTACCTAAAGATCCACTTGATGCCTTTTTTGTCACGTGCAACATAACAACCGATGGCTGTAGGAGTGGTGTTGAGCCCAGTTGATAGGATGCCGGAGAGAGAGGACTTGGCATCCTCTTCGGGCATACATCTCACCCCTCCAGAAGTGCCCTCTAAGGACAGCAGATGCAGTTGAGCTTCTGTGGAGCCCGGGTCCTACAGGCATCTCCATTGGTGCATCGGTAGACGTTCGGGGGTAGATTCAAGGAAGTGTTAGAGTTCCATGGTCCGAAGATTTGGCTGTGCAGCAAGTTGGAATGCCAGAGCAGCAGAGTATGGTAGGGACTACAATTGATTCTTTCCTTCCAAGACCGGATCAGATTACCCTCAGATCCATTTGGAATGCTATTAGGCAGCTCAGTGAAGTGATTCTTCCGCAATTTCAGTCTTTGGATACTCAACTTCAAGCAACTCAGGCAGACTGTACTAGGAACAAGAGTGAAATTTTCAAATTGCCGGTATCTGATAATGAGGTTACAATTCGAGTTGAGCAGATGGAAAATTGTATTCAAGGTGAGATGAAAGAATCAACATATTTAAAGGCACAACTGGAGCATCTGGAGAATGTTTCTAGATTAGCAAACTTACGGTTGATTAATTTTCCTAAATCTTAATTTACCTTAGCTAAGGACATGTTTAAATGCTACTTGATAGAGGTTCTAGATGTGCCCACCAGTGACTTAAGGTTTACTATTTACACCCTGGGAAGAAAGTTTTCCCCGGGGTTGAAGGGACGTATATAGCAATTTGATGAACTGAATGTTTCTACTATTTTAGAGAGTTTAATTTCTGACAATGTTGCTCCAGCATGTTGTTTAGTACAATGTTGTTTAGTACAATTTGCCTCGTCTTCTGACAGGGAGTGGTTCTTGAAAATGGTTTTTAGGAAAAGAAATGTGAGTTTTTGAGGGCTTCTGGTTAGGGCCTTTTTGGACCTGGCTTATGAAACCCAGCTTCGCAGAAAGGAATTTCTCCTTCTCCGGCCTAGGGGATCCCTGCTGGGGGCATTATTTTTTCTAAAATTTTCCTGCAAGTGTTTGATTAAATATCTTTCATATTCTTATGTCTTTCTATACCTAGCACAGCTTCTTTTTTTTCTAAATGTTCACCCAGTTTCTAGCTCTCCTGGAAGAGGGCCTGCGCTGCCGTAATGTATATGTTGGTTGTATAACACTGTCTTTATTGATTTTCCTCTAAATTTATTCACCCAATACTCCTTGTTTTCTTACAAGTGATTTGGCTATGCCTGATTTTCATTGTAAAGTGCATAAATTAAAAAAAAACAAAAACAAACCCTACAACCACCACCTCACTAATCTCCAAAAGTTCAAAACTCAACTGCGAAGACTCAAACAGAAATGGGGAAATACTGACCGCAACCAGTACTTGAAACTACTGGATGAATACCATGATGTAACCGACAATGCAAAGCAAACATACCATACCAACTCAATAGATCACTACATCGACCACGAGAATTCTTTGACCTCATAAAACACCTCATGAAGTCCCCAACCAGCACCACTCCAGACACTGCCATCAGCCCCCAGCATCTAGCTAGCTACTACAAACAACTCCTCCTTCACCCTCTACAACCACTCAACCACACCCCACCCCATGCCCCCCCTACTGACGCATGGTCATCCTTTGACTCCATCAGCAATGACAACAGAGAATCCATTATCACATCTCTCAACATAACTACATCCCCCCTCGATCCGTGCCCAGTAAGCTGGATCAAAGCAGCCAAGTCAGAGCTCAGCCCCATACTTACAAACATCACCCACACATCACTACACCAAGGACACATGGACGACAGCCTCAAAATATCCTCCATATAGCCCACTCTAAAGAAGTCCAACCTTGACCCCAAGGATCCAGCATCATACAGACTGATTGCCAGCATTTCCTTCATGGCAAAGATCATAGAAAAAAAACATCTACCAACAGCTTCAAGACCACATTGATAAACAAGCTCCTCTAGATCCCCCATGGATTTCGGCCCCACCACAGAATGGAAACATTACTCATCTCCCTTATGAACACACTAATAAAAGGAACCCAAAACACACAACAAGGATACCTCCTGATCTTCCTGGATATCTCAGCCGCATTCGACACAGTCAACCACACCATATTCCTCCAATGACGATAAGACCGCAGAATCCAAAACACTGTACTAGAATGGTTCCAATCCTATGTGACTAAGAGAACAAGTAAAGACAGAATCACCACATCCATTCCCTAACCCCAAATGCAAGGCGTACCACAAGGGTCCATCCTATCCTCATTCCTTTTCAACATCTACCTCCAACCACTGTGCACAACCATCAATTTAAACAACATCCACTACCACATCTACGCAGACAACATTATGCTGTACGCACCATTCAACACAAAACAACCTGAGAACACAAAACTTCTCCACTGCTTCATCGAAGTTTCACAATGGCTTGCTTCAAACTACCTATCCATCAACCACAAAAAGACAGAAGCATAATTTCCTACCAAAGACGACACATTCTCACCCCTAACTTCCATAATCTTAAATGCACTCAAGTAAAAGTTCAATCAGAAGTGAAATACTTTGGAATTACCCTGGACCAACACCTCACCTTCAAACCACAAGTGAAGAGCACCACTAGAGCAACATAACATAAGATCCGAACCCTACAACTGCGCCCGATCATGGAACCACCAGCCTTCTGTTCAGTACTTCAGGCAATAATCTTCCCACACATCGACTACTGCAACTCTATCCACCAAGGACTACCACAATCCACCCTGTTACCCCTACACACAACCCTTCGTAAGATAGCACAAATCTTGTAAGTAGCATTAAAACACGATCACATCACAACCCATCCTAAAACAGCTACACTGACTCCCATTAAACAGCCGCATCAAATACAAAATCCTCATGTTAACCTACAAGACCATCCATCACCATGCCTTCTCCCATCTACAAATCTTGCTCCAAAGATTTCAGTCCAACAGAGCCAGAAGACAATCCACCAAGAACACCCTCATCGTCCCCCATAAAAAAACAAAGATCAACCAGGAAGCATGTGCAAGATCCTTTGAACTTTGCACACCAAAAATCTGGAACTCACTCCCCAACAAAATCAGAAATGCAACAGAACTCCACACCTACCGAAAACACCTGCAAACCCATCTATTCACTGAACATTTCGGCCCGTCACATAGACCCTCTCCCAGTTTCACATGTTTATAAGTTATGATTTCATGTAATCAACCCAGCCTCTTGTTATATGTACATCGCTTTGACCCGGTGAAAAGCGGTATATATGTATAGCTAAATAAATAAATAAATAAATAAATAATGGTGAGTCTCACAGTTAATGTTTTTTTTTAAAGGCTAATTATGTTCCTGTTCTTTAATAGATGCACACTGATAGGAATTTCCAATTTTCAGGCAGTTTATTATGAGTCATATGAACTCTATACAAGTTTATTTCTTATAGAGATATGTAGAAAATATGTGATTGATCATTCAGGTGAATTTATGCCCAGTCCAAGTTCAATGGAATTTTCTAGTTTTCACTAGATTGCTGAGGAAATGTGTCAAATTACCCTACCAAAGATGGTAAAACATCAAACAAAGTTCTTGAAGATTAGCTATAGATTTGATGATCTGTGGGAATCTGCATTAACCTACCTGCTGAAGTCTCCCTAAATTTCAACACTCCCGTTATCATTTTGCAAATCTTGTTCTAAGTAGTACACAAATCTCTTTTAAAATTTTTTAAAATTTCACATTTCCATTGTGTTGTATCATTGGTCCTTTGGTTTTCATTGATGATGCTTATGACTGCCAATCAGGTCCAGTTACCAGGGCAACCCAATAATGGTTCTTAAATTCCTTGTCTTTAGATGAAATGTATTCAGATACATCTAATGCATAGTCATTGTGGATATCCTGAAAACTAGAGCTGGTTAGGGGATACGCGGAATGAAGATGAGAATCAGTGCCGTGGATAACGACACATGGTAATAATCTGTTTGAAATACATAGTTAAGAAGACCAGCCTTTATTTAGCTCTCTCTAATTATGTCCTTATAGCAAAAACGGATATCCTGTTGAAGAGAACCCTAACATTACTGCACTATGCAAAAGTTTTATAAGACATTGACATAAACTAAGGCTGGAATATGCCACGAAGGTCAAGGATCTTGGTGTCTCAGTGTACACTCTTACGAATTACAAGGGATGTGCTCACTACGTTCTCTTTCCTTCTTAAAATGCTATGAAGCTTTTCCAGAGAATAGATGTTTCCAAATTTAAGCCTTCTTACTTTACAGGATTAAGAAATAAATTCATATTTCTGCAATAATGTTAGTATATGTGAGAATTGTATAGGAAAGCCAACAACATAGTGCCAAAAGCTGCTTGACCAATTGGCCTTTTTTTTTAAACATATTGTATTAACCGTTAAAGATCAAGAACGAACAGGCTCAGCCAAGAAACAAATACAGCATGACTCACAGCTTCACGAGAAACTGCTAAAAAATAGCCTCCCAAAAATCCAGATGTTCTTAACCAACTGTTTAAACCAGATTTTTATTGTTTTCTTGAATCTGATAATTCTATTCTTCTAATTAACAGTGAATGCATGTGCTAGTGAATTGTTAATGGAGGAGAGAGCTATAAAATAAAGCAATTAGAAGTATAATTTTATTTAGCAAGACTTATCCGAAACTTGATTTGAAGCAATACACGTTTCTTATTTTTAAAGATTTATTATAAAGTTCTTGAGGAATAGTATTTGATCTGTTGGCAGTAAACATCCGCTGCAAATCCCTGTCTAGGTCACGGTGAAAAATAGGTAACATTTAGTACTTAGGCCCCTAAGTTTTCAACCATTTTGAGTCCATAGGAAAATGTTTAGTACACAGGACCTTTAACAGTACAAATCTCAACAGATGAATGCTATAGAATAGTTCCAATTTGGAAACGCATATGGCCATAATTACTTATTTCAATTAGTACAATATAAACAGCCTTTCCGAAGAGGCTTCATCGCATTCTTCATGGACAAAATTTATTTATTTTTATTTAGACAGATTTGTATGCCACCTGGAGTGGAGGAGTAGCCTAGTGGTTAGAACACTGGCTTGGTAACCAAGCAACCAGGGTTTGATTCCCACTAGCACTCCTTGTGGCCTTGGGCAAGTCACTTAACCCTCCATTGCCTCGGAAGAAAGGCCTGGCAATCTACTTCCGGTGACACTGCCAAGAAAACCCAGGAGCTTCTGGGTTGCCAGGAGTCAGGACTGACTCAAAGGCACACATTGCATTTTTGTATGCCACCTTATCCTTCAATCAAGGTGGTCACGTCACGTCACATCACAATTAGAGGGTTACATTTAACATTAGGGTACTTTTAAACATTTAGTCAGTACAATTACTTAACAACATTTAGACAGTACAATTGGAGGGTAACATTTAACATGAGGGTATTTAATAACGTATTATATTAATTTTGTGTGTGTAGATAGGATGAGTGCGTGCCTAGTTGGCGGAGGTGGTTGTATTTCTGTTTGTGTAGGGGATGTTGTCTGGATAGTCATATGTTTCTATAAATAACAGTGTTTTGAGGTCTTTGCGGAAATCTTTAAGTAGGAAGGAGAATGTCACGAACCTTTTAGGATGAGATAGAATAATTAGAGGATGTACAAGGTAGATTTTGTAAGTAATACCTAGTACACAGATTTCTTCTGTCTTCTTGTCTTTTTAAGCAATCATGCTGCTTTCAGGATTATGTCTTTTGTGGGCACTGTAGCTCAGGCTATGAGAGTAGTACAGCAACATTAGTTATGAGAAAGGAAAGGTCAAAGCAGCATGGTCAGACTTCTTGCTCTTACGTATATGTTTATAAACGGTGGTAGAGGATTCTGTGCAATATCGGAGCCACGGCCCCATTGATTACCGCCATTTAGTAAACATACCTCTTAGATTTTTGAATGCACAAAAGAGTTAAAATAACTGTCTAAAGGAATCCCTATAAGCTGCAGTTATCAGACAACTAACAATTTACAAATCTCATTTCTTTCCATATTAACAAAATTCTCCCTCTCTTGTTTGGCTACGTTTTTGTACTTTTTGCAAGTTATACATATTTTATTGGATGTGCTGCTATCCTGAAGTTGTGAAGATAAACCTGAAAACCAGGATAAGGTATGCAATAGATTACATGTTTTATATATATATATATATATATATATATATATATATATATATATATATATATATATATATATATATACACTGTATATTGTGCTACCTAAGCCTGAAGTTGTTCTTGCATTTGAGTCGTTTATACCATTTAAAGTCCAAGTTTTCAGAGGTTGTCTAGGTACAATGAGAGATGACCAGGTCTGGACTATCACAATGTGCAGAATATATTAAAAAAGACTCGAATACGGAGCCAGTAAGGGCCCAGGAAATGCACATGTAGTTGGTGGCAAGTACGGTGGGGCACACATTTTACAAAGAAACCTTTCAAACAAAGAGCAGGCTCACTTGGGCTCCGAAAACTTAAAAAGCAGCATTTACATGTGTCAGCAGCTGATTCTGCTACCTGCGCAGCTAAGTGCCATCATTACACCCCTCCGTGCTTGATTCTACAAATCAGGACATCCAGGTAATGTGCCCTTGTAACTCCTTCCACACTGCTTCTCATGACGAAAAATGTGATACTGCAGCACCCCTCCCCCCCCCCCCACCAGCAGCAGTAGCAGCATGGGAAGAGGACCCCCACATTGCTCTGTGAAGGGGGAGCCAATTAAGGAGCCCAGCTCCAAAACTGAAATTTGTGTGCTTTTTGAGGTAGTTTTACATTGGAAAGCTAACTGCAATTGCCCCTTCTGTCACTCCTTCAAAGCCTAAGTCCAAACAAGCACTTGGGTAACGTTCACAACTCGGAGCAAGTGTAAAATCCAACTGGCGCATTCTTTAGGCAGGTACTGCCATTACAAACTAGAAAATACAGGCAGACTTTTCAGGGCCACCCAAACAATGCCCCCTTCAAAACTGAACATGTCATAGATATACACATGTAAGTAGCAGCATTTCTAAATTTGCTTCTTACACATGTAAGGCCATTTATAACTGAAAATGCTACAAAACCCTTCTAAAATTACCTCCTTAGTTGTTTAACAAGTACATGGAAGCATTGTCAATGATCAGTGTTTCAGGATCATCATACATCAAACCTGTATCTGCATCCTCGTGGTCTGCAAGCAAGAATTCTACATGCCGGCGGACAAGACGTGGCCTGCACAGAGATTACACTTGATGATATGAAATGGACGTTGCATTCCCTGATGGCTCAAGTGTGCTCCAAGGAAAGCTAGAAGGTTGTACAGTTAACTCCCAGGATGTAACTCTAAACCATACAACCTACTACCTCAACCCGGATGCACACAGTTTCCAGCGATGTCCAGGGTCTCTCTTCAGGTCTTCCAACATGGCAGAAATGAGTTCACAAGCTCTCTGTTTTGACTACTCGACTCAAGATATCACACACCACTTTAGGTGCACCTAAAATATGCAGTGTTTAGATTTGCCTTTATTTTCAAATATATAGATTTATCCCATAGTTACTTCTATGTTTTATTTCCTAGCCAAAAAGCCTTGCTGGCAAACTCAAGATTTCCTCTATAAAGTGACATTTTGATAAAGGAATCGTATAAATATAGCAATTAATTGTGCCACCGTAATTTGTTTTGACCTTGTTCTGCTGGGATAAAGAAATGTATCACTCCCCATACCAAGTTAAAAAAAAAAGGCTACGGCATATGTTATAATTCATGCTTGCTAATTGATAAAAATTCCATGTCCACATTCATAAGGCACAGCATTTCAATGTAATATTAACCTAAATTTAATTAAAACAGTTAACACAACATTTTTTAAAAATCCAACTTAAAACTAACTTTCTTTTAATGTTGCTAACAATAATACAAACAATTAGGAAACCATAAACAACCCCCTTGAATTTAAAAAGGCCACATCAGAGTTTGGAAAGTGAATGGTCATCTTGACACCACTTCCTGCCAGATCGCCAGACTGACACAGACCCATAGAAGCGAGCTTGTGTCGGTTCAAGTCACCACAAGATCGGATCTACGGGTTTATGACAACGGGCAGAATCCAAAAATCATCTTCCATCTGAAGTATGTTTTGCAGGAATAGGACAAGGAAAATGGAGAGGCAAAAGCAGTAACACTGAACAGTCAGAAATAGTTTACTTTATAGCCAGGTTAATCAAACTAAAGTCTAAATCAATCACTTCTTTGAGATGAAGGCCTCTTAAATACTTCGAGCTCCATGTCATTCTCGTCTCTCCCATCAAAAATAACATTAAAAAATCTCTTAATAAAATTGAATGATTCAATAGCAGTTATCCAATGGTACAAGTTTATCAGTAAATATACATTTCAAGACATCAAGGATTCCTGTAGGGACTGAAACAACGGCAGTACGTGAACAACAGATTCAAAAAACAAAGAGCCCAATATTCAAAGGATTTGTGCTCCTAACTTTGCAAGTTATGCTTCCAAATTGAACTCTCAGATTTATTAAGGTTGAGATCCAGTGGCGTAAATTCTAACCATGTAGCCCCAGCAATACATGGGGGGGGGGGGCGGAGTGGGGGAGAGGGGGGGCAGATAACGATGGCAGCGAATGTTATCATTGCCGCACTGCTTCAACTCTGTTCCCCGCCGGGTCAAAGTCTCATTGATAAGAGCAGCACTGCAAGACTTCAGCCGGGTGGGGAACAGCCACCAGTCATGAGCAGAGGAAATGCGGCAACAATTATAACAGTAGGTTTGCCACTGCCTCATGGGGGGGGGGGTTGCATGGGGAATGGTCTGCACGGAGGGGGGGGGAGTGGCGCACTGCCACTGTGATAGTGAGGGGCCCTCAGCAAACGTTTGCTTAGGGGCTCCTCATTGGAACTTATGCCATTGCTGAGATCCTAAATTTATAATCAAAATTTCACTAAACTCCTAATTTTGGAGAATAAAAAGGGGTGGTAACAGGGCAGATTTAGGGCAGGAAAAAAGCTAGAACCTTTGCACTGATTTTCAGCACTTGGCTCATAAATTGGGCTTATAAATCTAGGAAAATAAATAGCAGACCTATTTTTTAAGCATAACTATATGAATTTTTGGCTGAAAACATAGGGGCCCTTTTACTGAAGGTTTACACTCATCGTGTATTTAGCAGCAGGTAAGTGCAAACATTGTGTGCTACCTATTGGGGGCGTGCCCAGAAAGTTCCAGGCAGGTCGTGCATGATCAGGCACCAGTACACATGGTGCAATTAAAATGGCTGCCCCTAACACCCACAGAGGTATTATTAAATGCACTTGTGCTAACTGCCATATTGGTGCTGAGCGAGCGGCAATTGCTAGATGCAATGTGCTCTCCATGCCCACACCCAACCTCTAACCTGCCCACTTTCTACCCTAGCATGCAATGGCCACTTCCCATGCATTTTAGCAGCCGGTAACTAGCATGCGTGCATGCTAGTTTTCTTGGCTGCCAGTTACCACACACTTAGGCTACTAAGTTCGGCTGAAAATAACCACAAATTCAGAAGCCCGGCTTTTTTGGAATATCTGGCCCAAACAATATAACAGCTGAGCCTAGTCTAGACAGGTAACAGAGCCAGGAGCTCTATGTGTTCTAGAGTTTCAGATAAAACCCTACCCTAAAACTGTCCTTTTCCTCAAATTACATATTAAGCAAATTATATTTAATTTGTCAAGCAGCATGAATTAAACTCACAAAACTTAATGCATAATTATTTCTGTATTTTTGACAAATATATGTGGTCCTAACATATTTTGCTGAAATCCCCAGTACATTTTTACATGCCAAACAAATGTCATTACTTGAAAAACACAGTTTCAGTCCCATTTACAACAATGGTTTCTCTCTGTTGCGTCTGAGAGAACCTCCAGAAATATGTTCAGACTATCAAATACTAAAAAAAATTCTACCAATCCTTGAACAAATAGTTGGTATACGCATGCATGATGTTTGCTAGGCCTAAGGCATGCTTTGCATTAACAAAATATGCATAAGGCATTTTCAAACTCTATTTTAATTTCCACTGAAAATACAATTGAGCCTTTGAAGCTACCTAAATTTAATCAATACACAGGCAAGGTATTTCATATTGTGCTCAATAATCCAGTTAAAAGGACACCAAATACTTGTTGAAATAACCATACAATTTGAGTGCTAACATGGTTCTGTGAAATTAAAACAATCTTGGTGTATATATATATATATATATATATTTTAGCTGCTTGCTATTTGTGGTATATATGTTCTAAGATATATTAAGGTATAACTTCTCAAATGATCATTTGCAACGTAGCTGACATTTCATTATTTCACTTTCATAATGTTACAATGACAAATATTCTTTTACTTTTTATATTCATGATTCCTAGATCTCTTTTCAGATACTCAGCCTTGCTATGAATTTTTTTTAACCTACAACATGAGGTAGATAACATTCGTTTTCAAGACCCTACTGTTTCAAAATCATCATCTTATTCTGCTTTCATTCTTCTTGTATTAACAAAATGCCAAATAAAAAAATATCACTTATGATTGATGTTTTCTAGCAAATCCTAACCAATAGAATATCTCAAAGAACACAACATGCCAACTAATATAAAATTTCTGTATGATAACGGCTTATGTTTCTCAATACGGTTGAAATAGTTGTTTTTTCTTATATTACTGTGGGACTAGGAATGGTAACATGTTTTCTTTAAAAAGGAAAAAAACACATTAAAAATGGAATTTCACACACAAGATCATTACTAAAATGAAATGCTATCAACACAATCTTTACCTTATCATGAGGTTTTACTTCTGCAGTTTTTTCATATTAACAAAGTTGCTGCTTTACCTTTGCAGAATTCAGCCAATGGGGCCATTTCCATTGTCTACTTCAGTTTCGGTTGTTCTCAAAGTCCTAAACACGACCAGTAAGAGAGGCCATTAAAACTTTCTTCCAAGTTTGAAGAACTGATAAAGCATTGTATGGACAGTCATCTATTGGCACAAAGTCAGACCACTGATGATAATTCTTTCAAGGCCACTTGTAAAATAGGTTGTCTATGCAAACACTGCAGTCATCTGCATTCTAGTATTTATAATTATTTGTGGAAATGCATATCTTTGGGTGTACATGGAAATGAACTTTTATATTTAAAATCAACTTTGAGACCAATTAGAATTATTGCAAAAGGTATGTGCGGCATTACTGAGAAATGACTAACTTTAATATGAGCCTTGTACAGGAAGAGGTTTTTAATAAAATGCCATTTAATAAGCAAATATGCAGGAAACAAATAGTATGTGAATAAACAGTTCTTTTACTACAGAACTCTGGCAGAATATTTCACACTGAACTCAAAAACTGCACAGCTCCAAACGAGAGAAAAAGATATGAAGAATCCAGAAGTTTTATGTTAGCTATTTTTGTAGGAAAATATTAACAGTGACCTACTTTTTAAAACAAACTTATTTTCTGCTGTAGTGAACTAACTAAAAATATATGTTTTGAGAAGGTAAAAACAATTATGCAGAAAGAAAATGAAATATTTCGTTTGTAGGAATGAGGAGTTATCTCTTTAATTCATGCCTGAACAGGGCACTCTTTTTCTTAAGTGTGTCAGAATCTACTTCTAATACATGGGAAGCAAATAAATCGGTTTGGTCCTTCCATAGTTTGCGTACCAAGATGGCTTTGATTATAATAATGTTTTGTTCCAAGTTGCACAATAATCTATTTTTAGAAGGTAGCACAAAAACTAAGTAAAAAATAAGCTATAATACACTAAATTTATGCTAACTACTCATGAATGTTAATGAAAAGCTGTTGCAATTCATAGTGTGCTGTTACAAACAAACTGGTCCTTATCCAGCCTTCCACAAAATGTCCCGCTGATAGAAGATTTTATAGTACTTTTATCAACTTGCCTTTTAGTCTTACTTCTTTTCTGAAGAGTTCTTTTAATCTGAATTTTCTTTAAACAAATAATGTAAGAATAAGCATATATATAGATATATATATCTGTGTGTGTGTATATCTATATATCTCATGTCATACACACAAAACTCTTAGTTTTATTAAACATACTGAGGGCGATCTGTCCCTTTTTTTAAATTGCAAGTCTTAACAGACTGAGTGGAAGCACACGGTAGAAACTGCAAAGTTGCCAAGCAAGTTTGAAAGATAACTTTGTTTGCATCTTATCAACCCAAATAAAGTTACATGCAGAAATAGTGTCTCACTCTGAGGCTCTGAAAAATTAGTAGATAATGTGATTAATATATCATTAATTTATATTGCTTTCACATCTTTTTATTTAGAATTATTATATATATATATTTCAAACAGTAACAGAGCAAATGCACTTAAGTGAAATATTAACCAGCCAAAGTGGGTGCAAAATTTGGTAGAACTGAACAACAAAGACTCCAGTTTCAAACAGCAGAATTAAAAAGAAACAAAAGCTTATACCTGAAAGAAACAGCTATGAATTCATCCCGTGCAAGGTACTGCTGTTTGAGCCAAAATGATAGATGAGACTTTTTAAAAGTAAAAAAAAAAATAAGATAAAATTTACTGAGACATGTAAGATTGTGCGGTTTTGCGCCACTATAGCACATCTTGATGTCTCTGTGCTGTACTTAAAATATGCCAGGGGTTTTTATTTTGGAACATGACCAATAGATATGCATAGATATACATACACACACAAAGAGAGAGGGTTTCCTCTAATACTCTGCCATGTAGGACAAACTCAAGGTCTGTTTCTTCTGAGGTTCCTGTTATTTCTTGAAACTAGACAAGAATACCTGCCTTCACCTTTTTTCCATTCCTCCCGCCCCCTCCCCGTTCTTCTCGGAATTCCAAGCACAAAGCACTGCGCCAAAGCTGTACCAATCCTCGCCGCGACTGCCTTGCCTGATGGTGAAGAAGCAGGGATAGACCAGCAAAACAAAACAAAAATTCACCCCAGCCTGTGCCGATTTTAAAAAATGGGGGTAATGCAAATCTGTCGAAGCAACGGGGTGAGAGGCAGTATGTCAGGTCCCTGCACTATGCAGAGATGATCTCATGCTCACTGCTGTCACCCAATTTGCCCACTTTGAACGCCTGTCCGTCAGCAAAAACTTTTATTCCACAGACAAGCAGGTGTTAAACAGCAGACTACCAGTAAAGAGAGCATACAGTTTTGAGATTTACTTATTAAAGCCTAACATTCTGCTTGCATTTTTTTCTCTCTTTTTTCCCTCTATATAAAGATAAGCAGTGGAATTTATCAGGCATGAAAGGGACAGCCTCTTGGTGGCCTGCCAAAAATCCAGAATAAAGGCGAAGTTGTACTTCAAAGCTGAAATGCTTGCTGAGTCTGGCTAAAGTGAAGTATTAAGATCCGCCATTTTCCGAGCCACGCAAGAAAAAGAGGGGAGGATGAAGAAAAAAAGTCAGAATGGGTGCTGCTTTCCAATCTTCCCCTGGCACCATTGCAAAATCTCAGCCGTAAGGTCACATGATCCTTTGCCAAGTGCGGAGCACATTCCCATAAAACCATTCTGCTGATACTGCAAAGCAGCTATTGTCTGGTTCATACCCAGAGCTCAGCCCACTCTTCATTGAATTAGCTGGGAAAAAATGCATCACCTTTGGGGGTTGGGAGTCATGGAAACGTCTACCTGGCAAGCTGCCCACTTTTTTCTGCCCATCAACCAGAGCTGAAATTGCACTGCCTAATGTAATAAGTAGGAATGTGAAGAGTTGTCCAAAGTGAATCTGTTTCTGGCGGTGCCCGTTTCACTTCCACAGCAAGCTCTCTCTTCTCCTTTTGCCATTTTAGCAGAAAATAAATACAGTTTGCCTGATGAATGCAGCGTTTAAATGCTTCTGCATGCTTGCTGTGAAACTTTACTTCTTAACACACCCTAATAGTTACCAAACTAAAAGTCTTAGCGTAAAAGAGAAAGTAGTCTGTACAAAAGCAGAAAGCTCTGTATCACTTTTCTGTTCTGTGCACACGTTGCCTAGTTTTTTCTTAATGCCATTGGGATTAAGTAACAGATGCTAAAAGTTTTTGCTTCTTAAACTGCCCACTGCTTTCATACAGCATTTATGAAATGATCGTTGCAAAGCCGTGCCTACTGGAGATGGAAGATCTGGCCAGAGGTTCCTCAAAAGAAAGTATATGCTAAAGATGGGACTCTTAAGTGGGAAGCTGCTCAGCTTTGAAAAGATGCCCCTCCCTGCTGCCATAGTTCTAGGGAGCAGTTGCAAACAGTCAATCCCCCTCCCCCCAAAGGTTTCTTTGGTGCTCTGTTCTATGCAGATACAAGGATCAACTGCTTAAAGCATGCATGTCTCAATTAAAATTTAACCTACCAATATGAGGATCATTTCCTAACATAGGAAAATGCACCCCCCCCCTCCCCTGCCCCCATAATCTTAAACAGTTAGTTTAGGAAGCATATTCCCACTGCTCCTTACATACTCTAGGTTTCACAGCTGACCATTAGAGCTAGCATCCAGGCTTGCAGATATTCGCCTACCCAGATGCTGTACTTTTTAATCGCTTTCCAGTACCATCTTAAGATAGTTAATGCCAGTGAGATTACATTTCAAAAAATACATAGTAGTGATGCTGAAAGTCTAAGGTCTTGTGCTGTTGAGAGAGGGAGCAATGTGGAGGAGAATTTTAAAATATCAGTTCAAGTGCAACCTAGGACATCTAAGCCAGAACTTCTAAAAAAAAAACCGCAGGCACATCCAGGTGTGAACATGATTTCACAAATCTGGATGTGCCTGCTATGCTCGTCTGCAGGGGCATCTACCTTGACATCCTCAGAATGGTATTACGGAACCTGGAAGTCTAGGATAGCCTGATGGTTAGAGTAGTTGACTAGGAATAGCGTAGCCAGGGTTCAAATTTCACTGATGCTGTTGTTGACATTGTGCTGAGTATTGGGGATGAGCGAGAGCATTCTTCTCTATACTCTCTGGATGTTTTTCAGCTAAAATGAGCACTTTTCAGTGCTTCGGAGCACGTCTAAGATTAGACATGACGTTAGATACCCATGACATTTCTGCGATCGGGCAGAGACATCCCAAAACCCTAACCACAACTCCAGGTTCTCAAGATTGCCCTGGCCATGCCTCCTCCACATCTACCTTCAGATTCAGACATCCTCACGATGGGGAAGTCCCTAGAACCGGCTTCTAAAATGTCTCTGGAGTTGTATCTGTGCATTTGGACGTCTCTATGCCCGTTTTTGGATATCCAAAGCATGAATAGGGCTTATAACATGACTCATTCATTTCTTTAACACTATCACTATGGATCCAATTTGCTTGCCTTAAGATGCTTCCATGGAGCGAAACGTTTACTAAACCCACTCCCTATGTATGTTTCTTCTTCCTGCAGTTAGCACGTGGTAAATATTTGAAAATTTACATCACAGATACAGAACTATTGGGATAGTCCTATAAATTTTCAAAGCTTTAAAGCTGAGGGAACAGGTATAAAAGAATCAGAAGAGGCCAAAAGCTTAATGCAAACACATTAGTGCATTTACCGTTGTGGTCTTTGAATTCTACAGCACGACGTTGTATACAGTGTAAAACAAGACATAAATAATGATCTCTTAATTATTATTTAATTATGCCTTTAGAAAATGGTAAAAAAACAAATGTCGCATGATTTCCAAAAGAGCATCATATGATCATGTACTGAAATCTAAAAACATAGTCAAGACATCACATGTTGTTGATATCTTTAGTAAATTTACTGTCATCACGGTGTTTTCTAGCCAACCTGACTTTACAACAGGGTCATTTGAAACTACAGAAAAAGAAAAATATTGCTTTCAAAAAAGAAAGATGGTAATGTTTGAAGTCTATGGGTTTATACATGCCCCAGAATAGTCTGCAAGTATAATGGCAAAATGTGGTATGTGCGGTAAGGAATTTCAGAGCATTTCCTCTTTAAACAACACAGGTGGGCCACTTGCCAAAATTGTTTAATGCTCACCTTGAGTGCTTAGAAGATGTGACGGGGTCACTAAATGTCCTAGTGTTTGGATGTGAGAAGCCGCAGAGTTTAACTTAATATCTGATGGCAAGGTATGCTTGAGCACTGTAGGAGTACTACTGATCCCTGGAAGCTGTGTAACGTAAAAGGTGGCAGGGTGTATGCAGATGGCTTTGACAACTGGAAAGCCATGGAAGGAGATTAAGTAATGCCATACAGGAGTATAGAAAACTCCAGTGAGAGGTAAAACTGTCTTTCGCTTCGTTTTGGACTTTTTGAGGCAGAGTTCCAGATCTAGAACTAGTTGGGGTTTAGGAAAAAGAAAAGCTTTCCTTCTTTGTGAGTAGCAGTCCCAGGAGCTGGGAAGCAAATCTCTCCTATTTCTGAAAACTAATTATGTAGAGTCAGCACTCAGGCATCTTAACTATCAGGTTAGGATTCTGGCAGTCAAATGTACTGCAGGGCTGAAGAAACGGAGTGAGATACAATTGGGGTAATTGGTCATTCACCCCTGGATGCTAAGCGGGCCTGAAAAAAGTAACATGACTAAAAAATTAAAAAAAAACAAAACCCCAGAAACAAAAATAACCAGAGACCGATGTCTAATCTAGGGAAGGCAAACATTCTGCCACTTCAAAATAGGCACCTGGGACCAATATGAGTATAAACTAAATCCTTCTCATACAGATATTCTAAATAGGGCCCAATATTCAGACCTGCTAATAGTCAAACACCGAGGCGCTTAAACACCAGCAGAATGTTCAGCAGCAGTAACCAAATAGGAGCTGCCCTGACTATCCCTCTTCTATGGCTCCACATCACATTGTTTTCCTTTTCTTCAGACTCCCGAACTGTTTCCCCTCCTACCAGCACTTTCACTCCTCCCCTCCTTGTCCCACCTTTGCCATCTTCACTTCCCCCTCCACTCTGTCTTCTAACCTATCTTCAGCTCTTGAGCTTCATTGCTCTCTCTTTCTCATTCAACCATCTCCTCTCTCTCTGAGGCAACCTCACCCTCGTTTCCGCCGTACTGTCTCCTCTCTACCCCATACTCTGCTACTCCTTCTCCTTCTCTCTTCCGGAGATATCAACCCCAATCCTGGCCCCCCTAGACTTCTGTCTCACTCTGAGAAGAGATCTTCACGCAACATGTCCAATCTTATCCATATCCCTCTTCTTTCCCCTTCCACTCTCCCTTTCTCATGTGCCTTGTGGAACGCACACTCTGTCTCTAATAAAGTTGCTTTTACTCATGACCTCTTTATCTCTAATGCTCTACATCTTCTTGCTCTAACTGAGACCTGGCTCCTCCCTGATACCACATCTACTGCTGCTCTCTGTCATGGGGGCTATCAGTTCTCCCACACGCCTCATCCCACTGACCGTGGTGGTGGTGTTGGGCTTCTACTTTCTCCCTCTTGCCAATTCCAACTCCTCCTGCTGCCTCTGTCTCACTCCTTTCTCTCCTTTAAAGTCCACTCTATCTGCCTTTTCACTCCACTTCCTCTCCGGGTAGCTGTTATTTATCATCCTCCTGACAAGTCTGCTTCTACCTTTCTCACTGACTTTGACTCTTGGCGTTCCTTCTTTATGGATTCCTCTTCCCCCACTCTTATTCTTGTGGATTTTAACATTCATGTCGATAACCCCTCTGATCCATATGCTTTAAAGCTGCTCTCCCTTACCTCTTCGTTTGACCTCCAACTTTGTTCCACTGCCCCCACTCACCAACATGGCCATTGCCTTGACCTGATATTTTTCTCGAGTTGCTTACCCTCAAACGTCTGTAGCTCAGTTCTCCCCTTATCTGACCATCACCTTTTAAGCTTTAATATTCATCACCCGCTGCCTCAGCCTCATTCTGTCTCCTCCAACCTATTTAGAAATCTTCATGGTATTAATCCCTTGGCTCTCTCTTCCACCATTTCTTCATCTCTTTCATCATCTAAGTCTGTTGACGAGGCAGTAACTTCCTATAACGCTGCACTCTCCTCAGCTCTGGATGCTCTCGCTCCGCCCATCCCACGTCCTGTGAGACGTTCTGCACCCCCAATCCTGGCATTCATTCACTACCCGCTATCTACGTTCCTGTGCCCGTTCTGCTGAGCGTGCTTGGCTCAAATCCCGCTCCTGTGCAGACTTTCTACACATCAAATTCATGCTTGTCTCTTTCCAGTCAACCATAGCTCTTGCCAAGCAAGACTACTATGTCCATCTGACTTACTCTCCTGCCTCTGATCCTCGCCATCTCTTTACTACTCTCAGCTCTCTCATCAAAGTGCCTCCGCCTCTGATCCCTCCCTCCCTTTCGGCCCAAACCCTGGCTAACTATTTCCATGACAAAATCCACAAGATCACCCTCCAATTCCCCACAAAGTCAGCTACTTCCCCTCCTCCCCCTCTCCACTTCCAACTCTCCCCCCCCTACCTCTGCTACCCTCTCTTCCTTTCCTGTGATCTCTGAAGAGGAAACCACACACTTTCTTTTTTCCTCCAAACTCACCACCTGCTCCTCTGACCCTATCCCTCCCCGTCTCCTAAGCCCCATCTCCTCCACTGTTATCCCTCCATCTCTCATATTCTCAACCTATCGCTCTCCACTGCAACAGTACATGCAGACTTCAAGCATGCTGTGGTCACACCTCTCCTCAAGAAACCCTCACTTGATCCCACCTGTCCTTCTAACTATTGACCTATCTCTCTCCTTCCCTTCATTTCTAAACAACTTGAACGTGCAGTTCACCGCTGCTGCCTCAACTTCCTCTCCTCTCATGCCCTCCTGGATCCCTTACAGTCTGGCTTTCGTCCTTTACACTCTACTGAAACGGCTCTTGCCAAAGTCTCCAGTGACTTGTTCCTGGCAAAATCCAAGGGTCTTTACTCTGTCCTCATCCTTCTTGACCTCTCTGCTGCTTTTGACACTGTTGACCATACCCTGTCCTCGCTTGGTTTTAGTGGCTCTGTACTATCCTGGCTCTTTCAGTGTGTGTTCTAGTGGCTCCTCCTCCTCTGCTACCTCGCTCCCAGTTGGTGTACACCAAGGGTCTGTCTTGGGTCCACTCCTTTTCTCTCTCTATACCCAGTCTCTTGTGCGCTTATCTCTTCCCATGGCTTTCAGTACCATCTGTATGCCGATGACTCCCAGATCTACCTCTCTATGCCTGAAATCTCTCTGGCAATCCAGACCCGGATCTCTGCCTGCCTTTCTGACACTGCTGCCTGGATGTCTCACCGTCGCTTGAAATTGAGCATGGCCAAGACTGAACTTCTTATCTTTCCCCCTAAAACCTCCCCTCCTCTTCCTCCTTTCTTAGTCTCTGTGGATAACTCTGTAATCCTTCCTGTTTCCTCGGCCCGCAATCTGGGGGTTGTCTTTGACTACTCTCTCTCTTTCTCCACACATATCCAGCTCGTAGCTAAGACCTACCGTTACTTTCTCTATAACATTAGCAAAATCCGCCCTTTCCTTTCTGAACACACTACTAAAACGCTTATCCACTCCTTAATCACCTCCCGTCTTGACTACTGTAACCTACTCCTTGCTGGTCTCCCTTTGAATCATCTCTCTCCCCTTCAATCTCTTCAAAACTCTGCTGCACGACTAATCTTCTGCCAGCCTCGTCATGCCCATATTACTCCTCTTCTCAAGTCACTTCATTGGCTCCCTATCCGTTTCTGCATCCAGTTCAAACTTCTCCTGCTGACCTATAAATGCATTCACTCTGTGGCTCCTCAGTACCTTTCTTCTCTTATCTCTCCTTATAACCCTCCTCGGGAACTCCGCTCTTCTGGCAAACTACTTCTGTCTGTGCCCTTCTCTTCTACTGCTAACTTCAGATTTCGCTCCTTTCACACTGCTGCACCTTAAGCCTGGAACAAACTACCTATGTCTGTGCGCCAGGCACCCTCTCTGGCCCTCTTCAAATCCATGTTGAAAACTCACCTCTTCGCTGCTGCTTTTGGATCTTGACTCACCTGATCTCCTTTTCTTTCCCCTAGTTGTTATCCCTGCTTACACCTTCTGTGTTTTGTCTTGGCTAGATTGTAAGCTCTGATGAGTAGGGACTGTCTCTTACATGTCTGTACAGCGCTGCGTACGACTGGTAGCGCTATACAAATGCTCAGTAGTAGTAGTAGTAGTAGTAGTGAGTGGCACATTCCAGATAAGTCTCAACACTTACTCAGTTTGCCCAGTTTGCAATCAGGACTTAACCAGATTATAGTTTAGGACTGCTTAAGTAATATGGTTAAGTCCTGATGCAAAATCTAGCTATCTGGACAAGTGCCAAGACTTATCCAGATTGCACCAACATGCCCCCATTCTGCCCAAGGACGATAATGCTGCTGAATATCGCAGTCAGTGCTCTTAGCCAGCTGCCTAAGGGCTTTGTATGTTGTTGTTAAATGCTGTTGAGTTGGTGTCAACTCATTTTGACCCTTTGAATAATGGCCTGTGTTCAGTCTTCAGTCAAGTAGCTCATTGTTGACAGAGTGTACCCATAACTGCTGCTATTCTATTGATCCATCTCATTGCTGGCTTTCCTCTTTTGTGTTGACCTATCTTGCCAAGCATGATGTCTTTCTCTAATGATCTCTCTCTTCGCATAATGTGTCCAAAGTATGAAAGTCAAAGCCTTGTCATCTGAGTTTCTAAAAAAAGCTAAGGTTTGATCTCCTCTAGTACTAACTGGTTTGTTCTTTGGGCAGTCCATGGTATACACAGTATTCATCGCCAGCACCATAATTCAAAGGCATCAATTTTCACCGACCAACTTTCGCATCCATATGACGTTATTGAAAATATCATGGCTTGAAAAAGTTGAATCTTTGTATAGAGAGAGACATCTCTGCTCTTGAGAATCTTGTCTAGGTCCTTCATAGACAGCTATTCTGCCAAGAGCAATGCATCATCAGATTTCATGACTGCTTGTTGTTTCTTTATTGATAGTTCATACAAGTAGGTCAAAGTTTTCAATTATATCAATTTCTTCTCCATTAACAATGAACTTATTGATTTTGCCAGATGTGGCATCACCAGCATAGCCAAGGTTATTGATGAGTCTTCTTTTTTTTTTTTTAAATGTAAAGAAAACAAAGATCTTGACAACTGGCAAGTTGTCAAGATCTTTGTTTCTTTACATTAAAGTGCAGGCACATTTTAAGACTATGTTCCTTGATCTTGATAAGCAAATGTTTCAGATCATCTTCACTTTCAGCCAGTAATGTGGCATCACAAGCATAGCCAAGGTTATTGATGAGTCGTCTTTTTTTTTTTTTTTACATTTTATTTAATGCCATCCAAATAACAAGTACAATGAAAATAAGCAGTATAACATAACGAAAGCTACAATAAAAATTACAAAAGAAATACCCACAAGTATATACCACAGCACAGCCCACATCATGGAGAGTACAACGTCAGCAGAACACCTGAGTTTAATTATTTAAGGCTACAACACCCAACCTCTACCACACTACTAGTAACAAAATGAAAAAACAGAATACAGTTGTCTCAAGCCTGCAATGAATCTAAAAGGGCTTCTAGCTGAATAGGATCAGAATAAACATAATTTAAACCTTGCATGGTAACCAAACATTTACATGGAAAGCGAAGAAAGAAGGTACCTCCCTTAGCCAAAACTCTAGGTTTAAGCTGAAGAAAGGACCTTCTCAGACATTGCGTGTATCGGGAGACATCGGGGAAAATAGACAACTTATGGCCATAAAAAAGAAAATCTTTCTTAGAGAAAAAGGCTTTCATAATTAAAGCCTTATCTGCAAGATTGACCAAAGTGATCACTAAAGTGGCGCGGGAAGAAATTGGAGTCTGAGAATTTTCCAATAAACCTGTCAAATCTAAATCAGTGCACTCCTCACCCATCGCCAGACTAATTTCCACAGGTGTCGCCTGAACTGGCAAATAGAAGGAACAATCAATCAAGATGGTGTCAGCCTCTGGTAGTAACAAAACCTCTTTACAATACTGCCGAAATAGAAAAACAGATGACAAGAAACGTATCTTAGGAAAATTTAGTATACGAATATTCTTTGCACGAGAAATATTTTCTAAAGATTCCAACTGTTGATACAAAAGTAAAGTTGATGAGTCTTCTACCAATCTTCACACCTCGGTTGTCTTCATATAGTCCTGCTTCTCTGATGATTCGTTCTGCATAAAAATTAAACAGGTAGGGGGAAAGTAAGCAGCCTTATCGTACACCATTGCTGATTTTATACTATTCTGTTTCTCCTTGTTCTATTTGAACTGTTGCTTCTTGATCAATGTAAAGGCTGTGCAAGAGAACAATCTGATGTTCTGGCATACCCACATTTTAGGTGGCCCAGAGTTTCTCATGGTTTACATAGTCAAAAACTTTGATGCAGTTGATAAAACACACATGGATATCGTTTTGGTACTTTTTTGTCTTTTCAAGGATCCATCTCACATCCGTGAAGATGTCTCTCGTTCCTTGCCCTTTTCTGAACCCTGTTTGCACTTCAGGCAGTTCTCATTCTAGGTATGGCTGTAGTCTCTGCTGCATAATCTTGAGTAATTTCCACAGTCAGTTGGATCATCTTTCTTTAGTATTTGTATAAACACACATCTGTTCCAGTCAGTTGATTATGATGTTGTCTTCCAAATTTCCTGGCACAGCCTTGTAAATATGGTAACAGTTGCATCAGATTGCTGTAATATTTCAATGGGAATGCCATCAATGCCTGGTGCTCTGTTCTTTGATAAGGCTATCAATGCTGCTTAGACTTCTTCTTTCATCACCAATGGTCCCTAATCATAAGGTACAGGATGAAACGGCTGTCGGTCCACTTGATCTTTATGGTATAATGACTCTGTATATTCTTTCCACCTTTTCTTGATCTTCTAAATATCATTCAACATGGATCCTTGAGGCTGGAATTTTGAGGCTGGAATTTTTTCTTTAACTCTCATAGCTTTAGGAAAGCCAATCTTGTTCTTCCCCTAATAGTTTCTGCTTCTGTTTCCTTGCATGCGTCATTGTAGTATTTCTCCTTCTCTTGTTGTGCCCTCTTCTGCCTTGCACAGCTCCCAGGAGGGAGCTCACCTCGTGCTGACCAAGGGCTTCATCGCAGGACATCCCTGCGGCTCCCACTGCCCAATCGGGGCAGATCGGCAAAGATAAAAAGAAGCGCCAGCGGGCGGGCCCGCGCCTGGCGTGGCCCTTAGGCAGTGGCCTTTCTCTAACTCCTGTGAAACGCCTAAGCACTTATCACTACGACCGACCAGCTGCTTGAGCTCCCCCAGGGTCGAGCTCGCTATCTTCATCGGCAGGACCAACCGCTGCATTACAGCAAGTATACCTCACCTAATGGACAAAACAAAGCACCCGTATACTATCCCTGCTACCAGCGATACCTTTAACCTCAGATAAGCTATTACTTTCTGTGACATTATTACTGTTGCCAGTAGTATTCATCTACCTTCACGGTAACCAGCATATATCTCCAATTGTCCTCTCGATTGTATCTAGTAGTTTGAACTCTGTCTTGACTGTTGCCATTAACTCCAAGCTTGCAATTCCCGACAGCTAGCATTGATTACATAGCCACCAGTCTACATTTACCGTGTCTGTCTACCTTATAGGTTACTGTTGTCAGTAACTTGTTAACCAGTAGCTTTACTGTTGTCCGTAGCTAACATTCATACTTTTACTGTTGCCAGTACTTGTCCCAGTAGCTTTACCGTCGGCATTGACTGTTGCCAGTACTTGTCCCAGTAGCTTTACCGTCGGCATTGACTGTTACCATTATTTTTGCCAGTAATTAATAGCCATCAATCTTCTGCCAGCAGCCTTACGTATGCTCATGGTCGCCTAACTAGCCAACTTCTGCTCATTACTTTGGTCACTAGCTGATACGACTGCTATATATATTACAGCTGTTACGGGCTCAATTGTGCTAGAGATCTGTACCCTTGATACTTTGTGAAAATTGTGATACTGCTACGTTATACTGACCCTGACACTGACACTACTCTCTCCAACGAGCTACTGAAAAGCACTGATAGCTAAAGCAGTGCTTTGACCCTATTTACTCAACATCACCAGGAACGCACTCATACCACTCACTGACCCACACTTTCTCTACCAAAAGACTCAATCTGAACTCCTTACCACTACCTTATGCCATGGCACCACCCTCCACTGCCATACTATCACACGCGTTCATCAGCTGCTACATATTGCTCACACTGACACAATTCGCCCAAACCCTCACCCCCACCCACAGCTCCATCCCAATCCTTCACAGCCCTTGGAAAAGACACCATAACCACACTAACCACCACACGATCAGACCCATGCACACAACGCACCCTCACCTCATCTATGTGGCCCTTCACCAGGCCAAACCCTCTCAGCTCAACCACGACAACCCCCCTCATGACCTGAAATGTGCTCTAATAAATGCTCGCTCTATCAGAAATAAATGGCCTGCCATAGCTGATATGTTAGCCACCCCCGACATTGACATACTATGCATCACAGAGACATGGATGTCAGAAGAAGATGCAGCGATCCTCCACCAGTTTGTCCCCCCCAACTTCTCCACCCACTCCTGCCCCAGAACTGACAGAAGGGGGGGGGGAGGAGTACTCATACTAAGCAAGACCATTCTACAATTCCAGACGATTACATCAAGCAGCACCCCCCACCTAGACCACATCGCCATAGCAAATAAATATCTCACCATCAATCTATTATATCGGGCGCCTTCACCATCACCAGATGAGCTTTCCTCAACCTCGCCTGTAACCCCATCAGGACACATACCTCGAATTGGATACTAGGAGATTTCAACCTCCTCTCACTCCAAGACACTCAAGCCAGAGCCTTCCTAGATGCTCTCGAGACGGTGCGTTACATCCAGTTAGTCAACTCTCCTACCCATATCAAGGGGAACACCCTGGATCTCATATTCGCACCACAATCAGCTCTCTGCCCCACACCCAAGATCAACCTATCACTATGCTCAGTACCATGGTCTGACCATAGTCTAATCAGATTCTCGATGCCCACACACTCCTCCCTGCATAACCCTCATTCCTCAAACAAAATACCTGCTCCAGTAGCAAAACATTACCGCCAGTTCAACAGAGAAGAGATATTAGAGAGAGCACAACCTCTCTGCAAGACACATGGACTGAAGCTTGATGACATGATTTCCACTTGGAACTCATGCCTCAATGCTGCAATTGACTCTCCTGCCATCAATACTTCATATGACAAGAGGAAGAATGCACCTTGGTACTCGCCCGAGCTCAAGCTCAAGACCTCCCTCCAACAACTGCGACAGCTAGAAAGATGCTGGCGCTGCTCAAAAATGACTGAAAACCAGAAAGCTTACTCTGCCCAGCTTTGCATCCATCGAACAGCAGTCTCGAAGAGAATGAGGAAATACCACGCTGAGGTTCTACAACGATCTCTGAATAAGCCACATGAGTTGTTCAACATAGTCAAATCCTTGGCTAAGGAACCCTCTACTGACCAGGCAAACCTGCCAGACCCACAGCTATATGTGGACTACCTACAAACCAAAGGGAACCAGTCTACCCCACCCGCCAGCTCCGGGTCGCCGGACATGACGCCGGCCCTTTCCCCCCCACCTTCACCCACACAAGTACTGTCAATTACCCAGCGTACCATCTCCACCTTTGCTACCCCAACTGAAAGGGAAATACAAGACATTATTATGAATATAAACACCACCACAGCACCAAACGACCCATGTCCAGCATTCTGGATAAAAACTCTACGTATTGAGCTCAGCACCTTCCTGACTAAACTGATTGGAACCTCATTTCAGACAGGCATCTTCCCCCAAAAACTGAAACAAACATCAATAAGACCGCTGCTCAAGAACAATAAATTGGACCCCACAAAGATGGACTCATACAGACCCATCTCCAGTATACCGCTTCTAGCTAAAATCTCAGAGAAAATAGTCCACCGTCAACTGAGCCAACATATAGAGGATAACTCACCCTCGATCCTTGCCAGCATGGGTTTCGGGAGCAACATGGTGTGGAAACCTTGCTGACAATTTTACTCAGCACTCTGATAACTGGACTAGACAACGTCAAACAAGGATTCGCCCTCATCTTCCTTGACATTGCAGCGGCTTTTGACTCCATCTGCCATGATCTACTTCTGTCCCGCCTTGTCGAGAAGGGAATCCATGGCACCGCCCTCGCATGGTGTACCTCATACCTAAATGACAGATGGCAGCACGTTCGCTCCGGTACCTCAACTTCCACCCCATTCCCACTAACAAAGGGCGTCCCTCAGGGTTCCGCACTCTCCGCCCTCTTCTTCAACATCTATATGCAGCCTATCTGCTCCATCATTAGATCCTTCGGTGTAAACTGCCTAATTTACGCTGATGACGTCCTCATATTCACCCCAATACATACTGATCACCCAGATGTATCCCGCTTGACCTCATGCTTCAACGCAGTCACAGACTGGTTACACTCCCAGAAGCTCAAAATAAACCTTAAAAAGACGGATGTACTCTTCATTAGCAGAGACCCAGCATTCACCCCACCCCCTTCTTTGAAAGTACGAGATGCCGAACTTCTCACGAAGACAATGATTCGTTACCTTGGAGTAACGCTCGACCAACATCTTAACCTAAACGCCCAGATAGGCAACATTTCAAAAGCAATCTACCACAAAATCCGGATGCTACGTCACATCAGACCTCTACTTGAGCCAAATGACTTTCGAACAGTATTCCAGTCACTGGTGATGCCCCACTTCAACTATGCAAACTCCATTCTCCACGGCCTTCCGAAATGCACTCTACAACCTTTGCAGCTGGCAATGAACACAGCAGCCTGAATTCTTCACCAAGCCTCTAGAAGGGATCACATCACTCCCATCCTGAAAGCACTACATTGGCTCCCAGTACGCTACAGGATCACCTTCAAGATATTAACAATAACATTCAAAGCCATCAACAACTGTACTGCCAGTGCCCTCTTTGAACTTATCCAACTCACCCCCCCCAACAGACTAAGAAGATCTACCGCCACCAACTCCCTAATAATCCCGAAAACCATCACCAAATGCACCAAAGCCTCTAGAGACCGCGCCTTTGCTCTATCCGCACCTTCATGCTGGAACAACTTACCAACCAACATCCGTGCCATAAACAACCTCCACCAATTCAGAAAGGCATTGAAGCACCACCTCTTCCTTCAATGCTTTCCCAACTCAGATGACATCACGTAGCTACACCTCACCCTACCCAACATCCACCGAGCAGACACCCCAATTCACTCCTTCCTACCCTCCAACCCCCCTTTCCCGGTTAGTGTCCCGACCGACCTTGATCCTGCACTTCATAGCGACTGTTAATTAGCGTGCATAGACATATTGTAAGTGATGTACATAGTTCTACTTGTTCTCCAGGTTCTGATTTCCTTGTTTTACTGTAAGTCCAATGTAACCCCACACTGGACATTTGTGTTATCTGGAAACCGCGCTGAGGTAAAATAGTGCGGTATATAAAAAATGCTAAATAAATAAATAAAATAAATGTTGGAAATCTCTTATGAGTTCTATGATTGCCTCTCTTTCTCCTCTGGCTTTAGCTTCTCTGCATTTCTGGGCAATTTTCACCTTTTGTAGAGACTTCTCACTTTTTTTCAACACAGCCTTATTGATGTCTTCCCATAACTCTTCTGGAGCTCTGTCATTTGTATCTAAAGCAGCAAATCAATTTTGCAGGCAGTCTTTAAAATCCGGTGGTATATTCTCACAGTCATATTTTGCTACATTCATGAGTGGTTTGCTCTTTTTCAACTTTAGCTTGAGTTTGCATACTAGTAGTTGGTGATGTGTACCACAGTCAGCTCCAGGTTTTGTCTTTGTTGATGTGCTAGAGGTTTTCCATTGTTGACTTCCACAGATTTAGTCAATTTGATATTTGAACAATCTATTGGGTGAAGTCTATGTGTACAGTCACTGCTTGTGTTGCTGGAAGAAGGTGTTTGAGATGAATAGATCAGTGGTCTTGCAGAATTCTATCAGTTTTTCTCTAACTTCATTTTTGTTGCCAAGTCCATATTTTTCAACCACTTTGTTGCCAACCTTTGCATTCCAGTCCCATGACTATCAGGATATCCTGTTTGCATGTTCTGACAATTTCAGCTTGTACTTGTTCATAGAATTCACCAACTTCATCCTCTTCTGTAGCTGTTGTTGGGGCATATACTTGAATTATAGTTGTGTTGATGGGCATTCGTCGTAGACGAACAGAAATTAAGCATTAACTGATTGCACTGTATTTCATTACAGTTCTTGCAAGTTTCTTAATTGTAAATGCAAAACCATTTCTTCTTTGTCTTTCATTTCCAGCATAGTAGACCTTGTGACCATCAGATGCAAAGTGCCTGATGCCAGTCCATTTCAGTTCGGCGACACCCAACAGATCGAGTTGTACACATTCCATTTTATGTTTGATCACCCCCAATTTCCCTTGGTGCATGCTTCGTATGTTCCATGTCCCAACATATAAGACATCTTTGCAGCTTCTGACTTTAATTTCATGCACAGCTATATCAGCAGTCCCAAGAGCTGGGACCACATCATAATTGCTGGTTTTACTCTGAAAAGTCTTCAGCTCCTCCCTAGTATCCAGTTGAGTGCCTTCCGAAATGGGGGTCTCATCTTTCAGCACTACAATGCAATTTGTTTTGTTGTGACTATCCATTGGGTTTTCATGGCAAGATAAGAAGTAGATTGACAGGCCTTTCTTCCACGCAGGTAATTCTAATGTTGTTGCTGTTGTCACAGAAATGTGATCCTCCACTACCAACACCGTCCCATTCTGGTGCTGCCCAGATGGGTGGTTTGTCTTGGTCTGGCACCTCAACTGACACCTGTCTATCTTGGCTAAGTTAAGCTACCAATAAGTTAGCCCTCAGCATCACTGATGCACACAAGCCCTCACAGCAGGACAAACTGCAAACCAACTGAGGGTTTAATAAATATTTAATAGGTCAAGATAAGGGGGAAAAGAAGGTGGCTTAAAAAAAGCTAATGGACCGTTCATATTTCAAGAAAGATGTTCTTTGAAATTTGTGGAACCCTGTTGCATACATTTGTCCAATCATGTTGGGTTGGTTTATTATGAGGCTGTATATATTTTTGAAGGCACTGTAATTTGCTGGATTTGTTGGGTCCCTCTTCAGTTCCTTGTTATCTTATCTACTAATATAAAAACATACAATTCAAACATTAAAAATTCAAACAATAAAACTGCATTTCAATACAACCACAGTTGCAATATAATTAGGGCTTTTCATCCCAGTTGTTTATACATTTTAATTTTAGATACATGATTCCAAAATGTATAAGCTGTTGAAATCTATAAGCTGTTGAAATACACAGCATTGGGAATGGGCATGATATTCAAAAAGCAGTTACATGTTTGGCATCATGCCGAACAGATAACTACATTTTGTTTTTCAATCTGGTGGCATCATATATTTAATGCCAGATATCTAATCCATTATGGAGGAAATTTTATAAGAAGCTGTAAAACGTTATGTGCTATCAACACCTAAGTCATGTTTTTCAAAGACTTGTGCTTGCAGATAAGCCTTTACGCACATACTTTAGGCAAGTGCTATTCTTTAAGAGCTACATATATCTCCCTATAGACATTATGAGCCCTGCATATCATCAGCTAACATCATGTTTCACTGAAATAACAAAGTGGCTAAATCTACATAACCTGAAAATAAATTATAACAAAACTGAGGTCTTTTACATTATAAAGAATCAAAACTTTATCCATCCTCCAAAACTCCATCTTCAAGATGTTGAATTAGAAGTAAAAGCCAAAGTGAAATACCATTCTTTTAATCAAGCTGATGGCAGCCAGTACAAATGGACTAATTTCTGTAATTTTATGTCACATTTTCTTGATTTTTTTCATTCCTTGATCTCCATCTCTCTCCATGTGATGTAGATAATAGTTCTTTGGCATGGTCAATTCTACTAATAATGCCATCTCTTGTGTTCTCCCTTACCACAATGCACAATTTTCGATGATTGGTTGGAATAGGATGTTTCAGGTAATCATAAAATGCCTTCATCCTCTGTAAGGCTGTTGGCATCACAGTCCCGCTGTCTTTCTGATATTGCAGTGTTTACACACTTTCCGTGGGATGAGTGGTGTTACCTTACTGTACCTTTCTGTATACACGTATTTGTAAGTTGTATGAAGTTCATTATGCATATCGCAGCCTGTGCACAGAATAATTGCATGCAAGAAAAACAAACAGAATAAAATAACAAAAGCAGTTTTCTAAAAAAAACAAACAGTGAACAATAACCGAGACAAAGTTAGAAATTCAAAACTTAATGCACCGACTGCAAGAGCATTATTTTGATCATTTTGCACATCACATTTTTTCATCTATATAGAAGGTGGCTTAAAATATACTTTAGTAGTACTAATGCAGCAATTAAACTGAATTACTGTATTAGTAAAATGTAATATCTTAATATTTTAACTTCAATAGTAATCTAACACTTAGTTTTAACTATATTCTATTAACTATATTTCACAATCTAGAAGTACTCTTCATAAATTAACCAGGTGACAAGAACCTGTCAGGTTCCCAAAAGGTTCCCATGCTGCTTGTCCAATGGGTAAAAAGTGGATATCCTTGATGCTCTTTAATAATGGTTTATGGACTTTTCCTCCAATAACTTGTCCAAACCTCTTTTAAATCCAGCTACACTAACATTTATTGGGTGCTAAATATTAATATACCAATCTAGCTAGAAATTAAGAAGAATATACATACAAGGGAAGCTTTTATGAAATACAAGAGATCACAGAGAGAGAAAGACAGGCATCTATATTTGGAATAACTCAGAGAAGCTAGCAAAGTAGTCAGGAAAGCAAAGGTACAAAAAGAAGAAGAAATAGCCAATACAATAAAATGCAGGGTAAGACATTTTCCAGATATGTTAGTGAAAGGAGGAAGGGCAAAAGTGGTATTGTCAGACTCAAGGATGCAGGGGAGGAATATGCAGAAACTGATGGGAATAAAACAGAATTCCTTAAGAAATATTTCTTTTCTGTGTTCACAGATGAAAGGCCAGGAGCAGACCTCAGAAACACCCACAAACAGGAACAGAAGTGATGTGGATATCGAACGATTTTCAGAAGTCTGTGTTCGCAAGGAACTAGCTAAACTAAAAGTAGACAAAGCCATAGGTCTGGATGGGATACCAAGAATACTGAGGGAACTTAGGGATGTTCTAGGGGTTCCACTGTCTGACTTTATCAATGCCTCTTTGGAGTCAGGAGTGGTGCCAGAGGACTGGAGAAAGACACATGTGGTCCCTTTACACAAAAGTGGACATAAGGATGACATTGAGAACTACAGATTCTCATCCATGGACTTGAGACTCTAGAGCTCTGCCTGCTTCTCTGAAATGCTTCCCGTTCCACTCGCAGAGCTCTGGAGTCTCAATGCGTGGAAGAGACAATGGTACAACGAAGAGGGGTTTGGATTTGTTAGGAACTGGGCAACATTCTAGAGAAAGGAGGGGCTTTTCTGAAGGGATGGGCTCCATTTTAATTGGGATGGAACCAGGCTGCTAGCATTAACCTTTAAAAAGGAGATAGAGCAGCTTTTAAACTGAAGACAACAGAGGTGTGAAGATTGGTGGAAGACCATTAGATGATAGAGGGAAAGAATTAAAGAAATATCAATAAAGAGGGAAGATGTATTACAATTATTTGATAAACTGAAGAGTAGCAAATCACCTGGACCAGATGATATACGTCCAAGGGTGCTGAAAAGACTGAAATATGAGACGGCAGACTTACTATTAGTAATCTGTGAACTATCATTAAAATCATCTGTAATACCTGAAGACTGGAGGATGGCCAATGTAACATCAATCTTTAAAAAGGGTTCCAGGGGTGATCCTGGAAACTACAGACTGGTGGAGCTTGACATCGGTAGCGGGAAAAATGGTAGAAACCATTATAAAGAACAAAATTACTGAACATGAAAGTCATGGCTTAATGGGAGAGAGCCAACATGGCTTTAGCCAAGGAAGGTCTTGTCTTACTAAACTGTTATGTTTTTTTTAAAGGTGTGAATAAACAGGTACACAAAGATAAAGTCAGTTGATATAGTGTATCTTTTCAGTGTATATCTGGATTTTCAGAAAGCCTTTCACAAAGTCCCACACGAGAGTCTCTTGGCAAAATTAAAAAGTCATGGGATAGGAGGCAGTATACTATTGTGGATCAGGAACTGGTTAAAAGACAGAAAGCAGAGGGTAGGGCTAAATGGCCAATTTTCCCAATGGAGAAAGATGAATAGTGGAGTACCTCAGGGATCTGTGCTGGGTCTGCTACTTTTTAACATATTCGTAAATGACCTGGAAATGGGAACAACAAGTGAGGTAATCAAATTTGCAGATGAGACAAAATTATTCAAAGTTGTTAAAAACCATGAGGATTGTGAAATATTGCAAGAGGACCCTGATAATTTGAAAGACTGGGAATCCAAATGGCAGGTGAAATTTAATGTAGACAAGTGCAAAGTTATGCACCTAGGAAAGAACAACCCAAACCATGGTTACACGATACAAGGTTCCACATTAGGAGCCATCCAGGAAAAAGATTTAGGCATCATCATGGATAACATGTTAAAACCCTCCACCCAGTGTGCAGCGGCAGCCAAGAAAGCAAAGAGCATGCTAGGAATGATAAGGAAAAGAATGGAGAATAAAACAAAGGATATTATAATGCCTCTATATCGTTTCATGGTGCAACCACAACTTGAATATTGTGTGCAATTCTGGTCGCCGTATCTTAAAAAGGATATAGAGCTATTAGAAAAGGTACAGAGAAGAGCCACCAAAATGGTAAAGCGGATGGAAGGATACCCCTATAAAGAGAGGCTAGAAAGGCTAGGGCTCTTCAGCATGGAAAAGAGACGGCTGAGGGGAGATATGATAGAGGTCTATAAATTAATGAATAGAGTAGAACGGGTAAAAGATTGTTTACGCCATCAACATATAGAAAGACTAGGGGACATATAATGAAGCTACAGGGTAACCTATTTAAGACTAATAAGAGAAAATATTTTTTCACTCAACGTGTAATCAAACTCTGGAATTTGTTACCGGAGGATGTAGTAAAAGCTGTAAGTGAAGCTGGGTTTAAAAATGGTTTGGACCAGTTCCTGGAGGAAAGGTCCATAAACCATTATTAAAGGGGACCAGTATTGTGGAACTAGTGTCTTTTGGGGAAACTGCTAGGTACTTGTGACTTAAAATTGGCCACTATTGGAAACAAGATACTGGGCTTGATGGACCTTGGTCTGACCCAGTATGGCATATCTTATATTCACAATTTCAATGATAGGAGCAGTGAGATTTGAATCCTGGCTTCTGCATTTCTAGCCCACTACTCTAACCATTAGGATATTCCTAAATGTCCATGTTCTGAAATACTATTCTGGGGACATTTATGTAGACACCCCTGCAGACATCCTTATCTGGCACATCCACCTTTGTGAAATCATGCCTGCACCTGGACATGCCAGCTTTTCTTCCCTGAGACGTTCCAGCTTAGATGTTCCAGATTGCACTTTGACATCCCTTCTAAAATTCCCCTCCACTCATATAAAACTAAAGCAGTATTTGTTTTTGGAGTTTAAATTATGACACAATTTATTGTCATTTTTCTGTTACCTAAATGACACGAGCACAGCAATACATTGATCCAGATGGATCTGCTAATTTCTGTCATGGCAGCTACAGACACAGGCCTTGAAAGCACAGGGAAAAGACTTTTGGAAAATGGTTCCTAGTTGTCATGATTGGCCAATATCAATTTCCACATCTTCACGTCTGCCACTTCCATTAACAAAAACCACTTAACTTTTAACAAGACTGTGGGGCATGTTTACTAAAGATTAATGTGGAAATTAATGCATGCTAAGTGCCATTGCACCCACAAAAATAAAAAAAACCCGTGGGGACTTAATGCGCGTTTAATTCATTAAAGTGCATTAAAATCTTTAGTAAACGTGTCCCTATATGTCCCACACTAGCTAAACTTAAGACCTGTGCTAGATGTGCATAGGGAAGGTGATTTTTAAAGATATGTACATTAGTAAAACTCTTCGGAAGTATGCCCTGTATTGAAACGTGCTTCCCCCCTTCAGTGCGAATGCAACTAAAAGTACACTGTTGTGGTGGGGGGTGGGACAGGAGGTAATTTTATAAACCTTTTCTACATCGGAAATTGGTTTTACCCATAGAAAAGATCCCTTTAAAATTGTGTGGTCGTCCATGTATGCTTGTAAAAATACGCATGCTGAAAGATTGTGCATATTTCTGGAAACGTGGACCATGCACAAGCATTCCTGGGAGCAGAGCTGGTGCTAGGGTGGAACTGTGATAGACACATACATTTTATAAAAGAAGAAAAAAAGAGCAAATATAAATTTTTGAATGCAAATTTGTGTGCTATTATGGCTGCTTCTGAGGCCCATTTTCTAAAGGTACACAGGTTCATATGTTACCTTTTTAATAGGGATAAAATACATTTTCAGCCTAGATGTCCTGTTATAAAGTGATCCCCATGTCATTTCCACAATGCATACAGTATACTTTTATCCGTATTTAGAGGAAACATTCCCAAGCAACATTCCTGTAAAGTTGCACGGGAGTCCTCTGTCCCTGCTGCTGTGATATTATGCTTTTAGTCAAGACACTGTGCATCGTGATTGGGCGCTCCAGCAAAAGACCAACCTGTTTTTAAGAGAAGGCAATGCAGTCCACCACCCAAGTAGATAGGGTACGCTTAGAGACTGCTGTCTCCAGCTGACCGGGGTCATAGGAGATTAAGAGCTGTGAAGAGTGGTGGTGGGCACGAATACGCTCCAGGTAGAAGGACAGGGCCTTACAGAATATGGAGAGTGGCCTCAGCCCTACTGGCATGGAGCCACGGAAAGAATGTGAGCTAGTCATCCAGGTATGGGAGGACGAACACCCCCTGGAGATGCAGGAAGGCAGTGACCACTGCCAAGCACTTGGTGACGACCCTTGGGGCAGAGGCCAAACCGAAAGGAGGAACCCTGTACTGACAGTGGCAGCCTCCCACTATGAAGTGGAGGTAATGCCTGTGAAGGGGGTGGAAAAGAATGTGTGTATAGGCATCCTTTAGATCCAAGGTGCATAGCCAGACTCCCTGCTGGAGGTATGGCAGCAATGTTCCAAGGAAGAGCATCTTGAATTTCTCCCTCATCAGGATCCTGTTGAAGTCTCGCAGGTCTAGGATAGGTCGAAAACCTCTGGCCCTTATGGGCACCAGAAAATAGAGTTTGAGGTGGATGGGTTCCACTGCCCTGTCTGCCATGAGGTTTGCGACTTCCTGCTGAATTAGCTCCTGGTGAAGGGGATGCATTGGGAGCTTTCCTGGGAAGAATGGCAGGGGCGCCTGTTCGAGATGGAGGAGGTATCCCTCCTTCACCTCCTGCAAGGCCCACACATTGGCGGTGATGGCGGGCCATCAGTCGGTGAAAAACACCAGATGCCCTCCAGTGTGCTGCGGGGCAGGCCCTTCCAGGGGAAGAGAGGCTATGCCCCAGGAGTCAAAAGCCCCTCCCCCCCGGTTGCGCCTGAGACACAGGCTGGGGCTTGGGGGCCGGAGCTGGGAAGGTTGAGTGCTGAGGGTAGTTTCCGTAACCCTTCCTCTTTTTTGGGTATCGGGGCTTTTTACTTGAAGTCTTCCTCCAGGAAGGATCAGAGGTCGTCTTAGACAGCCTGGTCCAGATTGACAGCCTTTTCTATCATGGGTTTTCCAAAGAGATTCTCTCTTCAGCAAGGGACATTGGACAACTTGTCCTGTACCCATTGCTCCAGATCAGAAGATTATAGCCAAGCAAGACGGCGGGCACCAATGCCCACCGCTACTACTCTAGCTACCGACTCAAAATCGTCATAGGTTGCCTGAGTCAAACTTGGAGCACTTCCTGACCGTGGCGATCAGGATCCGGGAACACTGAAGAAGTTCCTCGGAGAGACCAGCTGCGAACCCAGCAAGTTCCTTCGTTGTGTCCTGCAAGTAGATGCCCATGTACAACTGGTATCCCTGGATCTGGGTGATGAGCATTGAACCCTGGAAGCATTTCCTGCCCAGGGCTTCCATGGCATGGGTCACCCTACCTGGGGGCATGAAAGAGTGTGTTTTCTGGCTCTTGAGCATCTGCATGGCCGACTCCACCACCATGGAGTTGTGGGGCAGTTAGTTTTCAGGAAGCCAAAGCTCTGGCGGACCTAGTACATCGAGTCCAGCTGCCTGCTCATGATGGGAAATGAGGCTGAGATCTCCACATTCGGAAAAGGAGCCTCTCCAGGATCTTGAGAACAGGCACCATGAGAGCCTATTTGAGTGGAGCCTCATATTGGAGGATCTCGAAGTCCTAGGCCTGAGGCTCCTCCTCAGCCTCAGTGGTGAAGGCTAAGGCCTTTGCCATGTCCCTCACAAAGTCCAAGAATGCCAGGTCCTCAGGTGGGGGACAGGCTTCAGGTCTCCGGAGAGGAAGAGTCCAAGGGCATATCCTTGTGGAGCCAGATGTACAGAACTTATCGTCCTCGGTCTCCCAATCTGAACCGTAGTCCAAGGAAACTTCAAAGGTTCCTTGGGCCTCGGGCTGGAGCTCCAGCCTCAATGGTCTGGGGGTCCCGAAGCTCCGGCACCCCGAGTCAAGTGTGCTCTGTAGGGAAGTCCTCTGCAGAGCATCTCAAGGTCAGTGGCGTTTGAGGACTGGTTCCACTTCCTGGGAAGCCCCCACAGATGACTCCAAGGCTGAGTCGATCTTATGAAAAATTGACTCGTGCTGGTTCTTAAGGCCTTGGAGAACCTTTGGGGTTGTTTGCTGGCAGAGACCATCCATCAAGGCACCATGATCCAGGGCAACACACTGAAGGCAACAATAATGTGGGTCCGTCTGCGATACATTGTGAGCGCAGTGGTGAAATGGTTTGAAGCCACTGACTGAGGCCATGACAGGGAAAACAGTCCCCGCAAGGTAAAACTCTTTAGGCCTGGCCAGAGAGGGCCCCCAAAAAAACATGCACTGGGGAAAAGGCCCCCAAAGGGAAAGAGAAAACGGAACCCGAAAAAACACAATGCCGAGGAAAGCGGAATCGGGAGGTGGGAAGGAACCAGTAAACGACTGGAGAAAAGCAAGAGAAAAAGACAGAAAAAACACCCAACTTTTTCCAGGGAAGACAGACACACATCTGATGGGCTCCACAGAAAAAAGGAGACTGAGGCAAGATGGCACCCTTAGGCGGGAAGGGGGCCATACATGCGTTGTATATCTCCCAAAGGCTTTCTTTGAAAGCTGGGGAGAGGTTACCATGAGGACTGACTTCCTGCTTGTACCTGGAGAAATATAACTTACACAGAAATGCACCCATGGCGATTTTCAATGGGAAGCTTTGTCCCCAGGTGAGAAATTCAAAAGCTCACCCCAGTTTTCAGACTATCTGTTTCGAAATAGCAAAATTATAGCTGACTGTGACCCTCTGTTCCTCTTGGGCCCTTTATTATAATAATAGCTGCATGACCCTGATCTGGTCTTTATTTGTTTAATCTTTATGGAATGAGGTTTTAACCGTATGTCAGGCAACAGGGCAGAATAATTTTGTGGGTTAGGGCTTTTTCTGTGACAGGAACGAGTTAACAGAAACACATACTTCTTAACAGTTTACATTTATAAAACAGGCAGTTGGCAGGAAGAGTTCTGTAATTTAACTTCTCAGATTTATTATGCTTGCTGGCAACTGAAACAACCTAGCTATGTTAATAAGTGGAAAACTTATTTTAACCATTTACTGATCTCAGAGTGACTTTCTCCCTCTAATTCTTGTAACTGTTGCTTTAGATAAGAAATTCACATTTTTAATAAGTAGTTATTTAATAGTTCTAAGGCAACATGCTTTACAAAACTATTTGAAAACAAGATATATAATGTAGGACAGACTACAATGCATGATAAATATAAGGCTACGAGAGCTATGCCCCAATGAGTTCCATCTCCCTCTTCTCTGACCCCATTTTTATAAAAGTTATATGTTCACAGATGTATTTTCAGTTGCTATACAGATAGTGGTGGGCTGAAAATATGTCTAACCACTCCGCCACTATCCACATAGTAGAGGGGTACAGGAATGGTGCCACCAAAACATTTAGTGTAGCAGCGATATTCAGCCACTATGCAGATAGCTGATTTATTTAGATTAGGCTTGCTAAATAACAGGCTTAAACTAAATGGATGGCGACAGTGACAATCAGAATTCACAGGGGGTTCACAGGGGGGCAAGTGTGTAGGCTGGGAAACGGGAGAATGGACAATGCATGAGACAACCTTCTCTTCCTTTCCCATCCCTGAGGCTTTGAGCGACTTCTTGGATACAGTATGTGAATGCACCTCTACTGTTAAGACTCTCGTTGACTGTGAAGTTTTACTCCGTTTGCTCTCATGATACTGTTATGACTTAAGTACAGCCTGTTCTTTCTGTTGTTATTCTTGCGCACACTGGGTTTTTGCTAAGTTTTGTGTTGGAAGAACTATCTATTGATGTTCTTGTGCTCTGTGTTTTTTCACTCTGCTTATTACTGTTCAAACAAAGGTTATTTGTCAGTCAAGGGAGAGGGTGGAGTACGAAAGCCACATTGAAGGGAGGAGGAAGATGGGGATAACGAAACATAGCATCACTGATGGGGTGGCTCTTTGTCCAAGGCCCTTCCCTTCTCAGTAGATGGTTCTTGGAAGGAAATGCAATGTGAAGAGCTAGTGCCATGGAATTGGCTTTGCAAGGCTGCTGGAGGCATACTCTGGGTGTAGTTACTCTGGTAGACTGCACTGCAGCCTACCTTCAAGCTTCAGAAGGAGCATAATGTCTATGAAAGTTGGCCTAACTAATATAAATGGATACTACAGGAATAATTTAATAAAAAGCCACCAAAATTTACACATAAACAACATATAAATCTAGATATTTTAGTCAAATATGCGTGTAAATGGGCATGTATATGTGTATTTGATGCAGTTGCTTTGGGTTGATTTTGTGTACTTTCATTGTGGGGTTGAATAGGAATTCAGTTTGGACAGATGTACACTTACGCACGTAAATTATAAAATACTTTAGTTTTAAATTGAGTTTATTAAAGTAACAGTTCCATAAGAACAAAGAAATAACATTCCATTTTCAGGAAATAATTACAGTGCAAACATTTCTAGGGACTACCAGGTGGGTAATTGAAAATAGAAGAATGTTAATGTAAATCCAGGTATACAGTCTGGTGGAATTTATAATGCTGGTGTCATGTATAAGAGTCAGGATTCTCTCAATTTTTCCTTTTTCTTTTTGTGTATTATTAAGGGAGCTTCCCTTGACAAGGTCTTTTTTCCTTTAAAAATGTTTGCACTGTAATTATTTCCTGAAATGCACAGTATCGGCAAACACATACCTAGTATATAAAGAAAGTTATGCCTAGCGCTAACACTTGTGGTTTTAAATTAAGAAATAATTTACTATGCATCTGTGTTACCAGAGATACATCAGGAAATGCTTGCATTTTGGAACCACAAAAAATAGAATCCTTATTCTTGAAGAGATACCTCGTAATCAAAACCTTTTCTGTCTCAGAAACAAAAGTAACCACCAACGTGGCTCTGGAGAATATATTGTCTCTTGAACCTTACAAAAATGCAGAGCGATTAAATTCAAGATTAGCTACTAAAATATAATTTACCATCGGGCACACCAGACTCAATCTTAAGCTTTTCTGGTATGTAATAGCATTTAGAGTAAAGAATACTATATGCATTAGGTAACCATAAAACTTCTCTAAGTACTTTCTCAGAAGATCTCTGGAGAAAATTAATGTATAATAGGAAAGTTCAAAATCTCAAGTTTTTAGTTCTAGCAGCATTCTCAAGTGCCTCAATTTTATCATGTAAAATTAAATACTATAAATTTACACGCGCTCTTGAAAAATCCAGGCACAAGCATCTATACCAGCCATAAGGCTACGTAAGTGCTCATCCTTAAATGTGTATTTTCTACCATGTACGCTCCTATTTTATAAAGCAAAGAACATCTGTATTTGACTTCATAAAGAAGTTGTCAAATCTGCATATAACAATGAATGTAACTCTAGTTGCATCTTATGAAATTACGCCCAATGAGGCAGATATTCAGGCTGCCTAGTTGAAACACGGTAGGCAGAAAGGAGTGAAAGGCAGGTATGTGTCTCAGGTACACAAGGGGGTATGTCTTCTAAGCCGGGCTAACCTATCTGCAGCTAGTTCCCATTGAATAACATGGAACCTATTTGAGGATAACCCGGGTTAATTTTTATCCCAACTTAGCCTTGGGCAAGTCACTTAACCCTCCATTGCCTCGGAAGAAAGGCCTGGCAATCTACTTCCGGTGACACTGCCAAGAAAACCCAGGAGCTTCTGGGTCGCCAGGAGTCAGGACTGACTCGAAGGCACACATTGCATTGCAGTAGACATATGCTAAGGAGTGAACATTTGAAAAAAAAAAGTAAAACTGTAATCTTTTACTTCTAAAATCTGGCCAGTTCCTTGACTCTGCATGAAATGCAAGAGAGGAACAGGAAGTATGACGGGCAGTCACAGCTGTCTACATTATTAATTTTTCAGTATTAATCTTGTCACATTAGGAATATCTCTGCTCACTTATCCAGATGACAGCAGTTATAAATAACGCCTTTACTCTAAAATGCCCCTCCAGTGCTAAAAGTAGGAATGTTAATATGAATTCTTTAGCTGTTCTTCTGATCCTGCTCTAGGAGAGTGTTTCTCAAGCTGTCCTGATGTACCTCCCAACCAGTCTGGCATTGCATGAAACTGTCTCTCATGCATATTTGTTGTGCATATCCTGAAAACCAGACTGTCTAGGGGGCACACCAGGACTAGCTTGAGAAACACTGCTCTAGGATGCTTACTTCATGTGTGCTCTGCTTGCTGGTTAAAAATCATGTCTTGGTGCCAGAGAAAAGCTAAATACAAAGCTTAGGATGTTTTCTTTCTAGAACTGGTATCAGAAAATAACAGCAACAATGATCCTCCTATTTACTAATGAAAGAGGCTCTAGAGTCATAGATTCCATTGTCATTGTGTGGTATCAAGTACATTAAAAGGGCAGCATTCCTTCAAATTAGATGTGCCCCTTACCGTCATGGCAGTTTCAGAATTTGATTAGAGAGTCATATCTGAGACCATCTATAAAAATTGATCAAAAGTTACATTAAGCTTCCTTGGGAAATCAGCTTTGTTTGACAGATCCAACTTGCGAGAAGTACAGATGTGAATATGCTTGAAGTACCACTAGATACCTCAGGTATGAATACAGAATTATCTGCTGTTAAATCCCAGTTGGGGGTCTCTTAACCAACATATGGACAAGATTAATACAAAGTTTAATGTGCATGAGATTTGAATGGCTCAACCTGCTACAACAAAACATAAAACAGGTGATGCTACTTGAACAGCAACTGGAAGAGCTTAACAATAGATCTTGGCGGAATAACATCTGTATATTGGGAATCCCTGAAGACGCTGAAGGCACCAACTCAATCTCATTCTTGGAAATGCTACTTCCTAAACTAATACATATTGAATTTGAGGGGCCTTTAGAGATTGAAAGAGCCCATCAGGCTCCATTGCATTTGGTGCAGCATTCCAAATATCCGAGGCTTGATGTATTGAAGGTTTTGCACTATCCTCATGCTCTAAAAATTCTACAAGCTGCATGTTTGCAAAACCCAGTCAAATATGAGGGACATATGCTTTTGTGTTTCCCTGACTTCAACAAATCAACTGTGGATCGACAGAAACAACTTTTAGCGTTTTGGCCACAATTGCAGAAACTACAAGCACATTTTGGCCTCTCTTTCCAGCTCGCATAAGGATCACTCTTCACAATCAAACACGTTCCTTTGAAGATCCAGAGCAACTGTGTGCATTCATCAAAGATTTTGAGGAAGCAGGAATGGCTTGATATTGTGGACCATATAGTCTATGGTGTCACTGATTACCTAACATTATGGTGCCCCATGGATCCAGAGGCATACCTATAGACATAGCTCCTTTTTCTTAATTACATATCTAGCCTCTTTGCCCTTCAAAATGACTTATTTCAAACATGCGATCCAGTTTGTGGCCTAAGAGGGTGCTCGGTTGATGGAGTTTTTAATTTGGTTTTGATTGCGGTTGTGGGGTATTGGAATGGGTATGAGTATGGTGTATGACTGATGAGTGAGCTTGGTATTTGAAGACTAAGAGGGCTATGGAAATGTTGTCTTATTGGGAGGGTGCTGCTGAAGGGTGTGAGAACGCTCTTTGGAAATTTGTTTGTAAGAATCATAATAACCTCCGTAGTAGCAAGAGCTACGTTTATGTGCATGAGTTTGTGAGTCAGGAGTACGTAAGGATGATCATGACTTTTGAACTGCAGGAAGTGGGGGGGGGGGGGGGAGATGAGAGTTTCTAGGCCAAACTCAGGGCCTCTTCCTTGTTGTGGGATGACTCGCCAAATAGTAGAAGTATTTCTTTGTTGTTGTAAGGGGTTCCCTGGCCATTTCACTCTACTTCCTTGTATTGCTTTGATTTGTATTGTGCTCTTCTCCTTCTCTTTATTCTCATGGGGAGGCACAGGTTCTGTTATTCTGTTTCCTTTATCCTTTCTTTTTTTCTCCTTTGACCTTTTTCTTTCCTTCAATGACTTGATCTCTATGAGCCGACAGCCTGGAATTATGTTTTGCTGTAGCGATGATTACCTCATTTAAAGTTTTATCTCTAAATGTGAAAGGGATTAACAATCTGATCAAACACAAAAAGATTCTCCTATATTGTCAACGAGAGGCTGCTGATGTGGTATACCTGCAAGAGACTCATTTAAACTTTTCTGAATCTAAAAAATTAGGTATGGGTTTCTATAATTTGGTAATCTGCTCCCCAGCTTTGGGGAAGAAAAATGGAATTTTGAAACTTATGTGAAAAGCCTTTGCTGTATCAGTTCTTAATACCAAAACTGATGTGGAAGGCAGGTGGGCTTCTTCTGATTGAGGGTACTGAAATGGCTTTATTTTTTTAACTATTTATGTCCCAAATTCAGATATTCCAGAGTTTTTTCACACTATTTCTAAAGAAATTGGTGAACTAGGGAAAATTCCTGTAATACTCGGGGAAGCTTTTAATCTGGTCCTTGATAACCTTTTGGATAGACAATCTAAATGCCTTGGTAAATCCTTGAAAGCTCTCCAGGTAAGCCCATGCCATGGTGGATGATCTTGGGTTGATTGAATCATGGAGACTCCAACATCCCACAGAAAGGGATTATACTTTCTCTTCCACATAACTCTCATTCTAGGCTATTTTTTTTTTAATCTCCAAAAATCTGGTGCCTTGGTTGAATGCCATCGATATTCACAGTCTCTATTTCCAATCATATTTATTTTTTATTTATTTATTTACATTCTCTTATATACCGCGCTATTCTGCATCAGTGCGGTTTACATTGAACAAACTGAAATTACATTGAACAGGGCATTATACTTGGAGATAACTATTTTACAGGGAACATGGGCTATGGAGGGTTAAGTCGCTTGTCCAAGATCACAAGGAGCACCTGTGGGACTAGAAACCCCAGTACTTCCGGCCCAAGGTTGCTGTCCTCTAGTGGGATTTGAACCCCCTACCTTCTGGCCTGAAGTACCTTGCCCCAACCACTAGGCCACTTCTCCACTGTTTGCATATTTCCATCACACTATTTGCAAATTTCTCAAATATATCCAGCTAGATTCTTTTGGAGGTGAGCAAAACATTGCTTAGAAACAAACGTTTGCTTTCCACTGTCCAAAAGTCCATTTCCATTTACTTTCAGTTCAATTCACCAACAGATACTCATGGGTAGGTATGCTGGGAAGCTTTTAAGACAAACATGAGTGTGACAATAACTAGTTATGCCATTGGGGTAGCAAAGAAATGGAAGCAAGTGCTGTGAGATTTGGATCAGAAGATAAAAACTAACGAAGGTGTCTTGCTCCAAGGTTCTAACCCCACCATACTACTACATTTGCAGAAACAGATATAGATACAACACGATCAAAGAAACATAGAAATATGACGACAGAAAAAGACCACATAGCCTATCTAATCTGTCCTTCCACATCAACAACTACAACAGTTCACTTTTTTCCTTTAGAGATCCTCTGTGTTTGTCCCATGCTTTTTTGAATTCAGTTCTGTACTCATCTCTACCACCTCCACTGGGAGACTATTCCACGGATCTACCACTCTTTCCGAAAAGAAATATTTCCGCATATCACTCCTGAATCTATCCCCCTTCACCCTCATCCCATGTCCCCTCATAGCAGAACTTGCTTTCAATTGAAAGAGGCTCTCCCCCTGAAAATTTATGCCATGGAGGTATTTAAACATCTCAATCATATCACCTCTATCCCGCTTTTCCTCTAAGGTGTACATATTAAGATCCTTAAGTCTGTCCTCATATGCTTTATAATGAAGACCACTATCCATTTTAGTAGCCATCCTCTGCACCAACTCCATCGTGTTCACATCCTTTTAAAGGTGCGGTCTCCGGAATTGCACACTATACTCCAAATGAGGTCGCACCAAAGACTTATACAGAGGCACTATCACCTCCTTTTTTCTGCTAGCCATTCCTCTCCGTATGCACCCAAGCATCCTTCTAGCTTTTGCTGTCACCTTTTCTACCTGTTTAGCTACTTTAAGATCATTAGACACAACCACGCCTAGGCCCCGCTCTTCTTTAGTGGACAAAAGTACTTCACCCCCTTTACTATATTGCTCCCTTGGATTGCTGCAGTCCAAATGCATGACCTTACATTTTTTAACATTAAATCCCGGCTGCCAAATTCTGTCTGAGGGCCTGAATAATTTAATCTAGTTGGATATCTTTGTCTAATACCACTTGCTGATCTTCAAGCTTAGCTAGATCCCTCCTCATGTTATGTACACCTTCCTGGGTGTCTACTCTATTGCAGATTTTGGTATCATCCGCAAAGAGGCAAACCTTACCCGACAGCCCTTCCGCTATAACACTAACAAAGATGTTAAAAAGAATCGGACCAAGGACAGATCCCTGGGGCACACCACTAGTAACATACTTCTCTTCAGAGTGAGCTCCATTTACCTGTACTCTTTGTCACCTCCCACCCAACGAATTTCTAACCCAAGCAGTAACTTTAGTGTCCATCCCTAAAGTGATCAATTTGTTTATAAGTCGCCTGTGAGGAACAGTGTCAAAGGCTTTACTGAAATCTAAATAAACCACATTTAGGGCTTTCCCTTGGTCCAACTCCCTGTCACCCAGTCAAAGAAATCAATCAGATTTGTCTGACAAGACCTGCCTCTGGTAAATCCATGCTGCCTCGGATCCTGTAATCCGCTGGACTCCAGAAACCTCACTATTTTCTCTTTCAGCAGCATTTCCAATAATTTACTCACCACCGAAGTTAAACTAACCGGCCTGTAGTTTTCAACCACATCCTTACCTTCCGCTTTTGTGTAAAGGCACCACAAGAGCCTCTCTCCAGTCCTTTGGCACTCCCGACTCCAACGAGGCATTGAAAAGGTCAGTCAGTGGAGCTGCTAGAACATCCCCAAGTTCCCTCAGTATTCTAGGGAGTATCCCATCCGGTCCCATCGCTTTTTTCTACTTTAAGTTGAGCTAGTTTCTCACGAATACAGTCTTCTGAACATTGTTCAAGATGTCCCTCGGTTCTGTTCCTGTTTGTGGGTGTTTTCTGAGGTCCTGCTCCTGTTTCTTCATCTCTGAACACAGAACAGAAATATTTGTTAAGCAATTCCGCTTTATCCTCATCAGCTTCTACATATTCCTCCCCTTCACCCTTGAGTCTGACAATACCACTTTTGCCCTTCCTCTTCTCACTAACATATCTGAAAAATGTCTTATCCCCCCATTTTATTGCATTGGCTATTTCCTCCTCTTTTTGAGATCTTTGCTTTCCTGACTACTTTGCTAACTTCTCTAAGTTTTTCCAAATATAGATGCCTGTCTTCCTCTCTCTGTGATCTCTTGTATTTCATGAAGGCCTCCCTCTTTTTCTTCACTTTTTCAGCTACTTCTTTCGAAAGCCATAGAGGTCTCCTTTTCCTTTTACCTTTATTTACCATTTTAACAAAAAGGTTGGTTGCCCTTAAAATATCCCCTTTCAGTTTTGCCCACTGTTTTTCTACATCCCCCAGCTGTTCCCATCCCGCTAACGACTCCCTGAGGTATTGGCACATCTTGGCAAAGTTAGTCTTCCTAAAGTCTAAGACCCTCACCTTTGAATAGATTCTAACAGCCCTAGTCCTAATACTGAACCACACCATCTGGTGATCACTGGATCTTCCACCGTAACATCAGAAACACTTTCACCATTGGTAAGCACCAAATCCAGTATGGCCCCTTCACGTGTGGGGTCTGTTACCAATTGCTTGACTAGTTCTCCCTGTAGAGGAATCCAGGATCTCTTTACTTCTAGATGATACCGCAGCAGGAATGTGCCAAACAACATCTGGCATATTGAAATCTCCTATCAGTAGCACCTCCCCTTTCCTAGCAATGCTGCGTATGTCTTCAATTAACTCTCTGTCCATCTCTTCCTCGTGTGAGGAAGGTCTGTATATCACGCCAATGCAAATAGATTTCTCTTTCCCTCTTTTTAGTTTAACCCACAATGCCTCCTCTCTCCCTTTTAAACTCTGTAATTCCAAAGCTTTAATATTATTTTTTACATATAGTGCCACTCCTCCTCCCCTTCTTCCTACCCTGTCCTTTCTGAATAAAGTATAGCCAGGTATGGTTATATCCCAGTCATGGTTTTCTGTGAACCATGTTTCTCTAACTGCCACTAAATCCAAGTCGGCCACTTCCACCAAAGCCTCAACATCATGGATCTTATTTCCCATGCTACGGGCATTTGTACATACTGCTTTACATATGTTACCCCTGTTACCTATTTCCATAAAGGTATTCAATGTATCTTGAGGTATAGTTCTGCTCTACTCTTGCGGATACTATTACTAAAAACATCGCTGATTGTCTTAGCTTGGTAAAGTTGCTGGGGGCTTTCACCCATTCCCAACGAATCTAGTTTAAAGCCCTCTTCAGTAGATTAGCCAGTCTACTACTGAAGAGCTCCGGTTCTTCCCTTTCCAGGGATGCTTTCACCTCCTCCACTTCCAGAGCTGCATAATGGTTCTCCAATTCAAGGGCTGGAGAAGTTGGATTGGTGATTCTGCAGGCCCTGGTGACTTGTGTCCAACCTTCGTCATTCTTGGTGAAGAGGCTCGTCAGATGATATTTTCTCAACAAAGTCAATATTTTTTTGAGAACAATAAGGTAGGACAATGGTTAGCAAATTCCTTAAAATCCCGGTAAGCCAATATTTGTGTTGTTGGTTTACTAGATAAAGACAATATTAACAAAGAACTCAACAATTTTAGAGTGATTCTGTGACTTCTATGAGCAGCTTTACTCTTCCCAGACATCAGAGGAACAGGGAGAGTTTGATCAAATGGTGGGTCATTTGACTCATCCTACCCTATCATTTGAACAGCAAGTGCTATTTTATTTATTTATTTTATTTAACAGTATTTTTAGACCGCCTTATCTTATTAATCAAGGTGGTATCACAGCAAACAATCGGGTAAAGTGAGTGTGTTAAACATGCAGTGAAGGTGAAATTTAGTTGAGTGTGTGTTGTATTGTGTGCTAGATTGGTTTGAGCTATGTACAATGTGTGCTGTATTGTGTGCTAGAATGGTTTGAGATATGTACAATGTGGGCTATATACAGAGGTGCTAAAAAACATTTTCTATACATACAGTGTTTAGGCGATATCATGTGCTGTTGTACATTCTCTTAGGTTATGTGATGTGTCCATAGTGTTCTATGAACAGCATGGTTTTTAGCTGTTTTCTAAAGTCTTTGAGGTCTGTAGTTGCCCTCAAGTCGTCCGGTAGTTTGTTCCATATTGTTGGAGCAGCCATGGAGAGTGCTCTGTCTGTTGTGTCCTTGCGTGTGTGTTTGAATTCACTTGGGGTGCTGACTCGGTTGTGTGTTTGTTTTCTTCTTGGACGTGTGCTGGTGTCTGGTTGTATTAGACAAAGATATCCAACTAGATTAAATTATTCAGGCCCTCAGACAAATGCTTATTGGTAAGGCTTCAGATCCAGACAGATTCCCTTTAGAGTTTTATAAGGCATTCATTTCTGAATTAGCCCCTAAGTTACTTGGGTTTTACTCCGGGCTCCTTCAGCAATCTCCATCTGTGCACACTCCTTCAGCAAATCTCCTTCAAATGTACATTACAAAATTTATGTGAAGATCCTAGCCATTAGTCTATCTACGGTAATCCCATCCTTAATACATCCGGACCAATGTGGTTTCATTGCAGGTCAATCCGCCATGGATAATGCCCAATTATTATGTAATATCCAAGCAGTCTCTTATGACTCAGCCTTGCCCATCTTTATCTTTATTAAAACATTTGATAAACCGCTGCGGCCAAAGCATAGAGCGGTGTAAAATAAAAGGTCCACATTGCAAATTATAGAAAAGAACGCCATAAATAATAGGAAAGCAAAGCACACAGCACACAGGAGTAAAACCAAGTAACTAAAATAAGAATAAATAATAAATAAATAAAAACTAAAAACAAAACAGGGAAAGACAGGACACTAACAGACAGACAGCACAAGACAAAAATCCAACTACAGATTCAAGGGGGGTACTGGCGGGAAGGTCAAAAGCCTGCTCGAACAGATGGGTTTTGAGTAATGTCTTGAATTGAGGATAAGAAGGTTCTAACCTGAGGAAAGGTGGTAATGAATTCCAAAGAGACGGACGAAGAAAGAAAAAGGCGGAATGTCGGGTTTGCTCCAGACGAGCCTGTGATGGGGAAAGCATGGTGGGGCTATCACTAGATGCAGAAAAAGCATTTGACCAATTGGAATGGTCTTTTCTATTTCAATCGTTGGAATGGTTTGGAATAGGAAGACGGTGTGTCAACATGATTAAGGTGCTATATATTCACCCCACTATGTGGATCTGTGCAAATTCTAATTTAACAAGGGTATTTTCTTTAAGAAGGGGCTCTGGAGCCTTTAATACAGTGGTTCTCAACCTTTTTTGTACCGTGACCCCTTTTACCATTGGTCAACTTGTGATGACCCCCAATGATAAAATCAAATGCGTCTCTCTTCCTTCACCGTTAACGCATTGTCGTTGTAATCATTTGTTGAATTATTAATATATTATAGGCCTTTGCAATATATTTTTATTTATAAAATTTACTTATTTAAACCACAATAATTAATCACAATAACAAGTAACAATATTTGATTTCGAAATTATTATGATTTTGTAGTCAACGGTTTTAGTATGCTTTATTCAAAAAGACTGACAAAGGGCAATGGTGTGAGCTTTCTTGGCTTTGGCGATTCTGAGAGCCACCATATATGAAGCTTCACAATTGCTGGTGGAACTTTCCGCCAATATCAAATCTGCTTTTCTTGATTCCATCAGCTTTGTTTTTAAAATACCAAATATCCTTGACTACAAAGGTGGGATGCTTACTGTCAAAATGCCATTTCAGTTTGTTTGGCTTCATGGATTCCGCTGATAGAACTTCGTTACAAATAACGCATTGTGGTTTCTCAATCCCTGCTGAAAATATGGAGGTGAAACCATACCTTAAAAAGTCATCTCAATATTTTCTTTTCTTGGTATTCTTCTCTCTGTCATTCATTTTCAATGGAGTCGCTGGTGTTATATAATATTACATAGAAAATTTAATTTTAGTAGGACCCATGTCCGCCATTACAAAACCGGAAGTGATCTAAATAACGTCTCAAGGTGCATCATTTCTGGTGAACAGGTAAAAGTAAGTAAAGATAGCCTAAGAAATGTATAAACTGATTAAATTCAAAGTATTTGGCATTTTAGGCTTTGCAATCAAATTAGAACAATAAATTAGAAAAGAAATAATAATTCCCAGGATTTGTCAGGCGACCCCTGGTAAATCCTGAGGCGACCCCCCCGTGGGGGTCCTGACCCACAGGTTGAGAACCGCTGCTTTAACACTTCTAATACTGCAAACACCAGATATTGTTAAACTTTCTGCTTACGCTGATGATCTATTGCTGTTTGTCAATATTTCTTCCATTCCAGCTGTGCTATTGGTTATAGAATAGTATTCCGTCTTATGTGGGTACTAAATCAACTGGTCTAAATTGTTAGTATTTCCTCTGAGCCAATATGTCCTTAAGGTGGATCTGATTCCTTTTCTGTTTCAATGGGAAGGTACCGCTTTTAAATATCTTGGGGTATGGTTCTGCCCTACTCTTGCGGATACTATTACTAAAAACATCGCTGACTGTCTTAGCTTGGTAAAGTTGCCAGTTACTAAATGGTCTCTCCTATATCTATCATGGTGGGGCCGTACTGAAAAGATGCAAGATAATAGTTCCAAAAGTTAACAATGTTTTAAGTCTGCTCCATCTAGTTTTTCCAAACTCTTTCTACAAAAAATTAGAGCAGGAACTGGTCTCCTTTTTGAGGAAACACAAGATCTCCCACATTGCCACATGGAAATTGAAGTTGTGGAAGGATACAGGTGGGTTCAATTCCTGGATTATCATCAGTCCTTCTTACTTAAGCAAAGTTCGAAATGGCTTAGTGATCTCTCTGGGCAACTGAAACTCACATGGCTCTTGTTGGAAGAGAAGATAGTATTTCCTGTTCCTTTGTGTCTCCTTATTGCTATGTGTCATTCTGTGGCCAATGGTGTTTCCCCAGTAGTGGTCGCCACACAGTTGGAATACAACACATTTTTTCAATTACTGTACTTACAGACGATAATCCACTTTCTTATAAGCTACCCCTCTTGCATAACTCAATGTTTAAAGTCTACCAAATGGTGATAACTGGCGGATATGGCAAAAGAAAGGACTATAGACCTTGGGATAGCTTTGGTCTTCTAACGTCATTCGATTATTTCTGGAACTACAGCATGATTTCAGTTTGCCATATAAATGGGTTTTTTTCAGTGGCTTCAACTGCGGCATTACATTTTAAAAGCAGGTATTGATTTATCAGACTTAGATAACGAATGGGTGTTATTAAACATGGCAAGAGCACTGATGGGTTCCACCAATGCTGTGTCCAAATTCAACTCCATTATTAGAGATCAGCATGGTCTGGGAACTGGAACTGGTGGAGTCTTTGCCATGTCAGCATGAGGGCAGTTTTGGGGATTGTTGATCATTCGTTATTACCAGATCAGCCTCTCTAACGCAATCCTTGTTCTTTTTGACCTATCAGGCGTTTATTACTCCAGTCATGGCAAAATGGCAAAAAGATCAGGGTAATCACTTTTGGTCTCTTAAGGCACACATTGGTACATTTTCCCACCTGCTCTCTGATTGTCCAAACATACGGATCTTTTGGTCACAAATATGGGCTAAAATTAAAGATATCCTCCAGCTTAATCTGGAGTTGACCCTCTGCAGGGTGATTCTAAGATCTCTTGTAGGTATAACCTACTTAGCTAAGAAAGGTAGATTTGTATTTGATTTCATGATTGGAATTGCCCTGAAGTTGATTATTAATAACTGGAAAGATAATTCAGTGCTCGAATGGCATCACTGGTAGCATCTGCTTTGTCTATATCAGCGGTTCTCAACCTGTGGGTCGTGACCCCCATAGGGGTCGCCACAGGATTCAGCAGGGGTCGCCTCACTCCAGTGTTAAAAAAAAAAAAAAAAAAGGCGCACAAGTTGCTGCTGCTGCCGAGTCCGCTTCTCGGCAGCAGCAAACTGACAGACTCCAATCTTCTGCAGCCGCGGCTCCCTGCCTCTTAGGGAACCGCGGCTGTGCCTTCTGTGAGTGAAGCCATTGAGGAGCCTTTCTGTCTCTCAATGGGCTCTGTGCAGCATTGTCCCGCCTCCAAAGGAAGTTGTTTACCACTTCCTTTGGAGGCGGGACAATGGCATGCTGCACGGAGCCCGTCGAGAGACAGGCTCCGCAACGGCTTCACTCACAGCAGGAACAGCCGCAGTTCCCTAAGAGACAGGGAGCCGTGGCTGCAGAAGAACAGGGCATTAGCAGGCAGACAGGGAGAGGGGAGGAGGGGACAGGGAACCTGGAATGGGACTGACATGAGGGAGGGAGGGGGCTGACATGGAGGGATGGATGAATGGGAGGGGGCTAACATGGAGGGATGGATGGAGGGAGGGGAGTTGACATGGAGGGAGAGGAGAGCTGATTGTTGGATGGAGGGAGGGAGGGGGGCTGACATGGACATGGGGGCTGACATGGAGGGAGGGGGCTGACATGGAGGGAGGGAGGGGGCTGACATGGAGGGATGGATAGATGGAGGGAGGGCGGACATGGACAGAGGGGGGACTGACATGTAGGGATGGATGGAGGGAGGGAGAGGGGCTGACATGGAGGGGGGCTGATGGAGAGAGGAAGGGAGGGGGCTGACATTGATGGATGGATGGAGGGAGGGTGGCTGACATGGACAGAGGGGGGCTGACGTGGATAAAGGGAAGAGACGGGGACATACTGGACAGACGGGGGATAAATGCTGGACAGAGGGGAGAGACAGTGCGGGTTAGGATTATAATGGGCAGATGGGGGGACTAGGACTGTTAATGGGTTGATTAGGGAAGGCTATGACTGGGCATGGACTGATCAAGGGGGGATTGGGACTGGTAATGTGCTGATAGGGGGGTAGCATTGGAAATGAGCTGATTGGGGAGGTTAGGACTGGAAATGGGCTGATTAGAGGAGGCTAGGACTGGTAGTGGGCTGATGGGGGGGGGGTAGGACTGGTAATGGGCTGATTAGGGGAGCCTAGCACTGGTAATGGGGTTGCGGAGGGACTAGCACTGGAAATGAGCTGATTAGGGGAGGCTAGGACTGGTAATGGGGTTGAGGAGGGACTAGCACTGGAAATGAGCTGATTAGGGGAGGCTAGGACTGGTAATGAGCTGATGGGGGGGTAGGATTGGTATTGGGCTGATTAGGTGAGGTTAGCACTGGTAATGGGGTTGAGGGGGGACTAGCACTGGAAGCGAGCTGATTGGGGGCTTCGACTGGGAATGGGCTGATTGTGTGGAGGGGAGGATGGAGCTGCTGGCCCTGGAAGAAAACTGGGGGCTAAGGCTACAAATGGGCTGATATGAGGGGATGGGAGAATGGAACTGGAAGGGAGTGGATCTGAGAGGGGCTGCCATGGTATCTGTACTAGAAGGGACTGGTCAGTAGGGAAGGAGAGGGACTGGAAGGGAATGGACACCAGTGGCAGTCATGGGAATGCAAGTTGACACTGGAAGGTATTGGGAGTGAGGACTGGAAAGGGGCTGATACTGGGGAGGGTTACTGGGATTGGAAATAGGCTGATGGAAAGAAGTGAAGAAAACGAAAGAAGAGATAAGAAATGGCAGATGGACCATAGACCACAGAAAGAGAGCTAAGAGAAGACAGGAAAGCAGAAGCCTCAGATAGGGACCAGCATGATCAGAGAATAAATTGGTCAGACAACAAAGGTAGAAAAAATAATTTTATTTCATATTAGTGATTTGACTACAAAATCATCATAATTTTGAAATCAAATATTGTTACTTGTTATTGAGGTTTAAGTACATTTTATAAATAAAACATAATGCAAAGGCCTAGAATATATTAATAATTCAACAAATGATTACAGCGACAATGCGTTAACGATAAAGGAAGAGAGACGCATTTGATTTTATCATTGGGGGTCACCACAAGTTGACCAATGGTAAAAGGGGTCACGGTACAAAAAAGGTTGAGAACCACTGGTCTATATCATAAATATGAGCTGACGTATGATGCTCAAACTTGGGAGGAAGACTGCCCATAGGAGCATCCTGCTGCTCTAGTGAAAGAGCAGAAGCTCAACACCTCCTGGCTGCTTGTTGATGTAGAACATTGCCACCTGGTCGTCAGTCTGAATTACAACTGCTTGATGTTGAAGGTGGTGTTGGAAAGTCCAGAGGGCGAGCACTATCGCCTGGAGTTTCAGCAGATTGATCTGCTGGAGGCTCTCCATCAGCTGCCCTGAGTGCGGAGGTTGTTGCAATGGGCTCCCCAGTCCACTTTAGAGGAATCCGTGGTGAGGATCCTCTGAGGGGTGGGGGTCTGGAAGGACATCTCGGCCTGCAGAAGCTGGAGCTGCTGCCACCAGCTGACAGAGTCAGCCAGAGAGCGAGTCTCGACTTCTCTGTCCCTTAGGCATTCTGTTGTTTGTGACCACTGGGAGTTGAGAGCCCACTGGGCCTGATGCATGTGCAGGCAGGCATCTGGGGTGACGTGCACCGTGGATGCATGTGGCCCAGAAGGTGAAGCATGAGGCAGGCAGAGGCAGAGGGTTGACCCTGAATGTGTCCTGCGATTAACACTGTCCAGAGTAAGGAAGGCCTTGGACTGGACGGTCTCCAGCATTGCTCCTATGAACTCCAGGTGCTGGCTGGAGGTGGGACTTTGTGCAGTTTACAATGAGCCGCAGGTGTTCCAGAATAAGGATGATGTAGGCCATCGCGGGCTTCTGCAGTAATATCAACCTGTATGAGCCAGTCATCCAGTATGGGAAGACGAACTCCCCCTGGAGACGTAGAAAGGCGGTGACCACTGAAAAGCACTTGGTGAAGATCCTTGGGGCTGAGACCAGACAGAAGGGAAGAACCCTGTACTGACATTGACAGCCTCCCACCATGAAGTGAAGGTACTGCCTGTGAAGGGGGTGGAAAAGGATGTGTGTATAGGGATCCTTTATATTCAAGGAGCATGGCCAGTCTCCCTACCAGAGGCCGGGGTCGGGGTCTCCCACATTCGGAAGAGCAGCCTCCTTGGGTGGTGCCTCATACTGGAGGATCTCAAGGTCCTCCGCCCAGTCCTCGGGTGAGGACCGGTGCCGGGTCTCTGGAGGGGAAGGGTCCGAGAGCACATCCCTGTGGAGCCAGGTGTCTGGGGACTCATCGTCCTTGGTCTCCCAGTCCAAACCGGAGACCGAGGAGACCTCGAAGGTTCCTCGGGCCAGAGCCCCATTCACAATGGCACGGGGGTTCCAATGTTCTGGTGCCCCGAGTCTGGTGTGTTGTGCGAGGAAGTTCTCGGCCCCGAGGAGCGTCTTGATGCCAGTGGCACTCGAGGACTGGCTCCACTTCCAGGGAAGCTCTCGCTGTTGAGGTGCCAGTGATAGGGATTGATGACCCAGAGGAATCGGGCATCAGAGCCTGCTGTTGAGCCATGAAGGCAGACAGACTATGTTCTAAGGCCGCCATCCTGGCCTTGATGCCCGATGGCTCGGCAGCCACCAGCATGATCAATGAGGACCTCGGGCCCTATGCTGGCAACGTTGAGGGGGTGTCCTTGAGAAGGATGGCCTCGAAGGACTGAGACCAATCCCCAGACATCATCCACGACTTCACATTGAGTGCTCCGAGGCTGGGTGGCGTGGGACTTCGCCACGGTCCCGGACTCATCACACGAGGAGGCCACCGTTGACATCGGGCTCTTCAAGGGGTGTCCTTCCTTGAGGGGGCCCCAACTTGGCACTCCATGTCCTTGAAGCTCTGAAGTGGTGCAGATGACATGTTAGGAGGGAACCTCCGCGGTGGCCCTTGAAGGCGCTGGCCCCGAAGACGACTCCGGGGCTGTCAATCTTATGAAAAATAGGCTCATGCTGCTTCTTGCGGCCTCAGAGGGCCTTGATGGTCACCTGCTGGCAGAGACCACACCCCAAGACATCATGATCCGGCCCGAGGCACCGAAGGCAACAATGATGCAGGTCTGTGTGTGACATATTGTGAGCGCACTGGTCGCATGGCTTGAAGCTACTGACCGAGGACATGATGAAGAAAATGGTCCCCGCGAGGTCAAACTCTTTAGGCTGGCCAGAGAGGGCGCAAAAAACCACGCACTGGACAAAAAGATCCCTGAAGGAACCCCAAAAAATGTGACACTTGAGGCAAGCGGAATCAGAAGACAGGAGGGAACCAGTACGCGACCGGAGAAAAGCAATACAAAAAAGACAGAACAAACCCCAACTTTTTACAGGGAAGACAGACACATGTCTAATGGACTTCATGGAAAAAAAGAAGACTGAGGTAAGACAGCACCCTTAGGTGGGAAGGAGACCATGCATAGTGGTACATCTCCCAAATGCTTTCTTGGAAAGCTGGGGAGAGGTTACTGCAAGAGCTCCATCGGCACCATCTCCATATGTGAAGACTGACTTCCTGCTCGTTCCTTTCCCTTAGAGATCCTCTATGCTTGTCTCATGCTTTCTTGAATTTCTTGTCTCCATCAGCACCACTGGAAGGCTATTCTATGCATCTACTACTCTTTCTGTAAAGAAATTTCCACAGATTACTCCTGAGTCAATTCTCTTTCACGTTTATCCTATGACCCCTCATTCCATAGCTTTCTTTCAATTGAAGGAGGCTCTTCTTTCTACCTCATTATCCTATACCATCAGGTATTTCTGCAGGTAGGTCCAGGAGGGCCTACCAGGGGTGGAGGGCAGATCAGAATTGGATCTTCGGAGAGGGAGACGGGTCTGAACTTTGGCTGTGTGGGGAATTTTCTGGGGGGTGGAAGATCTAGACTAGGTAGGAAGGGGGGGGGGGGTTCAATCTTTTTTAGGATTTAAATAATTAAAATAGAAACATTGATGGGCCCCTTTAAGATGGCAGCCAAGAGCATCGGCCTGCTTATTAGCGTCCTGATATTCTTGGCCAGGAAAAACAAGGCTTATGATCTGATGTTATTTTTCTTGGAACAACACAGGTTGCTTGCAGGCTGCATATTTACTGATTTATCGTAGGAGTCACTAACCTGTGGTACTGAGTTACCTCAGGTTAGTGACTCCTGCAGTAAACTAAGCTGCAGTAAAATATGATATTTTTCCACACCTTAGTAACTTTCCCTCTTAGAAGGCTCAGTTTGTAGATGAAGACAGAAAAGCAGAAGTGAACTCTTCTACCCAAATTAGACTAAATACTAGTATTGTGATTAAATTTTAGGAAATCTTAAATCCACAATGTATTATAAATATTTCTGAGGTACTTTTGTGTCTTTACATTTAAATCTTATCAAATCAACAATCATTTGCAATGGTGAGGCTTCATATTGCCAGCTACATCCCCCTGATGACTGGCTACCATCTTTTGGCCACTTGGGTCAGGCGACACCGGTGTTTTGCTTTCCATGCTATTTTTTGTTATCAATTGCTCCCTCATCTATCTCTAGTGACTTTTCTTCATAGCAAAGTAACGATTTTGCCATCTACCTTGCTAAAAGTGAGTGCCTTCAACTTGGTCTGCGATTGCTCTGCAGTCAGTGAACTTCCATAACGACCGTGCTGAATCTGATCTACGGAAGAATTAGCTCTGTCTGTCCAAGTAGCTAAAAGTCTAAAGGGTCTCTCATTTCAGCAATATTGATGCTCATCATGGCACCCTACATTTCCTCTCTATTTCTAGCTATACTTCGTTTATCATGAAGATGCTTATGAACCATTTTGTTGTTTCCCTGCAGAAAGATATGCTAGGTGCGGCATGGAGGAACAGCCTAGTGGTTAGAGCAGCAGGTTGAGAACCAGGGTTCAAAGCCCACTGATGCTTCTTGTGATGCTGGGCATTATCTCCAGTAGAAAATTAGATTTCTAAACCTTCCAGGGATAGGGAAATCCCCAAAAATAAAAATGTGGATAAAGGACTTCTTTGTTCTGGAATGTTTTTTTTTAATTTGAATATATTATGAAATACTAGATAACTGTTTGCATTATATGGGTAGCAGTTTTATAGAATCTGAAAACCTTGCATACCATTCTTTTATTTTCCCTTAGTGAGCTACAATGGACTTTAATTTGTACATGCACTTCACAGCTGTCCTTGGGTGGTATTATTTCAGGAACCTGATTTAAATTTGAATCTCTAACAAACACAGCTGTACTGGTATCAAAGTATTTTGAGAAGGAGTCCTCATTTTTTGCTTTCTTGACTTCACTGCCGTCCTTTGTGGTGCAGCCCAGTATTGTAACTACTTGACTACAAAAACACAAAATCAATGTTTCTATTTGAAGTATTTTCCATTATGAAAGCTGCCCTACAGAATGGAGTCAAGCCCTTAGCATAGATGGCACAAAATGTGTTTCTGAAATACTGTGATAAAACATTCTGGGATCACGTTTAGAAATAACATGCTATTTAATTACCGTAATTTATAAAACAGTCCCCTGGAAGCAAAATCATCATCAGCTGACTGCACGTAACTTGAGGCAGACCTAACAAGAATCCATCGAAATTATATTGGTAGCATAATCAGCTACTGAACAAACCATTGCAACAAAATTTAAAATGTTTTTCTCTTTTGCTCAGCTATTAGACCAACAGTGAAACTGTTCTGCTAGAGGCAACTAAAAATCACAGCTCTCTGACCAACAACTCTATATCTGTCTAGCACTGTACAGGCAGAGGACCTCAAAGATGGATGATATGAACCTATACAAAAATAAAGCCACTCTGTCAGATACAGAATGACATCTGTATTGGTACATCAAACAGATGTACAGTCTCTTTACCTCTCTGTGAAAGTAAAATCTTCACATAATTCACTGTATTTCCGGACACACTAAATCCAGGAAAATATCTGGTCTTCCTTGCAGTGTTACTCAGTGTGTTTTAGATGACCAAACTATCCAAGGCTGAACTGAAACATTATTTTTTGCTGAAAATGGAATCCAAGGCACAAAACCTCAGGATAATATGGTGATTACATCAAACATCTAGGAGACTGGCTTTGAAAAGTGAATACTGAGGGCATTTTTCTCTTAGATCTTACCCTCACCTATAATAGCACCATTCATGAAGGATCAGAGCCATTTTGTCAACACTGGAAATGGACATATAGCAGACAGTTTATTATAGTAGTTGGTTTATTAATGTACTGTTTAAATAAGCGAAACATAGGTAACACCTGGTAAAACTATTATCATAAATATTTGCTCTGGGGACCAGAAGTAAATGAAAGGAAGGAAAGAGAAGGCTGTTGACTTAGCTGATCCTGCAATATTGTGACCAAAGGAGATTTAGTACTACTACTTATTTGTATAGCACTACAAGGGATAGTCCACACTGTACATGTACAAGTAAGAGACAGTCCCTGCTCATCAGAGCTTAACATCTAATCAAGACAGACCACACATCATCTGGGGACTAGGGTAATTCAAGGGGAATGGCAAGATACAGATAGGTGATAAGCAGGAGAATAAGGAGGGATCAGGATCCAAACGCAGCCTCAAAGAGGTGTTTTTTTATTCCTGGATTTGAAAAGGGCCAGAGAAGGAGCCTGGTGTATTAACTCGGGTAGTTTGTTCCAAGCATATGGAACAGCAAGATGGGATGAGTGAAATCTGGAGTTGGCAGTGTCAGAGAAAGGCACAGATAAAAGGGATATGCCATAGGACTGGAGTTCCCGAGGAGGGGCATAAGGAGTTGACCACCTCCTTCTCCTTGATAGATTGTCCTCACCTGATTTTAGGGGCACTGTACTGTCCTGGTTCTTTTTTTCTCTCCCATCGCTCCTTCAATGTCTGTTCTGGTGGTTCCTCCTCTGCTGCTATCCCTCTTTCAGTTGGTGTACTCCAAGGGTCTGTTCCAGGCCCTCTCCTTTTCTCTCTCTATACAGTCCCTTGGTTCTCTCATCTCCTCCCATGGCTTTCGATATCATTTTTATGCTGATGACTTTTAGATCTATCTACACGTGATATTTCACTTACACTCCAAATCCGTATATCTGCCTGCCCTTCTGACATCGCTGCCTGGATGTCTTACTGACGTTTGAAATTGAAGATGGCCAAAAACAACCTTTTTATTCATCCCCATAAACTCTCTTCTCCTCTTCCTCCCTTCTGTATCTCTGTTGATAACACTCTTCTGCTTCCTATTCCCTCTGAGGGCATTGAGTCATCGCGCCACCTAGATAAGGTCTTAGATAGTGCTGGGGAGGAGTCTGCTGTCTTGGTACATGTCGGTACCAATGACATAGGAAAATGTGGTAGGGAGGTTCTGGAGGCTAAATTTAGGCTTTTAGGTAGGAAGTTGAAATCCAGAACTTCCAGGGTAGCATTCTCCGAAATGCTTCCTGTTCCACGCGCAGGACCCAAAAGGCAGGCAGAGCTCCGGAGTCTCAATGCGTGGATGAGACAATGGTGCAGAGATGAGGGTTTTGGATTTGTTAGGAACTGGGGAACATTCTGGGGAAAGGAGGGGCTCTTCCGAAGGGATGGGCTTCACCTTAACCGGAATGGAACCAGGCTGCTGGCATTAACCTTTCAAAAGGAGATAGAGCAGCTTTTAAACTAGATATTAGGGGAAAGCCGACAGTCACCCAAGAGCAGATGGTTTGGAAGAATGTATCTTTGAAGGATACTACCAAAAGCAGAGAGGTTCCACAAAAGAGTAAAGTAGCCCAAATGCCCTCAAGTATGGAGCAGACAGAGCTTAAAGATCCAAAATTACCCATGTCTAACAATAGCCAAATTAATATGAATAAAATACATTCTCTAAAATGCTTGTATGCAAATGCTAGAAGTCTAAAAAATAAGATGGGAGAGTTAGAATATATAGCACTAAATGAAAGGTTAGATATGATTGGAATATCAGAGACATGGTGGAAGGAGGACAACCAGTGGGACACTGTGATACCTGGGTACAAACTATATCGTAATGATAGAGCTGATCAAATTGGTGGAGGGGTTGCTCTCTATGTTAGAGAGGGCATTGAGTCAGAAAGGATTAAAGTTTTGCAGGAAACAAAATCTGCTGTAGAATCTATATGTATTGAAATTCCATGTAAAAGGGGGAAGGCAATGGCAGTGGGGGTGTACTATCGAGCGCCTGGCCAGAATGACCAAATGGATGATGAAATGCTCAAAGAAATCAAGGAAGCTAACAAAGGTTACAGCGCAGTAATAATAATGGGTGATTTCAACTACCCCGGTATCGACTGGGTCAGAGTCACGTCAGGACATGCTAGTGAGATAAAGTTCCTAGATGAAATAAATGACTGCTTCTTGGAGCAGCTGGTTCATGAACCGACCAGCGGGGAAGCCATATTAGACCTAGTCCTTAGTGGAACACCAGATCTAGTGCAAGAGATAAGGGTGTTGGGGCCACTTGGCAATAGTGATCATAGCATGATCGCCTTTGATTTAATTAGTGGAGGAGGGATAGTAAGGAAATCCACAGTACTACCTTTTAACTTTCGAAAGGGAGACTATGATAAAATGAGGAAAACAGTTAAGAAAAAACTAAAAGGAGCAGTTGCAAAGGTTAAAGACGTACATCAGGCTTGGCTGTTGTTGAAAAATACTATCTTGGAAGCCCAGACCAGCTGTATTCCACGCTTTAAGAAAAGTGGAAGGCGATAAGGCTATAGCAGAGAGACTGAATGAATTCTTTGCTTCAGTCTTTACTGAGGAAGATGTAGGGATGTTACCCATGACCGAAGTGGTATTTAAAGGTGCGGAAGAATTGAAGGAAATATCGATACATCGGGAAGATGTATTACAACTATTAGATAAACTGAAGAGTAACAAATCACCTGGGCCGGATGGTATACATCCAAGAGTGTTGAAAGAACTGAAATATGAGATTGCAGACATGCTATTAGTAATCTGTGAATTTTCATTAAAATCATCTGTAATACCTGAAGATTGGAGGATCGCCAATGTAACGCCAATTTTTTAGAAAGGGTTCCAGGGGTGATCCGGGAAACTACAGACCGGTGAGCCTGAAGTCAGTACCGGGAAAAATGGTAGAAACCATCATAAAGAACAAAATTGCTCAGCATGTAGATAGTCATGACCTAATGGGAGACAGCCAACATGGCTTTAGACAAGGAAGATCTTGTCTTACTAATCTGTTATGTTTTTTTGAAGGAGTGAATAATCAGGTGAACAAAGGTGAGTCGGTTGATATTGTGTATCTGGACTTTCAGAAAGCCTTTGACAAGGTCCCTCATGAGAGATTTTTGGCAAAACTAAAGAGTCATGGGATAGGAGGCAGTGTAATATTGTGGATCAGGAACTGGTTAAAAGATAGAAAGCAGAGGGTAGGGCTAAATGGCCAATTTTCCCAATGGAGAAAGGTGAATAGTGGTGCACCCCAGGGATCTGTGCTGGGTCCGCTGCTTTTTGACATATTCATAAATGACTTGGAAAGTGGAATAACGAGTGAGGTTATCAAATTTGCAGATGACACAAAACTATTTAAAGTTGTTAAAACCCAAGAGGAATGTGGAAAATTGCAAGAGGATCTTGATAAATTGGAAGACTGGGCATCAAAATGGCAGATGAAATTTAATGTAGACAAGTGCAAGGTTATGCACCTAGGGAAGAACAACCCAAACTATGGTTACACGATGCAAGGTTCCACATTAGGAACTACCACCCAGGAAAAAGATTTAGGCGTCATTGTGGATACCATGTTAAAACCCTCGGCCCAGTGTGCAGCAGCTGCCAAGAGAGCAAATAGAATGCTAGGTATGATAAGGAAAGGAATGGAAAATAAAACAAAAGATATTATAATGCCTCTATATCGTTCCATGGTGAGACCGCACCTTGAATATTGTGTGCAATTCTGGTCGCCGTATCTTAAAAAGGATATAGCGATTTTAGAAAAGATTCAGAGAAGAGCCACCAAAATAGTAAAGGGGATGGAAGGATAGTCCTATGAAGAAAGGCTAAAAATGTTAGGGCTCTTTTACCTGGAAAAGAGACGGCTGAGGGGAGATATGATAGAAGTCTATAAATTAATGAACGGAGTGGAACGGGTAACGTAGATCGATTGTTTACCGTATCAGAATATAGAAAGACTAGGGGACATGCAATGAAGCTACAGGGTAAACTATTTAAGACTAATAAAAGAAAATATTTTTTCACTCAACGTGTAATCAAACTCTGGAATTTGTTACCGGAGGATGTAGTAAAGGCTGTTAGTGTAGCTGGGTTTAAAAAAGGTTTGGACAAGTTCCTGGAGGAAAGGTCCATAAACCATTATTAAGAAGGGACCCAGGATATCAATGCTTGAACCAATACAAGCATTGTGGAACCTGTGTCCCTTGGGGAAATTGCTAGGTACATATGACCTAGATTGGCCTCTGTTGGAAACAGAATACTGGGTTTGATGGACCTTGGTCTGACCCAGTATGGCATATCTTATGTTCTTATCTTCAAATCCTCCCTCTCCTTCTCCACACAAAGCCAACAGACAGCAAAAACCTGCCATTTCTTTCTCTAAAACATTAACAAAATTCACCCCTTCCTTTCTGAACAAACTACTAAAACACTTATCCACTCTTTAGTCACTTCTCGTCTCGACTATTGCAACCTCCTCCCTCTGAGTCATCTTTCTCCCCTTAAATCTGTTCAAAACTCTGCTGCGCGGCTAATCTTCCGCCAGCCCCAATATACTCATATAACCATTCCTCACAAATCACATTGGCATTGCTTCCTTTTCCATATCCAATACAAACTTCTCCTTCTGACCTATAAGTGCATTTATTCTATTGCTCTTCACTACCTTTCCTCTCTCCCTACACCTCTTCTCATGAACTCCGCTCTTCCTCTAGCTTGCTTCTCTCTATGCCCTTCTCTTCAACACTAATTCCAGTCTTCAATCCTTTCACCTTGCTGCTCCTTATGCCTGGAACAGACTACCTCTATCTTTATGTCAGGTTTCATCTCTCCCCCTTTTCAAATCCATGCTAAAGGCTCACCTTTTTCCGGCCACTTTTGGATTTTTATCCTTTGTTCTCCTTCTGCCTCATTACCCTTCCATACTGTACCCTTGTTCTCATCTATTGTACTCTGTCTTGATTAGACTGTAAGCTCTGATGAGCAGGGACCATCTTTATATGTGTCTGTAAAGTGCTGTGTATGCCTTGTAGCGCTATGAAATGATTAATAGTAGTAGTAGTAGAGTGATAAGGGAGAAAATGTAATGAGGAGCTGCAGAATGAATACATTTCTAAGTTAACAGGAAAAGTTTCAATTGAATGTGGAAACAGATAGGGATACACTGAAGTGACTTGAGAAGAGGGGTTATGTGAGCATAGCAAGATTGGCAGAAGATTAGCCGTGTGGCTGAGTTTTGAACCGACTGAAGGGAAGAGAGATGATTCTGAGGGAGACCAGAAAGCAGCAGGTTACAGTAGTCTATATGGGAGGTGATTATAGAGTGGATAAGGGTCTTAAGTAGTATGTTCTGAAAGGGACAAATTTTACCGATGTTATAGAGGAAGAAACAGCAGGTTTTAGCTATCTGTTGGATGCATTCAGAGGAGGAGAGAGAAAAATAAAAAATGACCCCAAGGTTGTGACCTGAAGAGACAGGGAGAAGGAATTCTATTTTAGCCATGTTAAATGTCAGATGGCAGTGGGACATCCAGGCAGCAATGTCATAAGTAGGCTGAGATATGGACCTGGATTCCTGGAGATACTTCAGATGTAGAGAGGTAAATTTGAGAGTCATCAGCATAAAGATGATAATGACAACCATGGGAGGAGATGAGCACACCAAGGGACTGAGTGTAGAGAGAAAAGGAGAGGTCCCAAGGCAGAGTCCTGAGGCACCTCGATTGAGAATGGGAAAGGGGTAGAGGAGGATTCACCAGAACATACCCTAAAGGTACAATGGGAGAGATAAGAAGAAAAGTAGGCCAAAACAGGGTCACTAAAACCAAGGGAGAACAAGGTATCAAAGAGAAGGTTGTAATCAACCGTGTCAAAAGCAGCAGAAAGGTCAAGGAGGATGAGTATCGAGTAAAGGCCCTTGGATTTGCCAAGGAACAAGTCATTAGAGAATTTTGCAAGAGCAGTTTCTGTAGAATGTAGAGGATGAAAGCCAAATTACAGTGGATCCAGAAGGCCTTGAGAGGACAAAGTCCACACAATGGCAATGAACTACACATTCGAGAAGTTTAGAAGCAAAGAGGAGGAAGGATATGGGCCAATAATTACAAGGACAGATAAGGCCTAGTGAAGGTTTTTTAAGAAGGGATGTAACTACAGCATGTTTGAAGGCTGCAAGAACAGATGCAGTGGAAAGCGATAGGTTGAAGATATGAAAGATGAAAGGTATGACAGCGGAAGAAATAGGGCTTAGTAGATGGGTGGGGAGAGGATCAAAGGAACAGGTAGTAAGTTTGGAGAACGAGGAAGGAAAATGAGCAGTTTCCTCCTTGGTGATTTTAGAAAGGAAGAAAGAGTATGAGTGGCTGAGGGAAGGATTTGGGAGTGCAGAAGGGGAAGGGGGTGGGAGTGACTCTGTGAAGAAATCAAAACTAATCTTGTGGACTTTATCATGGAAACAGTCAGTCAAGCTTCTGTTTATGTGGAACTTTGAAACTGAAAGTGCACACAATGCCCTTTCATGAACCCCATAACAAACAAAGTTACATTAGAGAAGAGGAAGCATAATTTTTTTTTATTGCCAAGATTGGTAATTTCAAACAAGTTGAAATGTACACGCATATAGCACAACAAAATGCAGACTTATGTGTGTACCACTCTTCTTCATTCTGACAATAAGCCTGACTTCCCTATTGCCACCAACAGATCTTCTGAATTCTCCCCGCCACTCCTCTTCATTCTGACGGCACGGCCTGACCTCCCTGCCACCGCTGGCAGCTCCTTAAAATTCTCCTTGATGCACCTGTTCATCCAGGCAGTGGGGCCTGATCTCCCCGCAACTCATGGCTGCTTGGAAATGAAGGGGTATGAATCTGTTTGCTTGCACATGCGTAAGCAAACAGATGTATGGACAGAAACTCAAACAAAAAAAATGAATGGAGCCCCCCCTCACCAAATAGGCACTTTCGCTTATGTGAAATGCACCTAAAAATACTCAAGACCAGTGGTGATTTGTATTTTGAGATACCCTCATCTATTGGAAATTCTCAAAAAAGTTAAAGTGCAAGTAGATTTTGGGAAAGCAAGAAAAATATATTGATACTGATCTAAGTGAAGACACAGGAAGATGTTTTCAGGCAATTTGAGAGAGAGAGCAAGAAATTTGAAAACAAATTTGGTTTGTTCTATCTAGTGAGGAAAATCACCATAAATAACAAGACCAAAAAAGTTGAGAATTCTGAAAATTACAAAGTTATATTGAAAACAAGAGTCTATATATGGACTTGGGTTTAAGTAAGATTATTTTTAATGCTGATTTTGGGAACTGGCACTTATGAGCCTTCATTACAACTACTAGAAAATTATTTCTGCTATGTTTTACCTACTCCCAACTTTCTGTTCAGTCATGGTGACAACAGTCCTTGACCAGATGCCATGCATCAAGGATCCTTTAAGAATCCTGAAAGCAGAGACCCTAAGATGATTATGCTTATGGAAGGACCGTGAGAGCTACCTCTGCCTCAGCCAAATTAGGGATTAGAAGAATTGTGCTAAAAAAACAAATCTATATCCCTCTGCATGACAATGTAGTGTGCTGCCACTGAACCAATCCCTATTTAAGCATGGAGAGACTTTGAAGCAACGTCAGGAAATATTTTTTCATTGAAAGGGTGGTGGATGCTTGGAATGCCCTCCTGATGGAGGTGGTGGGGGCAGACACAATGGATCCCTTTATGGCAAGAGGATAAAATAAAAATAAACTTTTCATCCGTTTGCATTGGCTTCCCATTCCTTTCCGGATTCAATATAAGATTCTCATTTTCATACACAAATCACTTCACACCGGTATCCCTCCCTAATCTAGTTCATTTCCACTGTTCCCCTAGAATTCTCAGATCAATTCACACCAATTGGTTATCTTTTCCCTCCCCTTCCCAGGCCCATCTGGAATCCACACGCTCTTCTGCCTTTCTCTTTCTGGGTCCCCGCTTATGGAACTTTCTGCCACCTACACTTCATCTCAAGCTCTCTTTTTCCACCTTTAAAGCTAGACTTAAGACACATCTTTTCTGCACGGCTTTTGATCTTCCTCCCCCTTCTTCCCCCCCCCCCCCCCGTTGATATTTAGTTCTGTCTGTTTTGCTCCTGGCTGTCCCCCCTTTTTTCTTTCTCCCTTTTCTCTCTGACTATCTCTTTCCTATTTATTTTATGGCGTTCTTTTCCTTTCTTTTCGGTAGTGCTTTTATGATTTTACTGTAAACCGCTATATGCCTATGCTTTTGGCGGTATATTAAGTTTTTAAATAAAGATAAACTATTTCTTATACCTCAACAAATAGAGAGGGGTGACCTGCACGGAGTGGCGGGTACACCGACTCTTGCCACCTTACTGGGCAGACTAGATAGACCATACTGGTCTTTATCTGCCATCATATATTATGTTACTAAGATTAACTAGTCTCAGTAATTCTTCCTAAATCTCTCAGGCACTAACAGACTTTTCACAATTAGTCTAGTTGTCATTAAGAGCCTTACTTAAATTGGACAAATGTGGAAAATCAGTAGTGCTTGAGAGATCTAGGAAGAATTGCTGGGAATCAGTTCATCAAGGTCTCATGTTGGCTGGGAATTCCATGAACACAGAAGTCACAGCCTCCAGATTGGGAGAGGAGTCATGGTCATTGCTCAAGGGTGACATCTAGTGAAAAGATTCAGGGCCCATGATTGCAGGGCTCCAAAGGACACCTGTGCGTGGCCTCTGGTTTAAGAATGTCTCAGCAATAAACAGATTACATAAGTTGGGGAGCTGTAAAATTGGGGAAAAATCCCCAAGTTGTTGCAAATGAAGGCTCGTGGTAACAAGATTACAGCCCTCATTACTACCAAGCTGGAGACCTGAAGGAGCAGAAATAAGCAGATCAAAACAAACACAAGTGGAATTAAATGACAAGATAAATATTCAGAGAAGGAGGGAAGGCAAAATGCAGAAAGGTGTCTGGAATAAGTGAAAAGATGAAAAAGGAAGGTGGCAGAGAAGAGAAATAGGAAATGACCCCAAAATATATAAAGACATATTTTAGATGTAGCAGGGAGAGGGGAATTCACATGTCCAGATCAGGAGGTGGAGAATTCCCATGTTTTTGAAGAGGCTTTGCCAAACAGAGCCCTTGTAAAATCGATGCAAAACTGCAACGTATGTCTCTTCACATCCAGCAGCAGCAGCAGCCATTTTAAAAAGCTGCACATTGTGAAAAAAACATGCATGAATCCCCCACATCTGCATGGGAGCAACTCTTTAAAATTACTGCTCCCAATATACCTGGAAACCCGTTCCAGCACCACTAGTTCGTCCCCATGATAACCTCCTCAACATTGATCTCCCCTCAATCACCCCCAACACATCTAATCCCTTCCCCGACATCTCCATCAAAACCACCCTTCCCCTGGCAAAAAGACCCCCTAATCAAGCACCCTGGCAAAGGGAACTCCCTCACCCCTTGATCCTCATCACTGGCTGTATTGGGCTCTCTTAGTGTCTAGTGGGAGCAAGAGTGATGCCCACTCACTCCTGCTCTTATGGCACCAAGTTCCAAAACATCATCGATAACCTTTAGCAGTCATCTCATAGTTACTACCACAATACTGTGAGATGAATGCTAGGGGTTACCGATGCCAGTGAGAGTTCTTTACACTTGGAGAAGGAGGGTTGGAGAAATGCCTTGACAATGACAACTGCCCCTTTGAGCAGGCACTTATACGTGCTCCAGGGCAACTGTAAATGCTGATGTAATTTTCTTTTTATAGACATGGATTCCATTTGTGAAATGCAAAAGCCCCATCTATATTGTAGGCTCTCCCAAACCATGACCCCACGACATTTAAACATGGGTCCCTACGTTTAAAAAGCCGCTGTTCTAAATGGCATTTACACATGTATGCCAATCTATATATATAAATGTTGTCATTTAGATGTGGGGATGCTTCTTAAATAACCCCTATCGAGGCCAATTCCAATCGGGATACGTCCGGGCTGTCCAGACGTCCAAACCATGGTTGGCCCCAAACTGTATCCAATACTGCAATCATGGGAGCTAGACATTCCCACGGTTGCAGAAGTGGGCACTTAGATGGCTTGGTGTGGCCCCAATTCTGCAGCGCGAGACGTCCTCCTGTCTGCCCGCCCTATGGCGTCCCATCGTCATGGCACCAGGACGCCCAATAGGAACACAAAAAGGCCGACAGCGACTACAGGGTCCTTTCCCCGCAGTCCAACCCTTAGTGGGTGTCTACCACCTGCCACGGCTCCTTGCGTTGTGGGGGGCTGCCTGGCTCGATTGCCACCTTTGATGTGGCTTATTCCACCTCCGAGATGGAATAAGTATCACGTCCATCTTTCCCCTGCCATGCGTACAGGGCCCTGACCGGAATAGGCCCTGAACGTCCGGATGCTGTGGTCCGCCCCTGCTCCGCACACTCTCCGTCTCCATCCCGCCCCCATCCAGCACTCCCCGCACAGTGGCCCTGTACGAGCAGGGAGCCTGGTTCGCAGCATTCACTCCCTGTGAATAGCGGGGCTGCACGTCCTACCAGGACGTACATGCCTGCTATTCGCGTGTCAAAATGACCTCCATAGTGTCAGATGACTGGTTTAGATTTCTTGGGAAGAAGTAAGGTGTTTCATGGGAAATGCTTGATAAGAAAGATAGAGTTTTCTTTGAAAAGTAAAAAAATCAAATGCTTTTTTTATTTCAGAAATCTACCATCATGCCAATAAACATTTACCAAAGTGGTGAACAGATCTAATGCAGTTAAAGATTTCAAGCTTCTCACTGATGTCAATCTTCTGGCTACTACTTTTTTTGAGTAGTGTGCAATTTCAAAATGCCAACACGTGCAATACACCTCTAAAATTGCATGCTTATCAATAGAAAGAAGCGCACAAATAGCCAAGTGAAGTCATCAGTTCAACTGAATGATTCCCTTTTGGGATCAGAGCTCAGCAGCTTGCCACTGGCTTTGTTAGTGTGCGAGATCGAGCTGTTAAGTCCCCAGAGATCGAAGGGATACAGCTAACGTTAGCTGCTAACTATGGCATAGGTCAGTGACAGATAGGGATTTTACTGTGCAGAACCATTCCTGGCATTTTCACATGGCCAGCTTTGAGAAAATTACTACCGTCATTAGCTATGAGAAAATTACTGCTGTGATATAGAACATACTGCATGGAAATGTACATTCACTATTTCTCAATGGCTAATATGCTAGGTAAATGCGTAAATGCCTATGGGAAAAGTCTATCCTGTTCTTTTATGGACAGCAATACCAGCATAAAGGAGATGCAGAGTTTCTGCACCTTGGCAGTGTTTAAAGAGCCTGTCCAACAAGGTACTGTACAGTGCTAACATTTACTGCTCTTTTCAAGGAATTTTAATGATCAAAATGGGAATCCTCGCATTTTTAGGTAATCTTATAAAGCATTTTCTGCATGTGAAGCGTGTTTTGCATATAGAAAAGGGCTCTTATTAAACTGGGCTGCTGTATAAACATGCAAAGAGTGCACTTACTTTTATGCAATCTGCATGTAGGAATTGCTGGGAACGCAGCAGGGCTAAAATTGTGATATACCAATATTTTAATAAATGTGCATGTAGAAGCTCACAGTAGACATACAAAGTTCTTCATTTTTTCAGAGCAGGTGCAAACTGGTCAGCAGTTCAGCCATATTGTGGAGTCTATATAACCTTTATAACATAGGCTTAAAATGGGCACTTTTTTAAGACTTCTCACATAGATGCCCTCTTAAAATTACTCCCATTATGGGGGTAATTATATGAGGAACCCCATAAAGGTGCATTCCATGTACATGTGCACATCATAGTATTTATTCGTATAAGGGTGTAAATGGGCACGCATGTGGTTGTTATTCTCTAAGTATGCATGTCGGGCCAATCATACATACTTCCGGGGAAGAGTTAGGGCAGAACACAAATTTATGCATGTAAATTATAAAATACTATCATTTACGTGCATTCTGGGAAAATGTAGACATGGGCATTTACACCAACCATACTGCTGGCATAAGTGCTCATGTCTGAAATTTATGTGTGTTTTCTATCACTTACACTCTTTTATAAAGTAAAGTGCACATATACCTTACTAATAGCAGGACCGTACCAAGCTAGAAATGCACATCGGGCAACTAACGAATCTGGTGTCCCCCTCTGCCCCAGCCACGTGAATTAACTCACTCTTTTTGAGCTTCCTAGAAGTCCAGTGATGATATTGGTACCCTTTCTGTACTTGCACCCTGTGCGGCTGCACCATTCACAGCCTTTGTACGTCCCTGCAAATAGGCACTAAATATGTGTATCAAAACGTGTGCAAATCTAGTTGACCCTTATAAATTTACTTTTTTCTTTTTTTCTAATACTCCCTAACCTTCTCTTCTCTCACCTTCAACTCAAATCCCCCTCCTTATCACCCTCTCTCTACCTTCCCCTTTCTCCTCCTATATTGTCTTCCTCTCTCTCCTTAGCTCTTGAACCTCACCTTTTTCTTCCTCTCATTCATCCCTCTCCCATCTCTCTTAAATACCCTCTTCCTCTTTTCCGCTGTTCCATCTCCTCTCTGCTTTGCACTCTTCTCCTCCTTCATCTGGTGACATTAATCCTAAACCTGGTCCCCCAAGATTTCTCTCACTCTTGCTCCTCACTCAACCGCTTTAACTTCATCCTTTCTCCCTCCTCTCTCCTCTTTTCTTGTGACTTATGGAATGCTCGTTCCATAACTAATAAACTCCCCTTTACCCATGATCTCTTTATTTCTAACCGTCTTCATCTTCTAGCTCTTACTGAAACTTGGCTTCTCCCTTATGATATTCCTTCGGTCGCTGCCCTCTCTCACGGCAGCTACCAATTCTTGCACACTCCTCGGGCCACTGGCCATGGTGGTGGTGTGGAGTTTCTGCTTTCTCCTTCCTGCCAATTTCAACCCCTCCCTCTATCTCAGTCTCACTCCTTTTCCTCCTTTGAAGTCCACTCCATCTGCCTTTTTAATCACTTAGCTCTCCGGATAGCTGCTATCTATAGACTACCTGACAAGTTCACCTCTATCTTTCTCTCTGACTTTGACTCATGGCTTTCCTTATTTCTCGATTCTTCTTCTCCTTCCCTTATTCTTGGTGACTTTAACATTCATGTTGATAACCTTTCTGACCCCTATGCTGCCAAACTCCTTTCCCTTATTTCCTCACTGAACCTTCAGCTTTGCTCTTCTGCCCCCACTCATCAGCATGGCCATTGCCTTGAACTTGTTTTCTTCTCTAATTGTTTACCCTCTAATTTTCATATCTCAGCTCTTCCCTTATCTGACCATCACCTAGTTAGCTTCACTCTTCATCACTCCCCAACTCAATCTCGCCCAGTCTCCTACCTTTTAAGGAATCTTCATGCTATTGATCCATTAGCTCTCTCCACTATTGTCTCATTACCTCTCTCCTCCAGTTAGTCTCCTAACTCAGTTGATGAGGCTATAGTTTTCTATAATACTGCTCTCTCCTCTGCTCTGGATTCTCTTGTTCCCCTTATCCTACGTCCTGTGAGGTGCACTATACTTCAGCCCTGGCTGTCTTCAACTACCTGCTACCTTCGCTCCTGTACCCATTCAGCTGAGCGCATGTGGCTCAAATCCTGCTCCCTTTCTGACTTTCTTTTCAAATTCATGCTTTCTTCCTTCCAATCTGCCACTGCACTCACCAAGCAAAACTACTATGTCCACCTATCTCTCTTACCTCTGACACCTGTCGTCTCTTCTCTACTCTCAACTCTCCTCAAGGCACTTCTGCCTCCGACCCACCTTCTCTTTCTGCCCAAACCCTTGCTATTTCCACGATGAGGTCTACAAGACTACACTTCAATTGCTCTCAAAATCAGCGTCATTCTCCCTTCCCCCTCTTCAATACCAACTTTTTCCCTCAATCTCTGTTACTCTTTCTTCCTTTTCTAAGATCTCCGAAGAGGAACCTCTCATCTTCTTTCCTCCTCTAAACTTACTACCTGTTCCTCTGAACCTATTCTCACTCAACTCCTTAAATCCATCTCCTTCTCTGTCATCCCTTACATCACACACAATCTCAACCTATCATTCTCTACTGCAACTTTCCCTACAGCCTTCAAGTATGTTCTGGTCACACTTCTCCTCAAGAAACCTTCACTTGATCCTACTTGTCTTCCTAGCTATCGACCCATCTCACTTCTTCCCTTCATTTCCAAAATTCTTGAACGTGGCATTCTGCACTATTGCCTTGATTTTCTCTCCCCTCAAACCCTCCTAGATCCATTTCAATCTGGCTTTCATCCCTTACACTCTACTGAAACAGTCCGTGCTAAAGCCTCCAGCGACTTGTTCCTGGCTAAATCCAAAGGCCTTTACTCAGTCCACATTCTTCTTGACCTTTCTGCTGCTTTTGACACGGTTGATACCACCTTCTCCTTGATAAATTGCCCTCACTTGGTTTTAGGGACTCTGTACTGTTCTGGTTCTCTTCTTTTCTCTCCTATCACTCCTTCAGTGTCTGTTCTGGTGGTTCCTCCTCTACTGCTATCCCTCTCTCAGTTGGTGTACCCCAAGGGTCTGTTCTAGGCCCTCTCCTTTTCTCTCTCTACACCCAGTCCCTTCGGTTCTCTCATCTCCTCCTATTGCTTTCAATATCATTTTTATGCTGATGACTCTCAGATCTATCTACACCTAATAGTTCTCTTATACTCCAAGCCCGTATATCTGCCTGCCTATCTGACATCGCTGCCTGAATGTCTCACCACTGTTTGAAATTGAACATGGCCAAAACCAAACTTCTTATTTTTCCTCTTAAACCCTCTTCCCCGCTTACTCCTTTATCTCTTTTGATAACACTCTTCTGCTTCCTATTTCCTCAGCCCACAACCTTGGAGTCATCTTCAATTCCTCCCTCTCCTTCTCCACACATATCCAACAGTTAGCAAAAACCTGTCATTTCTTTCTCTACAACATTAACAAAATTCACCCCTTCTTTTCTGAACAAACACTTATCCACTTTTTAGTCACTTCTCGCCTCGACTATTGCAACCTTCTCCTTGCTGGTCTCTCTGAGTCATCTTTCTCCCCTTCAATCTGTTCAAAACTCTACTGTGCGGCTAATCTTCCACCAGCCCCAATATACTCATATAACCCCTCTTCTCAAATCACTTCATTGGTTTCCCTTCCGTTTAAGCATTACATACTTCTTTTGACCTATAAAGTCATTCTTTCTATTGCTCCTCGCTATCTTTCCTCTCTTCTCTCTCTCTACACCCCTCCTCGTGAACTCCGCCCTTCCTCTGGCTTGCTTCCCTCTATGCCCTTCTCTTCAAAAGCCAAATCCAGACTTTGATCCTCTCACCTTGCTGCTCCTTATGCCTGGGACAAACTACCTGTATCTTTACGTCATGTTTCACCTCTCCCTCTTTTCAAATCCATGCTAAAGACTCACCTCTTTCAGGCCACTTTTGGATCTTAATCCTTTGTTCTCCTTCTGTCTCATTACCCTTCCCTACTGTATCCTTGTTCTCATCTATTGTGCTGTCTGTCTTGATTAGATTGTAAGCTCTGATGAGCGGGGACCATCTTTTAAATGTGTCTGTTCAGCACTGCATATGCCTTGTGGCGCTATATAAATGATGAATAGTAGTAGTAACAATATTAACTTTACTCTTATCTGGAAGTTGTGATAGCAAAACTCACAAGAATTTGTAATAATGTAACTTGGAAAAGAAAGAGTATCACCATATTAACAAATGGTATCAAAAAATATTGTCATTGCACACAGAGGTAGTGATAATGACACAAAAGATTTTTTTTTATTTAGCACTTTTTAACTGTAAAAATTGCTTGTTGGCTTCCTGCTCAGAGGCATGTGTGAGGCATTTGTACTCTTCCATATCCCTCCAAATCCTTCCAGCTTCTGGCTGCTCAACAGGCTGTTATCCAGGGTAAGAGTATGGAACTGAAACCATTTTCCCTCATCCTATGACTACCAAAAAGACCATAGTCTAGTGGAGCCTCCTACACTGCACTCTAGTGAGAGATCAACCTGCAGGCTGTCATTCATGAGCGTTTTAAATCAATCTTTTTTTCTCAAATCTTCAGAATTTTCTTCAGAGAGGAGAAAATCCATCCACCATCTGCTGGAGACAAAGTAATATTGAAGGGACCTCTGGTGACTAAGGCAAATAGAGGCATGGGAGTGACATCAATGAAATCTCAGCTTTCATTGGTTCTTTGTTAAAATGGTAAATAAAGGTAAAAGGAAAAGGAGACCGCTATGGCTTTCGAAAGAGGTAGCTGAAAAAGTGAAGAAAAAGAGGGAGGCCTTCATGAAATACAAGAGATCACAGAGAGAGGAAAACAGGCATCTACATTTGGAAAAACTTAGAGAAGCTAGCAAAGTAGTCAGGAAAGCAAAGATTCAAAAAGAAGAGGAAATAGCCAATGCAATAAAATGGGGGGATAAGACATTTTTCAGATATGTTAGTGAGAAGAGGAAGGGCAAAAGTGGTATTGTCAGACTCAAGGGTGAAGGGGAGGAATATGTAGAAGCTGACGAGGATAAAGCGGAATTGCTTAATAAATATTTCTGTTCTGTGTTCACAGATGAAGAACCAGGAACAGGACCTCAGAAAACACCCACAAACAGGAACAGAAGCGAGGGACATCTTGAACAATTTTCAGAAGACTGTATTCCTGAGAAACTAGCTCAAGTAGACAAAGCAATGGGACTGGATGGGATACTCCCTAGAATACTGAGGGAACCTGGGGACGTTTTAGCAGCTCCACTGACTGACCTTTTCAATGCCTCGTTGGAGTCGGGAGTGGTGCCAAAGGTCTAAAGAGAGGCTCATGTGGTGCCTTTACACAAGCGGAAGTAAGGATGTGGTTGAAAACTACAGGCCGGTTAGTTTAACTTCGGTGGTGAGTAAATTATTGGAAACGCTGCTGAAAGAGAAAATAGTGAGGTTTTTGGAGTCCAGCGGATTACAGGACCCGAGACAGCATGGATTCACCAGAGGCAGGTCTTGTCAGACAAATCTGATTGATTTCTTTGACTGGGTGACCAGGGAGTTGAACCGAGGGAGAGCCCTAGATGTGGTGTATTTAGATTTCAGTAAAGCTTTTGACACTGTTCCTCACAGGCGACTTATAAACAAACAGAGCACTCTAGGGATGGACCCTAAAGTTACTGCTTGGGTTAGAAATTGGTTGGGTGGGAGGCGACAAAGGGTACAGGTAAATTTATTTATTTATTTAACTTTCTTATATACCGCGCTCTTTTGCATCAGTGCGGTTTACATCAAAACACAACTGTCCAGCACAGAGGATCTGCCCTGGATTTACAATATAACGTGGGTATATGTAAATATATATAAATGGGGCTCACTCTGAGGAGAAGTATGTTACTAGTGGTGTGCCCCAGGGATCTGTCCTTGGTCCGATTCTTTTAACATCTTTGTTAGTGATATAGAGGTAGAGCTGTTGGGTAAGGTTTGCCTTTCTGCGGATGATACCAAAATCTGCAATAGAGTAGACACCCAGGAAGGTGTAGATAACATGAGGAGGGATCTAGCTAAACTTGAAGAATGTTCTAGAATCTGGCAGCTGGGATTTAATGTTAAAAAATTTAAGGTCATGCATTTGGGCTGCAGCAATCCAAGGGAGTAATATAGTATAGGGGGTGAAGTACTTTTGTCCACTAAAGAAGAGTGGGACCTGGGCGTGGTTGTGTCTGATGATCTTAAAGTAGCTAAACAGGTAGAAAAGGCGACGGCAAAAGCTAGAAGGATGCTTGGGTGCATACGGAGAGGAATGGCTAGCAGAAAAAAGGAGGTGATAGTGCCTCTGTATAAGTCTTTGGTGCGACCTCATTTGGAGTATAGTGTGCAATTCTGGAGACCGCACCTTCAAAAGGATGTGAACAGGATGGAGTCAGTGCAGAGGGTGGTTACTAAAATGGTTAGTGGTCTTCATTATAAAGCATATGAGGACAGACTTAAGGATCTTAATATGCACACCATAGAGGAAAGGCGGGATAGCGGTGATATGATTGAGATGTTTAAATACCTCCGTGGCATAAATGTTCAGGGGGAGAGCCTCTTACAATTGAAAGCAAGTTCTGCTACGAGGGGACATGGGATGAGGGTTAAGGGGGATAGATTCAGGAGTGATTTGCGGAAATATTTCTTTACGGAAAGAGTGGTGGATCCGTGGAATAGTCTCCCAGTGGAGGTGGTAGAGATGAGGACAGTAACTGAATTAAAAAAAAGCATGGGTCAAACACAGAGGATCTCTAAAGGAAAAAAGGGGACTGTTGTAGTTGTTGATATGGAAGGACAGAATAGATAGGCCATGTGGTCTTTTTCTGTTGTCATATTTCTATGTTTCTTTGTCTCCACCAGTCTGCTGGTAGGGGAACATAACCCACTTGTCTGGACTGGTCTAGCAGGATGATATGGAAGGAAGTTTTTGAAATTCCAGAAAAAAGCCAAGACTTGGTATTTGGCCAAGTCTTGGGATCTTGAACTCTCTTGGCTTGGTCTGAGGCACTGTTGATTGATTTACTGTTGGGGAGATATGGATTAAGCAGTTTTAAGGGTTGGGTGGGGTATTCGTTTCGGGACAGGGAAATACCTACGTCCCCGATTGTAACTCGCTTTGAACTACTACTAGAAAAACGTGAGCTAAATAAAAATATAAATAAAATATATTGTACTTTTGTATGCAATAAGCTTTAAACTTATTTTGAAGAGGCATTTAATTAACTGAAATAAATAGATACGCAGCAACCTTTCCTGCAAATTACCATTTTTTGCTTTTTTATTTTTCTATACCATTAAATCTTTTTTAGATACCGTATCACTGTCCTAGGAAAATGTGTAAATACTTACTAATCAACAATATGATTAGGCAACAGAAAGTGACCAAAGAAGTTCTATAAGGATTATACTTTTTAAAAGTGCAAACCTTCTCTTCTTCAGGCCTTTGCTGATCTTTGTGGTGCCAAAAACTTGCATCCTTAAAGATTCATTAGCTTTGGAGAAGAATGATCTCTACTCACACACTTGGTTGGTTTTCTATTAAATAATTGCCTTTTAGAGGGATATTCAACTTAATTTAATTATAAAGCTAGAAACATAAGTATGTTGAGGTGGATAAGAGAAGAGCCTCTCAGCACCTTTTCTCTGACAAATTTTAATATAGTGCTACAGATAATAATATATTTTGCTACCCATCTTATGCTGTAAGAGTGATGGCTTTGTGGTCCACATTGAAAACTTCACCAATTCCTAGAATGCTGCAATGATATGAGCTGGTGCAAGGATAGGGAGTGTCGTAGGTGAACCTCTTCCCTTGCACCCCTCCTCCTCCTCTCCAGCCTCTATTGCTGCCGCTGCCAGTGCCATGATTCTCCGGGACCTGCAGTGGTGGCAATGGCCTCAAACAGCCCCGTGGCACCTTAAACTTTGGTGAAACGGGGCTGTTCGCCTCCGCTCCTTCTGATGCCCAATGCAGACTTCCGCCCCAATAAAACGGAGTCAGCATCAGGCATCGGAAGCAAACAGCCCTGTGATGCTGAAGTGCTTTATCCAGTAAGTGGGACGCAGGAAAGGCTGCCCCAATATGCCATCTGGATAAGTGCCGACTGAAAATCCCTTTAACTGGATAAGTGTTGGCACTTATTGGATAGCGCCATTCAGCCTGTATATTTGATGGCATCTCCTGTTTGGACACCGTTACTGAATATCCCACTGATATTTAAGTACCATGGCTGGCAGCCTTTTTGGAAACTGGACCCACATTATTTTTGATCACGGAGACAATTACTTTCACCGCGGTTTAACTTCTGATAGAATGGCCTGAAAGGAAGTTTCACCATCTCTTTTAGACTCCTGAGCCAGAGCAGCAGGGACATTCTGCTCCTCCTTCCCAGACAGGCCACAGGGAAGAAAAGGAAAGGGGAGCTTGGAGCAGAAGCCAAAAGCAGACACTACAGAGCAGAGGGCAGACCTAAAAGGGGGTGAATTAGGATATGTCACAAACCTTTGAACAACAGTGCCAGTCTTCAAAACTTCAACCCTGGCTTGATAACTGGTATTTCTGCTCAGAAGTTTCAAACTTGTGCCAATTCAGCTCCTCTCTGTGACTACTAACCAGGGCTTAATTTCTGACAGAACAATCCAGGTCCCAAGGAAGCTGAGCACAACCAGCAGTGTAAATTCATTCTAGTTCCCTTGTAGAAATGGTGCAGAGTTGCCAGTGGGTGCAGATTATTTCTGGATTGGCAGGTCCCAGAGGAAGTAAAACAAAGCCGCACCAGAAGTGTGGGAGCTGTTTAATCTCAGAAGGGAGCAGGCACTATGCATTAAATCAGAACTGCAAGATTTTATTTAGATAATTTAGTTTCCTATGGGCCAGTTTAGGGATATTTTTAGTTTCATCCTGACCTTTCCCTTTCCTAAAAATGTGTTTTTTCACAACTAGTGATTTGACTTCTGAGAGGGGTAAGCAGGAGGGAAAAGGCATTAGTGGAACTAGCATTCACAGCTTGAATATCACCCTAGTTCTTCTGCAAAAATTATTCACAAATAGCTCTCAAGGTTACTGACCTTCACCAAAGTCATTCACTTCCAGGTCAGAGTCTGGTCATTATTTCTTCCTCTATCTACTAGTACAAACTGAGGGGAAAACAATCATGCTCTTTCCTTATTAATAGCTTACAAAAGGAGTATTACCAGACACAACAGCTTATTCTCAAACATACAATAATGTGCTAGCTTTCCAAGGGCACATTAAAACAGTTATTATGCTAATATACTGATTACTACCAACATCATTCAGGTTAACAAGAAGACTCTAAAAACAAAATCAGCCGTTGACTCTCTAATAGTCTAATGCTTTGTAAACTAAGCATTTTTTTTAATAGCTGGGGCAGATAGAGGAGTTTGGACTGAGCAGCATGCAACTGGAAAAATAAATGTTCCAATATCATTTTATCCTCGGTTAGTGCTGATTTGGTGGTTGTACTGAAAATGTACACTGCTGTAGCCTATGTGGAGGAAAGAGAGCATAGTACATTCTACATCTCGATGATTTGGTGCGGAGCAGTAAAAAGGAAGCTTAAGTTTAATGCTTTTGGTATTTGTAAATTCATTAGCTTTATGAAATGAAAAATTATTTCTGAAAAAGTTGTAGTTAACAGATAAAATGCTAAGTATCCAGTCATCAGAAACATTCTACGGCATAAAACACAGCTCACCATCGATCCATTCCAATTGTTGTTGTTAAGTGCCATAGAGGAGACACTGACTCATGGCGTCCTTGTGGACAGTTGTCCTAAACTGTGTTCGTTCTTCAGTTAGGCAGCTAATTGTTCATAGAAGGCCATCCATAGCCATTAGTGTACTGGTCTACCGCACTGCTGGTCTTCCTCTTTCGTGTTGACCTTTAACCTTGCCAAGCATCATGTCTCTCTCTCTTTGCATGATGGGTCCATAGTATGAAAGTCTAAGGGGTCTGTTTACTAAACAGCAACAGTGGTGATTATGCAAAAAATCAGTGCCGCAGCCCCACTGAATAAAGCAGGACCATGGCACCAATTTTGTATGATCGCTGCTATTGGTGTTTAGTAAAACAGACCCCTAAGTCTTGTCATTTGAGCTTCTAAGAAACGCTTAGGTTGAATTTCTCCTAGTACAGATTGATTTGTTCTTTGGGAAATCCATGATAAACACAATAATCTTTCTCAGCAAGATAATTCAAAGGCATTGATTTTCTTCTTGCCTTTCTTCTACACTGTCCAAGTTTTGCATCCATATGACATTACAGAAAATACCATGGCTCGGACAAGTTGAATCTTTGAGTGCAGAGATACACCTAAAAATTTTTATCCAGATCCTTCAGAACCATTTTGCCAAGAGCAATGTGTCATCAGATTTCTTAGCTGCTTGTCATTTAATATTGATCCAAGGTTAAAGTTGTCTACTACTTTTATTTCTTCTCCATTATGGATAAAATTGATTCTGCCAGTTGTTAGAATCTGTCTTCTTCACATTAAGGTGCAGGCCCACTTTAAGACTATTTTCCTTGATCCTGATAAGCAGATGTTTTAGATCGTCTTTACTTTCAGCCAGTAATGTATTATCATTAGTACAGAGAAGGTTGGCGAGTCTTCCACCAACGAAGACACCTTGGTTGTCTTCATACAGTCCTGCTTCTCTGATGATTTGTTCTGTATATAAATTGGGGAACGTATGCTGCCTTGTTATACACCTTTGCCCATTTTAAAACATTCTGTTTCTCCTTGTTCTATTCAAACTATTGCTTCTTGATCAATGTAAAGGTTCTGCATGAGAACTATCAATGTATTCTGCTAAACCTATGTTTCTTAATGTGGCCCAGATTTTTTCATGGATTTTTGCAATCAGAAGCCTTGCTGTAGACATCAAATCACATGTAGATATCATTTTGGCATTCCTTTTGTCTTTTCAAGGCTATATCTTATATATACGATGATGTCTCTTGTTTCTTGCCTTTCCTGAATCCCGCTTGCACTTTGGGAAGTTCTTGTTAAAGGAATGGTTGTAGTGTTGTTTCCGTTCTGCTCCTTTCCCTTCCTCTGCGGCTGTGATGGTGGTAATTTAAAATAAAAAGAAACCGATGTGGAGCCTCCCGGTCCTATAAAACCCCTGCAGCTGTGTCCCGCCCCCAAAAGGAAGTGGCACTAGAGCGGGACATGGCAGCAAGGGTTCCATAGGACCGGGAGGCTCCACACTGGTTTCCTTAATTTTAAATTACAGCTATCATAGCCGCAGCAGCTTGTCCACATTTTTTTAAAACTGAAGGCGGAGTGAGGCAGCTGTATTGGGGGCATTTTTGCCACCCCTAAAAGTATGCCGCCTGTGGCCACCGCCTCACTCCACCTCATTATAGAGCCGCCCCTGGTTGTAGTTTGCACTGAATGATCTTGAGTAGAATCTTCCTAGCATGTGGGACCAAATTAATCATATAAATATTAATCACAGCAAGTAATATGATACAAAATACAATGTACAAAAACCAATTGGAAATAGTTTTGGTGCAGACTTCACTGGCTTTAGAGTTAGACATTTCTGGGGTGTTTCGTCAGTTGCTAAGAAACCTGTAAAAATGACTAGTAATGTTAGAAGCAAAATCCAACCTAAGAAAAAATGATTTATTTACAAAAGCGGAGATTTTCAGGAAAAATTACTTCTCTTGCATAACTTTGGTCTTTTTCCAAATAAAATGGCCAAAGTTCTATGCATTTTATTCATTTATTTAACAAATTTTCTGTATTGCTTTATCTGCTAGTCAAAGCGGTATACATACAACATAATTGTGGAATATTTACATATAAAAAGAACCAACCAAACACTATTAAATTAAATTAAATACTGGAAAAGACGTTTCAACAGTGCAATTATGAGAAAAAGGGTTAAGGTTATTAATTACAAATGCATTTAAGCATGAGGGAGTATAGTTTAACTTGATACATTTGCTGATGCATGACTCCTAGGTACTTTACTTAATTCTTGACTTTAAGTGTTGCACCAGATAGTGTGGCTGGTGGAGAGAATGATGAGTTCTTTGTAATGTGCAGGACCTCCGTTTTGTTGTAGTTGATGTTCAGGTTATGTTGAGTGAGCCACTGTGATGTTGCTTTGAAGCACTGTCCTACTGTTGTGTAGTGTGGGTTGTTTGTAGAAAATGTTGTGTAGATAAGAATGTTGGTGTATATGTTGCATAGCATCTTGTATTTTTGGATTGTGGTTGTATAAATTTATTAAAGAGCAGTGAAGACAGGGCTGAACCTTGTGACAGACCTTGGTTATTTGTAGGGATAGGAGTTGAGTGGATCTACCTGTTTTTGAATAGTGACCACACACACACAGTTGTGTGCAAAGGTTTAGATACTTTAGATGCTTTAGTGAATCCCTATGTAAATAGAAACTGATACAACCTCTGTATAGTATGAAGCTAAATATGACCAACTCAGTATTAAAAAGCACATACTATTATCCAGACATCTGCTATAGTCACCAGTGCCTATGGATTTTCAGCAACGCTATATGGCTAGTGCTACTGAAAATCCTTCCCAACTGCATCAATACCCGTATAGTGTTGGTTAGAGTGTGGGCGCTCCCGGAAATTATTCAGATAGCCATGATGGTCAATCTGCTCTCCACATAACTTCATCCCTCTGGATTTAGTTTTTTTTATAGGATCCAAGAAACGTTAGGAGGGGAGGGGTGGGGCTTTTATTCAAGGCAAATTTGGCATGGGAGATGAGAGGGGAGTTAAAATTGATAAGATAAGAAAGCTTAAAGGCAAGGGGTTCGCTAATACCAACATTGGGACTTTATTGAGGAACTAGCATTATCTCCATGTAATTTTTTAAAACTCATTATAAATTTACTTCCGATTACTTCCAAGCATATCACTTGTTCAGAAGAGGATAAATCAAAATATACAATCAAAACCAAGATATCTTTGAGGAAATAGTATGTTAAAGAATCGCTTCCATATTATAGTCCTCATTGAAGGAAAGCAGAACAGTCCAAAAACCTAGGCAAATATTGAGATCGAGATAAATTATTCTCATCCTCGAACAGAAACAGAGACAACTAGACACCTGCTTGGCACAAATCACTTCAAAGTAGGGTTACAGCTAGGTACCAAATCCAAAGGGGAGGCTGAATCTTTCATATTTTTATATTTAATAACACATTTACATCAGAACTTGAGAAACATTTTCAGCACTCAAAGACACACAAGAAACATGACAGCAGAAAGAGACCATATAGCCTATCTAGTCTGCCCTTCCATATCAACTACTATAATCCTTTTTTTTCCTTTAGAGATCTTCTGTGTTTGTCCCATGTTTTCTTGAATTCAGATACTGTCCTTGTCTCTACTACTTCCAACGGGAGTCTATTCCATGCATCTACCACTCTTTCCATAAAGAAATATTTCTGCATATTACTCCCGAGTCTATCCCCTTTCATTCTCATCCTATGCCCCTTTGTTATAGAGCTTTCTTTCAATCAAGAGAGGCTCTCCTCGTGCATTTATGCCACAGAGGTATTTCTTCTATCCCACCTTACCTCTAACATATACATATTAAGATCTTTAACTCTGTCCCCATATGGCTTATAACAAAGACCACTAACCATTTTAGTAGCCACCTTCTGCAATGAATCCATCCTGTTTATATCCTTTTGAAGGTGCGGTCTCCAGAATTACACACAATACTCCAAATTAGATCATGCCAGAGACTTACATAGATGCACTATCAGCTTCTTTCTTCTGCTGACTATTCTTCTCCCTATGCACCCAATTATCCTTCTGGCTTTCCCTGTCGCCTTTTCTACCTGTTTAGCCACTTTAAGATCATCAGACAATCACGCCCAGGTCCCTCTCTTCTTTTGTGGACAGAAGTACTTCGCCCCCTACTTTGTACCACTCCCTTGGATTTTTGCAGCCCAATTGTATAGGATATCTTCCCTTTTCTGTTCTGTATTGAAGTATCGTGGGCTTATGCTATTTTCAGTGAATGTTATTTGTTGATTCTCTCCTACTTTTCTTTTAGCCCTCTCAGTTATTTTCTTTCAGTGCCATTTCCAAGGCAGAGAAGGAAGTGGGGGAGGCGCCTACAGGTTTTTTTTGGTTTATAGTATTTTAATATTTTTGTTTGCTATATGGAGGGTGATTTTTGTAAGACCCTTTGTGTGAGGTCTTGTAAGCCCCGTGTTTAGAGGTTGTCTTGTACAGTTGCAATTGAACTATTGGTTGTTAATAGTTTGATATTGTATGTTTATTTTCAAATGGGTTTGCATGTACTGACTGCAATATGACTTTTGATATAGACTCAAAAATATTTTAGCAATAAAATTAGCAGGATCTGTATAATTTTCACTTGCTCTTTGTGCAGGCGGTTAAACAGGGGCTTGGATCGGCCAGCTGGGACTCTCCTGCACCCAGCCACAGCCCCGGGGGTGGCTCACCTGCCCCGATCCTCCCGATTGTGCTGCTTTATACCACCTCTGAGGTGGTACAAGCAGTACGTCCCGACAGGTCTGGCAGCATGTGTAGGGCCATGACCTGAATTGGCTCTGTACGTACTGCTAGGCTGGCCCGCCCCCATTCCACCCAGATCCCGCCCCCGCTGGATCTCTCCATCTTGATGCTCAGGACATATAGGGAGAGCCAGTGGGGGAATAGGGTACAGGCAGCTTGCGGGACATGCAGCTCTGCAACCTGCCTTTCACAATGACCTCCCATATGAAAAGTCCTTATTGATGAATCACTGCAAATGTATATCCATAGCAGGAAAACCTCTCTCTCGACTCATAGTAAAATTCACAAAAAACATAGAAACATGATGACAGAGAAAGACCACATGGCCTATCTAGTCTGTCCTTCCATAACAACAACTACAACAGTCCACTTTTTACCTTTAGAGATCCTCTGTGTTGGTCCCATGCTTTTTTGAATTCAGTTACTGTCCTCATCTCTACCACCTCCACTGGGAGACTATTCCACGGATCCACTACTCTTTCCGTAAAGAAATATTTCCGCATATCACTCCTGAATCTATCTCCCTTCACCCTCATCCCATGTCCCCTCATAGCAGAACTTGCTTTCAATTGAAAGAGGCTCTCTCCCTGAACATTTATGCCACGGAGGTATTTAAACATCTCAATCATATCACCTCTATCTCGCCTTTCCTCTAAGGTGTACATATTACGATCCTTAAGTCTGTCCTCATATGCTTTATAATGAAGCCCATTAATCATTTTAGTAGCCACCCTCTGCACCGACTCCATCCTGTTCACATCCTTTTGAAGGTGCGGTCTCCAGAATTGCACACCATACTCCAAATGAGGTCGCACCAAAGACTTATACAGAGGCACTATCACCTCCTTTTTTCTGCTAGCCATTCCTCTCCGTATGCACCCAAGCATCCTTCTAGCTTTTGCTGTCGCCTTTTCTACCTGTTTAGCTACTTTAAGATCATCAAACGTTCTCATGAGACCAGCGCCAGAGTTCCTACTCCAAGTGTCATCTTTAGATAACAATAGTTAGAGCCTCAGATAGCAAGTGTCTCTATGCGTGGGTGGTGCAATGGTGGTGTGCCTGTCTGTGTGTGGGATGTGACACTGGTTGCAGTGTTGTGGTACATGTGTGGCGCAGAGCTGGGGAGCCTCCGTGTGTGGCGCAGACGTGGGTTGCCTATGTGTGCCTATGTGATGTGTGGTGCAGAGATGAAGTGTATGTGTGTGTGCAAAGGTGTGTATTGGTGGAACCTCTGTGTGTGGCTGTCTGTTTTGCAAAGGTGGAATGTGCACGTGTGTGTGTAGTGTGGGATGCGTGTGTGTGTAGAGTTGAGGTGAGGTGCTTTCATGTATGTTCTGGGGGGGATGTACCCTTTGGCATATACAGATTGTCCGTTTTGCCCCCATGCATTCATCCCTTTAACCTTTAATTTGCACTCTTCCTTCCCCACATCAACCCCTCCCAGACTCTCACCTCCCTTCTCCCTACCCCCAGGGATCTAATACGAAGGCTGTCTGCTGCATCTAAACCCCAACAGCGGCAAAGATCCCTTCTGTTCTGCCTGCAGGGATCCAATCTTCTGAGCTCAAAGCAAGTTATATTCAGGTACAGTAGGTATTTTCTGTACTCATAAGACTTACTGTACTATCTAATCTTAAGGGCTAGATTTACTAAAACGGCATCACCACATTACAGCATACTTTAATGGAGTCAGCATACTTTAGTAAATCAAGTCCCAAGTTTGTACTTGAGACAATAGAAGGTGAAGTGACTCGCCCTAGATCACAAGTAGTAGTGGTGGGATTTGAACTCTGGCTTCCCTGGTTCACAGCCCACTACTTTAACCACTAGGCTGTTTCTCCATGCTGCTAATGCAACCCTGGTGGTAACAAAGGTAAATGAGCTTTAAAGACCGAGTTTAACACATCAGATTTTATATCCTCATGCTTTTTAGGAAAAAAACTGGCTCGATTGGCTTCTTTGATTGGAATTATTCATTAGATGCTATGACCTGAGGCTAGCTGTAGCAGAGTGGTCCAAACAGCGGTATATAGTTTATGGCTTGCAAGTAAAAGTATGTTTAGTGTTGTCTTGCGTTTTCAGTTAGATCATGTGGCATCCTATATAATTACTTTGATAGATATCAATTGTGTTATGAAGTTAATCAGGTGACCCTATCTTGAGAGCAAATAGATATCACATGCACATGCATGCATATATCTACAGACACGCATATTTATAATAGTATGCCTCTTTATTATAGCTAGGCCTAGTCTAAATATGGTGAACTTTACAACTAAGCAAATTACAGTGGGATGTTTATAGATAAGTGACATCTTTTTAGTCTTTCATCGGTTTCACAGAGAGATTACACTATCATTTGTAAGAAAATAGGTATCATGGGAAAAGATTACAGAGCATCTTTTGAGATCTTTTGCACTTTGAAATACATTTAGTATTGTTCTTTCTGGTGCGGCAATTCAACATTATCTAAAAATTCATTGCAACCTAGTTGACATAATCTTTCTGCTGATCAACAAACATTTTACTAGTCTGAATACATATAAATACTAAGCCAAAGCTCCCAGGGACAAAAGACACTATATTGCAATAATGTATATTATAGGTAGGAAAAATGACTTTTAAATTGTGATTTTCTTCCATAAACAGAGGGTAGAGATCAATGAAAACTCTGAATGCTGGCCCTTACAACACTGTATATAACCGTTTCTTTGGCCTTTCAGGGAATCAGTAAGGAAATGATTTTAGCTAGAACTATAATAAGCTACTACATGTAGTAGAACAAATTGATAAATTAAGAGCAATAAATCACCTGGAATGGATGGCACACACTAAAGAGTGCTGAGGGAACTCAAAGATAAAATTTCAGAGCTATGATTAGTTATTTTTAGCCTATCATTAAAATAGTCTATGGTACCAGAAGATTGGAGGATGGTCAGCATAATGCCTATTTTTAAAATGGGCTCCGGGGCGATTCAAGAAACTGTAGACCGGTAAGCCTATCGTTGATGCCAGGAAAAATTGTGGAAACCATTATTAAGAATAAAATTACTAGACATATTGACAGACACAGTTTAATGGGACAAAGTCAACATGGATTAAGCCAAAGGAAGTCTTGCCTAACTAATCTGCTCCATTTCTTTGAAGGCATGAATAAACATGTGGAAAAAGGTAAGCTAGTTGATATACGGTATTTAGACTTTTAGAAAGTGTTTGACGAAGTCCCGCATCAGAGACTCCTGAGGAAATCAAAGTCACAGCATAGGAGGCAATGTCTTATTGTGGCTTAAAAACTGGTTGAGAGATAGAAAACAGATTAGGAATAAATGGTTACTTTTCTCAGTGGAGGAAGGTGATGCATGTAGGGAAGAATAACCCAAACTATAGATACACAGTGCTATGTACTACATTAGGAGTCGCCACACAAGAAAAGGATCTAGGTGTGATGCTAGACAATAAATTGACATCATTTGTTCAGTATGTGGCTGGCAGTCGAAAAAGCAAACAGAATGTTAGAAATCTTTAGGAAAGGAACAGAACAGAAAACAAAGGATATCAGAATGCTTCTATACTGCTCCAGTATGCAATTCTGATCTCCCTATCTTAAAAAAAGATAAAGCGGGCATTACAAAAGGGCAGTCAAAGTGATAAAGGGGATGTAATAACTCTCTAACGAGGAAAGGCTAAAGAGGTTAGGGCTCTTCAGCCTGGAGAAAAGACGGCTGAGGGGAGGTATCACACAATCTATAAAATCCTGAGAGGAGTGGAACGGATAGATGAGAATCGATTTACTCTTTCAAAGAATACAAGGACTAGAGGATATGCCAGGAAGCTACAAAGTGGTATATTTAAAACAGGAGAAATATCTTTTCTTTTGATGCATAGTCTTTGGAACTCTGGTAACAGTGGGTAGTGTAGCTGGGTTTAAAAAAGCTTTTGACAAATTCTTGTAGAAAAGGGTCATAAACTGTTAAGGTAGTCCAAGAGAAAACCACAGCTTATCCCCAGGGATAAGTAGCATGGAACTGGCTATTTTTGGGATATATCGGGTACTTGTGACCTGGATTTGCAAGATCAGCATAACTTCCTCCACTGCATGGCCGAAGCTATAAGCAGACAGCTGATCAAGATAGCAGGCAGAACAGGCACAGGAAGGATAAGACAACATCTGGTGATGGCTGTGAGGAAGGGGCAATGAGAAAGAGGGACAGACACTGGATGATGGCTGGGGAGCTATGAGAGACAGACTGAGTGATGGTGGGGGGTGGGCTGCAAGAGACAAGGAGTGAGAAGGCAGTGTGTGGGGGCTATAAGAGATTTTTTTTTTTTGCTTCACATATTACTAGGCCATGGTGATATGTGAAGCACAAAAGGAAGCTGCCTCAGATGCAACTATAAATATCCTGCTGATAATTTACTCATTGGGATTGGTGGGGGGGGGGGGGGGCTGAGAAGGGTCACTGCCTTCTGTTGGTACCGTATAAAGGTACACTAAGGGCCTGATTTATTAAGCTTTCTTTTCCCATAGAAAATTGGAAAACAATAAATCAGACCCTTAAAAATGGAGCTGCAATACATATTTTGGGGGATGGGGGATGCTGTGACAGAGGTTTCAGCAGCCAAGTCCTAAATGTTTAAGCTGGCTCCTACATTCCACAAAAATTTGTCAAGACCTAGATTAGACTATTACAATTCAGCATATCAAGGTCTAATCTTAAATGTTTCCAATTCTTGTACAATACTGCAACTCAACTACTGATGGCTAATACTAGAAGGGATATTTCCCCAAATGTGCAAGAACTTCACTGGCTCCCTATCAAGAGTATACCCAAAATCAAAATCATAAATCTGGTTCTGAATATCTCGCTGACCCACTTGTGCAATATGAATCCACTTGGGCGCTATGTTCACTGCAGCAATTGTTGCTCACACTGCTATCTTTAGCTATTGCTATACTTGTATGTACCCGATGATCAGCATTCTCCCACCATGTTCCTGAAATGTTCCCTTCTATTCCTTTAGAGATTTGCCTTACTGGCAACCAGAAGTAAGTAAAAGCTTGGCTTTTATTTTATTTATTTATTTGGTTACATTTTTATACCGCTTCTTCCATTGATCAGTAGCGGTTTACATTATAACTTTTAACAGAGCAAACAGTTACATTTAACAGGTTTTTAACTATATACATAGGTACATATAACTGGTTTAAAACTATATACAAATGGCAGCTGGAAGAGCTACCTTGAACTATTTACAGTGTATAGCTCAGATACAGTAAACTTTGTGCTGAGCATTTGCTTTGGGGTTAGTGGTGGTTGACACTGTGTCAATTGGTTGGCAGATCATTGATTTTATTGGGATAAGGTAGGAGACGTTAGCATGTGATCATTGGTTAATGCGTATTGTAGTATTCTTGAAATAAGTAATATTTTTAGACATTTTCAAAAGTCTTGAAGGTGTTTCTTGGCTCTTAGCATGTCAGGGGGCCTATTCCATTGTGTGGGAGCTATGTATGTGAATGTTCTATTGCTTCTTGTTGTTTTGACGTTGCGTATAGTGTGAGGAACGTGAAGAGTGTTAAGATTGTGAGTTCTTCTGTTTCTGTTAGGGGGTTGTATTGAAATGAGGGTGGAGAGATGAGATGGGGCTATGTTGTGAATCAATTTGAATGTAGTTATTACTTTGTATCTTATGCTAGCATGAATGGAAAGCCAGTGAAGTTCCATTAGTTTAGGGGTGATGTGGTCTGAGATCTGTATTTTCATTAAAATTTGTGCTGTGACATTCTGTGCCATTTGGAGTATGTTGAGCGTTCTTTTGGGTACTCTTTGAAGGATGCCGTTGCAGTAGTCCAGCTGGGGTATAATGAGTGCCTGAACTACTGTTCTGAAGTCAGGTTGGTCGATGATATTGCGTAGTGGTTGTAGGATTCGTAGTCTGTGGAATATTGTTCTGTTTAGTGATCGTAGATGAGTTTCCATTTTCAGATTCTTGTGAAGGATAACTCCTAGGTACTTTATTTCTTGTTTGATGTCATATGTATTGTTGTTTAGAAGAATTGTAGAGGGTGGCTTAAATTTAGGATTTTTAGAAATAAACATTACTTACGTTTTTTATGGTTAATGTTCATGTTGTTTTGTTGAAGCCAAGTTTGAGTTTCCTTGAGGCATGCTTCTATATTTATTTTATTTATTTATTTAACATCTTTTATATACCGCGCTATTTGTTTTCAGTGCGGTTTACAAGTAACAGATCTGCACAATCAGAAAACACTGGTGTGCTTACATTATAACAGGTAACTTAAACTTGGAAAAGGGGTAATAAAACTATAACTATGTACACACAGTGAAACTATATACAAAAAACAGTGTAAAAACTGAGCTATGTATAAACATATTGGGTTCTTTAGTATTCACAGGCAGACTATGGTCGGAATAAGATAAGATAGGGCATAAAAGAACTTGAGGCAGAAATTACTTGTGAGGGAATTGGGGAGAAGAGTGAGAGTTTGTCGGTTTAGGAGGGCTGATGATCCGATGAGGATTGGAAGCTTGTGCAAAATGGATCAGGAAGATGTGGTGCTTGATTGCCTTACGAAATTGAGAGAGGTCTTTAATCGCTCTTATTTCAGGTGTGAGGTCATTCCAGCATTTAGGTGCATAGAAGGCGAAGGTCCTTTTCTTGGTTGATTGGGTACATTTGATGGCCTCCTTGGGGATAATCAGGGTGTTGTCCGTTGTTATCCTTCTCTCTCTGTTTTTTGGGGTGAGGGAGATGAGGTCGTTAAGAGACGTGGGGGCAAGGTTGTTGATAATCTTGAAAGTGATGATGAGGATTTTATAGGTTATCCTGCAATGAATTGGTAGCCAGTGTAGTTCCATGAGAGTCGGGGTGATATGGTCTGATCTTGATAGACCACAAAGCACCCTAGCAGCCGCATTCATCGCCAGTTGTAGAGGATTAATGGTGTTTTTAGGGAGACCGTATAAGATGACATTAGCATAATCAAAATGAGGTAGTGTGAGGGCCTGGAAAATGGTCCGGAAGTTGTTGTGAGGTAGCATGGGTCTGAGTTGTCTTAGCGTTCTTATTTTATTGTAGACAGCCTTTGTGACGTTCCGAATGTGTTCCTTAAATTCAAAATGCTGATCCAGAGTAATCCCTAGGTAGCGAATAGATTGTTTACAGGGGAGATCCGCATCTCTTACTTTTAGAGAGGATGGAGGTGAGAATGCTTTGTTTCTTGATATGAAGAGAACTTCGGTCTTCTTGAAGTTTATACGGAGGTTTTGAGAAGCTAACCAGTCTGTGATGGCATTGAAGCATTGGATAAGGTTGGTGAGGTCTGGTTGACTGACTTTAAATGGAGTAAACAGTAGAACATCGTCAGCGTAAATTAATGAGGAGATGTTGAAAGTGCGTATGATGTCACAGATCGGCTGTAAGTATACATTAAACAGAAGTGCAGATAAGGACGATCCTTGTGGAACACCTTGGTGTTGGTGGAAAGGTGTGGATGTGGTGGGACCGACTCTGACATGTTGCCATCGCTCAGACAAGTATGACCTACACCATTCCCAGGCGAGACCCTCGATTCCCTTTTCTAGGAGTCGGGCAAGGAGTTGATTATGATTAACTGAGTCGAAGGCAGCGGAGATATCTAGGAATATTAGAGCAAAGCCGTTTTCTGCTTTATCAAGACCTCTGTTCAGTGTATTAGTTAGGGTGGTAAGGAGAGTTTCTACACCGTGTGATTCCCTGAAGCCGTGTTGACTGGGATCAAGCGGTGAGGCTGTATCGATGTGATGTTGTATCTGTCTCTGAACAACCTTCTCTATTATTTTGGCTAACAGAGGTATGCTCGAGATTGGGCGGTAGGAGTCAGGCTTTAGTGGGTCAAGCCTAGAGTTCTTCAGTAGAGGTCTTATAGAGGTTTGTTTAAGGAGAGATGGGAACGTGCCTGTTGCAAAGGAGAGTCCAATGATGTTGACTAGGAGTGGGCTCAGTTCGGCACGTAGCGATCTGACCCAGTATGCTGGGCATGGGTCACTTGGAGCAGTAGAAGTGTTGATGGAGGTGATGAGATCTTGAATGTTTTTCTCAGAGGGTGTTGTAAATGTTGTGATTGCAGGAAATGGGGAGTGAGAGTGTGATGGTGTTGTGACTGAGATTGTGTCAGTTATGGGGGTCTTGGATTGAAGATAATCAGCGTAGGACTGGGGGGGATAGGAACTAGTTGGGTAGATGATGGGTCTTTAATTAGGGATTTTGCTATGTTGAAAAGGTCTCTGGGTTTATTTAGTGAGCGGAGGAGAAGAGTAGCATGGTATTCACTCATTTTGAGATATATAGATTCACGGTGGAGTTTGAGGTGGTTCAAGTATAATACTTTATTGGTTTCGGAGTGAGATCTTCTCCATTTCCTTTCAAGTTTCCTGAGGGAGAGGAGGGATGAACGGAGCATTATATTGTCTGCATATAAATGATAATTGAGTTTGTGTTTCTGAAATATTGGGCAGATAAGTACAGGTTAAACAGTAGAGAGGATAAGGCTGAGCCCTGGGGTATTCCTTGTGTTTGCGGGAAAGTCTTGGATGTGGCTTGGTTGAAGTATACCTGTTGCAGTCTGTTGGATATATAGGAGGTAAACCATTTAAGGGGGGGTTCCTTTTATTCCTATGGATTCTAGTCTGGTTATGAGAGTCCCATGGTGTACTGTGTCAAAGGCCGCGGTTATGTCTATAAATATTAGGATGAACATTTTCTTGCAGCTTTCAATGTCTTTGTATAATTTGTCAAATAGCACAAGTAGAAGTGTTTCCATGCTGTGTATTGACAAAAGCCATATTGTTGGTTGTCAAGTACATTTGTGGTATCAATGTGGTCTTGTAATTGATGCTGGACTGTTCTTTCAATGGTTTTGGCTATGAAAGGGATGCTTGAGATGGGTCTGTACACTGATGGGTCTCCCTTCTTGAGTGTCTTGCTTTTTAGAATGGGTTGTATGAGAGATCTTTTGAGCTCGGATGGCATAGTGCCTTGTTGCAGTGATTGGTTTACTATATTTAGTATCAGGGGGGCAGTTTCCGTTTTCATTGCCTTGATCCAGGCTACTGGGCAGGGATCTAGAGGCGACGTAGTCGTGTTTAGGTTTGTGATTGTGTTTAATATTTGTCTTAGGTCAATGTTCTGGAAGGTATTCCATTCTTCTGTGGTATTCAAAGTCGCTGGTGAAGGTTGTAATATGTTGCTTGTAGTTGGTGTTTGGGGGAGTTCCATTCTTCTGAGGTACCCACATTCGTTGTTGATGGTTGGAGGATGTTGTCTGCAGGTGGTATTTGGGAGGTGTTTGGTTCTGCGGGGTTTAGTTTAGTGGCATAGTAGTCAGCTAGCGTTTGTGCGTTTATGGTGTGGTTTAAGTCAACATCATGTGTAGGTTTTGTAATGGATTTAATGAGTTCAAACAATTCTCTTGATCTGTTTAGAGCCTTGTTTAGTATTTTTGTGTGGTGGTTCTTTTTTGCTGCATTGATTTCTTCTTTATAGTTTTCGAGCACTGCCAAGTAGTCTGTTTTGTTTGCTGGGGACTGTGATGCTCTCCATCTTTTTTCTAGCTTTCGAAGGTCTTGCTTCATTTTATTTATTTATTTAACAGTTTTTATATACCGCACTATTTATCATCAGTGCGGTTTACATCAAACAACATACTACCTAGACAGAATAAAACTGACATAGGTTTACAGATAACAGGGAATATAAACTGGGTATGAACAGGGGAAAACTATATACATTTAAACAGGTAGGGCTGAGGTGTACCAGGGCTCCGTTTTGTTTTTTATTCTGGTATTTAGATTAGTTGGAGTGTTAGGTGTCTGTTTTGCGACTGTTTCTATTCCTTTATTCCACTGGTTTATTAGGACCTCGAGATTGGTGTGTTCGGGGTCTGCATGGGAGAGTATTGACTTTATTAATGCCTCTTTATCAACGTTTTTGAACTTATTTCTGTGCTGTGCTTGCGCTCCTGGTTGTTAGGTTCCATTGCCATGTAGAATGTGAATTTAATGAGGTGGTGGTCAGACCAAGGGACCTGTGTTATTTGAGGCTTGGGGATTTTGTGCGTGTTGCTGTGGGATTTCTTGGGCAGAAATACCATGTCCAGTAATTTTCCCTAGCTGTGGGTGGGTTTTTGTATTATTTGCTTATAGCCCAATTGGTCCATGGCTTCTAAGAATGTATTTGCTTGAGTAGAAGGGAGGGAGGCAAGATTGATGTCCCCTAGGATAATCTGATATTTTTTGATTGGTGTTGTACAAATCTTTTCTAGAGTGGCTGCTTGTACTTCATGCTTTTATGAGGGGGGTCTGTATATTAGGCATATTGTGAACGTTTTATTCTCCAGTTTGAGGAAATCAATTCCTTCCAGTGTGTTTTGTATGCAGTTGGATAGGTTTAATGAGGTTCTTGCAATTATTAGAACTCTACCTCCTCGCCTGTTGGTACGTGGACAGTTGAATAGCTTATAACCTGTTTTTTTTCAACTGGTTGAGCAGGATCGTGTCAGTGTCAGTGATCCAGGTTTCTGTGATATATAGCAGGTCCGGCTTTTCATCAGTGATGATGTCTTCTATAATGTGTATTTTATTCCTAATGGACCTGGCATTTATTAGTAGACAGTTCGGGAGGGTTGGTGTGGGAGTGTTATGAGGTGATGTGTTTGGAGAGACTTTAATTTTGATTAATCTTGAATGTGGTTTCTTAGGTTTTGATTTAGAGTGGTATGTGTTGTAATATATGTGTTTGTTAGTTATCGTTTGTGGGTATTGTGTTAGGTATTGTATGTAAATGGGGTTTTGTAAAGTGTGTAAAGAGTAGGTAAATGTGTATGTGAGGCATGTGTTTGCATACAAAGACAAGCAGATAAAAGTGGTTAGTAACAATTTAAGCAGCTCCATCGTCATTGGTCTATACTTTGAATAGTGCATATGGTGGTCAAAGGTGATTCTGGACAGTAAATTGTAATACAGCTGTGAGTCAGAAGGTAGTTATCAATGATACAACTTATATGGTGGTACAAGAACACTTTAATAGTAACTTGCAGTGTAGCTGGGAGTCAGAGGTTAGGATTCTAGGCTATTGATGTTAATGTAACAGTGTATCGCATAAGGTAGGTATGCATTAGGTGGAACCAATGTTTCAGAGACTTATGCATAGATGGGCATGTAGTACCTAATATAGGTTATAGTGGTGATGTGAGCTAAAAGAAGACACTGGAGGGTGTTTTGATATGCTGTTTGGAGGCACCAGATTACAAAGATTACAAAGACTAAATTTTTAAAGAGATAAGTAACTGCATATGTGGGATTAGATGTGAGCTCGGGAGTACATTATCTGTTCACCCCAATTACAATCTGCCATGGTCTTTGTTCACTTCACTGTGGGTTCTAATAGTTCGTGTCTGGAACCTCTTGGTTTTGATCTTGTGGTTGGTTCTGCTTACCCAGAGAGGAGTCTATTGATTGGGAGCGGTTGTATTGATGATCTTGTGGTTTATTCGCCACTGTTTCACGCCTAAGGGCCACGCCAAAGGACCCTCTGGCAAGGCCCTCAGGCGTGGGCACGCCAACGGGGTGCAGGCTGCTATATCCGATGGTCGGAGCCCCGATTGGGCCTTGAGGGAGGAGTTTTTCTTTGTTGCTGCTGCTGCCCCGATGGCTGTGAGGGAGATCAGAGGAGGAGAAGAGTCCGGTGAAAGAGGCTGAGTCCCTGCAGCATGCTCGGCTTTAAAGTAGTGTGCTGGCCTCCCGATTGGTGGATCTTGCTGAGGGAGGAGTGCTGCTTTGCTGCTGCTGCTGCCCCGATGGCTCACTGCCATTAATGTGTCACGACTCCTCTCCTCTCCTTTCTCCCCCTCTTTTCTATTTACAGTATAAATCTTATTAGATGTATTGCCTTGTTGCTTTGCTTCGATACTTCATTTGGGTTAATTTGGGTTAATTTGCCAAGGGAAGATATGAAAACGTAGGGCATTTACTTTATGTTTCTGTATTATACGCATTCTTTTATTAAGGCCCTTTTGACGGAAAGCAGACTATCAAAGACTAAGGAAATAAATAAAACAACTTTACCAAACAGCCAAAGGAAGCCCTCTCATAAACAAACCAGCAGAAATGCAGTTTCTTTTCATTAGCTGCAGATCTTCTGATACCATTAGGAGCTCATAACATATTCCTAATTATTTTAACAGAAAGATCAACCCCAGGTACACAAACAAGGCGATCCAACATCTCTTTAAACATAAGAAAAGCCATTCTAGTCAGACCACGGTCCACAGTCCAGCATCCTCTCTCTTACAGTGGTACCTGGCAGATCCTAAAAAGTAGATCTATTTCTTATAGCTCATTTTCAGGAATGAGCAATGTCTCTCCCAAGTCCACTTGACTAAATCTTTTATAGACTTTTCCTCCAGAAACTTGTTCAAACTGCATTTGAACCCTGCTGTGTTAGTTGCCTTGACCACATGCAACTGCAATAGTTTCCAGAGTTTAATTATGCACTATGAGGTAATTCTGCACCATGAATAGCGGGGATGTATTGTACATCCTGCCTAGACATACATCCCCGCTATTCGTCCCCATGCCACTCCCGGTGCAAAGGCTCCTTGTATGTACAGCACCATTGTACAGGAAGCCTTAGACAGGGGGGGGGGGGGGTCTAGAGGCAGAGCGAGGGTGGGGCATCGGCGGGCCATGACCCCGGATGTACTGGGCCGATTCCGAGGTCAAGCCTGTACGTCTAAGGTCAACCACCTAGATGGGGGACACTGGAGCCGGTGACGAGGTAAGGGGATACAGGGGGATCCCCACAGCCCAATTCTGGCCATGGGAGGCCGGATCGAGGGTCGGGTTGCAGGGAAAGGATTTGTTTTCAATCTGCTGGTCATTAGTTTCATGGACTGTCCTCTTATTTTTGTATTTGCAAGGTTAAAGCAGCCATTTTCTATTCAACTATTCGATTCCACTCATGATTTTATAAACTTCTATCATATCCCCTCTTTTCAAATTAAAGAGCCATAGCCCGTTTACCCTTTCTTCAAATGGGAAGTATTTCATCTTTATCATTTTTGTTGCCCTTCTCTAAATTGTTTTTTATAGTTTTGCTATATCCTTTTTCAGATGGAATGACCGGACCTGCACACAATACTCAAAGGGGTATGTTTACTAAAGGGCGTTAAGGTAGCAGGCATTAACGGCAGCAATAAGGGGTTTTCCATGTGAAAAAGGTTCTGGGTGGGTAGGAGGTGTTACGGTGGTAAGGGCACAATGGGCCACAATGTGCGCTAGCAGGACATCGGGTGTTAAGGTGTCAAATGTGCACCTTAATGCCCAAAACACTGGATAAGGGAGCCCCAGCGAAAGCCAATATAAAGGTGATGGATGGAAGGACAGGTGGGAGCTGATGGACCTGACAGATCCGTGGGCATCCTTCGTGGTAGTCAGTAAGCTGGACGAGCATCTGGGAGACAACTGTACTAATGCAAATTAAATGCCGTAATGTTAGTATGTGAAATAGGATGGGGAAACATGTCCCTAGCAAAGTGAAAAGTGGCATGATGCGGGCAGCGAGAGGAGGATGGCGCAGGAGTGGTGATGTGCAGATCAGGCACAGGAGAGGTGTGAGTGAAGCATCGAAATGCGGAAAAGAATATCTGTGTAGGCCATGGTGTAGCAGCTTGCATGAGAAGACATGACTGCATATAGCTGCCAGACGCTGATGGATGGGGAAGGATGGCAGCAGAGGACAGCGTAGTATGGGCTGGCAGCACCGATATACCGGAGGTGCCATCCCCAACGCATTTCTATAGGATGGAGAAAACATGTGTTAGTAGTGCATGGAAGGCCTGATACCAGACATGTGGATCCCACACCTGTCCCAGCCACACAGCCACCATACAACACCCCAGACCAATGTGCATTCGACAAATGGACAGGAGTTTCTCAAACTGCGCAAAAGGAGCACATACGGACATGAGTTGATACCTGAAGGTGGGGTAGGATGTGTCTGCATGTCATGCAGAGGTGTGCTGAAGCCAAAGCTGTACAGTCACAGTCATGATGTCATATCTGACTCATGTTTCACATGTAGATTACAGCTGTCAATATACCACTGTATCAGTGCCAGTATAGGTTAGCCCTTCCAGTACCCATGATGCACTGCCATGCAGCGTAGCGATCTGCAGCTGGTCCCCCAAATGGAGAATGCAGTGATCCAGCACATTAGCTCAGTAAAATGCACTGACAGTGTGTGCTGCAAGCATATAACAGCTGCAAACCTTGCTACTGAGCAGTTTCAGTGGTCGCCCTGAGGGTGAGGATGGGCGCCTAGCATCTTATCCCCAAAGCTTGCAGGGAACAGCTTAGGCAATGTGAGGTACAGTGCAGTGCTAAAGGCCACAAAACGCTGGAGACATTGCAGCACTGTGCAAAAGTGGGGATGGTTGGCATTCCTACCTGCTACTTTGGTCACTATATCAGCTCAAGCATTGTTAATGTGTGCTCATTGTGCAGGTGCTTTAGTGTGCCCTGATGTTAATGCCTGTTCAGTGTGCTGGTGCTATCAGCCTGCCTTTCCATCCAGCTGTGAATAGTGGAGGCTGTCTGTACCCTTGCTGGGCGATTCATTGGGGGTTGCACATGCTGATGCTGTACCTGCACTATAAGATAACGTTTACCCACAGGGACATGCAATACATGATCTGCAGCTGGGTTTTGAACCTGTGGCCCTCCACTCATATATACAGAGGCATTGTGTGTTGCACCACAGAGCTGCCATATGGATTCAGCAGTCCCTGTGTGAAGCTGTGGTTATTGACAGAGTGAATGCGGGCATGAGTAGGGGGTCTTCCTATGTCTGCTGTGATCTCTGCATGCCCTGTGCCATATCTGTCTGAGAAGGTGTGTTTGGCAGGTGTTGGAGGGAGACATGTTGTCCGATCTATATGCTGCAATGGCTTTGTATGTTGCTGGCAGTGACCACTGCATCTGCCACCAACACCCTCACACCATGCTGACAGTAGGGGAAGGGTATAGTCCCAACCCATCCACCATGTGCTAAGGCATGCGCCTAGGGCACCAGTTCCAGATGGGGAGGCATAGGCACACATTGGCAGCCATGCTGCTCCTCCCAAACAACTGCTGCCAACATAACCCTATCCCCATTAGTCATAGATATGTCTCGGGGGAGGCAGACAGCCGCAGCAGAGGTATTTCCCTGGGTGGCTGCTTTTTGCAGTCCCTTGTAGAGCTACAGCTGCTAAGGCTATCGGCCTCTTCCTCTGCTGCAGGAGCCTTTAATGCTCATTAATGCAGTGTTATTGAAGCATTAAGGGCACAAGGGTGCTGATAACAGGCGTTAACGGGACACTTGCTCCCTTAACGCTCTTTAGTAAATATACCCCAAAGTGGTGCTCACACTAAGGACTTCTACAGAGGCATAATAATATTCTCAGTTTTGTTCTTCATTCCTTTTGAATATCCCTAATGTGCAGAATAAATTTTGTTTAAATCTTGTTATTAATTTTTAAGCAAGCAATACATCACATAAAATTATATCATCACAGTAGGAAGATAAGAGAAACTAAACATTTCATGCAAATAATAATCAGCATTTCAAAAAGAAAAAGAGCCCCTCTCCTATTCCCAACCCCATCCTCGGCCTTTCCCTTACTCCCAAATCAATACACTAAGAAGAAACTAAATTATAACACATTTTTCATTCCAGGATGTCTATACCCCATCATTCAGTCTTTTTATAGATACTACACTATTATCCCCTTACAAACATATCCTTTTATTTTAATTATATAGCATCTTCTGTAGCCTATTATATCAATATCTGTATTTATTATCTGGGCTTCCAAAATGGTCATTTTATTCATTAGTCAATTTTACTTAATAACTATACATGACATCAAAGGGCTGGTGCAATGGTATATAACACTCCAGGCAAACCTTCAGCCTTGCACCCCCCTTAATTAACTTTCAGGCCCCTAGGCAACCCCCCCCCCAATGAGATTCTGATAATTAAGTTCAACCATCTTGAACAACCCAACACCATCCATCCCAGAAAAATATTAAAATCATGCATTTATATCTAGTTTTATTAAGTTTATAAACCACGTGTTGTTGCACTAGATATGACATTTTGTATATTTATATATATATAGTATTGCCTAGTCTGTCTGATTGTTAAGCCGGCCCTATGAAAAGTATCAGCATTTGCACACTCAAGCCATAATTGTAAAGAGGGAAACAGCTATTAGAAGTAGAACCAAAAACCTTCCTGTCCAGAGGCAACAGCATAGTATCTCTGCGTATTATTACGCAGATGATATCATTCTTCTTTATCACACTGATTCACTCGCTCCCGATATTGGTCCCCTCAACGTCTGTCTTTCCTCTGTTTCCTCTTGGCTCTCTGATAATTATCTGCATGTTAATCTATCAAAAACCGCGGCCATCTGGTTCACTGCTGGTGCTCCTGTCCCTTCTCTTGCTCCGCTTTTCTCAGCTGCTCCCATCCCTCTTGTCACCTCACTGTGCTATCTCGGTGTTACTCTGGATTCTGCTCTGATCTTTAGAAAGCACGTTTCCTCTGTTGTTCAATGTTCATTTCACACCCTTTGGCAACTCCGTGCAGTCCGTCCTTTCCTTTCTTCCTCTTCTCTAACCACCTTGCTCCTTTCTCTTGTCACTTCACGTTTGGATTATTGTAATGCCTCTCTAGCTGGTCTTCCCCTCACTCAACTTCGTAGACTTCAATTGGTTCACAACACTGCTGCCCGTCTCTTGACCCACACCTCTCGGTCTTCTCATATCACCCCCTTCTTATCCGGCTACACTGGCTACCTATCCCTTTCCGTATTCAGTATAAGATCCTCATTTTCGTACATAGATCACTCCACACCGGCATTCCACTTTACCTCTCCGATCTGGTCCATTTTCACTGCCCCCCAAGAATCCTCAGATCCATTCATGTCAACCGTTTATTTCTTCCCTCTCCATCCCAGGCTCGCCTTGAGTCACCGCGCTCTTCCGCCTTCTTTTTCTCGGTCCTCGTCTCTGGAATTCCCTGCCATCCGCCCTCCATCTGGAACTTTCTTTTCCCGCCTTCAAAGCGAAACTCAAAACCTATCTTTTCTGCATAGCTTTTGACCTTCCTCACCCCTCTCCCTCTTCCTCTCCCCCCCTCGTTGATACCCAATGAGTACTTATTCTTCTTGTTGTTATTGCTGCCTACTGTCCCTTTCCTATCAACAAATGGCGTTCCTTTTCCATTTCCTTCTTCAGCAGTATTCCCTTTGTTTTTATTGTAAACCGCCATATGCCTCGGTTCTGGCGGTATATTAAGTTTTAAATAAAGATTAAGATATCAGCGAAAAGAAGGATCTTCTACTGAACAAGAACAGTCTCTTACCTCAGCTCTAGATGTTTCTTAATAGAGGGGGGGGGGCACTCATTGTAAGGTCAATTTATCAGAACTCTTCCCAAACCTAGAAAGGTCCTTACTGCAGTGTTTCTCATTTGTCCTACAGGCACTCCCAATCAGCCTGGTTTTCAGGATATCTGTAATGAATATGCATAATACATATTTGCATTCCTTGGAGAGGCAGTATATGCAAATATATCTCATACATATTCATCCTGAAAACCAGACTGGTTAGGTGTGCCTGTAGGACAGGGCTGAGGAATACTACCTTATATACACAGCTTTCAACAATGCCTCTAGTTGACAAGGAGGAGCCAGGACGATCCTGTCTTGTTTACTCCCGACCCAATGCGATTTTGAACACGACGCTCACTTTTCAATGAAGGAAGATAAATGTGCTATATGAGGATTCACCGCAACAGGGAACTGTGGTGCCTATGCATTACCTCGACTTTCAAAATCAGTCTTCTGTTCCAGTCCCACTATATTTTATTTTGCTCATTCTAGATCAAACATGTTATATATGTCAAGATACAGGATTTGAGGTCCTTTTCCAGGTACTGGAGTGAAAAACCTCACTAATGAAACCTCCGAAGGCTATTGGTGTTCAAACCGTTTTTATGTGCCTCTGTGCAAGCAAACATGGGACAGTTAAGAAAAATGTGCACTGATCTGCAAGAATTACAGTGCTGTCCAGCCAATGCTAGAATGAAACACCGCAATGAGTCCCCTGCCCTTGTACATTTATATGCAGCTGCAATATCTCATAAACCCGGGGTGAATAAAAAGTGCTGAGTTGTGCAGACACCAACGAAGAACGAATGACTGTTCTCCACTTCTTGCTCTGACTCGAGCATGGGAAACATCTTAGATAAAAAGCACATTTTAGGCAGACAGCTGAGCTAAAACAAATGGCCAGACCAGGAGAAGAAGAGAGAAAACCTGCTGAAAATAAAAAATGTTAATGTTAAGATCCCAGCAACACTGCATGTAGGCCTGTTCAGTCTGCTTTAACAATGACAAAATACTTGAATGCCAAATTGCTTGAAATGGCAATCACGTGTAAAAATAACCCCGCCTGTGAAATTATTCTCATAGCTCAAGTTCCAATCTACACTCCCAAAACCAGAAGGGCTGACTAAGACATCAGAAGGGAATGCTAACGCCTATTGACAAAGAGCATAGAAGAGGTGTACAGCAGGCCAAACTAGGTAAAGTAACATTGAAGATCTACCCCATAGCACGATGGCACTAAATGGAAAACTAATGTGGATTACTTGTGAAACCTCTGCCAGAATGTTTTTACTTTAATTTTGGGCTTTATGCTCTGATGTGGCTAGTTAAAACACTATGCAGATAAATTACAGCTGCTCTTTTGACCTGAATATAAGATGGCATTCCTCCAACCACTTGTAGTTAAGCTTTCTAGGCAGGGTGTTAAAGCAAGGTCCCAAGGGGCCAGGAATGATGGATGGAATCTTAAAAGTTACAGCAGGATACCATATGTAATTTCTGCACTAGAATTTATTACACATTTAAAGAACATTTTTAGAAGCTGATATTTTAAAGCAACTGAACTTGATAAATATTACTTTGTGAAATGGAGACTTTCGCTGTACCTTCAGCTCCATGACATTCTGGCCATACTGAATTTACTCAGCTTGCGAGTTAAAAATTCCCTTTTCACAGTCAGTCAAGCTGTCTGTCTTCCTACAGGGAAAATGGATTATAAAGTTCAGCACATGCATTGATAGTTTCTAATTATCTCATTCTCTACCCTGTTAACTTCAGACCAAAATGTGTCCCTAAACCTCTGCATCTCACTTTTTCCATTTAAGTGGAGGAGGATTTGGTCTGGCCAGATTTTGAATTCATCAGAACTCAGATTGAGTTTTCACAGAAGATGAAATAACACCACTGAATTTTTTATGTTCCCTCCAGTAGATGATGTTCTGGAAAGTAAAGAGATGTACTCATTTATGAGGACCCATTCCCTCACCTACCTACCTACCTGTGCTCACTTCCTTAATCTAATTATGCTGCCTGCTGTATACACAAAAGCAATGGATACTGAGACTCTGAAATAGGGATAGAGAGTGCGCAAGAAGCATTAACTGAAGTGTCAGGAATGCTAATTGAACCGCCCTGCTACATCGGTAAAAGGCAGTATATAAGTGCAGTAAAGAATGGAATCGAATAGAATTATTTTTTTTATCATCACCTTTTCTCCAACCAACCAACCCCTCAACATTTGCCCCCAAAAATGTGTATTAAAATCAATAACTTGAGAAAAATATCTAAAATGGACACACACAGTATTAAAAAAGATACAAATATTTAAAGGGTGATTTTGAATGGGAACCATTAGAAATTTTTCCCATCATATAATATATATATTTAAAATCATCATAAAATATCTGGGATTATAGATTGTAAAATGATATTGAAAAGTAGATTCATTTTTTGTTTGCCCACGATAATGAGCATTAAAGCCTTTATTTCTTCTTGTGGTTCTGTGGTTTCAGATAGCCTCACAGCAAAACACATATATACTACACCTGGGGGGAAGTCTGTGCAACTGCGCAGTGCAGAATTTGCGTAGAATTCAAAACAGGCATCGGCGACTCCCTCACAATCACTGCAGGGAGGGAAGAGGGATCATAAATGATTATTGCCTGCACATGCAGCCGTGTCCTCCTCTTTTGCCATCCTGGGCCCCACTATTCATGGGAACTGCATGGCTGTATGGAGGCCCATGCGGTTCCAATGAGCAGTTTGTGCCTAGGACTGCAGAGGAGACGGATGAGGTCTGATGTGCAGCTGCGGGCTCAATATGCAGGCTGCTTTAAGCCGCGGCCTGATTTGCTGCCGCAGCCCAACAGTCCAGTTAAATCATCCATCCATTCAGGAAACAGGGTTTGGGTAAATGGGGGATATTCTGAGAGTTTTGAGTTAGCGAGAGAAACAAGACAGGGTTGCCCCCTTTCGCCACTCCTATTTGCCCTAACGATAGAACCATTGGCAGAAAGTATCAGACGGGAGGAGGACATAAGGGGAGTCCAGATTGGGGACAGGAGGAAAAGATAGTTCTTTTTGCAGATAATGTCATTTTACCTTAAGACAACCATTAACCACATTATCGATATTGCTGGGGGTAATACAGCGGTTTAGTAGAAAAGCAGGATATAAGATGAACCAGAATAGGACTGAAGTGCTGGGGTTCAATCTAACACAAACTTTGGAGGAAAGGTTGAAAAATCATTTTAAATTTAAGTGGGTGAACCAAAGTTTTAGGTACTTGGGGATACAACTTGGAAAACTGGTAGAAAATATCAAGCAGTGGAACTACCAGGCGATGATAGAGAATATAAGGACAGACCTATCTAAATGGATGGGATTATACCTGTCCTAGTTAGGACATATAGCAGTGGTGAAGATGAATATCCTACCAAGAATATTATTTATGTTCGTATCATTACGCTGCAAGGTATCTAAAAGGAAATTGGACGAGATGCAGATTATTATTATGAAATTCATTTGGGAGGGGAAGTTCCCAAAAGTAGCAAGGAATACAATGTACACACCGAGAGAGGAGTGGGGATTGGGAGTGCCCTGCATATTTAAATATTATGAAGTTGCTCAACTCCGAGCACTATTTGCTTGGAGAGAAGGAATAGACACCCCAAGTTGGGTGCACATCGAAGGAAAGGGAGAAAAATTACAGAAGCTAGGGTATGGGAGACAAAGGAAAGGACGAAAGGGGAAGAGGACGGAAACCCATTTCAGGAACTCACCCTGCAGATATGGAGGAAAAGGAGAGGGTATTTAATGGGGGGGGGGGGGGTAAGGTACACTAGAAACACTTTCATTCAAGAGGTTGGAGAGTCTGGACCTGGGGGATGTGATGAGGAGATATGAGAGATGGGCATATAAAAGATTGAACAGGATGGGCTAGATGCTAGGGAAAGATGGGAAAGTCAGATCATTTGAGGAGTTGCAGCAGCAGTACCAACTGGACAAGGACGATTGCACATATGTGCAGATGTGGTACTTTATACAATGAAAAGAAGTAAAGCAAAATCTGAAAGCGAAACCTACACAGTTTGAGGAACTGATGGGAAAACTAGATTCGCAAAAAGGGATCATATCTAAATTATACAAAATCTTAAGTAAAACCGGGGAGGAAAGAATACAGAGTCAAAAAAGATGGGAAGAGGAGATATCGGGACCATGGGACACTCATAGATTGGAGAAAATATATAATAGAACGTACAGGCTAGCCCCAGGGACATCACTTTTGAAAAACAGTCTAAAAGTTAGATTGAAGATGTACTAGACCCCAATTAAACTGCAAACCATTTACTCAACCAGCTCAAATGAGTGTTGGAAGAAATGTGGGGGGAAAGGGGAAAATTGTCACATATGCTCTGGAGTTGCTCAAGGGTGGAAAAATATTGGAAGGACATGGAGGGACTAATTGAGGATATTACCAAGGTACCAATGAAATTAACAGCAGGAGTAGTGGTTTTGAATAAGGGGATGGGAGGAGATTGTGATGATTTGGAAATTTTTGGAGGGTATTGTATAATAATAGCTTGGATGTGTCTCCTAAGATGGTGGAAAAATGCAGAAATACCAATGTTGAGAGAAGTGATAGGAAAACTGGAAAAAGTATGGAGCCTTTATGCGATAGAAGGAACAGAAAGCACAATATCAGAAAATACAGAAGTTGTGGAAAAGTTATGAAGAATGGAGAGTGGAAGGGGTAAAACAGCTGTGGGGGGAAGAAAGATAAGGGAGTTAAGTATTCCCAATAAATAAATCAAGGAATGAAAGTGTGAATGACTGAATAAGTGTGAGGAAGGAATAGATAGACGGGGGAGGAGGGGGAGGGGAGGGTAAGGGGGAGGGGGAATAGGACTTATCAATGTGAACAATTGATAATTGAAAAAGAAAAATGAGAGGGTGAGATTATCAATGTTACAATGTGAAATGTAACGGTACGCTGTGGAAGGTTGAAAACAAGTTGTGCGTTTGTTCTTGTATGTTGAAAACAGTAATAAACTATAAATTACAAAAAAAAAAACCCTGTGTGCAGAATTTTCAAAATTTTTGCACAAAGTTTTAAATTATTTTTGTGCAGAATTCCCCCAAAAGTATATAATGCTTTGCAAAAAGTCTTCAAATCTTTGTTCACATTCTGTCATCTAAAAAATACAATTCAGAATGCATTAAGGTAGGAGTTTCTTTTACTGATCTATACAGCATACGGTACACTTTCGACATGAAAGAACAATTATAGAAATATTTAATAAGTCAAGAATGCAGAGGGACCAAAGTCTTGATTGCAGAAGTCTTCACATTGTTTGCCACAGCAAACCCAGAGTAGCTCCATTTCAAAAAATTGCCTTAACAAAGCCCATAACAACTAAAAATATAGACCAACAGTGTGTAGTTGGGTCAATTCAGATAATCCTCAATGAATAATCAAACTTTTTATGTTGTATGAAGTGAATTTGCAGCTAAGGTCTATGTAAACCGCACTGATGACAAATAGCGCGGTATATAAGAAAATTAAATAAATAAATAAATAAGAACTCCAGGATAATGTTATTCAAAGCTAAACATTAGGGGAAGGCTATTGAGGTACTGCTAGATCAATCATTGTAAATTGCAAACAGTTTGGCACCATCAAGACACTGCCTCAATCAGACCACCCCTCCAATGTCAGTAGCCATAAGTCAACAAAACTGCCGAGGAGAGTTGCTGTAAGATGTATGATTACTTTAAAAGAAGAACAAAGGTCTCTGGCTGAGACTTGGAGAAATATTGAAAGCTGAACAATTTCAAGATCAGAATTCTCTGCTCAAGATGACTTTACATATGACCTGTATGGGAGGGTGGCAAGAAGGAAGCCACTGCAAACAAACCCTTAGGCGGCATGTAGGAGAAAGTTTTGTGGTCTGATGAGATCAAAGGGGAATTTTTGGTTTCCCTCCCAAGCAATGTGTGTGGTGTAAAAAAAACAGTGCTCACCATTTTGCTAATACCATCCCTACAGTAAAGCATGGTGTTGGCAATGGCATTATGTAGAGGAGATGTTTTGCAGCAGCAAAAAACAGGGAAGTTTTCACCATGCATCTTTCCCTCACTTTTCTCAAAGTACAGACATATCCTCGAGGGAAACCTGCTGCATTTTATCATAGAAGAACAACAAACGAACAAACTGCGCTTTCAAAGCGATAACAAATGGAGCAGAGGCAGTCTGAAGTAAGGCAGTCTTGAATCAATATCTGGTATAACAGTCTATTAAGCTAGAAATACAATGACCCGACACATCTGTGTTTCGCTGAGTGCCTGTGTCTAGGGTACACAAATCCTGTTTTAGCAGCAGAAAAAATTGAAAAATGAGCTTGAAAATAAATGGTGTTACAATCACATTCAAGACTCCACTGAGATCACACCAGCTTCATTACTGAAGCTTGCCGGTCTCATGGTTATTATTGCTCCAAAAAGGGTTTCCACCAAGTATTTCCAGGTTGTGAAGAATTATGCAATCAAGATTTTAGAAGCCCTTTTACTAAAGTGAGGTAAAAATATGCAGCTACCATGCGCTAGTGGAAAAACTAATGCACAGTAACGGAAAACCCAAAGCATAATCGATTTGCTGCTTTAGATACAAATGACAGAGTTCCAGAAGAGTTATGGGATGACATCAAGAAGGTTGTGTTGGAAGAAAGTGAGAAATCTCTACAAAAGGTGAAAAAGCAAAAACGGCAACAGAAGAAACGCAGAGAAGCTAAAACCAGAGGAGAAAGAGGCAATCACAAAACTCAACAGATTTCCAACGTACGGCAAGATAAGACAAGGAAAAGTACTACAATGATGCATGCAAGGAAATAGAATCAGAAACTATTAGAGGAAGAACAAGAATGGCTTTTCTAAAGCTACGAGAGTTAAAGAAAAAAATCTCAGTCTTTAATTGGAATTGTAGACGATGCTCAAGGATCCATGTTGAATGATGCTGCGGAAATCAAGAAAATGTGGAAAGAATATACATGGTTATTATACCATAAAGATCAAGTGGACCAAAAGCCATCTCAATCTGTACCTTATGATCTGGAACCATTGGTGATGAAAGAAGCAGCCAAAGTAGCATTGAAAGCCTTACCAAAGAACAAAGCATCAGGCACTGATGGCATTCTCATTGAAGTATTACAGCATGGTAAACTTTTTTTTTTTTTTTAAACTATCTGCCATGGCAATAGCATGCAGTAAGTTACTATGCGCTAATTGCAAGGTACATTTCATTCGCATTACCCATCCTTTTCCACAACAAGCAGTTAACGCATGAATTAGCCTGTGCTAAGTGTCAGGACTTTGCAATAACTGTTACTTTGGCTGTGCAGTATCTGTTAGCAATAGCACTGGCTCCTTGGTTAACAGTTACTGAAGCATCCTGATACTATTACTAACAGATACTGCACGGCCACAGTAACAGTTACTGTGAAGTCTTGGCATTTAGCACAGGCTAATTCATGCGTTAACTGCTTAATGCACTTTAGTAAAAGGCCCTCTTTGTTACTTAATTACTCTGAGTATTTCTGTAATTGTGTTTTCATGCTGAAAGTGTAGAGGGTGTGTAGATGAGAAACTCCTACTTTAATGCATTTTAAAAAGTACTTTTTAGACAGCAGAATCTGAAAAACACTCAAAGCTATAAAGACTTTTTATAAGGTGCTGTCGTATATGTATTTTTCTTTATCACTTTTTAAAATAAGTGTAAATATTTGGAAAAAAAGGTTTACTTACCTGGAGAAAGGGAGACTGCAGCAGCACACAAAGGGTAGGAAGGACATCAGAGCACTAGGCTAGATCCTAGAGAAGGAAGGTCCAGAAGCCAATTAGAGCCCTGAATGAAAACCACTGCAGGGTAGAAAAGTTCCTCCAGTGCCCTCTACTGCCCAGACGAAAGAAGGCCAGTTCCTTCTCCTCAGGTTCCAGAGGGACTTACAATGTGTGAACAGAAGAAAGAAAACTCAAAAAGCCAAAGTAGGCTGAGAAGGTGACCAGAGCTATAATGGTGAACTGGTAAGCTGCTGAGCCAAGAAGGGAAAGACAGCCAGCTGTAGAACTGACCAGGGAATCAGCTGGGGAAATTAAGTTCCAGTGAGTGAGAGAACTGACGAGGAGCTGGTGTGAGACTAGATCCAGTGAGCAACTGTGCTAAAAGTAACCAGAGCTGGAGGAGTGCTCTGCTCTTCTGGCAAATCACTTTTATCTGTGCCCTTCTCTTCTATTGCCAACTCTAGACTTCCACCTTGCTGCTCCTTACTCCTGGAGAAAACTACCCGGGTCTGTGCATCAGGCTTCATCTCTGGCCCTTTTCAAATCCAGGCTGAAAACGCAGCTCTTCGAGGCCGCTTTTGGATCCTGATCAGCTTGGTCTCCTATGTGCCACTCCCCTAGATGTGTCCTTGCCTCAGCTGTTGTGTTTTTTGTCTTGACTAGATTGTAAACTGTATTGAGCAGGGACCATCTTTTACATGTGTCTTTACAGAGCTGCGTATGCCTTGTAGTGCTATACAAATGACTTGTAGTAGTAGAGTGCCCTCAGAGAATGAGTGTGAACAGACCTAGTGTAAGAGTTTTCCAGAGGCTGTGTCGGGCAAGTAAGATGCTAGAGCTGGGCAGGCAAACCAGAGTCCAGAGGTGACCAGGAAGCCCACTGCAAAGTCTAGATCCAGAAAAACTGCCTGGGAGAGTGAGCGAAGAGAGTTGAGGAAGTGCCCAGAGTAAACAGATACAGTGCGATAGTCAACCACAAAGGTGCACAGTGACCAGAGTTCCCAGCACATACAGAGACTTGAGAGAGAGAGGGAGACTTCAAGTTGCACAAGCGTGAACAAAATCTCCATTGCACAATGCAGTGCCTGGGAGAGGCTGCGACTGGACTACAGAAATGAGGGAAGTCAGCATAGTCAAACAAGACCTGTAATGTGCCTCTGTGGGCAGGACAGGAGTGACTGCACTGCAAGCCCATTCCGTTAGGGACAATATAAAGCCCATTTTGTATAGAACAGCAAGGTAGAACCAGAACATCCAAATCAGGAAATTGAAATTCTGCTGGTAGCTGACAAACGGCTCTGCGGAATGTCAGGAAGTCATCATTGGGCGGTCTGAGAGGGCGGAAGCAAACAGCCCCGCGTGCTGACATTTCAAGGTAAGCACCATGGAGCGGTTTGTGGCCACTGCCGCTGTTGCAGATCCCAAGAGGGGCATCCTCATGAATTTTCAGCCTGGCCAAAACACCCCCCTCATATCTCTGCATCCCAGCTATCTACACATGTATACAATAGCTTTCTGAAATTGCCATATGTATGTGTGTATGCAATCTACATGTATAAATGCTGCTTTTTCCACATACAGAGGCTTCTAAAATGACCACCTAAATGTTTTTATTAGTAATTAGTTTGACATAGTATACTTAGGTTCCAGTTCAGTCATTGGTCTCATAATATTATTTTCTTAGGATTACCAGAAAAAAAAAAATATATACCCTTGGCAGGTAATTCAGAACGCCATGGCTCGTCTAATAGCTGATATTAAGAAATATGATCGCATCACTCCAGTCCTTATATCATTACATTAATTACCAGATGGTTATTTAAATGTATCTGATTGATCATTAAAGCTTTTCATTTGTCGGTGAAAAATGGAATTTTTTTCTCGTCTTAGAAAATACGGGACTAATCAAGACTTCCAAAACAATCAAAAAAGATCTTTTGACCATGCCTTCCGTCTTCTTCGTAAGGAAGACCCTGACAAGAAATACGGCATCATCATATGCTGGTCCAAATCACTGGAACAATTTATCAGAACCATTACATAAGAATCTCAATATGTTGGCCTTTCAAAAAGCTTCAAAGGCTGCTTTGTTCCGTCAATCTTATGGACTGATTTTGTAAACTGAATAAATATTGTTTAGTTTTTTTAGGTTTTTAAAAATTTGAATCTTAGTTTTAATGAATGCTTTAAGTATGTGTTATTCTTTGTAATGTCAAACTGATTTAATTAGCGATGTTTCATTGTAAACTACATAGATACCAAAGTGATACGTGGTATACAAATACAGTTCATCATCATAATAATGACAATAAAAACTTATTTCGAAGTTGAGTCTAATTAAGGTTTTCCTTCCTTTTGAGTTTAAGTTAGGGATACAGGTATCTGTGATATTTAAGAGGCTTAAGTGGAGCTACAGCGAGAGAGCCAGGCATACGGTAGGAGGGACCAAGGATCCACCGGCACTGCAACAGCTCAGCAGAAGGGCCCCAATGAAGTGTGAGCTCACCTTTGACACTTATAGCTAAGACATATGCTTTGAGATACCCCAATATGACCTCCCTCTGGTAGCAAGGGTACAGTACCCTTATATCAAAATGGTAACCCTACTTTAAGGGAGAGACACTCTGCAAGTGAACCAGCGAGAGAATCATTTTCTAAAAGAAATGTTGAGGTTAAAAGTTATTGCACAAACGTTTAAACCTGAATTTAAATGAAAACAGGTATTTTGACTAAGAGAACGTAAAGTGTGGTAACAAGTGTTTTTACTGAAAATACTCGTGGTATTTAAGTTTACATTCTATTACTACATTTGCCTTGACTCTTACCTTACCCCAAGAAACTCAATAAAATCTGTTAAATACTACTTTTATCTGGAATTGCCTGCCTTCCACATTTCTAGGGAGAAAACATTTGTACTTTATTATTTTTCTTTTTCCAGCGCCAGCCCCTTTCCCCTACCACATGGTCATTCCTATCCATGCCATGGAGGGATAGTGTTTTTGTGCCCCACAGTCATAGCTCAGCACTGGTGATGCAGGGGAGCCCGGACGACCAGCCCTGCATGCTGCAGGTGTGCATGGGTTGTGTAAGAAAGGAAATATTTACATACAGGCTCATTCCATCGCGGACGTACAGAGGGGGTCGCGAATCTGATCTCGCAAGGCACATCTAGCCCCGCGGGACTAGAATCGCGAACAGCCCTGTACGTGCAGGCCGTGACTGTGATTCAGCCCGGCCTGCATGTACAGGGAAAGCCCGACTAACTCAGTCAGGCTTTACAATGGAGCCGCAGTGCCATGGCATTTGGTTGTCATGGCACCTCGGCTCCTTTGTAAAGCCATGATCCCAGCCGCTGGCTAACAAAAGCTTTCCCCGCAGCCCGACCTCCGATCCGGCCTCCTAAGGCCAGGGTCGGGCCGTGGGGAAGCTCCATCCACGCTATTTGTGGGACAGAATCGACCCATACTGTATGGAAGACTATTATTTTTGACCCAGCAACATTCTTCTGCTCTCCTGGGCTTTGGTGCCATGAATCTTCATTTGCAACTACCCAAAAATGATTCCTGTATTTTATCTTCCCCTCCCAACTCCTCAGTTCTGCCCCGGAGGCTGTGCAGCTGTGTTTCCCGCAGTTGCGCACGCGCGCCGAGCAGGCCATTATTTAAAGACGCTGCCTGCGGCGTCTCGCGCCGTTGGCGCGCGCCCAAGGAGCAGGATGTCCTCCTTGGGCGAGCTCCTTGGGGCGACGACGAGGGCGGCCCTTTTCTCTCCTTGTTGTCCTGTGTTGCCTCTCCAACGATCTCAGGCACTTTTTTGTTTACGCTTTCTTTTTTTTCTGCTTTTGCACTCACAGCGGCACGCGGGTCCTTGCGAGCCGTACTCGCAGGGCTCCCGCGGTGTCCGCGCCTCGGCTATTGTTCCGGTTCTCTTGTCTTTTCTATTTCTTTCTTCTGTGTTTAATCCTTATGTCGGCCATTCCAGTGATTTGGGGCCGTCGGTCCTCAATTCCCTTTCCTGTCCCTCCCCGACCTCGCATACTTTCTCAGGTTGCCTTGCATTCGCATGCCTCGGCGTTGCCGCCTCTTACGCTTGTTAGTACGCCTTTGCCCCTATCCTCAGCCTCTGCGCCGATTCATGCGCCCCTGATTTTGTCTCCAGTCTCGGTGCCCATGCGGTCCCTCCGATTCGGCTTGCTCAACTGCCGTTCACTTCGATCTAAAGCTGTCCTCATTTACGACCTTATAGAGCGTGAGGGTTTTGACGCTCTCTTCCTCGTCGAAACGTGGCTGAAGGAGGGTGAAGACCCTCTTCTTGTGCGTTGCCTGCCTCCGAACTACCAAGCCTTCTCCCTCCCCCGTAATTCGCGGTCGGGTGGGGGAGTTGCGGTCGTTTTCCGTTCCTCGGTTCCCCTGTCAAAGCTTTCTTCTACCTCTCTGCGTCACCCGGAATCTTTGCTTCTTCAACTCGCTGGTCAGCCGGCTTTGCAGTTTCTCCTTATCTACAATCCTCCTTCTTCCCCTCCCCCTATATGGGACTCCCTTCTTTCCACTGTTTCTGACCTCTCTCTCCAATTTCCCCATCTTATCATCCTTGGTGATTTTAATGTTCACTTTGATTCACCCGTCTCTGCCAGGGACACTGCTTTCTTTGCCCTTCTTCACGATCTTTCCCTGCTGCAACATGTAGCTCTCCCCACTCACATAGCTGGTCACACTTTAGATTTAGTTATCTCCTCTATTAACCCTCCTTTTCAGATCTCATCTCCCACCGTGGAAGTTGTTCCTTGGTCCGATCATGCTTGTATTGCTTTTTCTCTCTCTTCCAGTCCCCCTCCCTCCCCTCTCCCTTCTTTACCCACCCGACTTTCTCGCCGGCTTAATTCGGCCTCCTTTCACAGCTTCTCTGTGGCTTATTGTCCTCCCCCACTGGATTTCCACTCCTTGTCGCCCTCCTCTCAAGTAACTTCTTGGTCAGCCGGTCTTTCTTCCGCTCTAGATCAGGTTGCTCCTCTTCGGCCTAGCAACTCCCGTCATACTCTTCGTCACCCCTGGTTCCACCCAGGCCTTCATCTGCTGCGCTCCCAGCTGAGGAGAGCTGAGCATTTTTGGCGGAAATCTCGCACTGCCGCTTCCTATCAGCGTTTCAAGCTTTCCCATGCCCACTATAGCTCAAGTATTCACCGTGCCAAGTGCTCTTTTTACATCTATCATCTCAGCTCCCAACCGCTCACGGCAACTCTTTGCTACTCTACATACTCTCTCTCAACTCCAGGCACCCCCCAAACGTGATTCTGCCTCTGTCCTGCCAGCCCCTGACCCGACCACCCTGGCCTCCTTCTTTTCCTCCAAAGTCCAAAATCTTCGTTCCTCTCTTCCTTCTTGTCCCCAAATCCTGTTTTCACCGCTGCCCATTTCGCCCCCGCTGTCCCCTACTCTCTCACATACCTGGTCCCATTTTTCCCCAATCACTTCTCCAGAGCTCATCCAGCTTCTATCTACAACTCGTAAGACTACCTGTCCTCTAGACCCCATTCCTTCTTCATGGTTTGCTAAGCCTTTTCCTTCTCTCTTACATTCCCTTCTTACTATCGTGAATACTAGTCTGTCTTGTGGTACTTTCCCTGACCCCTGGAAGCACGCCCTGGTTCGTCCTCTCTTGAAACATCCCTCCCTCGACCCCTCTATCCCCACCAATTTTCGTCCAGTATCCAATCTTCCTTTTGCCTCTAAGTTCCTTGAAAAAGTGGTTTTCTCACAGCTTTCCCATCACTTGGATTCTACGCACTTTCTGCACCCCCGACAATCTGGGTTTCGTTCTGGGTACAGTGTAGAGACCACCATCACAGCAGTTCTAAATGAAATACGCACCTCCCAAGATCGGGGCGACATTACTATAGCTGTGTCCCTTGACCTCTCAGCCACCTTCGATCTTGTGGATCATCCCCTTCTTCTCTCTCGATTGAGGGATGCGGGTATTCGTGGTGTTGTTTACCGGTGGTTTCACTCTTTTCTAACTTCTCGTTCGTTTGCAGTCACTTCTGGTCTTTCCACCACAGGTCATTTTCCTCTCACTTGTGGCGTCCCTCAGGGCTCTATTTTGGCTCCCCTGTTGTTCAATCTTTTTCTGGCTCCTCTTGTCACTTCTTGTCCAACAGTCGGGGATTTCGGGCTATTATTATGCTGAAGATATTCTCCTTCTGCACCATACTTCCTCATCCCATCCCGATATCACTCCGCTGGAGGTTTGTCTATCTTCGGTTTCCTTCTGGCTCTCCTCAAATTGTCTGGTTCTGAATATCTCCAAAACGGCTGCTATTTGGTTCACCCATGGTTCTCCCATTCCGCCTCTTACGCCTTCTCTCTCTGGTGCTTCTATCTCCACAGTTTCCAAACTTCGGTATCTCGGTGTCATTCTTGATAGTGCACTCACTTTTCACGATCACATTTCTTCTATTTCTCAGCGTTCTTTCTACTGCCTTTGGCAGATTCGTGCTATTCGGCCTTTTCTATCTCCTCAGGCACTCACTACCCTTCTTCTTTCACTAGTCATAACCCGGTTAGATTTCTGTAATACCATTTATGCCGGTATTCCTCAGTATCAGTTACATCGACTACAGTTAATTCAAAACACAGCTGCCCGGATGCTCTTACATGCCTCTCCGCGCGATCACGTCACTCCCCTCCTACAACACCTTCACTGGCTGCCGTTACAATTCCGGATCCCTTTCAAGATCCTCACTCTAGTCCATCGAGCCATTTATCTCCATAGACCCCAATACCTCTCTGATTTGCTCTCCTTCCATGTCCCCTCTCGAAGCCTCCGGTCCATTCATATCAACCGCCTTCACCTTCCAGCCCCTTCCCGTGCACATCTTCAATCAACCCGTAAATCAGCGTTCTTCTACCTTGGCCCCTCCCTCTGGAATTCACTACCCACTGCCCTCCGTTTGGAAGAATCATATCCTAAATTCCGTTCCCTTCTCAAGACTCATCTATTCTCCTCTGCCTTTCCTGGATCTATCTGATTTTCCTGACTTCACTTTCCCTGTCTTTCCCCGTCCTCTGTTTCCTATCTTTTCCTTCTTCAGTAATTCTAATTCTTTTTTTTTTTTTCCTTTTCTGATTTGATGATTTTACTTATATTGTAAACCGCCCCGATGTAACGGGGGGCGGTATATCAAATGTTATGTAAACAATAAACAATAACTCTCTTAGCCCACGCAATGCAGCAACTGTCCTCAGCCAGGGACACAAAATACAGTTCCTTCTGCTTCCAGATCTCTGCAATCTTGGGATCTGAAGTTGTCCACTATGGGGGCATTCTGTGGTGCGAATAGTGGGGTTGGATGTGCGGGCTGGATGTCCAACCCATGCTCAGCTCCTAAACCCGAATCCGCCACCAACTCTCCCCACATGTACACAGCATTTGTGCGGGGAACGCTGGATGTGGGCAGGAGGTGGCAATGCTGCTGCAGAGCAGGGGAGTGGCCAGCAGGCGGAACATACAGGGCCTATTCAGGTCAGGCAATTGCATGTTTCCTGGCAGCCCCCAGGACATCCAGCGTATTCCACCCCAAAGGTGGAATAAGTCATGGGGAGGCATCAGCGATCTTGCGCCGCAGCCCCAACACCCTATGCCATCAGCCCTGCTGGACCCCTGCAGCCACGATCCAGGCAATTGGGTCTCCGGTGATGCCCGGGCCGTGGTCTGCAGGGCCAGTGGGGACCATGGTATTCCAAGCGTCCACCAGGTGCTAGAATGCTACTGCTCCCTCGCCCCAGCAGCAGTGTTCTGACGTGGGGATGGGCAGCTTCCCGTATGTCAATCTCCTTGGCATATGGGGAGCGTCAAGATGTCTATGTCCCTGATTCTGCCATCGTGGGTACACATTTGGGCCCCATAGTGGCAGAATCGGTTATATCCCTGGCAGGTTTTGGCACTGTGGCCAGACGTATGGGGACCTGAATCAGCCTCCGTATGTTTCCATTAAGCAATGGCTGAGACCCCATCCAGAGGCTACAAACGCTGCCTGTGCACTCCTTGCTGATCCAGAAGGTACACAATTTGATCACAGAATTGAATCAAGCTACCAGGCCAGCCCAGGAACAGAGGTCTGGGGATGGGGGGTGGAGGCAGTGAGAGAGAAAGGCTTGAAGAACCCAAGGGGGTTTGTGGCAGAAGAGAAGGGCTTGGAGATTTCTGGTGTGGGGGAACAGATGGTGGTATGACACTGCCATGGACAATGCCTAGGGTGGTATTATCTGAAATCTATCACTGCAGGAAAGCTGCAGACCCCATGGGGTAGTCTTGCTGCCATCAGTGGGACTGCTTACAAGAGGCACTGCTGCCCATTTTTGCTTCATCCTGAGTGTTTCTAAGTATGCTGATACAGTAGTTAGAAGCAGCTTCATTGGAAAGCTTAAAGACTTCAGTCACCTCTGTATTGCTTCTCTGTTGGCATCCCATGTTATAAAACTTTCTCCTAACTGGACGATCAAGTTATCTAACCATGCCTACTGGTTATGCCCATGCTTTACAAAGACAAAGAGCTTCATGCGAAGTAGTGAAAGAGTGGATCATCTTTCATTATTCTTAACAGGTTGATTAAAAACATAGGGCCCGATATTCAAAAGGCATTTACATGGTTTACAGCCCAGTAATCCATGTAAATGCCTTAAATGGGAATATTCAACGACACCTACACAGTTAGTTCCATTGAATATCCCGTTCTATGTTTCGTATGAGCCCCAATGCCATCCGGTTAGCATCGGGGTGAGCTGGGGGCATTCTGGGGTGGAGCGGAGGCAGTAACTACCGCTAACCGGGTAGCAGAGATATTAGTTAGTGATACGTGGCTAAAACGACCAGCTTTTGGCTTGCCTAGTTTTAGCCATGGATTGGTAACCGGATAGCGGTCCAATATCGCTGCTACCTGATTAGGCTCTGTGGCTGAATGCACACTGCGCCAAACCTGGGTATTCAATGCCATCACCGTGGTATTGAATATCTTGGTCTAAGGGTCGGCGAGAAGGGATATGCGCCAACGCGATGCATAGCCTGCCCAAATGAATACTGGGCCCATAGTAATTGTGCTTCATATGATGCACATTGCTTCTAAAGCAGATACATTTCACTGTGGGGACACACATTATTCAAATGAAATAGTTTGTAATGAACTAGTGAAACATTACATAAGAACATAAGATATTTCATACTGGGTCAGACCTAGGTCCTTCAAGCCCAGTATCCTGTTTCCAACAGTGGCCAATCCAGGTCACAAGTAACTAGCAGGTTCCCAAAAAGACACACAGGTTCCACAATGCTGGTCCCGCAAGCAGTGGATTTCCCAGGTTCCAATAGTTTATTGATTTTCTTCCAGGAACTTGTCCAAACCTTTTTTAAACCCAGCTAGACTAACAGCTTTTACTACATCCTCGGGTAATGAATTCCAGTTTGATTGCGCGTTGAGTGAAAAAATATTTTCTTTTATTAGTCTTAAATGGGTTATACTGTAGCTTCATTGTGTGTCCCCTAGTCCAGGGGTGGCCAACTCTGGTCCTAATGCACGAGGCTGGTATTCAGGATGTCCCTAACAAATATTAATGAGGTATAATTGCATCTACTGCCTCCCATTGTATGCAAATATATCTCATGAATATTCATTAAGGACACCTTGAATACCAGGCTGGATTGTGGTGCACTTGGACCAGAGTTGGTCACCCCTGCCCTAGTCTTTCTACTTTTTGATGGCGTAAAACAACCAATCTATGTTTACCCGTTCCATTCCATTCATTAATTTATAGACCTCTACATCTCATCTCCCCTCAGCCGTCTCTTTTCCAAGTTGAGAGCCCTAACCTTTTAAGTCTTTTCTCACAGGGGTATCCTTCCTTCCCCTTTACCATTTTGGTGGCTCTTCTCTATACCTTTTCTAATTCCGTTATATTCTTTTTTAGATACGGTGACCAGAATTGCACACAATATTCAAGATGCAGTTGCACCAGAGAACGATACAGAGGCATTATACTATCTTTTGTTTAATTCTCCATTCTTTTCCTTATGATTCCTAGCATTGATTTGTTTGTGTTAACTCAGGTAGGCTTATTTAAACTGGTATTTGAGCAACTGTTCACTGGAAAAGTAAGGGCCACAAGATCAATATTACTATTGTACTGCTTTAGAAAAATAGTGGTGTAAGTGGTTGAAAACGCAGGTTAAATCTTGAAGCGAGCATTTACACCAGTCATATGGTGTAACTGCTCATGCAAATATTTACATCTATGGCAGATGTAAATATTCACACATGAAGTGGTATTTCAAAAGGGCATCCAAGGGCCATCTGGGACGTCCAGAGCAAAACGTGCAGAAAAACGCCAAGAACATCTATGTTTCCACCTGATTTTAGAAACATAAGTTGCCCACACCGACATCAACATAGACATCCCTGCTACAAAACAAGTGGGTTGGGGACAGCTATTGCATGCCAGTTTATATACAGGGACATCCACCAGCATGGCAAAATAAAAAAAAAGTCCGCATTCTCCATCAGTGTTTGCTGCCAACATGGAAAATATAGGAAATGCGTATATACTTTCTTCTCCACACCCTCTGGATGTTTGACTGGCAAAATAAGCACTTTTACGATGCCTATTTGCTTCTGGAGCAGATATAAAATTGGATGTGGCTCAAAAGGGCATTTCCGAAATCGAGCAAGGATGTCCAGGATCTTGGGAATGCCCTGGACACGCCTACACCATGCCCCCGTTCTGATTTGGGCTTCCTCCTGCTGGGAAAGTCTTTAAAACTACTTTTTGAAATGGCTCCAAGGATATCTTCAAACTTTGGATGTCTGTATGCCCATATTCAGATGTCCAAAGCACAAATAGGGCTTCTAAAATAATACCCCCAATGCGCATAGGCCCATATTTTATAAAGCAAATGTACAATTGCCTATACGTGCTTCTCACCACAAATAAGGAACAAAAAAGTGCTTGTTTCATGGCAACAATGCTATCAGGTGGAAGAGCACAATGGCTGTCATCACCTCTGTCAATATTTCCTGGGCAAAGAAATTTGCATGTAAATACAAACCCCAACAGATTATTAACCTCTACCATACGTCCGCGTATCTGCAGTGTCACTGATCATGGATATCTCCCTTCTGGAAATTGCTGTCCGTGATGTCCAAGAAGCCATCCATTTGGGGATATTTGACCAAAATATAAACATCCCCTAGATAATTTGCCCTGGGCATCCTTTCTAAAATGCCACTTCATATAAACAGTTGCACTGAATATATGTGTGGTTTTTTTAAATACTGTAGCTGGTGTTTAACAAACACACTCACTCACTGGTGAAATATTGACACATGATTTTTTTTGTTTTTTTACTACTGTAGGTCTCCAAGAATATACTACACATAATTTCAGTTCTACATTTTAAGCAAGCTTATTTTTAAGGAACCTCTATAATAATTTTAGCCTATTTCCCATGACATGAGAGAGGGAGGCCAAGAGGACTCTGACACAGGTAGACCTGGAAAGCAGGCTCCTAAGCAGGGCCGGATTTACGTATACGCCATGTACGCCATGGCGTAGGGCCCACAGCCGGCAGGGGCCCACAAAAAAAGAACCAGTTTTTTTTTTAAACTCAATTAAAAAAAAAAACCTGGTGGCTGCCGCCGCGGGGCCCCCTCTGCTGCCGCGGGGGCCCCGTCTACAAGCTGAAGCGGTCCGGTCGGGTCGGGTCCGGTCGGGTCTCTCTCCCTCCCTCCCTCGCTGCAGGCTGCGAGAGACGCGAAGATAGAGCGTCTCCTCGCGTCTGTGTTAAGCCCGCAGGGGCTGATGGGATTTCCCATCAGCCCCTGCGGGCTTAACACAGACGCGAGGAGACGCTCTCCCTTCGCGTCTCTCGCAGCCTGCAGCCTGCAGCGAGGGAGGGAGGGAGAGAGACCCGACCCGACCCGACCCGACCCGACGGCTTCAGCTTGTAGACGGGGCCCCCGCGGCAGCAGAGGGGGCCCCGCGGCGGCAGCCACCAGGTTTTTTTTTTAAATTAAATTTTACTTTAGGCCGGGGGGGGGGGGGAGGACTGGTAATGGGCTGGGGGGGGGTAGGACTGGTTCTGGGCTATGGGGGGGGTAGGACTGGTAATGGGCTATTGGGGGGGCTGGGGCTGGAAATGGACTGGGGGGGGGTAGGGCTGGTAATGGGCTATTGGGTGGCTGTGGCTGTAATTTGGATTGGCTGGGGTGGGCTGGGCTGGGGGGGGTAAATCCTAGAGGTGGGCTGATGGGGTTAGGACTGGTAATGGGCTGTGGGCTGTTGGGGGGCTTAGAACTGGCAATGGGCTTTGGGGGGGGTTAAGACTGGTAATGGGCTGTGGGCTGATGGGGGCTGTCTGGTAATGGGCTATGGGGGGGGCTAGGACTGGAAATGGGCTGGGGGGTTAAGACTGGAGGTAGGCTGATGGGGTTAGGACTGGTAATGGGCTGTTGGGGGGGGGGTTAGAACTGGTAATGGGCGTTGGGGGGGTTAAGACTGGTCATGGGCTGTGGGCTGATGGGGGGTGTCTGGTACGGGGCTATGGGGGGCTAGGACTGGAAATGGGCTGGGGGGTTAAAACTGGAGGTGGGATGATGGGGTTAGGACTGGTAATGGGCTGTGGGCTGATGGGGGGTAGGACTGGCAATGGGCTATGGGGGGCTGACTGGAAATGGGTTGATGGGGTAAGTACTGGAAGTGGGCTGATGGGGGGTTAGGACTGGTAATGGGTTATAGGGGGGGCTTAAACTGAAAAATGGGGTGATGGGGGGTTAAGGACTGAAAATGGGGTGATGGGGGGTTAAGGACTGTAAGTGGGGTGATAGGGGGGCTAGGACTGGTATTGGGTTGGGGGGTTGCTAGGACTGGAAATGGGCTGATGGATGGCTAGGACTGGAAATGGGCTGATGCAGGGACTAGAAGGGAATGGATGCTGGGTGAGGCTGGAACTAGAAGGGAGCTGATGTTGGGGGAGGATTAGAATGGGATGGGGCTGGAAGAGTAAAATGGAGAAGGGAAAAATATTTTGTGTGGGAGGGATAAAAATCTACAATTGGCCGGGTATTGGGAGAGTAAGTGGGGATTGAGGATGGAGGGGTAAAATTTGAGTGGATGAAATAGGAATGAGGAAAGAGCAAAAGGAGAAAGATTAGTATGTTAAAGCAGATGTAGAGAGAGAATGGAAAAAAATCTAGAAGAGAGAAGAAAGGACAAATGGACAGCAGACGATGGAGAGTTAGCAGAAGACACGAAGAAACCAGAAGAAAGTGGCTGGAGCAATTGCAGCTGAAAAAAATGCACAAAAGGTAGAAAAATATCTCTTTATTTTGAATTTATTAATTGGAATATGTCAGCTCTGGTAAATGTGCATCATTAACATCTGCGCTTTGTTTAGTACAAGAGCAAATTAATGTATAGTTTTATTTCTACAGTGTTGTACATTCCAAGTTTGGCTTTTGGGATTCCCAGTTTAATTATTGTCTTCCTATTTCTAAATTGTGATTACTTGTTTGGTGATGGTCTATGTTCTGCATGTGTAACTGAGCTGAGGTGTTCTGTTTATATAATTCCTATTTGACATTGCCACTTGTTCTCTTTCCCCAGTAGATCATGTATTGTTGTTCTCTGAAATGTATTGGTTTAATATTTGCAGTGTTGCCTTTTGATTGGTAGAGTATGGTGCTTTGTGAGTCCTGGTAGTGCTGTTAGGATACGGCGGGTTTACTATGGGCAGTGTTTGTAGTAGTTCCTAATGTGTCTGGCAGTTGGCACTGGATTATAGTAATGTAGAAATCTTTTAGTCTTTCTTTATCCATACACTCATGAAGAGGCACGTTTACTAAAAGTTAGTATATGGTAACATCATGCAAATATTTATGCAAATGAGGCCCCTTATGCAAATGAGGTCCGCACCCCCCTTGGGCCGCCCCTGCTGGGGGCCCACAATTTTTGTTGGCGTAGGGCCTCACTCAAGGTAAATCCGGCCCTGCTCCTAAGGGTTTCACTTGGAACTTTTGGGAGAATGAGAATTACCAGAAAATGATACACACACAGAGTTACAAAAAAGACAGCAAGGGCTACCAATAATAAAGCCACGATGTAGCTGAGTAGAGAGAGGATAGCTTTATAAAGGTAATGAATGTTTACAGATTCATCCATCACCTAAGGACAGGACCTTCATGGTCTCAAAAGTTTGCAATATGAAGTATTGTTAGCCTCTAAAAAAGTGTCATCTCTACCCAATTGTTGGCTTTTTTATTTTCATTAATATTAATAATTTGCAGGAATGTGGGGTGCATATAATTTAGTTTGAAGCAAGATCTAAACTTAAAGACTAAGAAAATCTAACTTTATTTGCTTCTTTTCTGTAAGTGTTTTTGGCTGTTTAAAAATATTCCTATGCTTCTGTCCTTCGTGCTATCTGGAATGGTTTCATCAATTTTCTTGGTAGGCTGAGGACCTCCCACATTGTCTTCATGACAGAGTATTTTGGGGGTTTCCACCATAATGAAGAAGTCTACTTTGCAATTAAGAGGGCTCACAATGGGAAGCTGTAATTTTGGCAACGGCATCTTTTATTTCATTTATTAATGTATATACCGCTTTCCCAGTTACAAACAATATAGCAATTACCAAAATGAGAGCTTCTTGGGTGTGATGGCTTTAATTTTAAAGGGGAGGGAAAGGATTTTGGAGTTAGCTCAAGCCTTGATCAGTGGAAACTGAAAGTGAGTTATATTCAGGTACAGTAAGTATTTTCCTGTCCCTGGAGGGCTTACAATCCAAGTTTATACCTGAAGCAATGGAGGATTAAGCAACTTGCCTAAAATCACAAGGGGTGACAGAGGGATTCAAACCCTAGCTTCCCTGGTTCTCAGTCTACTAGTTTAAACATTAGGCTACTTTTCCTCTCTGCATAGTGGGATCTCAGAAAAAAGCAAGGTATCATGAAGATGACGTGGGCCTCCCCTGCATGGTTGGCATCTTGGACAAAAGTTGTTGCCAGGATTTTCTTATTCACCCTGAATTATCTAAAAGCTGTATGAGCTTAGTATGAAAAGCACTACTGGACTATGTGCCCATGTTAATGTAGAGCAAAGTCTGCATTTCCTTTGGATGGCCCGAAGATTTTATATAAAATGAGTTCTCTCGGGGGCAATTTCTCAAAATGTATTAGTTTTGCGCATACCACGATAGTCATGAACCTCACTTCTAAGTAAGGGTATGTGGAGTATGATCTCAGTCTCTCAAATTTACTACTAATGCTCGTCTTAGTACTTGCATTGTGCCAAAGAGAGTTTCCCTCTGGAGTTCATAAGACGTAACATGTCTGGGTAGTTCCAGTGAGCAATATTCTCTCTCTCTCTATATATATATGTACCCCTGTGATCCGGCTAGCTGTGCCATGGTCTACAAACTACATTTATATTGTCACATTGATTTAACCTGGATTCTTGAGGCAGGACCAGGATCTTCTCCTGGGAGGCCTATTGCACTCACACACTCAGGAAGCAGGCTCACTCCTTCATTCAGAAACTAAAGATCTAGTCTTTCAAACAAAGGTTGCCTCTGAACCCAGTCCAACACTTCACTTTCAGCTTCTTTGAACAAACATATCAGTATTGATAATAATGTTTTTTGCAACCCACCAGGCAACTAAACTGCAGAGCTTAAGTTATTATCAGATAGCTCAGGATAAGTGGCACTGTTAGTGTCCTTAATCAGTTCAAAGTCTTCAAGGTGCCATTTCTATTTACAAAAGGATAAGTCTTAGACCTCCCCCCACCACTTGATCTCTGGAGGAACCAGTTCATTCTTTCCCAAGGTGGAGGCACACCGACTATATACAGTCCCCTTGAAGGGAATAGATGAATATCTTTACAGTCGGGCACACTCCAGTTCAGTCAGTTTCTATCCTCAGCCATCTTCTTTCTTAGATACATACATAGCATCTGTACTTTGAACTGGCTCCTGAACAGACTAGCCTCTCCCCGTTCCCCTTATTTGGGTGTCTGACTGTGACCATTTTCCTTCTGATACCTGCCACCTGGATATGGTAGCTGTCATCCTGGTAGATGTCCCCTGATGGACTAGCTTCCCTTTCGTTTATGGATCAGAGGCTTGCTGCCAAAGACCCTTATTTGCATAAGGCCTGTGTCATGGGGTATATAGAATGCTACCTATTCCTCTCCAAAGGGGTGATCGACAGTCCCCTTTAAGAGAATCTGCAGCCCAGAGTTCAAGGCTGAGAAGGCATGTCTCACAGGGAGGGGTTAAGAATCCAGCAGGCTGCAGGAGAGAGAGGGGCCTATGGAGCCAGAAGTCCTTCCAAGGCAAGCTGTGCAAAGGAATTTTCAGGTAGGAGCTTTAATTGGGGCTGGAGGAAGGGCCAGGAGAACCAACTTGTGGAGAACAAACAAGCTCGGACAGCATAAAAGCTAACTTTTTCTATGGACTGCCGTCTGTCCTGTGGTTTAGCATTGTGGAGGTTTAACAAGCTGTGACAGAATAAAGCTAATTTTGGTTTCCCTGAAATGCCGTCTGTTCGATGTTTTAGTGAAAACCCCCCTTCCATTGCACACTACACCCTGGAATCTTATACAACAGCCCACCTCTTCTTCCCATACCCTCCTCCAGGAGGAGTTATCCTTTTGATCCCTCCCACCTTCCAGCAGGTTCCCAAGGCCCCTGAGGCTTTCCTTTTTCCTTAAACACCATGGAGATTTCATATATTTGCACCATTGCAAATTTGTATTTATTTATTTATTGCATTTGATGATGAGCCTTGACAAAAACATTCAAAGTGAAGTACAGAAATATAGATAATAAAAAACAGTGCACTGAATATACAAGAAATCATAATCTCCCAGCTACATTACTTAATCATTTATAAAATTGATCTCTCATAGGTATGCTGTCAATCTTCCTACTACTTTTGCTTCTACTAGTACTTATCATTTGTAAAGTGCTACAAGGCATATGCAGTGCTGTACAAATACATGTAAGAAAGTTCTGGCTCTATCTGATTAGCTCCTACAATAATCTCCTATCTTGACCAGTCTTCCAAAAAACCACCAAAAACTCTAACACAACACCATGCCCTTGACTGTTTATGAAACTGTAAATAAGGTGACATTTTGCTTACCAGTTAATGTCCTTTCCTTGAGTCCTGCTAGACCAGTCCAGACAAGTGGGTTGTGCTCCCCTACTAGCAGACTGGTGGAGACAAAGAACCAATGAAAAGTCCTCTATTCACCTCATCCACCAGAGGTACCTTCAGAATTTGTCCCAAAACATATGGGAGAAACATGGCAAGCCTCACACAATCTCTCCAGCAGGAGGCTCTCTTTGACACGATGCAAGTACTACGCCAAGCCTTAATAGTAAATTTGAGAGACTGAGCTCATACTCCACATGTTCTGGCTTAGAAGCGAGGCTCACAATTGTCATGATATGTGCAAAACTAACCCATTTGGAGAAACTGCCCTCAACCGTGGGCAACAATGAGTGATCAAATTATGTACAGGAAAGCATTAACAGAAGGCTGTCAGTAGAAGATGAACCTGCAGAGCCAAATATAAAAATCAGAGTGACCCAAGGGTACTGCAGCAGAAGAAATGAGCAATACAGAAGGACATTAACTGAAGTAAAAAGTCACCTTCCATATCATTCTGCTAGACCAGTCCAGACAAGTGTGATGTACCAAAGCTACAACTCCACTGGGTGGGAAGACGACAGCAGCTTGCAAAACCCAAATCCAAGCAGTAATGCTTGACAAAAGTGGAAAGTGATGTCCTCGTTGCTGCCTGACATGTACACAGCTACTACTGAGTTCCGTTCCGCCCATGAGGACTCCTGCATTTGGGTAGAATGGGCATACAAACCCTCCAGAACAAGCTGGTTCCGTAACATACACACCAAGGCAAAGGCCTCCTTAATCTAGCACCCCAAAGTTGATTTAGCTGCTGTATCACCCTTGTGTGGGCCAGCAAACAGCAAAAAAAGATGGTTGAACTCACAAAAGGAATTTGTAATCTCCAAGTACCAGAGAAGCACCCTCTGGACATCCACAAGACGAAGATCCTTATTCTTCCCTCAACACTACTCCTTAGAGGAGGAGGAGGGCAGGGCAGGCATACCGCCTGTTTCATGTGAAAGGGAGAAGGCACCTTAGGCAAGAAGGAAGGCACAGGCCAAATGGAAATGGCCTCCTTGGAAAAGACAGGGCTTGCAGCTTGTTAATCCGCTTTGTGGAACAAAACACCACCAAGACGACCGTCTTGAGCATCAAATCCTTTAAAAGTAGTGCACTTCAACAGCTCTATGGGCACACCATCAGGACTCTGAGCACCAGACACAGATCCCAGGAAGGGATCACAGACTAGAGGGGAGAACGCAGATGCCAAACCTCCTGGAGAAAGTGCGAGATGTCTGGGTTCAAGGCTAGAGAGTTATCAGCCATCAGACCTTGGAACAGGCCAAAATTGTCACCTAAACATTCAGGGAGCTAAGAGTAAGCCCTTCTCCAGGCCATCTTGTAGAAAGCTCAACAGTGATGGCAGCTTGGCCACCTCAGTAGCTAACTGCCAAGCTCAATGCCATCGCTCAAAAAAGGCACCAGATCCGCACATATGCTAGCTTGGTAGACCTCCTCCGGGCTTCCAGCAGAGTGGAGAACTCTGCTACAGAGTAACCCTTATGTGCTAGCCATCTCCTTTCAAGAAGCAAATCATAAATAAGAAGGGAACCAGGTCCTCCAGGATTATTGGTCCCAGCTGCAACAGGCCCTGAGATGGAGGCAGCCAAAGAGGAAGCACCTGCAGGAGCCGTATCAGGTCTCCAAACCATGCTCTCCTCAGCCAATCTGGTGCCACTAGAGCAAGCCTGCCTGGATGGCATTCTATACGCCGAATTACATGCCCCATCAGGGGCCATGGAAGAAACACGTGCAGCTGGGTGCTGATTTGGCCAAAGCTGGGTCTGAAGCAGCAGCAAACTGGCATTGGAGCATGTCGCCATCAGATCACCTTCAGAGCGCCCCCAGCAACGCAGAATCAATTGAAATGCCTCCAGACTCAACTCCCACTCTCCAGGATCCAGAGTGTGCCAGCTGAGAAAGTCCACTTCCACAATGTCCACCCCAACAATGTGCTTAGCCGACAAGGCAAGGAGGTTCTTCTCCACCCAGGAAAACAGGAGAGCCATCTCCAGAGTTACCCTGGCAGTCCTCGTGCTGCCTTGCTGATTGACATAAGTTACTGCCATGGCGTTTTCTGAAAACATTCAAACCACCTGGCCCCACAATCAGAGGCTGAAAATGCAGACGTGCCAACCTGATGGCCCTTGCCTTGAGGTGGCTGATGAACTACACTGCTTCCCTGTGGTTCCAACAGCGCTAGGCCATACAGTCTTTGCAAAAGGCTCCCCCAGCCCAAGAGACTGACATCTGTCATCAGGAGGATCCAGGAGAAATAATCAAGTGGTACGCCCTTCCTCAGATGACAGGGCTGCTGCAACCAATGCAAGCTGGACTTCACCATCAAGGGGAAAAGGAGCCTGTGCTTGAGCTCCTGAGAACTTGGAGACCACTGAGTCAACAAGGACCGCTGGAGCGGTCACATGTGAGCACATGCCCACGGCACCATCTCTATGGTCACTGCCATCAATCCAAGGAGCTGAGGAGAATCCCAGACTCTGGGAGCCTGCTGTGCATAGAATAGCACCAGACAATCCAGAATTTGAAGTTCTTCTCTGGCAGGAAAACTCTTCCCACTTCAGAGTCGAAATGTGCTCCCATAAAATCCCGGACTGGGAAGGCCACATGGCTCTGCTTCGATTGAGCACCCAGCCGAAGCTTTCTAAGGAGGACACAGATCCCTTGGTGCTGCAGCCGCCACCACGCCATGACCTGGGAGAACATCTCTGAAGGGGTGGAAAGCCCTAAAGGGAGGACAGTGAACTGATAGTGAGAGCCAAGCATGACAACACGTAGATATTTTTGCTGATCCGCCCAGATTGAGATATGAAAATACACCTCGACCATATCCAGAGAAGCCAAGAACACCCCTCTGCGCACTGCTTGAATCACGGAGCACAAGGTTTCGATCTGAAAGTGCAGGACGCCCAAGTGCTCATCAATCCCCTTGAGGTCCAGAATGGGCTGAGAAGGAACCATCCTTTTGAGTACCATGGATGGAGTATCTGCCCTAGCCCCACTCATCCGGTGGGAAGGACATCACCGCCTTTAGGTGCAGCAACAGGGAATGATAATGAAGGCATCTGGAAGTGGCTCTCTCCATTCCAGGACATAGCCGAACTGAATGGTGTCTAGCACCCAGCAATCCTTGGTTACCCAGACCCATTCCTGAAAGAAAAGGTAAAGCCTGCCTCCAACTGAAGGAACCAGGAATGAGCCGCAAAACCTTCAATCTGCAGTCCAGGAGGGTCCTCTTCTGGAAGGGACCCAGTCCCTGGGCCCACAAGCTCCATGAAAGGACTGAGAATGAACTTGAAGCCCAGAAGCAGAGGGGAAGAAAACTTTTCCAGGTTGGTAATGATGAGAGTTCCAAGGCCCCTGGGAATCTGGCCAGCACGACCTTGGTGGATGGGCAGAGGCTGAAGAGTAGGGGCACCAGCCCTTTTCACAGGCCCCTTGGACCCGTCTTCTGGAAGGCAGTGGATTTTGTCTCACCCAAGTCTTTCATCAGCTTCTCCAAATCAGCTCCAAACAGCAGCTTTCCCTTAAAAACAGTTGGGTCAACTGGTCTTTCGAAGATGTGTCTGCTGCTCAGTACCAGAGCCAAATCCAACACCGTGACACAGTTGTCAGAGCACCATCCATGGCTGCGAAACGTACCAGCTCATACATGGCATCAAAAAGGAAGGTCATAGCCGACTCCAAAAGAGGGGTAGTATCATCCGGCGGAACCGATTGAATCCACTGGAAGAGGGCTTGAGACATCAGGTTGGTACACACCACTAACTGAAGAATGACTGCTGCCATGCTGAAACTGGCTCCTCAACAACAAATCACTTTACAGTCCAGAAAATCCTTTAAGGCTGATCTGCCTTCCACAGGAATGGTGGTCCGTCTGGTAACTGCCATGACCTATGCACCCACTTTGGGAATACCAAACCACTCAATGCACTCCTCTTCCGGGAGAGTGGAGATCTTCTTACACACCCTAACCCTTTAGGCAGGGAGTTGGGAGAGTCCCACTCCAACCAGATCATAAGGTACTTCAGGCCGGAAGGTCAGGGGTTCAAATCCCACTAGAGCACAACAACCTTGGGCAGGAAGGACTGGAGTTTCTAGTCCCACAGGTGCTCCTTGTGGTCTTGGGCAAGCCACTTAACCCTCCATAGCCCATGTTCCCTGTAAAATAGTTATCTCCAAGTTATAATGCCCTGTTCAATGTAATTTCAGTTTGTTCAATGTAAACCGCACTGATGCAGAATAGCGCGGTATATAAGAGAATGTAAATAAATAAAATAAATAAATAACCTTGACCACATCCGGAAATGGGAAGACAGTAGTGGATTTTCACACCCCTTGAAAAAATAGGTGTATCTTGGGCTTCTGATCAGTGCTGGAAACAAGTTCAAGGCAGATGAGACCATGGCAATCAACACCATTAGCGCCTCCTTCCGGAATAGGCAGATCACACCGGCCTCCTCACAATCTTCTGAAAGTGAAAGTACTTCTACATTCACATCAGAGCCCAGTACCGAGCCATCTGTATCTAAGTCATAGTCAAAATCTCAGACAGCTCTCAGCTGTTCCCAATCTCCAGGGGGTGCCCTATGCCAGGGACACTTAGTCAAAGACAATTGAACAGGGCTTTCACTCTCCACCTGCCCGCATGAGACTGCACCCAGGAGCACCCAGAGACCACAGGGTCTGCATTTCCATGCCAGAAGGATAAGACCTGCTGCAAAAAAAGAAAGAATTCCGGGGATGACAATCCGGATTCTGGAAGCTCACCTCTTGGAAACGACCCTCAACACCAGGAGCCACAGCTGCCAAAGACCCCCTAGAGGACAATAAGCGGCTCACAGCATGGTCGCCAGATCCTCTGACTGGCTGGATATACTTACCCATAGCACCATCTGTCACCTCCTGCCCTGAGGCAGGCAGAGACAGACTAATCGCAACCCCTGGTTAAAAGAGAAAGAGCGGGTCCTCCAGGGATGACTCAGAAAGTGACATGCAAAAAGAGCAGACTCCAGAAATGAGACACCTCGCTTTCTACAGGTCAAACAACGTTTTTTGGAAGACGACAGAGAGTTAAGGCAAGTATCACAACAGCACGTGCTAAGGCTGCAGCAGCCCAAAGGCATACATTAACTGCGCTTTTACTACAACACACACCGACTGAGCTTTAATTGCGGCACGCATTAACGTTAACTATGATTTTACTGCAATGTGTGTTACAGGCGCTAGGATAGGAATGCTCACTGGAGTCGCTTAGGCAGAACACATGTAAAGTCCGCATGATCACCAGGCGCAGAAGAGGAGAAAACAACATTAATGCATGCAGAAAATGGCAGGAAACCCCCATACTGTACCAATGGTTGTCAGCAGAGTCTACCCAAATTGCATCCCACACAGATGGAGTCAGGAGCCCCCAACAAGAACAATGATGAGGTCAAGTCTTCGTACTCAGCTCTTGTGAGCCCCAGGCAGAGGATCCATGCCAGACTCAGCTCTACTCCCATGTTATTTTTTTCACTGGCTTTTGCAACACTGCGTTTAAGATGGCTGGTAGGCAGATCCCTCTGAGAGCATTCTGCAATCTTTAGGAGAGCAGGATGGGAAACAGAGGAGGAAGGGGGGAACAGAGGAGAGGTTGTGTGAGGCTGCTGCACTCTTCCAGATCCTTCCAATTCTGTGGCTGCTCATCAGGCTCTTATGATAAGAGCGGCGAGGTGAACTAATTTTCCCTCTTCCTATGGCTACCAAAAAGATCGCAATCTAGTGGAGCCTCCCACATCACACTCAAGTGAGAGTCATACTCAAGGTGGTCATACACAAGTGTTTAATCAATCTTTCCCTCTCAAGCCTCAGATTTTCTTCAGAGAGCAGAAAATCCATCCATCATCTGCTAGAGACAAAGAAATACTGAAGGGACCTCTGGTGGCTGAGGTGAATAGAAGCATGAGAGTGATTGTCATTGAAATCTGGGCTTTTCATTGGTTCTTTACACCAATCGGCTGGTAAGGGAACACAGCCCACTTTTTTGGACTGGTCTAGCAGGACGATATGGAATCTTCTTTCTTCTGGATCTCTAGAGGTACCTGATTCCACAATTGGGGACCAGCAAATGCTCATCTACAAGTGGACTGCAATTTTATCCCAGTGGGTAAGACCAAAATATCTTGCCGAGATGAATTCAAGGGCCCAAGTGGTCCATAAACTACCAATTTCTCTCTCAAATAAACTGGGCAGCCCTGATAAAGGGTTGTATGAATCAAACACAAGATTTTAAATTCTATATGGGATGCCACCTGGAGCCAATGAAGCTTCTTATGAAAAAGCAACAGAGCCGTGTTAGTCTGCATCAACCGTTAACGATATGGAATTATTTTCGAAAGCCCACCACAGAGGAAAATACCCTTTTACAAGCCACAGTTCAATATTCTAAGCAAGCTGTAATAGATTAGGTTTATATATAATTAGATTATATTTTATGCCTGAAAAACTGACATCATGGTTGTATTAGAATAGAGCCCTTAATTTTGCCAAAGCAGTGGTCTACGGAGTCAAACTAAAAATCTAAAGTACTCAGACTTCTTAGGGGATAGACAGGAAAATAGGCCAGAATTCTTATTTTGCTACTAACTTTCTAAGTCACATTAGGTAGAATCTTCATCTGCTAGCACTTAAGTTGAACCACCGATATCATCATCATTTTCAATTTTTTTTTCCTTTTTGAAAGTTGCTTAAAGAATTACGTGCTTAAAAATTACTTTAGGTTATATTTATTTGGGTATGTGCTATGGGCTTCTATAAAGAGGAAGAGTACTTCCATTCATATATCCCATATGTTTGTGCCCCATGAGCCTTCTATTACCTCTGTAGCTGTTAGGCTATTACTATTCTGAACTGTTGACTTATCTTTTAAGCATGTAAATAAATCCTTATAAACAAACACACTTATCCGCGGATTGAACAACCCTAAACAGGTCTTCGTATTAGTATTTCTGGACATTGCTTTTGCTTTTGATAATATTAAGTCATAAAATCCTTATTGCAAGTTTACAACAGCTAGGCATAAATGGCACAGTAATTCCATGGTTCAAATCTTACATTTCAGACCACATCCAACAAGCTCTAATAGGACAAACTATATCAAATATCTTCAAACAAGAACAAGGCATCCCCCAAGGGTCTGCCCTATCCTCACTTTTATTCAACCTATATATCCAACCAATCTGTAAAGTCTTCAAAAAACACGAAGTGAGTTATCCTATGACTTTAGATCCGCCCTCCAGGCCTTGATCATAAGAACATAAGATATGTCATACTGGGTTAGACCAAGGTTCATAAAGCCCAGTATCCGGTTTCTGACAGTGGCCAATCTATGTAACAAGTACCTAGCAGTTGCCCTAAAAGACACAGGTTCCACAATGCTTGTATTGGGGCATGCAGTGGATATCCCAGTGGATATTTGCATTTAATAATGGTTTATGGACCTTTCCTCCAGGAACTTGTTCAAATCTTTTTTAAACACAGCTACACTAACAGCTTTTACTACTTCCTCCGGTAATGAATTCCAGAGTTTGATTACACTTTGAGTGAAAAAATATTTTCTCTTATTAGTCTTAAATAGGTTACCCTGTAGCTTCAATGCATGTCCCCTAGTCTTTCTATATTTTGATAGCGTAAACAATCGATCTACGTTTACCCGTTCCACTCCATTCATTACTTTATAGACCTCTATCATATCTCCCTCAGCCGTCTCTTTTCCAGGTTGAAGAGCCCTAACCTTTTAGCCTCTCTTCAAAGGGGTATCCTTCCATCCCCTTTACCATTTTGGTGGCTCTTCTCTGTATCTTTTCTAATAAAGCTATATCCTTTTTAAGATACAGCGACCAGAATTGCACACAATATTCAAGATGCGGTCGCACCATGGAATGATACAGAGGCATTATAATATCCTTTGTTTTATTCTCTATTACTTTCCTTATGATACCTAGCGTTTTATTTGCTCTCTTGGCCGCCGCTGCACACTGGGCAGAGGATTTCAACATATTATCCACAATGACACCTAAATTGTTTTCCTTGGTGGTGATTCCTAATGTGGAACCTTGCATCGTGTAATCATAGTTTGGGTTGTTCTTTCCAAGGTGCATAACTTTGCATTTGTCCACATTATTTATTTATTTATTTAACCAGTTTTGTATACTACCTTATCCTTCAATCAAAGTGGTTGACAAGACAACAAAGGACTTACATGTTGAGGGCATGGGAAGATCAAATACAATACATTACAATATAAATACAGTACAAACAGTAAATTATCATATTATCTTATAGTGAAATTGGATATACAAGTTGATCAATTTAAGTTATTTGACCAAATGATTCTATGAATAAATAAGTCTTTAAAGATATGCAAAAGTTTTTGATGTCTTCCTGAACTCTTAATTCTTCAGGAATAGAATTCCATACCTCTGGTGCCATGAAGGAAAATGCTCTTTTAGAGGTCATCTGTTTTGATCTATTGAAGTTTAAAGGTGTATTAAGCTTATTGGAATTATGAGATTGTCAAGGTCTTAGGCTCTTGTCTTTGGATATTATATGCTGTAGAATATCTGCTGAAGATTGGTGAAAGATTTCGAAAATAATCATTAGGTTTTTGTATTTTGCTCTTGCAATAATTGGAAGGAAAGTAACTGTTTAAGGACAGGAGTTATGTAATCAAATTTTGCAGAGCCAGTAATTATACGTGCAGTAGTGTTTTGAACTAATTGGAGAGGATGGATAGTGTTTTTAGGAAGACCTTGATACGTTTCCAAAATCAAGTAGGGGTGTTATGACAGCTTGACATACCGTGCGAAAGTGAATATTGATTTTAGTCTTCTTATAATCTTTAAGTAATGGTATGCTTTAGCTGCAATTTTGTTTATATGAGATTTTAAGTTTAAATATTTATCTAATGTTATACCTAAATATCTTACTTCATCTTTAATTTTTATTTTTTTATTTAATACGTTAATTTCACTTGGTAGTTTTAAGGACTGACAATTCGATATGAACAATGCTTCCGCTTTGTCAGACTTTATTTTTAAATTGTTGTTATTGAGCCAATTAGTCATATCATTCAAACAGCTATTAATTTTTGTTGTATCAAAGGTATTTTGATCAATTGAAGTATAAATCATAATGTCATCAGCGTATAAATGATATTCTGCCATTAAATTTCATCTGCTATTTGGATTCCCAGTCTTCCAATTTATCAAGGTCCTATTGAAATTTTTCACAATCCTCATGGGTTTTAACAACTTTGAATAATTTTGTGTCATCTGAAAATTTGATTACCTCACTCGTTATTCCCATTTCCAGGTCATTTACGAATATGTTAAAAAGCAGTGGACTAGGCACAGATCTCTGGGGTACTCCACTATTCACCTTTCTCCATTGGGAAAATTGGCCATTTAGCCCTATCCTCTGCTTTCTATCTTTTAACCAGTTCCTGATCCACAATAGTACACCTCCTCCTATCCCATGACTTTTTAATTTCACCAAAAGTCTCTCATGAGGGACTTTGTCAAAGGCTTTCTGAAAATCCTGATACATTATAATCAACTGACTCACCTTTGTCTGTTTATTCACCTTCAAAAAAACATAACAGATTAGTAAGACAAGACCTTCCTTGGCTAAAGACATGTTGGCTATCTTCCATTAATACACGACTATCTACATTGTTCGGTAATTTTGTTCTTCATAATGGTTTCTACCATTTTTCCTGGTACTGACATCAGGCTCACCGTTCTGTAGTTTCCTGGATCACCCCTAGACGTTTTTAAAAAAATTGACATTGCATTGGCCATCCTCCAATCTTCAGGTATTACAGATGATTTTAATGAGAGCTCACAGATTACTAATAGTAGGTCTGCAATCTCATATTTCAGTTCTTTCAACACCCTTGGATGTATATCATCCAGTCTAGGTGATTTGTTACTCTTCAGTTTATCAAATAGGTGTAATACATCTTCCCGGTGTATCAATATTTCTTTCAATTCTTCTGTGGCATCACCTTTAAATACCATTTCAGTCATGGGTAACATCCATACATCTTCTTCAGTAAAGACCGAAGCAAAAAATTCATTCAGTCTCTTTGCTATGGCCTTATCCACTCTTAGTGCCCCTTTTACCCCTCTATCATTTAATGGTCCAACTGACTCTCTCACAGGTTTTTTGCTACGAATGTACTTAAAGTCTTTATTACGTGTTTTTGCTTCCACAGCAAGCTTTTCTCAAATTCTCTCTTTGCCTGCCTTATCAATGCCTTGCATCTAATTTGCCATTGCTTATATTGCTTCCAGTTTTCGTCATTTGACTCCTTTTTGCATATCCTGAAAGATGCTTTTTTTGGCAACAACAGCCTCTTTGACCTCACCTTTAAACCATGCTGGCAGTTTTTTGGACTTCCTTCCATTTTTCTTAAAGTGTGGAAAACAGCTGGTCTAGGCTTCAAAGATAGTATTTTTAAACAACACCCATGCTTGATGTAAATCTTTAACCTTTGCAACTGCTCCTTTTAGTTTTTTCTTAACTATTTTCCTCATTTTATCATAGCCTCCCCTTTGAAAGTTAAAAGGTAGTACTGTGGATTTCCTTACCGCCCTTCCTCTATTTATTTAATCAAACGCGATCATGCTATGATCACTATTGCCATATGGCCCCAACACCCTTATCTCTTGCACAAGATCTTGAGTTCCACTAAGGACTAGGTCCAAAATGGCTTCCCCTCTGGTCGGTTCTTGAACCAGCATCTCCAAGAAGCAGTCATTTATTTCATCTAGAAACTATCTCCCTAGCATGTCCTGCCATGACACTGACCCAGTCGATACCGGGCTAACTGAAATCACCCATTATTATTACTGTACTATAACTCTTGTTAGCTTCCCTGATTTCTTTGAGCATTTCATCATTCATTTGTTCACTCTGGCCAGGAAGTCGATAGTATACCGCCCACTGCCATCGCCTTTCCCTTTTTACGTGGAATTTCAATCCATAGAGATTCTGCACTGAATTTTGTTTCCTGCAAAACTTTAATCCTTTGTGCTCTCTCTAACAGAGTGCAACTGCACCACCAATTTGATCTACTCTATCATTACGATATAGTTTGTACCCACTTGTCACAATATCCCAATGGTTGTCCTCCTTCTACCATGTCTCTGAGATATCAATCATATCTAACCGTTCATTTAGTGCAATATATTCTAAATCTCCCATCTTATTTTTTTAGACTTCTGGCATTTGCTTTCAAACATTTTAGAGGCTGTATTTTATTCATATTAATTTGACTATCGGTAGGCAGGGGTAATTTCGAATCTTTAAGCTCTGTCTGCTCTGCACTCAAGGGCATTTAGACAACTTTTGTCTTTATTGGAACCTCTCTGCAGATATGCCCTAACTTCAATCTTTTGCTAGTATCTTTCAAGGATACATTGTTCCGAACCACGCACTCTTGGGCGACTGTCTGCTTTCCCCTATTATCTAGTTTAAAGGCTGCTCTATCTCCTTTCTAAAGTTTAATGCCAGCAGCCTGGTTCCATCCCAGGTTAGTGGGAGCCCATCCCTTTGGAAAAGCCCCTCCTTTCCCCAGAAAATTCCACAGTTCCTAACAAATCCAAAACCCTCTTCCTTGCACCACTGTCTCATCCACGCATTGAGACTCCAGAGCTCTGCCTGCCTTTTGGGTCCTGCGCGTGGAACGGGAAGTATTTCTGAAAATGCTACCCTGGAAGTTCTGGATTTCAACTTCCTACCTAAAAGCCTTAATTTAGCCGCCAGAACCTCCCTACCATGTTTTCCTAGGTCATTGGTACCGACATGTACCAAGACAGTAGATTCCTCCCCAGCACGATCTAAAACCTTATCTAGGTGATTTTTGCAATAGCATTCTTCAAGGATTACCCAAGAAAACAATCAATCAGTTCCAACTGGTACAGAATCTTGCAGCATGAATCTTTTAAAAGGCTCGTCACTTAGTACACTTTACTCTACACTTTACTCTACTCCGATATGACCTACACTGGTTACCCATAGCCAGCAGAATAAAATATAATTATCTAATAGCCATCTTCAAACGGATTAATAACATTGTCCCGTCCCATCTTTCATCCCCTGTTGCCACACCTGCAAATACAAGAACTAGAAGAACTTGCTCATAAAACACCATTGAAATCCCTTTGGGTTTCCGTAACTCCAAACAAACTACCAGTAGAAGGGCATTCACCTATATTGCCCCCAGCGTCTGGAATGCTCTTCCAGACAAGCTAAGAGCCATCAAAGACCTTCAAGAGTTCCACAAGGAGTTAAAAACAGTTCTGTTTGTTGAAAACTATGGCAATTCGACTGACAAAAAAGAAATATATACAACCTAAAATATAAAGGCATATGGCAAAATACATCATCATATGACTTATCTGTACCTCTCCACCTAAAACATACACTACATAAATATAATCATAGATTAGTCCAATCTTATATATATATATATACTCTCAAGAATCAAAACAAGAACACATATACCTTTCCTCTATGGCAGATATAATTCAATAACAACCCCCAATGATTTTGCCATAGCTAAAATACACTCACGTTGATTACAAAAATGCCCTATGTATATAGCTAACATGCTTATAGTTAACCACCTGTTCCTATGTTGTACTTTTTTTTCAAGTTTTAATGTAACTTCCCGGTTCAATGTTCATTGTAAACCGCCCTTGATAGCTGGAAGGGGCAGTATAAAAAAATCTGTTAAATAAATAAAAACAACACAATGGGGCTGACATTTGGACAACCCAATATTTAAATGACACAGCGGTAGCTGTGGTGTTTCAATATCAGCCAGATATTCAGTGGCAGGATCCAGACAGGAGCTACCGCTGAATATCTGGGCTCAACAATGCTAACCGGACAAGTGCTATTCAGCTCGCCCTTGTCTGGATAGTAACTTAAGCCAGCTTTTCATGCGGTCTAAATTATCCTGCCAGGGGCCGCTGAATATTGCGCTGACCAGACAAATGTTGGCACTTGTCCAGTGAGTGCTAGTACAGCTTCCGCACTGCCCACAGACCATCTTTGCACTAACAGGATGGTGCCGTGGTAGTCTGTGGAGATATTCAGCGGCACTCTCTGGATATCGCCATCAGCGCTGTTAGCCAACCAGCCAGCTGGCTAAATATGGGCTCACATGAAGTCCTTGCTGTACCTCTCAAACAATGTCAGGCTTCTGGTGGGAAAATGAAAACATTTATAGGGATGCTTCAAGCATACAGTATCTGTGTCATTCAATTATAACTGAGACGACAAAGATAGATTTAAGTCTGTGCTCCTCAAATCCAGCTTTAATCTTAGATTTTCTGCAGGTTACAGTTCTGTAACAATGATAAAGAATGCATGAAATTCTTCAATATGACTGATTTAATTTATAATTTTAAGGGAAATCAAGGCAACCTAGGATTGTGATCTAGTAAACCCTGTCTGCGGGTGAACCACTGGATGAGATGCAGGATTTAAGCTGCTAACTAAATCACACAGTTTACACCGATTTTTGTCTTAAGCAACAGCACACTGGTGAGCACGAGATTTGCAAGAAGACATATCAAGGCCAGGTAAAGCATAGTTACTCACCTGTAACAGGTGATCTCCGGAAACAGCAGGAATTTAGTCTTCACATATGAGTACGTCGGTACTGACGGAGCCTGCGCGGGAACGCTCTCCAGCGTCCAATTAGGAAGCTTTTGGGAGCATCCCACAGTGCCTGCGTGCTGCCTTCCCACCTTTCCCAACTGCCTCTCTCCAGTTGAGTTTAAAGCTGAGACAAAGAGAGAGAGAGAGGGAAAGAGAAAGAGATAGATAGAGAGATACAACTCCTAGGGGAGGTGGGTGGGTTGTGAAGACTAAATTCCTGCTGTTCCCGGAGATCACCTGTTACAGGTGAGTAACTATGCTATCTCCAGGAACAAGCAGGAATGTAGTCTTCACATATGGGGACTCCCTAGCTTTAGATGCCACGGAGAGACCCCAGAAGTTGTGTGCCCCTGTGAAAGGGCTCCACTTCCCCCCATGGATCTCTGGCATCCAACCAGGGATGGCGGGTAGGAGTTGATTAGGTATGGAACAGGTGTTGAAGAACAGCCTGACCAAACAAGGCATCCCGGCAGGAGTCCTTGTCCAAGCAGTAATGGGCTGTGAAGGTATGAACTGAGGTCCAAGTGGCTGCTCGACAGATGTCGTCGATAGACAGAGTGTAGATGAGCCATTGAAGCTGCCATGGCTTTCACATTGTGAGCTGTGACATGGCCCTCCAGAGGAAGGTTCTTACTCTGATAGGCAAAGGAAATACACTGTGCAATCCAGTTGGACAGTGTTCTCTTAGAGACTGGAAGTCCCAAATGAGAAGGATCAAAAGCAACAAAGAGTTGAGAGGACTTTCTATGTTGCTGTGTTCTTTGCAAGTAAAAGGCTAAAGCTCTTTTACAGTCCAAAGTATGAAGATTCCTTTCTGCATTAGATGCATGAGGCCTTGGAAAAAACACAGGCAGGTAGACCGCTTGGTTTAAATGGAAAGGCAAGACCACCTTCGCCATGAAGTGTGGATGAGTCCTAAGGACTACCTTGTCATGATGGAACCTTGTATAAGGTGGATCAGCTACTAGTGCTTGCAACTCACTGATGCGGCGTGCTGATGTGATTGCAATGAGAAAGATAACTTTCCAAGAAAGGAATTTCGATGATGTAGTAGCCAGGGGTTCGAAAGGCGGCTTCATGAGCTGACCAAGAACCAGGTTTAAGTCCCATGCCACTGGAGGTGGCCTAATGGGAGGCTTAGTAAGAAGAAGGCCTCTCATAAATCTTGCTACAAGAGGATGGGAGGAAATAGGTTGTCCATTCAGAGGCTTGAAAGAAGCTGCAATGGCACTCAAATGGACTCTTACTGAGTTAGTCTTAAGTCCTGCATTGGATAAATGAAGGAGATACTCCAGTAATGATTCCAGAGGTATCGCACAGGGGTTAAAACCCTTCTGCGAACACCATATGGTAAACCTTTTCCACTTGAAAGCATAAGAGCGTCTTGTGGAAGGCTTCCTGGAAGCATAAAGGATATCCTTTACTGGCTGAGGAAGGTTAAGATCATGAACATCTAGGCCTTCAGCAACCAAGACCTGAGATGCAGGGATTGGGGACTGGGATGCCATAACATTCCGTCCTCCTGAGACAGGAGATCTGGAGCAGACCCTAACTCCAGGGAGGGAGCTTGAGAGAGTTGTAGAAGCAGAGGGTACCACACTTGCCGTGGCCAATGTGGTGCTATGAGAATCATATGGCCTCTGTCTCTCTGAAGCTTGAATAGGGTTTTGGGAATTAGGGAAATGGGCGTTAAGGCATAAAGGAAGTCCTGACCCCAATGAAGGAGGAAGGCATCCCTGGCCTGAGAGCCCTGAGCCGGAATTCTGGAACAGAACCGAGGAAGTTTGGCATTCAACGGACTTGCAAAGAGGTCTATGTCCGGGGTTCCCCAAATTTGAAAAATCTTGGCCACCTGGTCTGCATGTAGAGACCATTCGTGTGGAAGCAGAACTTGACTGAGTCTGTCTGCCCAAGAGTTTTGTATGCCTGGAAGATACACTGCCAGGAGATGAATCTGATGCTCTCTGGCGAGGGCCCATAGTCGCAAAGCTTCATTGCAAAGCGACAGAGAGCCTGTCCCCCCCTGCTTCTTCACGTAGAACATGGCTACTTGATTGTCCGTATGAATGAGGCCTGTCTTGTAGCTGAGCAGGGTGTGGAACACTCGAAGAGCAAGGAAGATTGCTCTGAGCTCTAAGAGATTGATATGTAGATGAGTCTCCTGTGGAGTCCAGGTGCCTCGGGTTGAGAGGTCTTGTAGATGGGCTCCCCAACCCATTGGTGAAGCATCTGTTGTGAGAGTTGCCTGGGGTAAGGGTTGTTGAAAAGGGGACCCCAGCAACAGGTTTTGAGAGGACTGCCACCATTGGAGGGACAAAATAAGACGATTTGTGTTTGCTATTTTGTCTGACAGGCACCCTGATGCCTGAGTTCATTGGGTGGATAAAGTCCACTGGGCTGCTCTCATGTGGAGGCGAGCATAAGGAACCACATGCACTGTGGATGCCATGTGGCCTAGTAGTTGTAGCATTTCTCTGGCAGTGAGGGAAGGTTTTAGCACTGCTTGAGAAGCTAACTGCACCATGCGAAGGCAACAGGCCTGGGGGAGATAGGCCCTTGCCCTTTTGGTATCCAGCAAAGCTCCTATGAACTCTAGAGACTGAGTAGGAGTTAGACTGGATTTTGGGATGTTTATGACCAGACCCAAATACTGCAGGATACGCATTGTGTAAGATAGGGAAATCCTGGCCTCTGACTCTGATGGGGCTCGAATGAGCCAGTCGTCTAAGTAGGGGAAGACGAATATACCTAGAGTGCGGAGAAATGTTGCCACCACAGCCATGCATTTCGTGAACACTCTTGGAGCTGAGGCCAGGCCAAAAGGAAGCACCCTGTATTGGTAGTGCTTTCCCTGGAAAAGGAACCGAAGGAACTTTCTGTGAGTTGGATGGATGAGAACTTGTGTGTACACATCCTTGAGATCTAGAGAACAAAGCCAATCCTGACTCTGAAGGTATGGCAGCAGAGTTCCTAGAGAAATCATTTTGAATTTCTCTTTGAACAGGAATTTGTTCAATTCTCTGAGGTCCAAGATAGGTTTGTATCCCCCTGTTTTTTTGGGATAAGGAAAGAGGGGGAGTAAAACCCTGTACCCTGCTGATGAATGGGTACTTCTTCTATTGCCCCTTGGGCAAGAAGTGTAGAGACCTCTTGATCTAACAGGGTGATGAGAGAGGTCTGAGAATTGAACTGTCTTACCATTGTGGGAGGGGGCATGCACAGGAAGTGCAGCTTGTACCCCTCCCTGATAATGGAGAGTGTCCAATGCTTTGCTGTTATTTGCTCCCACCTGGGGGCAAAATGGCATAACCTTCCGGGAATGGTGGAAGGCTCTGGTCCATTGAGGGCCAGGAAGGCTAAGTTCTCTAGATGAAAGTCAAAGGCCTTGTGGAGTCTGAGACTGCTGAGACGGTTGAGGCTTAGCTGTCTTTGCCTTCCTTTGTTTGGGTGGTTGCTGACTTTTCCGGACAGGTTGACCTACAGAGCGTGCCTGCTGAGAATAAGCAGGATAATTTTTTTTCTTTTTAGAAAAGAATGGTTTCTTAAAAGATTTCTTTCTTGCAGGATCAGCTGTAGACTTGGACAATCTGTCCAAGGTGGAGTTTTCAGCATCCATCTCGTTGGCTTTCTCTTGCCAATCTCTACCAAACAGGTTCTCACCAGTACAAGGAATATTTCCCAGTTTGTCTTGTACCCAGAGCTCCAGATCAGATCCCTGGAGCCAAGCAATTCTACATGCACCTATGGCAATGGCAGAGGTTCTGCTTATGCACTCAAAACAGTCAAAAGCTGCACGGTTGACAAATTTATAAACATCTTGGGCATGTTTGACTAATGTGAGAAAATCCTGTCTTCTATCCTCAGGAAGAAGAGGGCTCAAAACCTCTAAATCTCCTGTGACTTCCTTCAGGAACATTCCCATATATAGACTATAGGAAATGATCCTGGCAGAAAGCATGGAAGCTTGGAAGAAACGACGTCCAAAAGCATCCAAAGTTCTGCACTCACGTCCTGGAGGATTAGAGGCATGCCTCTTTGCACTCTTGATCCTTCTCATAGCTGATTCCACTACAATAGAGTGGTGAGGAAGCTGAGTTTTCTGGAAACCAAGACAAGGAGGGACTCGATACAGAGTATCCAGTCTACGAGAATGAGGAGAGGTGGTAAGAGGTGTCTCCCACATTCTTAACATGAGATCATGCAAGATCTCATGGATGGGCAAGGTAGCTGCCTTCTTAGGAGTTTTAGGATATTTTAAAATTTCCAACTCCTTTGCTCTGGGCTCTGTTTCCGGTACCATAGTAATGGACAGATCTCGAGCCACCTCCCTGATGAAATCCTGAAAGGAAATGTCCTCTGGAGGAGACATCCTACGTTTAGGGAGGAAGGCTCCTCTGGGAGAAGTATTCCCGCATCGACATAACTGTCAGAATCCTCAGACTCCTCTGAGGACTCGAAGTATATTCTATCAGGATGCACTTGAAGAGCCTGATACGCGTACCGACCGAAGTGGAATGATCAAGACCTAAACATTTCAGACACCACTCATGGGTGTCGGTGACGGAGATGGTACGCCACACTTGGTGCACTTTTTAAAACCTGAAAAAAATGGGATTTTTTTTTTTTTTTAAAGAAAAGAAATACAGAAGTAAAGAAAAAAACCGGCGGTACCGATAAAGCGTCGAGGAAGGCAGATGCGACCAAAAAAAGAAGGAAAATTTTCTGCGGTGACAGGAACACGACCTGCTGGCTCCGCGGAAAACGAAGAACTGGAGAGAGGCAGTTGGGAAAGGCGGAAAGGCAGCACGCAGGCGCTGTGGGATGCTCCCAAAAGCTTCCTAATTGGACGCTGGGGAGCGTTCCCGCGCAGGCTCTTTCGGTACCGACGTACCCATATATGAAGACTACATTCCTGCTTGTTCCTGGAGATAAGGGTGAATGGCAATTTTGCCTGGATAAATTGCCCTTCTCAAAATTGTCCTCACTTAGGGTTCCATGGCTTGTCTACTTTTAGCAGGAATCAGAAGAGGCATTCCTGGGGGAAAAGTTTGGGTAAGGACTGGAAAAAAAGCATGTATAAACTATATTTTCAAATCTGCATACACCATTGTCTGTAGAAATTATAACCGTACAATGACCATGTGCAAGGACCTTGGCTACTTTCTCTTCCATAATCACTATGGGTGCAAAGTATTCACAAACTTTCTCGTGAAAATTATGCACAAGGTCCCCACATGATAAGTACTGGTGAGCTTTGCAACTAGTTGGATAGTTTGAGAACAGCACCTTCATTTGTGCTTGAATGCAGAACATCTGGCAGACAAGTGTAACAGTGCAGACCCCGAACAACCCGAGAAAATGCAGTTCAGTATAAAGGAGCACAGAAAAAGTGACAGGGTAAACAAGGAAATGTCAGATGGTTACCGTGAGCAACCTAGAAACACGTGCAAAAGCCCAATGAGGACACACCCAGCCAGCAAAGGAAGGGAATTCACTTTACCTGACAGGGTTCAGCTGGGTGGGGGTGGAGCAAGGAAACACTGGGATAAAATAGGCTCCCAGACAATCGGAGAGAGAGAGGAGCTGAAGCAGCCACGGACACACTCTGAGAAAATACAGCAAAGGCAACTAAAACCCTGGGAAGCATGGAGCAGGTATGAGAATGTAAGAGAGAGTGACAATGAGGCTTTGGAGCAACTAGAGAGCCAGCGTGAAGGTCAGAGGGGAACCGCTGAATGAAGCAGAGAGATATCAACAGCCAGATAGTGTGTTTGAGCCAGAGAGACGCAAGAAGACTGCAGTTGCAGGTTCCAGTGCACAGAGTGAATGCAAGAGTGATTTGCCATATGAAAGAAGACAACCCTGGAGGTATGGAAATACGCACACAAGGTCCCACTATCTAGAGGCTGAAAATATCCCTTCTTCTGGTTTTAAAAACCCTAGAAGAAAAAGGTTTTACTTACCAGATAAAGCTGAAGAGTTTTGTAGTCATTGTAAGCTCACAGCTCCCTGTGAAACTCCGTCACGAGCTCGCCAATCTAGCTCAGCTGGGTTACAAAAGGGAAGCCTGAACCGGCAGAGAAATTCCCTTAATTATCCCACTAGCAGAGCAAACCAGGAGTTGAGCTATATTCTAAAATACCAGCAGGGGCAGTGCCCTGAAAAGCTCAACTCTAGAATACATGGTAATTCCCAGAGAGACACTAGCTCTAAGGAAGAGAGGAACTTCCTGTCTGACGAGGTTAACCAGCCATTCTCCCACGTTACTGCTGAGGTCCAGAATGAACCTTCCAGTCAGCCGGAGTTAATGGAATATCAAAATGCAGAAGAAAATGATATGCCAGAATTGATGGACAGCTCTTTGACCTTGATTGAACCTGAGTTCTCTCTCAGATAAGTAATTAGTTTGTGTCCTAGCTTTAGTGTTATAAGCAACAGGCTGCAGCTCTCTCTAAGTAAAGCAGATATAAGCTGTGCTGTCAGCTACAGGAGAAAGAACCATATTGAAATATTTAAGCTGTTTTGTTCTTTTCATTTATTTGTTGTTTTGGAAGCTGAAGGAAGCAAGTTCTGTTTGCTTTTGTTACTTTATGTTATATGTCCAAGCAAGGCATTTGATTTATGTTCCTGAAGATAAAGTACCCTCAAGGGACGGGGAATAAAACCCTTTAATTTGGAAAGAAGTGTTTTGTGGTTTATATCAGTGAAGGCACAACTACCACCCTCCAGAGCCTTGCAATACCAGTGGCTACCGCTTGGCCAGAGAGGGCGCGACACAAGTTACAAAAATCTTCATTTCCAGCAACAATATTTTAAGTAAGTCTGAATCCCTTAGGGCACAACTAGCTGAATCCCTTAGGGCACAACTAGCTGATCGGGTTTCAGGAATACTACAATGAATATGCATGAGAGACATCTGCATACAATGGAGACAGTGAATGCAAATCCCTCTCATGCATATTTATTGTGGTTATCCTGAAAACCTGACTGGCTGGGTATGTCCCAAAGACTGGGTTGACAACCCTGCTCTATATAGATTGTACCAGTTGCATTATCCTTTTTAAGTGACTTTTCTTGAGAAACCTTATACAAAAATCAATCTTTGCTTGTTATTAAAATTCCAGATATTTGTCACCTGATCCAGTGGTTGAAACAGACATCAAGCTACGTGCATGCTCATTCCATACTATCACTGAAAACCTTTAGTATGTGACTACAGGAATAGCAGCTCATTTCATTAAAAAAAAGAACAACCCTCCCAAATTCCCACCGCCCCACCTGCCCTATTAATACTTCTTCATGAACAAGAGAAATTCTCAGTCACTCTTGCCCTGCTGTTGCAATCAGAAATGACGCCCGCAGACTGAGGTTAGGGCTATTGTTAATTTCTGCTGTACAAGAGAATGGTGCTGGCTTTATCTTGCTGACACTATCTACAATAGCTGCACTCGAGACAGGAGTAAGCAGGGACTTTTCTGTCCCTGGAGAGGCATTAATAGGGTAAGAGGGGCTAGGGGAAGGGAAGAACCTAGGAGATTTTATTTTTTTATGGGGTTGCTGGGGTTGAGAGTTTTTTCCTCACATCTTTATTAAAAATGTGGGCTTTTTTCTCCATTTCAAATAAAAAATATGAAAGGAAATGAAAAGATATTGATGTATATCCACAGATAACACAGAGCAGGTCATCACGGCAACTCTTCAATGATGTCAGGTTGTGCGTAAGCTTGGAGTGTGCAGGAGAGGCATTTCCTTTACCTGCATTGTTTTTGACTGAATGTTACCCCTGCCATGGAATTATTTCCATTACCCTGTAGTCTGAAAAATTCAAAAGTGTGCTTGACAACCATAAACAAGCATTCATCCTCCTGTTTATTGACATATCAGCAGCTTTTGATAGTGTACACCACACAATATTACTTAACAACCTAAGGCAGTTAGGCATAAACTCCACAGTACATAAATGGTTCACCTCCTATCTAAATAACAGAACGCAAAATATAAGAATAGGTAATCAAACCTCCACTACATATAAGCAAGAATTAGGTTTACCACAAGGCTCAGCATTATCAGCCCTACTTTTCAATATCTACATAAAACCGGTCTGCAACATATTTAAGAAATTTGGAGTACAATATCACCTCTATGCGGATGATATTATGTTGTACATTCCATTTACGATCCCTAACCTACCACTACAACGCCTATCAGACTGCTATAACGAAATCACAATTTGGCTAAAAACTCAAAATCTCCACATAAACCATGCCAAAACAGAAGTCCTAATTGTAACAAAAAATCAATCATATATCCCTCCAACCCACATAACACTACAAGACCAAGAAATTAAAATTAAAAACGAAATAAGATATCTTGGCGTAATCATAGATTCACACCTTACAATGGAAACCCACATTAAAAAATACTATAAAGAAAATCTATTTTAAACTCAAAATACTCAAACAACTACGCCCACTAGTATTTATAGAGGATTTTATTAATATAATACAGGCCACCATAACCCCTCACTTTGATTTCGCCAACCTAATACTAATGGGCATTTCAAAACAAAACATTAAAAGGATTCAACTAGCTCAAAATGCAACAGCTAGAATTATACTAAAAATAAACTCACTCCAACACATAACACCAATTCTAGCATCCCTTCACTGGTTACCTATTCAAAGCAGGATAATTTACAAAATAATAATAACATCATTCAAAGCCTTACATGACATGGCCCCGACTACTCTATGTAGTCTAATATGCAAAGAACTTTCTAAGCCTACCCACAGAAAAGGACAATCAAATAAACTAAAGATTCCAAAAGACTTCATAAAAGCACATAAATTAACAAATAATAGAGCCTTTTCTCACATAGCTCCAACCATTTGGAATTCCATACCAGAGGATCTACGATCACTAACAGAGATCGTGGAATTCCGCAAAAAATTGAAAACATATTTATTCACTAAACACTATAATACAATGGAAACCCTAGAACCCATATTAGACAAAGGCTAAATAGCCACCTGTTCACATCAAGTACAAACCTAACTCTATCCGGATAACACTTATAGCTTAAACGAAATGACGATCCAAGCTCTTATGCCCAAATACCTCCACATGTATATAGTTGCATATGTTATGTTCTTTTTTAAGCTGTTCGACACTACAATACGTTAGTTAACTTGATACTTACGGTTCTAGCTTAAATATACTGTTTGTTTATAAAACTGTGTTTGTTTAATTTATGATGTTCTATGTAAAAGTTATGACGTTCTATGTAAAACAAACTGCGCTTTGTTAATTGTTGTTAATTGTACACCGCAACTGAACTTTGGAAGATGCGGTATATAAATGTTAAATAAATAAATAAATAAATAAATAAATAAATAAATAAATAAGAAATGATCACAAGAGTTAATGCTCATAGGGGATACAGCTAAATATTCCCCCTCCCCAAACTAGCTCAATATTTTTGCTTTTTTGGGTTTTTATTTTTTGTTTTGTTTTTTTATCTGCAGATATTTAAGAGGCACTTTTACTCAAGTTCAATAAAGTTTTTCACGTTCTGCGTAAGTGCCCAAAAATGCAATTGGGTAACTACAAAGCCTATGTGCTAACTACTGAAAGTGGACCCAGCGTCTTTCCAGACAGCTACCGTGTGCTAGATGCAATGGCTGCATTGATGCAGCTACTGTTACTCCAACAGTTACCGCATTGGCTATGCAGTTACCCGTGATAATTTAGGCACATACCACACTCTAGAAAAAGGGCTTCTAATTTATTTACCAAGTTTAAGGTCTTTAGTGTATGTTAACAAAACCAAGTCCAATGCAAAATAAATTAGCTTTCTTCAGGAAAATGTATTCTCAGCCTATAAAGTAACAGAGTACACCGGCTCTATGCAGATTCTTATCCTGTGATTCAATATTCTTCACTTCCAGAATACTTATGTGGCCCACACCATCATGTCTAGATAAAGCAATGGCGCTTCTATAAAGTCTACGGTTTCTGACCACTTGCAGGCACGTTGCTATAGAGCAACAACACAGAAAAACCTTTTTCATATTTACAAAATCACCCTGAAGAGAAGCAAATGTGTTGTCACACACGAAAATGCTCTTTTAATTGAAAAAGAAATGTCTATTGTTGTATATATTGGGTTTTTGATAATACACATAAAGCCAACCACCTGGGCTTTCCATCGATTTTCATTAAGGACCCTATCGTGTTACTTCCCTATTTACCACCAAACTCCTCCACATCATGAGTGGTCTTAAGGAAACATATATCCTACAGAAACACAATCAACTTACCAGAGGAGATATCAGGGCAATTTTTCCATTTGAAAAGCTGTCTAGTTTGTTTCTGAAAGTGAAGATACAAAGAACAATAATCATTAACAGGTTTAATTACTGGTATTGATTAAACTATTATATCGTATATTCGGAACATTAACCAAGAAAGAAAAAGGTGAAAAGCAGGATCAGATAGATCAACATTGAAACTAGACAATCATATAAACTTCCAGCTTAGCCGAAGCTTGTGAAGGTCTCCTCCATGTTTTTGCAAATATAGTATGATTAAAACTGTAATGATATAATTAACCATTTGAGCTTGAACCAACCCAATACAGACAAGGTTTTATCAGAAAGACAGACTCATCAGGAACTAAATGCCATTTCAACCGATGGCTAATGTCTGCAATAGTTAATATCCACTTGTCTGGTTCTGGAATTGCCAGGCATTAGTTTAGTGTTCTTTAGTCCTACATACTTGTAAATTGTTCATAGAAGATGATTTTCAAAAACAATCATCAAAGTAAATGGCCTCCTCAAAATGTGGCTAAAAGTGTATGTGGATGGCAAAACGGAGTAGATGTAGCAATGAGAAAAAAAAAGACGGAGTCAATATTCAAAAGGATTTATCTGGTTATCAGAATCTGCTAATCAGATAAATCCCAGTGTGGGGGATATTCGGATACTTATTCGGCTGGCACTTATTCGGATAATTGTGATTTTCAGAGCCACTACCCAGATAATCTGCATAACTTAGGACAGCAAAAGAGTTGTTCAAAATGCCATGCGGACTGCCTTTCCGGACAGCGCTGAATATCACTGCTATTCGGATAATACTGCCACTGACCACTAAATCCGGCTGCTATATGGATGCTAGTGTGGAATATCTAGACTTTTTTTTACCCATGGCAGCTGGTGGTTTTTTTCTTTTAATGCTGACCACCATGAAATGAATATTATGCCAACGTTCCTATATACATGTTTAGCTTCGGGAAGAAAACAGGTATATTCAGTTTCCCAATGTAGGTGTGCTATCTTGCTCCTCCGCTTCTTGGCAGAAATAGTGGCAGGCAGTAGTGCAACTAGCCCTGTGTGAGCGGTGCAGCCACACAGGGCACAAAGAAATAGTGGCACATTTGGTGCTGCCAGCCTCGGCTTCCCCGCAGGCTGCCTGCCTTTGTCCAGCTACCGCTTTTCATGTTTCCTTAGTGGCAGTGACAGCAGTGACAGCAGCGGACATCCAATTTTAAATAAAATAAACACTCTTCTGCTTGCATGTAGGTCTGATCCCTCCCTCCTCTGATTTATGCATGCATCAAAAGGAGGGAGGGACCAGACTAGGCATTCAGGCACGAATTTGCACAAAGGAAAAAGCCTCCTCAAAATTCAGAAGATCACAAAAAGAGGATCACAGAAAAGAATACATGATAAATCTAAGAGAGGCAAGGAGAGAAATAAGAATGGCAAGAGTCGATCCAGAGGTCCAGACCCGCTAAACGGCCGGGCAGCCTGCCGGGGACAGAGCTCCCCGTACAAACAGGCAATTTGTATGGGGAGCTCTGTTCATGGGAGGGAGGGGGCAGGACAAAGGCGGAGCGAGGGCAGGCGGTGGGTGGAGAGCAATCCCAGACATACAGGGCCAATTCTGAAGTCGACCCTGTCCATCCGGGGTCAGTCACAGAGACATGGGTCTTATTCCACCTCAGAGGTGGAATACGTCCCCCCTGGACTTCAGGGGACTGCGGCGCCAGGCAGAGATGGAAAGTGAGGGGTGCAGGGGTATTCCTGCAGCCCGACCCTAGCCATGGGAGGCCAGATTGGGTTTCAGGCTGTGGGGAAAAGATGGTGTCGCTGTTGGCTGGGAATCGCAGCTTCTGGATGGACAGCCAGTACAAAATCAGCCTCTATATGTGTGTGTGTATATATATCTCATTCCAAGTCCCAACTGAAGCTGCTCTATTGAACGTGTTCTTTTCTAAAATGGCTGTTCCTGCTGGATAGGTTGCAATCTACACATGTTTTTCATGGCATCCTTATATGTATTTTACAAAAGGCTCTATGTTTAGCGAGTTTGATCTGGACATCCCATTTTGAATCTACAAGCTCTAATGTCACTCCCCCACTGATAATCAAATTTAGGCTGATATTCAAAAGATTGCCCGGACAAATCTTTATGTTTGAAACCCGCATCTCATGGACTGCTTAAATTTTATCTGGGCAAAGAGTTGGATGCAGACAAATACAAATTTAGCCATTGCCAAAGTGGCAGCGTGAAAGACATTTTGGGGACATGAAGGCACATTTTACAGTGAAACATTCAAGTGCAATCTGGAATGTCAAAGCCATAACGTCTTGGGAAAAAAAAAAAAAGTCCATTGCATCTCCCCAGATACGCTTCCATCATGCCCCCTTGCCTACCTGGATGTCCCTGCACCGGAGACGTCTGTAAAAGTCATTTGTGGAATAGCTTCGGAGATATCTCAGTGATTTTGACATCCTAAATCATGACTAAGCCTTTTAAAATGACCCCCATGGTTAGATTTTAGCCAGACAGCACTGAAATTCAACAGTTAACCATACAACTCTGATTGTGCTGGAGGGCTAACCTAAAGTTAACCCGTTATCTATGTCCGGTTGACTTTCCTGTTCACTGGGCTGCTGAATATTAGCTCCATAGCTTTTCTCAAGTTATCGGTATTGTGTATTTTTCACTTTTTTAAATCGTTTTATTTATTACATTTTCAAAAGCACTTTGGAAACAAAGAATTGAATAGGAAACAGATATAAAAACAAATCAAGCAATAAGGAAAAAAACAAAATTCAATTCAATATATCCATTCCTCTATATATCAGAAATCCAAGAAACAGAACCCAAGAAAAACAAACATCCTCAAAAACGCAGGAACAAAGAAAACACCCTAGGAGAGGCTAAACAAACATACCCACGCAGCGAGCACTGCATAGCCTCAGGGAATCATTCCAGATAAAGGAACAGAGACTTGACCTTGTGCAATCTTATTATTCAATTAGACCAATCAAGAGGGATTTAATTAAACATGTGCACAGGAACTTCAACAAGAATAAAGTTCCTAGCTATAATACTCTAAGCCACATTAACAAAAACACTTTACGCTTCTCTAGATAGGTCCAGACAGATGCAAATTGTCCCCTGAAATAGTTCCTGCTGGCCACCCTCAACTTCTTTCTTAAAGGAATGAAGATAGTAAATCTGAACAACCTGTACAATGCACTGAATTGGCACTTTCTATTTTGAAAGTAAGGGGGGAGGGGGGAATATTCAGCGGCAGTGGCTAGCACATGTAAAGCAGCTAGTAATTGCTGCTGAACTTTAAACTAGGGTTGCCAACTGGCTCCAGATGCGCCCGACACACTTGATCCAGTCCTAGGTTTACCCCACTGCATGCAGGGACATATAGTTCTGATTTTTCCATTGCATTCCATAAGAAAAGCAAGACTACATGTCCCTGCATGCAATGGGGTAAACCCAGGACTGGATCAAGCCTGTCGGGCGCATCTGGAGCCAGTTGGCAACCCTACTTTAAACCCATATATTCAATGCCAGGGCCATATTTCAGCCACCAGCATGGAGTATCCGGGTTGGCAAAGCTAACCGGGCATCGGTGATATTCAGTGCCGCTGAATATCCTGGTCATCACGATTAACAGGTCTGCTAACTGGGTTAATCACTTACATATATCAGCCCCTAATTTTATAACGGGTTGCTTATGTGCAGAGGCCACGTAGATTAAGGACTCCATTCTATTCTTTTTTCTTTTAATATTTATTCAATTTTCATATAATACCGAGATACTCTTGTACAGAAAAGGAAGTTCAAAAACAACAAATACATGAATGCAATTGCAGGAAAACTGTCAATGAAAATCCTGTAGTCCACAAATTGGGGAAGGAAAACAAAGAAAATCACACAGTAGGTAGGAGAGTCCCACTGAAGCCAAAGAAACACATCAAATAGATAAAGATGAACTTTTAACTTGAGGGTCCTGAGCTGAAACTTATAAACAGTACAGTCAGACCCCATTATTGACCAGTGAAAGATGGTAAACTACACACCCTGGTGTTTAGGAAAGTTAACAAATCAGTAGGTTAAAAAACTATATCTCTTTGCGCTTTATATATTTATAAGACATTTACAAGGAAAACACAAGTGAAACAAGGCTCCAAGCTGCAATACCAGGTCTCAGAAGCAAAAACTATCTACACCTCTTTTGCATTTCCCTAGTCATGTCAAGAAACAGAGAAACTTTAACACCATGGAACAGCAATAAATGCTTTTTATAATATAATTTCAATAACCAGTCTCTAGTCTATCCGAAGATAGAACACGTCACTAACAACATAGAATCTTCTTTTTTCAGATTCAGTACAGGTCTCTAGTATATCAGAAACATTCAAAACATCAACATTAGCACCATTCTCCATTACCCCAGGCTCTTTCTTTCCTTGAGGCAAATAAAATGCTTTTGAAATTGGGGGAACCAAATCTTCAGGAACAGAGAGAATTTCCACCATATATTTCTTAAACATATCCACTGTGGTAATACCAGCTATCCTAGGAAAATTCAAAACCCTAAGATTAGATGCCCGAGATGAATTTTCTAGCATTTCCACCTTTGCTCTAAGAGCTACAGTATCTTTCGACAGAGCCACAGTTAAATCAGATAAAAGCAGTTTCTGAGAGTTATCATGCACTTTGACCTCCAAAGCAGTGGTCAGTCACACACGAATCCAATTTAAAATTATTCTGTTCTACCTTCACAGTTGCCGGGAGAGTCGTTATTGCTTTGCATATAGAGTCCAAAATAATCTGTTTTGGGCGAGGAAGCTGCAAAACCACCAGGGATGAAACAGCATCTGGAGTCCCGAAGTTCTTACCCACATCAGGGCCACTGGTCTGGGGTACTTCTGCTGTCGCTACTCTTCCAGGGGGACTTCCAAATTCCACCAAAGAAAATGCCCAACTCTCCCCTGCCACTTCATCCTGCACCAACTCGACCGATCAGACTTTTAGTCCTTTGAGCGCTTGATCAAGCGGGAGGGGGTCGAACTCCCCTGGAGGCTGTGGAGAAGGCTGTACAACAGAAGGCAAGGTGGTATCAGGATCCTCTGCTCCTATAAAACCCTCCAAAACCCTGGAGCCACTCCTAATCATATCTCCTGCCTCGCAGCATCGGAAATGGCAACAAAATGGTCCATCGGACCTTGCATGGGAGTCAAAGGCTTAGCAGGGTAAACCCTTAATTTCCCTTTTCTCTTCGGCATCTCTAGGAAAAACCTGCACAGCCCTCAAGCATCCATCTTGGAAAAGCTTCTCTTCTTTATTTCTTTTAATAAAGTCTTCTGTTGTTGAAAATCTACTCTCATAACTCTCTTAGTCCTCACATATGGGTATCATCGGTACCGACGGAGCCTGCACGGGAACGCTCCTCAGCGTCCAATTAGAAAGCTTTTAGGAGCATCCCACAGCGCCTGCGTGCTGCCTTCCAGCCTTTCCCAACTGCCTCTCTCCAGTTGAGTTTTAAAGCTGAGACAAAGAGAGAGAGAGAGAGGGAAAGGGAAAGAGATAGATAGAGAGATACAACTCCTAGGGGAGGTGGGTGGGTTGTGAGGACTAAATTCCTGCTGTTCCCGGAGATCACCTGTTGCAGGTGAGTAACTATGCTATTTCCAGGAACAAGCAGGAATGTAGTCTTCACATATGGGGACTCCATAGCTTTAGATGCCAGGGAGAGACCCCAGAAGTTGTGCGTCCCTGAGAAGGGCTCCACTTCCCCCCATGGATCTCTGGCATCCAACCAGGGATGGCGGGTAGGAGTTGATTAGGTATGGAACAGGTGTTGGAGAACAGCCTGACCAAACAAGGCATGCCGGCGGGAATCCTTGTCCAAGCAGTAATGGGCTATGAAGGTTTGAACTGAGGCCCAGGTGGCTGCTCGACAGATGTCGTCGATAGACACAGAGTGCAGATGAGCGTTTGAAGTTGCCATGGCTCTCACAATGTGAACTGTGACATGACCCTCCAAAGGAAAATTCTTACTCTGGTAGGCAAAGGATATACACTGAGCAATCCAATTAGATAGTGTTCTCTTGGAGACTGGAAGTCCCAAATGAGAAGGATCAAAAGCAACAAAGATTTGAGAGGACTTTTTATGTTGCTGTGGTCTTTGTAAGTAAAAGGCTAAAGCTCTTTTACAGTCCAAAGTATGAAGGTTCCTTTCTGCATTTGATGCATGAGGCCTTGGAAAGAACACAGGTAGGTAGACCGCTTGGTTTAGATGAAAAGGCGAGACCACCTTTGGCATAAAGCGTGGATGAGTCCTAAGGACTACCTTATCATGATGGAACCTTGTATAAGGTGGATCAGCTACTAGTGCTTGCAACTCACTGATGCGACGTGCTGATGTGATTGCAATGAGAAAGATAACCTTCCAAGAAAGGAATTTCAAGGAGGTAGTAGCTAAGGGTTCGAAAGGTGACTTCATGAGCTGACCAAGAACCAAATTTAAGTCCCATGCCACAGGAGGTGGCTTAATAGGAGGCTTAGTTAGCAGAAGGCCTCTCATAAATCTTGCTATAAGAGGATGGGAGGAAACAGGTTGTCCATTTAGGGGCTTGAAGGAAACTGCAATAGCACTCAAATGGACCCTCACTGAGTTAGTCTTAAGTCCTGCATTGGATAAATGATAGAGATACTCCAGTAATGATTCCAGAGGTATGGCACTGGGGTTAAGACCCTTCTGCGAACACCATACGGTAAACCTTTTCCACTTGAAAGCATAAGAGCGTCTTGTGGAAGGCTTCCTGGAAGCATAAAGGATATCCTTTATTTGCTGAGGGAGGTTAAGATCATGGAGATCTAGGCGTTCAGCAAACAAGCCCTGAGATGCAGAGACTGGGAATTGGGATGCCATAACATTCCGTCCTCCTGAGATAGGAGATCTGGAGCAGACCAACTCCAGGGAGGGAGCTTGAGAGAGATGTAGAAGCAGAGGGTACCACACTTGCCGTGGCCAATGTGGAGCTATGAGAATCATACGGCCTCTGTCCCTCTGAAGATTGAACAGGGTTTTGGGAATCAGGGGAATGGGTGGAAAGGCATACAGGAAGTCTTGACCCCAGTAAAGGAGGAAATCATCCCTTGCCTGAGCCCCCTGACAGGGGTCCTGGAACAGAACCGGGGAAGTTTGGCATTCCACGGACTTGCAAAGAGGTCTATGTCCGGGGTTTCCCAAATTTGAAAAATCTTGGCTACCTGGTCTGCATGCAGAGACCACTCGTGTAGAAGCAGAACTCGGCTGAGTCTGTCTGCCCAAGAGTTTTGTATGCCTGGAAGATACACCGCCAGGAGATGAATCTGATGCTCTCTGGCGAGGGCCCATAGTCACAAAGCTTCGTTGCAAAGCGACAGAGAGCCTGTTCCCCCCTGCTTGTTCACATAGAACATGGCTACTTGATTGTCCGTATGAATGAGAACTGTTTTGTAGCTGAGCAGGGTGTGGAACACTCGAAGAGCAAGGAAGATTGCTCTGAGCTCCAAGAGATTGATATGTAGATGAGTCTCCTGTGGAGACCAGGTGCCTTGGGTGGAGAGGTCTTGTAGATGAGCTCCCCAACCCATCGGAGAAGCATCTGTTGTGAGAGTTGCCTGGGGTAAGGGTTGTTGGAAAGGGGACCCCAGCAACAGGTTTTGAGAGGACTTCCACCACTGGAGGGACAAAACAAGCCGACTTGTGTTTGCTATTTTGTCTGACAGGCACCCTGATGCCTGGGTCCACTGAGTGGATACAGTCCACTGGGCTGCCCTCATATGGAGGCGAGCATAGGCAACCACATGCACGGTAGATGCCATGTGGCCTAGTAGTTGTAGCATTTTTTGGGCAGTGAGATGAGACTTTAGCACTGCTTGAGAAGCTAACTGCATCATGCGAAGGCAAGGGGCCTGGGGGAGATAGGCCCTTGCCCTTCTGGTATCCAGCAAAGCTCCTATGAACTCTAGAGACTGAGTGGGAGTTAGACTGGATTTTGGGATGTTTATTACCAGACCCAAATACTGAAGGATACGCATCGTGCAGGATAGAGAAGTCCTGGCCTCTGACTCTGTTGGGACTCGAATGAGCCAATCGTCTAAGTAGGGGAAGACGAATATCCCTAGAGTGCAGAGAAATGCTGCTACCACAGCCATGCATTTCATGAACACCCTTGGTGCTGAGGCCAGGCCGAAAGGAAGCACCCTGTATTGGTAGTGCTGTCCTTGAAAAAGGAACCGAAGGAACCTTCTGTGAGTTGGATGGATGAGAACATGGGTGTATGCATCCTTGAGATCTAGAGAACAAAGCCAATCCTGACTCTGAAGGTATGGCAGCAGAGTTCCGAGAGAAATCATCTTGAATTTCTCTTTGACAAGGAATTTGTTCAATTCTCTGAGGTCCAAGATAGGTCTGTATCCCCCTGTTTTCTTTGGGATAAGGAAATAAGGGGAGTAAAACCCTGTACCCTGTTGATGGATGGGTACTTATTCTATTGCCCCTTGGGCCAGAATCATAGTGACCTCTTGACCTACTAGGTTGATGAGAGAGGTCTGAGAATTGAACTGCCTTATCATTGTGGGAGGGGGCATGCTCGAAAAATGAAGCTTGTACCCCTCTTTTATGATGGAGAGTGTCCAATGCTCTGCTGTTATCTGTCCCCATCTGGGGGCAAAATGGCCCAACCTTCCTGGAATGGTGGAAGGCTCTGGTCCATTGAGAGCCAGGAAGGCTAAGTTCTCTAGCTGAAAGTCAAAGGCCTTGTGGAGGCTGAGACTGCTGAGACGGTTGAGGCTTAGCAGTCTTTGCTTTCCTTTGTTTGGGTGGTTGCTGACTTTTCCAGACAGGTTGACCTGCAGAACGTCCCTGCTGAGAATAAGCAGGATAAATTTTTTTCTTTTTAGAAAAGAATGGTTTCTTAAAAGATTTCTTTCTTGCAAGATCAGCTGTATATTTGGATAATCTGTCCAAGGTGGAGTTTTCAGCATCCATCTCATTGGCTTTCTCCTGCCAATCTTTACCAAACAGGTTCTCACCAGTACAAGGAATATTTCCGAGTTTGTCTTGTACCCAGAGCTCCAGATCAGATGCCTGGAGCCAAGAAATTCTACGTGCATCTATGGCAATGGCAGAGGTTCTGCTTATGCACTCAAAACAGTCAAAAGCTGCACGGTTGACAAATTTAGAAACATCTTGGGCATGTTTGACCAAAGTGAGAAAATCCTGTCTTATATCCTCAGGAAGTAGAGGGCTCAAAACCTCTAAATCTCCTGTGACTTCCTTCAAGAACATTTCCATATATAGACTATAGGAACTGATCCTGGCAGAAAGCATGGAAGCTTGAAAGACACGACGTCCAAAAGCATCCAAAGTTCTGCACTCACGTCCTGGGGGATTAGAGGCATGTCTCTTTGCACTCTTGATCCTTCTCATAGCTGACTCCACTACAATAGAGTGGTGGGGAAGCTGAGTTTTCTGGAAACCAGGACAAGGAGGGACTCGATACAGAGTATCCAGTCTATGAGAGTGAGGAGAGGTAGTAAGAGGTGTCTCCCACATCCTTAGCATGAGATCATGCAAGATCTCATGGATGGGCAAGGTAGCTGCTTCCTTAGGAGTTTTAGGATACTGTAAAATTTCCAACTCCTTTACTCTGGGCTCTGTTTCAGGGGCCACAGAAATGGACAGACCCCGAGCCACCTCCCTGATGAAATCCTGAAAGGTAATGTCCTCTGGAGGAGACATCCTGCGTTTAAGGGAGGAAGGCTCCTCTGGGAGAAGTATTCCCGCATCGACAGAACTGTCAGAATCCTCAGATTCCTCTGAGGACTCGAAGGACCTTCTGTTTGGATGCTCTTGAAGAGCCCGATACCCGTACCGACCGAAGTCGGTACCGAGGGGAACCGGTACCGGTGTAACGGTACTGGAAGGTATCACATGACTGGGTGCCGGCAATGCAGATGCCGATGTCGATGCTATCGGTACCGATACCGTTACCAGTGCCGGAGTCGGTGCCGGTTGAACTGTCTGACGCGGTTCCGAGGGTATCGATGCCACAAGGGGAGCCGCCAGACTGCGTTCAATAGCCAGAACCCTCTGGTCTATTGACGCTGCCGATGCCTGGATGTCGGTACCGGAGAAAACCGCCGCTACCCCAGAGCATGGCACCAGTAGTTCTGCCGAGGTTGAGGCCTCGAGAACGTCCTGGAGCCCCGATAATGCTTTGGAAGCCGAAGCCTCCCACTGGGGCAATTTTGCTGGTGCAGAATCCTCAAGGGCAATGCCAGAGGCATCTCGATGCTTAGAAGGAGATCTACCCTTTGAGGACCGGCTAGACTTATGTTTAGTTACCTGAGATCCATGGGAGGAAGACAAAGCCCTGGAAGACGTCGATGCCACCAAGGCTGCATCCGAGGGAAACAGGGTACTGAGCTTGGCAGCTCGGTTCTGTCGACCTTTCTTGGACATCATGGCACAGGCCATACATTCCGAGATGAAATGGTCAGGACCTAAACATTTCAGACACCACTCATGGGTGTCGGTGATGGAGATGGTACTGCCACATTTGGTGCACTTTTTAAAACCCAAAGAGGGTTTTTCTATTGTGGAAAAAAAATCCTGGGCCTAAGGCCCAAAATGGCGCGTGCACCTGGAAAAAATGGGAAAAAAAGTACTAAGGATTTTTATTTTTTTTTAAGAAAAGAAAGAAGAAAAAACTGGTGGTACCGGTAAAGCGTCGAGGAAGGCAGATGCGACCACAAAAAAGAAGGAAAAGTTTCTGCAGTGACAGGAACACGACCTGCTGGCTCCGCGGAAAACGAAGAACTGGAGAGAGGCAGTTGGGAAAGGCGGGAAGGCAGCACGCAGGCGCTGTGGGATGCTCCCAAAAGCTTTCTAATTGGACGCTGGGGAGCGTTCCCGCGCAGGCTCCGTCGGTACCGACGCTACCCATATGTGATGACTACATTCCTGCTTGTTCCTGGAGATAACTTCTATCGGAGGACCAGTGCTGCATTTAAAACTAGCTATATAATTTACGTATGATTAATTTCCCAAAAGTGGCTGGTATTTCTGCTAAAGATATGTTTAAAATCTATTTGTCAGAGGTGCTTGGTGTGTCTTCTGAGCTTTGTCCACCATTGGTTAAGATATATTACATCCCCATGGGTCATAAGGTTTCTTCAGATTTCGCTGTACCTGGTGTATAAGACTCAGACATATTAAATGTTACTGCTATGTTAGAGTCATCAGATACAGAGGCAGTTACCCTGGCTACCTGTTTAATAACCTTTGCCTTGGCATCTGATAGGGAATGGCTTCTGAAAATGTTTTTCAAGAAGAAAAATGCTGTGTTTAAAGGTTGCTTGATCCGTATGTTTCCTGATTTGGCTAGAGAAACCCAAAGACGTAGGAAAGAATTTTTAATTCTGCATCCAAGGGTTTCTCAGTTGGGTGGGCTTTTCTTTTTGAAATACCCCTATAAGTGTCTTGTAAAGTTAGAAGGTAATTCTTATATATTTTTTTCCATCACAATTGATTTCCTTTTTGAATGCTCGACGGGCCCTTACTGGTGGGATTATTTCCTGTTCTACTCCCTCTTGATTAAGTTAGGCTGATTTGACTCTGTTAATTCCTATTAGAGTAATTTGGACTATTATTTCTATTATTGGATCTCTCCACATTGTGGATTGAGCAGGAATTTCACTTAAATGTATTTCCTCTGGCTTTTTTCTTATTTGATATTTGTATTCTTTGATTTCCCGATTTCCTTGCAAGTGTTATATCCTTGTAATTATTGAATATTCTATAAATAAAAAGTATAAAAATAACTAGCTATATTCAAAAAAACAAAAACAAAAAAAAACTATATTAAAAAAAAAACAACAAAAGCCAACCAATTAAAAATAAAAAAAAAATCCTATTATGATAATTTTTGCCACATATACATCTTCGTGGATTTTTTGTCCTGCTGATTCGCTCCTGCTACGTTGCTCCTCCTTTTTAGACAAGAATATGGTTTTGTACAGGTTGTCCTAATCTCTATAGTTTTGAATTATGTTTTTAATATATATGTTCGTTTAAATTGCATTCTCATTGTTTTTAATTATATTTTTTTAGTTGAACAGGATTCTTACATTTTTAACAGAGTGTCACAAGTCATTGTGTCCTCACTATCTTACACAGAGGTATTTATACATGTTTTATATGTATTTTGTCACATCCTTTTATGACATTTTTATTTATTTATTATGCATCTTTATATAAGAAGTACATTTTTATGTATAATTTGTTCAGTTTTTTTATGGTTAACTTCATTTTCATTCTCATTTTTAAAGTTTTAATTTTACTCTTTTATTTAACTCTTTTATATATATATATTTATTGTTTGTATTTATTTGATTGGTCATCTGTTCTTTTTATGACTTTTGAAATTGTATATTTATGTTTTTAGTTTCTTTACCAAACTAACCCCTGACGAAGGGTATCGAAACACGGCCTGTGTCGGGTTGTCAATGGTTCAATAGAAATAAAGCTCTGTCTTTCCAAATTATCACGTTTTGGACTGGGTGCTTCATTTTACGTGATAATTTGCTGTGTTGTGGTGTGTTCTGGTGGATTCTCTTCTACTACTATCCCGCTCTCAGATGGTGTACTCTAAGGCTCTGTTTTAGGATCTCTCCTTTTCTCTCTACACCCAGTCCTTTGGTGAACTCATCTCCTCCCATGGTTTTTAGCACTATCTTTACACTGATGACTCTCAGATCTACCTCTCTACACTGGAAGTCTCACCAGGCAACCAGGCCTGTATCTCTGCCTGCGTATCTGACATTGGTGCCAGGATGTCCCGCCACAGTCGGAAATTGAATACGGCCAAAACCGAGCTTATAATCTTTCCCCAAAATCCAACTCCTCCCTTCCATCTTTCTCTATTTCTATGGTTAACACATTACTCCTTCCTGTTTTCTCAGCTCGTAATCTTGAGATAAATTCAGAAGATCTCTAAAGGAAAAAAGGGGACTATAGTAGTTGATATGGAAGGGCAGACTAGATAAGCCATATGGTCTTTTTCTGCTGTCATGTTTCTATGACTCTTCCCTCTCCTCCACACACATCTGATAGCTAAAACCTGTCATTTCGTTCCCTATATCAGCAGCAAAATTTGCCCCTTCATTTCTGAACACACTACTAAGACCCTTATCCACTCTTTGGTCACCTCCTGTCTAGATTATTGTAACCTCCTCCTTGCTAGTCTCCCTCTGAATCATCTCTCTCCCCCTTCAATCTATTCACCAAATAGCAAATTCAGCTGCACGGCTAATCTTTCGCCAGTCTTGCTATGCTTAAGTCACTTCAATGGCTCCTTATCCATATCCAGCAAACTTCTCCTACTGACCTATAAGTGCATTTATTCTGCTGCTCCTCACTTACTTTCCTCTCTCATCTCTCCCTACATCCATCCTCAGGAACTCCACTGTTATGGCAAATCGCTTCTATCTGTGCCCTTCTCTTCTAATGCCAACTCTAGAATTCGATCTTTCTACCTTGGTGCTCCTTATGCCTGGAACAAACTACCTAATTCAGTACATCAGGCTCCATCTCCGTCCCTTTTCAAATTAAAGCTAAAATCTCACCTCTTTGGGGCTTCTTTTGGATCCTGATCCACTTAGTCTCCTGCTCCCAACTAGGTGTTTATTTCCTATAGTTCATATCCAAGGATAAATAATGACTCTCCCAAGTCTGTCTGGCTACTTATTTGTTTTGGACCTAAGATCTGTCAAGATCTTCTAATTATCTTCTATTCACAGTGATCTGTTCCAGATATGACATTCTGGACTTTCAGTCTGAAAATGATTATGTAAATTAAATAATATATATATTTTTGACCCTGCAGTTTCCTCCTACTTCTCTGGCATTGATCTACGTTTACCCATTCCACTCCATTCATTAATTTATAGACCTCTATCATATCTCCCCTCAACCGTCTCTTTTCAGGTTGAAGAGTCCTAACCTTTTAAGCCTTTCCTCATAGGGGTATCCTTCCATCCCCTTAAATAGGTTACCCTGTAGCTTCATTGCATGTCCCCTAGTCTTTCTATATTCTGATGACGTAAACAATCGATCTACGTTTACCCGTTCCACTCCATTCAATGAGTTTATAGACCTCTATCATATCTTCCCTCAGCTGTCTCTTTTATAGGTTGAAGAGCCCTAACCTTTATAGACTCTCTTCATAGAGGTATCCTTCCATCCCCTTTACCATTTTGGTGGCTCTTCTCTGTATCTTTTCAAATACCGCTATATCCTTTTTAAGATACGACAACCAGAATTGCACACAATATTTAAAGTGCGGTCACACATGGAATGATACAGAGGCATTATAATATCCTTTGTTTTATTATCCATTCCTTTCCTTATGATTCCTAGCATTCTATTTGTCTTCTTGGTTGCCGCTGCACACTAGGCTGAGGGTTTCAAGATGTTATCCACGAGGACACCTAAATCTTTTTCCTGGGTGGTGGTTCCTAATAAGGAGCCTTGCATTGTGTAACCATAGTTTGGGTTGTTCTTTCCTAGGTGCATGACTTTACACTTGCCCACATTAAATTTCATCTGCCATTTGAACATCCAGTCTTCCAATTTATCAAGGTCCTCTTGCAATTTTTCACAATCCTCTTGGGTTTTAAGTACTTTGAATAATTTTGTGTCATCTGAAAATTTGATTACCTCACTCATTATTCCCATGTCCAGGTCATTTACGGATATGTTAAAAAGCAGCGGACCCAGCACAGATCCCTGGGGTACTCTACTATGCACCTTTTTTCCATTGAGAAAATTGGCCATTTAGCCCTATCCTCTGCTTTCTATCTTTTAACCAGTTTCTGATACACAATAGTACATGAGGGTCCTTGTCAAAGGCTTTCTGAAAATCCAGACACTCTATATCAATCAACTCACCTTTGTCTACCTGTTTATTTACACCTTCAAAAAAACATAACAGATTATTAAGACAGGACATTCTTTAGCTAAAGCCATGTTGGCTGTCTCCCATTAAGCCATGACTATCTACATGTTCAGTAATTTTTGTTCTTGTTTCTACCATTTTTCCCGGTACTGACATCAGGCTCACTGGTCTGTGATTTCCTGGATCACCCCTGGAACCTTTTTTAAAAAGTAGATGTACATTGGCCATCCTCCAATCTTCAGTTATTACAGATGATTTTAATGACAGTTCACAGATAACTAATAGTGGGTCTGCAATCTCATATTTCAGTTCTTTCAACACCCTTGGATGTACAACATCTGGTCCAGGTGATCTGCTACTCTTCAGTTTATCAAATAGTTGTAATACATCTTCCTAGTGTATCAATATTTCTTTCAATTCTTCCGATGCAACACCTTTAAATAACATTTCAGTCATGGGTAACAATCCCAACTTCTTCCTCAGTGAAGACCGAAGCAAAGAATTCATTCAGTCTCTCCGCTATGGCCTTGTCCCCTCTTAGTGCCCCTTTTACCCCTCTATCATCTAATGGTCCAACTGACTCTCTCAGTTTTTTTTATATGAATGTACTTGAAAGTCTTTATTATGCGTTTTTGCTTCCACAGCAAGCTTCTTCTCAAATTCTCTCTTTGCCTGCCTTATCAATGACTTGCATCTAATTTGCCAGTGCTTATGTTGTTTCCAGTTTTTGTCATTTGACTCCTTTTTCCATTTCCTGAAAGATGCTATTTCGGCAACAGCCGCCTCTCTGATCTCACCTTTAAACATACTGGCATTTTTTTTGGATTTCCTTCCACTATTCTTAAAGCATGGAATACAGCTGGACTGGGCTTCAAAGATAGTATTTTTAAACACCCCCCCCATGCTTGATGTAAATCTTTAACCTTTGCAACTGCTCCTTTTATTTTTTTCTTAACTATTTTCCTCATTTAATCATAGTCTCCCTTTTGGAAGTTAAAAGGTAGTACTGTGGATTTCCTTGCCGCCCTTCCTCCATTTATTAAATCAAATGTGATCATGCTATGATCACTATTGCCAAGTGGTCCCAACACCCTTATCTCTTGCACCAGATCTTGTGTTCCACTAAGGACTAGGTCCAAAATGCCTTCCCCTCTTGTCGTTTCATGAACCAGCTGCTCCAAGAATGAGTTATTTATTTTATCTAGAAATTTTATCGCCCTAGCATGTCCTGCTGTGACACTGACCCAGTCGATACCGGGGTAATTGAAATCACCCATTATTATTACTGTGCTGTGACATTTGTTAGCTTCCCTGATTTCTTTGAGCATTTCATCACCTATCTGTTCATTCTGGCCAGGCGATTGATAGTACACCCCCACTGCCATCGCTTTTCCCTTCCCTTTTTTACATGGGATTTCAATCCCTAGAGATTCTACAGTGTATTTTGTTTCCTGCAAAACTTTAATCCTTTGTGACTCAAAGCCTTCTCTAACATAGAGTGCAACCACTCCACCAATATGATCTGCTCCATCATTATGATATACTTTGTACTCAGGTATCACAGTGTCCCACTGGTTGTCCTCCTTCCACCATGTCTCTGAGATACCAATGATATCTAACCGCTCATTTGGTGCTATATATTCTAACTCTCCCATCTTATTTTTAGACTTCTAGCATTTGCATGCAAGCATTTTAGAGGCTGTATTTTATTCATATTTATCTGGTTATCAGTAGGCAGGAGTAATTTGGAATCTTTAAGCTCTGTCTGCTCTGTACTTAAGGGCATTTGGATTACTTTTATCTTTACTGGAACCTCTCTGTCGATATGCCCTAACTTCAATCTTTTGCTATTATCCTTCAAGGATACACTGTTCCGAACCGTGCACTCTTGGGCGACTGTCTGCTTTCCCCCATTATCTAGTTTAAAAGCTGCATCTTCTCAGTAAATGTTTAGAAATTCTGAATACTGCATGTATAGCCACTAGGAATGCAAGTGTCAAAAAGTCCGATCTTCATTTCCAATATGGCATATAAACTAAAATGCTTGTTATTTTAACTTGCCTTTAATAAAAAGTTAAGTTTCTAAAAAATAATCCTCATGAAGTGACATTAAACACATACTATCTTCATGACACAGTACTGAAGAAAAAAGGCAAAATCAAAGTGCCAAAGGGTACATTTTCATTCATGATCCTAACAAAAATACATGACCATTTCTCAGCCACACATCCCCAACCTGATATTCACGTTCAAACTCCCCAAAGATAAGAAGCACATACATACTTTGGGGGTAAAACAGTTTTGCATTTATCTTACACCTTTTCAGTAGAAGCTCAAGGCCAAGTTACATTTGGATCCAGTAAGTATTTCCCTGTCTTCAGGGAGCTTGCAATCTAATCTTGTACCTAAGGCAATAGAGCACTGTCTGACTGTTCACAAGGAATATCAATGGGATTTGAACCCTAGCTTCCTTGGTTGTTAGACTACCGTTCTCATCACTTGGCTGTTCCTCCACCCCCTGTTCAAGTAAGCCTGTATAAAACTGCTTTGGGTATATGCATGCAAAAAATAGGTGCACAGACACATGGTACCAACCTTCATATGATATACATACAAACCTTGTCAGGGATGGAGAATGGATAGAGTTTTTCCAAAACATGTACATACGAGGTGCTATCAAAAATTTCCTGAACTAACCCCATAAAAAATACTATACTAACCTGAGATTTTGGTGGCCACAATCTCCCTCAAAGTAGTCCCCTTGGGAGTTGTTGCAACGGTCCCAGCGGTCTTGCCATTGGTGGAAAGCTTTCTGAAAGTCTACTTTTTTTCAGACTCTTCAGAACAGTTTTCGCCTCTTCCTGAATCTTCACAATGTTGTCAAATCTGCACCCTTTGAGCTTCATTTTCTTTCCAGGGAAGAGGAAAAAGTCACAGATGGCCAAGTCAAGAGAATAGGGAGGGTGAGGGATGACAACCATGTTGTTTTGGGCCAAAAAGTGCTGCACTTTGATGGACGTGTGTGCTGGGACACTGTCATGGTGGATCATCCAGTTCCCAGTGGCCCACAACTCAGGACGTTTGTGCCTCACACGGTCTCGCAGATGCTGCAGCATGCCAAAGTAGTAGTCTGTCCTTGAGGAATGGATTCCTGAAGAAGAATTCCTTTGTGGTCGACAAAAACAATCACATGGACTTCAAATTGCTGCTCATTTGCCGCACTTTCTTGGGGTGTGGTGACTATGGACTTTTCCATTGTGAGAACTGTTTGGTTTCTGGATAATACCCATAAACCTAGCTTTCATCCCCAGTAATGACACGTTTCAAAAAGTCATTGTTGTCATTCACAGTGTCCTTGAATTTTTGGCAAATCTGCATTCGTCGTTCCTTTTGATCAATTGTCAGGAGGTGCGGCACGAATTTGGTGGCAATTTGACACATGTTCAGTCAGAATCACCTGAACTGAACCATAACTGATTCCAAGTGTTTCAGCAATGTCTAGAATGGTTCTCCCACAATCTTCATGAATTAATTTGCAAACTCTCTTGACATTTTTCTGAGTTCTGCTTGTTGAAGGCCATCCTGAATGTTTACTGTCATCAAGTGTTTCTTGGCTGCGTTTGAAACATCCAAGCCACTCACAGATTTGTGTTTTGCCTAAAGCATGTCCACCAAATGCCTGCTGAAGCAACTGCTGTTTTTCAGACGTGTTCTTACCAATTTTAAAACAAATACAACGTAACCATAAACCTTAAAAGGCCATATCTTCTCAATATGCTTTATCCATTCATGTGAAACGCCTATCAAGGTGAAAAAAATACAATCCACAATTGCCTTTCAACATTTATTCTCTGTATTCTCTATATTAAACACATATCCACATTTACTTAAAAGAAAATTAAACATTTCATTATAAATACTTGGTTCCTCATTGGCTTTGATGTGTCATGGATTACAGGAGTTTCGTTGCTTCGTTCTAGAGAGAGTAAGTGGGGAAGGTGATGATGATGATGATATGCAACAGCATTTTTGTCACCGTGAACAACACTATATTTTTAGATGGGATACTTTAGCACCACATGGGTTAAATACACAGATAGAATGGATGCTGGTTTTATTGATTGCATTGATGAGTATAAAGAAGGGCCATAGAGCATGTGTTGGCATTTTTTTGGATAGAGCTGAATGCCTTCTGTACTGTGTGGGAAGAGTTGCAATAGGTCAGTGTTTTGCGGTTTTTAAAGGATGTATTTTCTATTTTAAGTCTGCTCCTAGTTGGTCTATGATATGTTTGCTGTTGTAGATTCCTTGAAGAAGCCAGTATGGCGAAACTGTGGTCCATGGTTGGAACTCGTCCTCACCGGCCCCTGTGACTTACACCCGTCGGCTTACCCCGCTCACCCTCAGTCGCTTCCTTCCAGCCAGCGATGTCCTACCCACCAATTTCTCCTTGCTTTCCCCTGACTCGCAGGTTTCGCAATGGTCCTCTCATCTCTCAGATGCACTAGACCATCTGGCACCCCTAGAGCCTCGTACTTCCCGTCACCATTTGTCACAACCTTGGTTTCACCCTGATCTCCGTCTTCTCTATGCCCAACTTCAGAGGGCAGAGCGGCTCTGGAGGAAGGCACGTTCTCCCTCCTCTCTTTCATCCTTTAAGGCTCACCACTCCCATTATCGTGCTCAGGTGCATTTGGCCAAACAAACCTTTTTCTCTGTCTCTATCTCCTCTGCCCCGAACCAAACACGTCACCTTTACCGAGTCCTCAGGTCCCTTACCACACTTCATTCAGATATACCCACTATTTCAACTCACCAGACAACAGCCCCCTCCGCCTCACAACTAGCATCTTTCTTTTCAACCAAAGTCCTTGATTTGAAAGCATCACTTCCTCACTGTCCCTCCTCTATTCCCCCTCCCCTTCCTGCCAAATATCGTCCCGTCTCTAATCTCACATTTCTGGCTAAGATTCTAGAAAAAGTAGTTTTCGCTCAATTATCTCACCACCTTGACACTACTCACTTCCTCCACCCCCGTCAATCTGGTTTTAGGCATGGTCATAGTGTCGAGACGGTGCTTCTAGCTTTCCTTAATAAGATTCGAGTAGCGCATGATCGTGGTGACTTTTCGGTGGCGGTATCTTTGGATCTTTCTGCTGCCTTTGATCTCGCAGATCACTCCCTCCTTCTGTCTCCTCTTCGGGAAGCCGGCCTTCACAGCACTGTTTTCAGGTGGTTCCACTCCTATCTCTTCGCTCGCTCCTATAGTGTCCTTCCCTCCTCTTCTCTGGACACCCCCTCTGATCCTCTCCCCCTACACTGTGGTGTTCCCCAGGGCTCTGTCTTAGCTCCACTTTTGTTCAATATCTTTATGGCCCCACTCGCACTACTGATTCAACAGTTTGGTATTTCCGCTTTCTATTAAGTTGACGATATCATTCTCATACACCACACTTCCTCACTCTGCCCAGATCTTTCTCCTCTTGATTCTTGTCTTTCAGCTGTAGCTGACTGGCTCATCAATAACTGTCTCCACTTGAACGTTTCCAAAACACTCGCAATCTGGTTTACACATGGACATCCCCCTCCTCTGATCGTTCCTTCTTTTTCGGGTTCCTTTATTCCACTGGTGTCTTCTTTTCGCTATTTATGTGTAATCTTGGACTCTAATATCTCCTTTCAGGACCATGTTTCTCACGTTGTTAAGACTTCCTTCTTTTTTCTTCGGCAGATATGTGCCATTCGTCCTTTCTTAACCCCTCGGGCCCTCACTACCCTTAAGATGTCTCTGGTAATTTCATGTCTCGACTTCTGCAACTCTGTTCTCACTGATGTCCCCCAACTTCACTTGCGCAGGTTGCAGCGCATACAAAGCACAGCAGCACGTATCACTTCTCATTCTGCACGTTGGGACCATGTCACCCCTCTCTTTATAAATCTCCACTGGCTTCCTCTGACTTACCGCATTCAGTATAAGCTTCTTACGTTGCTCCATCAGATCATTTAAACCCATACTCCCCAGTACCTATTTGATCTCATTCAGTTCCACACTCCTAGTCGATCCCTTTGGTCTTTACACATTAATCGCCTGCACCTCCCGTCCCCTGCATGTGCCCACCTCCAAGTCACTCGTAATTCTGCTTTCTTCTTTGCTGGTCCTGCACACTGGAACTCTTTACCCCTCAATCTTAGACTGGAACAGAACCACAAGACATTCAAAGCCCTTCTGAAAACAAACCTCTTCTCTACTGCTTTTGACCTCCCTCTCCCCACCTGATAGCATTCCTGCCTCAACACCATTCTCACATATGTTATTTATTTGCGTCATTGTCCTTTGTCCATTACGTAGTGCTGTCCTCTATCTGTCTCGCTTAGCCATGTATCCCCCTCCTATCTATATCTATCCCTCTCTCTCCCTCTGGTGTGTTTTTGTCCATCTTGTCTGCCTATCCTTGGCTTTTATATTTCGCTGTCCTGTTTTGAGATTGTAATTTCCTTTCCTTTTCTGGGCCAGTGGCCAACTTTTTCATTACTAATTGTAAACCGCCTTGATTGTTGTTTGAAAAGCGGTATATCAAATATAATAAACAAACATATGGAGCACGGAGTATGGAACATGGAGTAATCATGAAAGATTTAGGAAGATATGGAGTTGTGACATTCTGTTTGTTATACTATGGAGAATGACTTGTATTTGCTGGATGTGACACCTGTTTAACACAGTCCCCTTGAGGTACTTTTGTGGTGCTTCTAAGTGCGTAGCTGAGAAGCAATAATGGAATGTTAGCTTCATTGAAGAAATGAAATGTTAGTCCCGTTGCTGATTCTTATGTGAACAACGAGAAGAACAAAGAAGATGATTAAGTAAGATTTTGACATTTCGTGTTGGGAGGAGTTGTGAGAGGAGTCATTTGAATATTCCGAGAATAATGTTCGTATATTAATTGTTTTGAATTTCCTCAAGATCTGATCCCTCTCCATGTGAGGAATAAAAATTATTCTCGTTGGAACCTGTGGGGTGGTTAGTTCAGTGGTATAGTTTGGTGTCATTAAAGTGAGTCTTTGTAAGTATGAATGTGTGTATGAGTGTTGTATGGATGCATGATCAGAGACTAGGGTGGTTGGTGTTATGAATGACTGGAGCATAGAGTTGTTATATGATTAGTATTTCTGATAATATATGATATGATATGTAATAAAATATTTATATTAATGTTTAATTAATTTTCAGATATCTGAATTGTAAAATTGTAATAAAGTATTTATAATGAAATGTTTAATTTTCTTTTAAATAAGTGAAGTAGTATATCTGATATATGTTTAATATAGAGAATACGGAGAATAAAAGTGGATTGTAATTTTTTCACCCTGATAGGAGTTTCACATGACTGGATAAAGCATATTGAGAGGATATGGCCTTTTAAGGTTTATGGTTACATCATATTTATGTTTTGAATTTTCATGATTTTGTAATCTTGTGTGGTGATTTGGTTTAGTTTACCAATTTTAACACAGAATTTGATACACACATGTTGCTCGAGTTTCTCATTCACTTTTGGCAGCGAGAAAGTCGTGAAACACGTGGTAAACAAAGAAGTGCAGTGCAGTCCCACATCCACCATGCTGCTTAGCACATTGATTCACAAGGCTGCTGGGTAGTGCCACATGGCACATTGATTCACAAGGCTGCTGGGTAGTGCCACATGGCGGCACACTACTATACTGTGTTCCATTCGCATGTAGCGACGCAAGTTCGGGAACATTTTGATAGTTCCTCATATGTGCCTAGTCTTATTGGCGGACACATACATCTGTTCCAAGGCCGGTGTTCTTGTGTGCAAGTGTGTGCATCTACTTTCCCTAGGGTATTTTCACAAAGGTACATAGCCACATCATGTTACCTTTATAAAATAGGCACAATGTAGGTGTTTTTTTGTACCTGGTTAGCCTAGGTGCCCTATAATAAGATTACCCTCCATTGATCATCTCAAAAGAACATGTTTAGTACATGTGCATGTGGTGATTAAATGTGTCTGTAACATCATGCATAGTATATTATCTTATGTTGTGGATTTTGTAAGTACTATTGTAATCTGACTAGAGGTTTGGATAGTGCACACAGTAAATACAGTAAATGTGCTAGTTATGTGCATACATTTCTGAAATTAATTTACATGTGTAATTTTTTTAATCTTCTATTCTGATCAAGTTATGCATGCCCCTGCCTAGTAACACCTCTTTTTACTGCAGCTAAAGCATGCACATTGTAAAGTACGTGCCTTCTTTTAGGTGACTGAAGCTTCACTTAGTTGGAATCAGATATTCTACACACGTAACTCCTTTTTCAGTCTGCATAAATCCCGACTAACCCTGTGAAACTGTATCCTTAAATAGGAGGCATGCAGTATTTAAAAACGTCCACCCTACATACAATCAGCTTTTCTTCTTCATTCCCAGTTATCAAGTTGGAACATATAATCATTTATTCAACTATTTCATGAAACCAAATTGGAAGCTGCAGTTTGTAATTCAGTGTGTTAATGTTGCGCCTTACAGAATACCAATTAAAACCAGTTTTCAGTGCTAGCCATAGGATAACAAGAAGAAAAATTATATCTGTGTTTGGTATTTTTAGATCCCAAGGAAAAGAATCAAAGGCAGTGTGCCATATTGAATAAAATAACCATTTCAGTGCTGTGCGGAGAGATAACATGAATGAATCTTTAATTCTCTTATTTAATATGTGCCAAAGCACAGTACAGTAAGCTGAAACCTCTGCTATTCATAATAAAGTAACCTGCAGGGTTAAATGCAAAACTTTGATGAAACAAAAACTGTGCTGGTTTAACAAAAATGTCAACTTCTTTAGAAGAAAGTTTCACTTTTGTGATGAATTAAGATTTATGATGTGATTTGCTCTGAACTGGCCTATGGCCCGAAAAGGCAGAAATATACATCTTTACGTTAATTTTTAATAAAAGAAATGGAATTGTAAATGCTGACTGTAGAACCATAAGGGACATTGTTTACCCGTGCTGAAAAATGTCTCTCATCCATTTCATATCAAGCACACGGTTCAGTAAGTCCTAGACATTAGAATTAAAAGGAAAGAAATGCCACTCTTTCAGGGACAAGAAGTAAAAAAAAAAAAATTAGTATGCTTCAGACAATAAGAGGGCAATTTTATGAAAATTTTCCGCATGTAAAGCCTGATCACATGAAGAAAAGGGCTTTTATAGAAGCGTGAGACCATATATGTGTACAAAGAGGCATGTATGCCAATATATCACATATACTTATCCTTAGACCATGTGTAGGTGTTCCCAGGAGGTGTAGATTGGAGCTGGGATGGTGTTGCAACACACACACATATTTTCTAAAATACACAGATACAACCATATAATATACACACCATCCTTGGAGCAGGTGTACATCTGGCCTATGAGCGCTATGGGGACTGGTTCTGGATGTCTATTTCATAAAGGAACCCATAGTAAGTGCCTACCTTGACTTCATAAAAAAGGCATAAAATAGGTACCTTTTTACAACTTTGAGATAGATGCTCTGTTATAAATTTATCCCCATATGCTGATTTTTTCTTCTGCTATCTAGACAGCATTTCTGTGAAGCAGAAAACTGAACCTCAATAGTTTAGCTAAAGATATCCCCCAACACTCATCCCTCCCTTTTCTACCTTCTTTGCAAGAATGCCAAAATGTGAAACTTGAGCTTTGTTCTTAATGCTGACCAATTTCACCCCTACATTTTCTAAGCTGACCTAATGAAAATCAGAATTTTGTGGCTCAGTATACATTGATGGTATTGTGAACAAATTTAACTGGTATGGCATAATTAGGAAGGGAATACCAAACCCAGAAGGCTAACATTTAATCTACGGTTCTTGATCTCCTTCCCACCAACCTCAATACATGTATCAAATCTATATTAAAGAGAAAAAATTCTGAGTGCAACGAGAATGTTCCAGGACACTAGTTTACAGTTTACACAGAATCAGGAGAGAGGAGCTACTTTAACTTTATAAATTCTTATACCCCGCTTTCCCGATTGGTTAGCATGCTTGAAGGAGTGAACCGAAGACCACCCAAGGCACAGGAACATTTAGATGTGACAACAGTAGTCACAAGCATGACTTCAAGATAAACTAAATGGAGACTCAAAGCAGACTAAAATACAAAGTGAAGATGGTTTCTCCTGAAGGGCAGTCAACAGATCACAAATATTACTTTTCAAATGTAAGTGGGTTGAATCCATCCTGTTTTTGAAATAGATAATTCTGTAGATTATGTGTTACCTGAGGACTTTATTTCCTGAATGGTGAAGTGCATTGTTGGAAATGAGTTTGAATCCGTTGGACAAAGTTAACGCTAATACATTAACTTTATGACACTTTATTCATTTCTAGTCAGTCATGAGGAGCAACCCACAAACCACAAGGCTGATGGTTGACACCTTAGAAGGTCCCTTAAACCAAAGCATTTAAATTTTGGCTTAGAGTTAAATAGCTTTCATAGCTTCCAAAGGTTAACTGGTCACAGCTACTAATGGAAATCAAAACTGGTTTCTCATTTCTTATGCGTGTAAAACTTCTCCCTTTCTTTGCGTCTTTTGGGCTGATCATACTTTCAAGTGTTAAATTAGTTTTTAACATTGTTAAGTGTCTTGCAAAGCAAAAGAATCTTAGTGCAGTTGTTAAAATGAAGCCTATAAATTCTCTAATTCCTCTCACTATCTGCAGTTCATGAAAAATGCAACCTTAGATTAAGCTCGTATGCCTCTTTGAAATGCCGCCTGTTTTACAAATTGTACATATTTAAAACTTCATGTTAAAAACTGCACACAGAGGAACTTTTTAAAAAAAAAGTTCTCCTAATTATACACACTGAGCGTGAATCAGGTCATGGATGGTTATGTAAAACACCCTTCGTGCTGTGTTCTCTTGAAGGGATATGTGAGCCTGTTTGGTTTTGAGAACAGTAAATGCAAAGTCTATGCTCATCAATAGGCTGGTCGCACTGTGACTTACTTTCAGGAAACAGATGAGAGGGGCCAACTATTCTTACACATTTGAAGAGAAATACATCAGAGGGAAAGTGAAATATTTCATGAAACTGTGTAAAATTGCTCTGACAACTGATTGTGGCAGTCCACAGATGTGACTTCTGATCGCAAAACAAAAGAATGCTCCGGGATTTTGCAGACAACTTTTGCCACTGGCAAGTTCATTTGGGCTGGTGTCAATCATGTGGGAAAAACAAAATGCTCATTACCAATTCATAGCCAGCTTCAGAACTGTCAAAAATTATGACCCACTGCACTAAATGAAACAATGAAAATAAATTAAAACATGCCATCAAGTCAGGCAACTCATTTACTATTCCTTTTTAGGATAATATGCATCTTCATTATTTTTGCTTTGGGGACTTTTAGAATTTTTCTTTTTTTTGCAACACAGTAGTTAAACTACCTTTAAAGTCACTTTGCCATTTTATGGGCTTTAAGTATAAAAATCTGAATGCTCTTTTTTGATTCAGTGCAGGCTCAGCACCCATTTGTATCTGACTGAGGGTTTTATGCAAAATACTGCAGGAAGACAACGTGAAACAAAAGCAACTAAGACAGATCAGCAAATATGTCAACTGAAATTACATATATTTAAACTGTCACTTAAAATAAACCCACCAGAAAGATTATTATACCTTTGTTAAAATTTACAAAGAGAAACAGTCTAAGACATCAGAAAGTCATGCTTATTTAAAGTTTAAACAGTTGGTTTGATTAGAATTTACTGAGCAACTCTCCAATCAACTGATTTGCAGCAGCGCCTTACCTAAAGTGCCTGTCTGTTTTTAGGTGAATCAAAAAGTTTCCAGCCTAAGACGAAAGGCATTCTTTTGGAACCCATCAAGGCCCTTTTTACGAATCCAGCACTGTAACAAGCTGCTTTCCATAGCACACTGACAACAGGATCTTTCTGCTCCCAAGATGACAAAAAAGCCAACAACAAAACATTCTTACTGCACAATTAGCAGTCCAAATTATATAATAAGAAATTCATTTTAAGGAGAAGAGAAATGGGGGGAAAGCACCCAGGCATTTTGGAGAAATGAAAAAGCAAGGAGGGTGCGGTCAGATATTAGGCTCTCCCTGAGAAAAGGGGCCTAGGCTACGCTAGTGGTGAAATGCTAGCTGAAGCTTACTGGGAAAGGAGCCAACGGAACGACTTTGTTTGACCCAGCTGCCAATCTGTCCTGAAGCAGTGCACCAGACTAAACACTGACACTATTTTAACTCAAATCAGGCTTCAGCAGCTGTTTGCTTTCCGGCTCTGAGCTGTGCACCGGGGCCACGATGACTTCGCAAAGCACAAATGATATAGCTCAGCCTGTCTCTGCTAAAATATGGCCATATTTCAAGCTGTCATTTAGGAGCATTTTTTTTTTCAAATTCTGTTTTCTTTTTAAACCCATTTCTGGAGCGGGGTGGGGGAAAATGATGAGATTACAACCCTGGGAACAGTGTACACGTCCATTCAAGTAACGATGCCGTAGCGACAGTGCAGCAAAGAAACAAAGAGGCGCATGGAACAAGGAATTATTTCCCCACCACAATATCCTTCTGCGATGCCACTTCCTACCTTCTGCTCTATTGTTAAACTGTAGCACGTTTCATGACGCAAAAACCTTGCACTGTTTTTTATTACTTCTATTTGCTGTAATCTGTTTTTTTTAAGTACTTTTAATTCAATGTATTTTGTTTAAAAAACAATACTTAAACTAGCCGAACGCAGTTTTAAGTGAGACTCTCTACTCCAAATATGGATGGAAAACTGACCTGGCATTATAAGAGACATCATATATCCTCGCCAGCAAATTCATTGGGGGGGGGAGGGGGAAAGAAAATGTGTCCTAATTCATGTGTGTATGGTCAGGATTTGGTTAAGCACCTGACTGCTCACAGACAACATGATAACTTATACGGAGACCATGCCTTTCCATCCATGTATGGGCTGACTATATGGGGTGGACTAGAGCTTCTGCAGAAAAGAATTTCACTGGCCACCATTTTGTGGTTTCACTGAGCCATGAAAATGGTGATGAGGCTGGCCATAGGCACTGTCAGATTTCTCACCTCTTTCCACCTCCTACCCATGCATGCTGCACTTCCCACCAGTGTGAAAAAGTGAGGGCACAATGAAAAATCATTTTAGGAAAGGAAATTTCCTATATATTGCCACTGCATCTCATTCAAATATCATAGGGTAGACCAGATATATAAAGTTACCAAGTTCCAAGAGGGGGATTTTAAGCCAGTGCAAGATTTCTAACCGCCCTATCCTGGTGCATTATGGACCTGCAGGACTGATTTCAATTAATAGAACTGGTGGCTACAAATAACAAACACACTGCTTAGGGATGTGAGCTCAAAACCACGACTGGCCAGCAAGTCTCCCTCCTGGAATCAGGTGGGTAAGATGACAATTTTGATGGACTATCAACACAGAGGTATATTACAAGGAGGCAGATTACAGTCGTTAGACAACATTTAAACAAAGAGACAGAGAAAAGAACCCTGCAAAACGTTACCCTCTGCCCAGTGTGCAGCGGTGGCCAAGAGAGCAAATAGAATGCTAGGTATCATAAAGAAAGGAAAGGAAAATAAAACAAAGGATATTATAATGCCTCTGTATCGTTCCATGGTGCGACTGCACCTTGAATATTGTGAGCAATTCTGGTCGCCATATCTTAAAAAGGATATAGCGTTATTAGAAAAGGTACAGAGAAGAGCCACCAAAATGGTAAAGGGGATGGAAGGATACCTCTATGAAGAGAGTCTATAAAGGTTAGGGCTCTTCAACCTATAAAAGAGACGGCTGAGGGAAGATATGATAGAGGTCTATAAACTCATTGAATGGAGTGGAACGGGTAAACGTAGATCGATTGTTTACGTCATCAGAATATAGAAAGACTAGGGGACATGCAATGAAGCTACAGGGTAACCTATTTAAGACTAATAAGTGAAAATAGTTTTTCACTCAACGTGTAATCAAACTCTGGAATTTGTTACCGGAGGATGTAGTAAAAGCTGTTAGTGTAGCTGGGTTTAAAAATGTTTTGAACAAGTTTCTGGAGGAAAGGTTCATAAACCATTATTAAAAGGGACCCGGGATATCACTGCTTGACCCAATACAAGCATTGTGGAACCTGTATCTTTTGGGGAAATTGCTAGGTACTTATGACCTAGACTGGCCATTGTTGGAAACAGGATACTGGGCTTGATGGACCTTAGTCTGACCCATATCTTATGTTCTTAGTATGACATGAGGGTGTCTGGCAGTCCACCATCTTCTAGGGCTCTCTATACAGTATGAATGTACCATGGTTCAGTCGAGGATTGTGTTGTGCTTGGAAGAGAGTATGGATGTAGATGTCAAGGCATGTGTTGTGGTTGATACGTTGTGTGCTGTGATGCATGTGTAAATGTGGGTGTTAGACAGGGTGAGTACAGGACATGACAGCTTATGCATTTGTGGTTAGTGGTGGTGGTCTTCCCAATCTCCCATGGTCTCAGGATTCACTCCTGAGTTATTTTAATGTAGCTATATGCATCTGGAGTCCAGTTCTTAGTTATCACCTTACTGTAAGATATATTGTCGCTCTCCCTAATACAAGGGGGTTTAGAGGATGGGATATGTGGGAGGAGTTTTGCTGTAGGGGATCTTAAGTTGTTTGCAATTTGTGGCTCATTCTTTTTGTGTGTGCATGAATGAGATGTTGACAGAACCAATTAGGATTGTTTCATGGAATGTTAATGGTTTAAATCATGTTATCAAGCTTAAGAAAGTTGTGAATCATCTGTAATGGCATAAACCTATGACTGTGTTCTTACAAGAGACTCATCTGTCTGCTATCAAATTGCTGAAAAGCTGAAAAAAAGGAGTTGTCATTTTGTTTGCCAAATATTTGGATTACCAAATTCATTCTCAATGTTTGGATCAGGAAGGGAGGTGGGTAGCTGTGGGACTGAAGATCAGTTGTTATGTAGTCGTGTAAATTTGTATGTGCCCAATGCTGATGGCCCCTAATTTTTCTCGTCTCTTGCAGACTAGTTAGCAGTAACAAGGCTTGCTCTAATTATAATGGGGAATGATTTTAATCTGTGGACCACTCTTACCGATAGGTCTTTTGACCTAGATCCTCTAGGACAGCTAAAATTGGGGGATGGCCGCCTGGACCTTGAGCAGCAGAAGAGCAGCAATTTTTGTAAATACTTTTTACTGCATTTCCAAAACATAGAAAAAAGCCAACCCAACAAACTGCAAACAGACATAAAAATACACAGCTACAGTTCTAGCCAAGCAATGCAAGAACATAGGCCACTACCTCCCAGACATAATAAGCACTACAATAAGAGGTCTAAGCAATATCACAGTTACCCCTGAGAGGGAGCACAAGACTGTAAACTGCTTTGACTAAAATAATAAAGCAGTATAAAAAACCTGATAGATAAATAAAGTAAATGAGAAAGATAGCAATTTGTGTGCCTTGCAAATGCTAACTCATACCTGGCAGCAAAACAAACTATATTCCACCAAAAACGAAAATTGGTGTCTCCCTGTTTCCAATTCAGAATTACAGTCTTGAGGGCAAAGGCAACACAAATGTGACAGAACATCCTCTTCTATGCAGAGAGCACATCAAGCAATTTTAATGACCTAAAACAGACATACAGAACATACTAGTTAAGCCTAAATCCTCTGGAGCCCTTTTCCAAAACTGTTGCCAGAAAGTCGCAACCATGGACGCTGAAGCACTGATCAACAAATTTTTACAAAAGTCATGTTACTGAAATAAAAATAGTCATTTCTTATCAATTTTTATATGCCGAACATGAATATGACAGTGAAATTGCAAAGTTGGCCCTAGTTTTTTTGTAATCTACAAGAATTAATGTTGACATAACAAAATGCATGTCAATAGTAAATATAATAGGCCTTCGGTTAATACCTGTAAAAAACAAAGTCATAGACTACTTCTTAGATTTTTTCGCCTGTCTCTTGTACAGTTGTTCGGGAGCTTATCTGGAGAGTGTCCAGCAGTAGTCAGCCAGCATTGTAGTGGACCATTTTCCCTGGTATCTTTGCTCCATCATTGCGATATCCTGGTGAAAACGTTCGCCCTGTTCATCACTAACCATACCACAGTTGTCAGGAAAGAAATCGAGATGGGGATCAAGGAAATGGATCTTTAGAGACATACTGCAGCCAAGTTTCTGATACTGCATCAGCATGTCTTCTACTACTCCTTGTAGTTTTCTGCCCTAACATTCCCGAGAAAGTTTGTTTACACTAGGCGAAAAGCATTCCATGCTTGTTTCGCATCACCCTGAAGCAAGTTGTTGAACCGGTCATCTTGGAAGAGCTCTCGAATCTGAGGCCCACAAAAACTCCCTCTTTAATCTTTGCTTCGCTGAGTCGAGGGAATTTTTCATGCAGGTATCGGAAAGCTGGCGAAGTGCGGTCCATGGCTTTCACGAAGTTTTTCATCAAACCTAGTTTGATGTGAAGGAGTGGTAGCAGGATTTTGTGAACCTCAACCAGAGCTGGGTGCTCGATATTCTTCTCTCCAACTGTTACATTTTGTCTGCGATTCCATTCCTTCCGCAAGTAGTGCCAATCCCTTGCTTGGCTATCCCACTCACATAAGAAACACATGTATTTTATATATCCCTGCTGCAGTCCCATTAAAAGGGCAAATGCCTTCAAATCACCACAGAGGTGCCAGCTGTACTTGTTATAGTTAATGGAAGTCAGTAGATGCTTTAAGTTATCGTATGTCTCTTTCATGTGGACGGCATGCGCTACTGGAATAGATGGAAGACGGTTTCCATTGTTCAAAAGCACAGCCTTCAGACTCAGTTTCGAAGAGTCTATAAATAGTCTCCAGTCTTGTGGGTCATGAGTGATTTTTAAGGCATTCATGAGGCTTTCAATATCGGAACAGAATACCAGATTACTTTCCTTTCCAACTGCGTATAGTACACTGCTGGCAGTAGTATTGCATTGCATCAGAAAATGATGCAATCAACTATGGATGATGTGTGCATGCTGGTCTTATTACATCATTCAAGGCTTATTTGGGATGTTGTTGATGTCCTACTGGATAAATTTACACGGTGAAACGTCAAAAATGAACTACATGCAATATTTTCAAAACGAGAGCCAATAAATTTTTTTTATGTTATATTCATGTTCAGCTCACCAAGATACTACAGATTAGGGCCTTTTAAAGTCAGTAATGATTTCAATGTTGACCAGTGAAAACCATGTATAATTTTGTCTTAATCTCTGCACAGCAGAAAAATATACATTAAATAATTCCTTCCTAACTCTGAGCAACTTAACGGGGGTCAAAACAGTTTTTTGCATAATGAAGTACAGCAACTGCATTACTGCAAACAAGGCAAGTCGTATTTTCTGCGGAGCCATATTCGCCTTGCCGAAGCTAGATTGTAAGAATTTATAAAAATGTAAGGCCATATGTCACCCAATTAAGGTTTTCCGGCAATAGGTTAAAATACTGGCCTGATTCTGTATTGGTTGTGATTCTCTGACCAGGGAAGCTACAGCATGCTTCGAATATAACCAATGATAATACCACAGATGCTGAAGCTTAAATTTTCACTGCAACATATAAACGGAAAAAACTGGAGTTACAGTCTGAGATCCTCTATCAAAAACAGACCCAACTTACACCATGACTACCAAGAGATAGGTTCTTACCAATCACAATATGAGAGTTGCATCATAACAAGAGCATGAATAATTTGGTGCCATGACACTTAATTCAATATTTAGTGCTTATAAACAAAATTGGGAGGCTTGGATAACATTGGAAGGAACAATATAGTTGGGATAAACCATTGTCATCTATCATTGTAGCTGCAAAGGGGCCACCATTGCACATTCGAGCTGCAGCCATTAAGGGAGTTGGAGGCTCCTCCCCAGCTGCAAACCACAAACAAATGTGCATAATTATAAAGGAACAATGGCAGGAATAGAAATTGGAAAGATCACACTCCTTCAATCTAAAACCAGCTTAAGTTTCTTTATACATATAATATTAGGAACCTTGTGTGCCCAATGCCAGAAAACTACTTACAGTGACTACTATGGGTTTGTGTGCACATTTTTACGCTTCTGCAATTTGCATCTGGAATAAAGTGGAATTTTAATGATATGCTTTAAGTGTGCACTGGTTTTCAGTGCATCTTTTTATTGTACTGATTACTGTATCATCCTCCAAAAAAGGAGTTTGCCTTGTTGCTCACTTTTATAGTGTGTCTCCACTTCTACAATTGATTGTGAACACTAGGGTGGTTATTTTAGAAACTTTATTCACGACTTGAACATCCGAAATGCGTATTTACTCACCTGTAACAGGTGTTCTCCGGGGACAGCAGGATTCAGTCCTCACATACGGGTGACGTCGGTGCTGACGGAGCCCACACAGTAACCTCTCCCCAGCTTTCAAAGAAAGCCTTTGGGAGATGCACCACGCATGCATGGTCCCCTTCCTGCTTAAGAGTGCCATCTTGCCTCAGTACGATGACATAGCTCAAGACCGTGAAAAAGAACAGCAACTCCACTGGGAAGAGGGAGGGTTGTAAGGACTGATTCCTACTGTCCCCAGAGAACACCCATTACAGGTGAGTGACTATACTTTCTCTGGAAACAAGCAGGAAGTCAGTCCTCACATATGGGACTCCCTACCTACAGAATACCGAAAAAACCTATAAAAGCCACGGGTGATCAGAAAAAGGTGAACCGTAAGAAACAGCAACAAAGTCAAGGAACAGTAAACCCACAAGCAGCCCCAAGTGTCAAGCAAGGAACCTGAAAACACCAAAGGGCCAGAGGGCAGGAATTGCCTTACACCCCAAACAAATAACGGAGTACAGCCTGGTCAAAGGCGCTGTCCAGGCAGGACTCCCTCTCCATGCATCCATGCAGTAGTAAGCTGCAAAGAAATGGCCTGAAGACTAGGTGGCAGCCTGGCAGATCTCAACAGAAAGCAGGTTCGCCACAGCGGCCTCCATGGCCCGGAAGCTGTATGCCATGACATGGCGTTCCAGTGAGAGACCGGCTTGCTTGTAAGCACAGGTGATGCAGTCTGCCACCCAAATGGACAGGGTATGCTTATGGATGCAGTCCCCAGCTGATTTGGGTCATAGGAGATGAAGAGCTATGAGGAGCGATGGTGGGCGTAGATACACTCCAGATAATAGGCCAGGGCCCACTTGCAGTCCAGTGTGTAGAGAGTGGCCTTTTCTAGGAGGCAGATGGGTGGAGAGTAGTAGGCCCCTCAGAAGCAAGTCACGAGGGGCTGAGCAGAGAGGGGCTTGCCCTCAAGAAGATGGTGGTGCATCGAGAGTGTACTAAAGTGTACTCTGATGGACTTGGACTTCAGCCCAGCTTGGGACAGGCAAAGCAGGTACTGCAGCACCAGCTGGACCAAAAAGGAGAAGGGGTTGATCTGCTTCTCCTCCCACCACACAGAGAATCTCCATCACTTGAAGGCATAGGCCCAGCAGGTGGAGGTTTTGCGGGAGGCCAGGAGTGACCTCCCCCACCTTGCTTGAGAGATTGAAGTTGGCCAAGGCTACTCCTTCAGCAGCCAGGTCATCAGTCAGGGACCTCAGATTGGAGTGCAGGAGAGAGTCATCCTCCCAGTAGAACAGGCCCAGGGTGCACCCCAGCAGAACCGGGGGCACCTGGGACAGGTAGAGGAGCAGGGGGAACCACGGCTGCCTGGCCCACTGAGAAGCCACCAGTATCAAAGTGGCCCTGTCGAGTTGGACCTTGAAAAGGGACTTGGTGATCAGTGGCATGGACGGGAAGGCATAGGGAAGGCCCCTGTCTATGAAATGAGGATGCATCCACTTCCACATGCAAGGAATGTGGTTGCCTGGAGCAGAAGCAGGACAGCTGAGCATTGGCTGGGCTGGCGAAAAGGTCCATCTGTGGGAGCTTTCAAAGTCAAAAACATAGAAATACAGAAACATGACGGCAGAAAAAAGACCACATTGCCTATCTAATCTGCCCTTCCATATCAAATACTACAATAGTCCCCTTTTTTCTTTTGGAAATCTTCTCTGTTTGTTCCATGCTTTGTTGAATTCAGATACTGTCCTCATCTTTACCACCTCCACTGGGGACTATTCCATGCATCTACTACTCTTTCTGTAAAGAAATATTTCTGCATATTACTCCTGAGTCTATCCCCTTTCACCCTCATCCTATGTCGTTTTGTAACAGAGTTTGCCTTCAATTGAAAAAGATTCTCCTGCTGTGCATTTATGCCATGGAGGTATTTAAAAATCTCTTTTGTATCTCTACGAGTGGCAGCTGGTCACCCGGGGGTTCAGCTGCCACTCGTGTGATTGGAGGATATGGCTCAGCCAGTCCGCCAGGACATTGTCCTGGCCCAGGAGATAGACTGCCCTCAGGAGCAACCCACTGTCGCTGGCAAAACTGCAGAGGCTCACCGCCTACTGTCACAGGAGGGATGATCCCATACCTCCCTACTTGTGGATGTAGAACATTACCAATATGGATCAGTACTGCTTGATGCCATATGTGGTGGTGAAAGGCCCGGAGGTCTAGCACTATGGCTCAGAGCTCCAGGAGGTTGATTTGCTGGAGGCTCTCTCCTGCAACCAACTCCCTGAGTGCGGAGGTTTATTTTATTTAACATCTTTTATATACCGCGCTATTGTCATCAGCTCGGTTTACATGGAACAAAAATATGCATACATAGAACTGAAAATGCATTTTACAAGTAACAGGGATTTGTAAACTTGGGAATAACAAGGTAAAACTATGTAAAACTAGCTAACTATTTACAGAAGATTCAAGTACGTTAGTCAAATCTGGATGTATCAATTGGGATAAATGGTATGGTCGGGAAGTATCTGTAAAATGCTTTCTTGTGCAAAAAATTAGATTGGGAAATAGCTTAGGAAGAGATGATGTTTGAGGCTTTTTCTGAATTGCGTTAGGCTGTTGATAATTCTCAGTTCTAGTGGGAGGGCATTCCAGGCAATTGGGGCATGGATACTGAAGGCTCTTTTAGTTGTTTCCTTAGTATATCTGACTGTTTGTTTAGGGATTATTAGTGTATTTATTGCATTTGACCTTCTAGATCTATTAGGGGCCTGTGGGTGTAAAAGGTTGGTAATGGTTTCTGGTGCTTGGTTGTTTATGGTTTTGAATGTAGTGATTAATATCTTGTAGTGGATTCGTGCTTTGGTTGGTAGCCAGTGGAGTCTCTTTAGGATTGGGGTTATGTGGTCCGTCTTTGATACTCCTTCGAGTACTCTGGCAGCAGTGTTCATCGCCAGTTGGAGAGGATTTAATGTTGCTTGAGGGAGTCCATATAGAATTGCATTTGAAAAGTCAATGTGAGGCATTATCAGGGCTTGGTAGATGGTTCTGAAATCTGAGGGTTCCAGTAGTGGTCGCAGGTGGCGTAAAGTGCGTATCTTATGATATATTAGTTTTGTTATGTTTTTTATATGGGCTTTCATATTGAGGCGCTGGTCAAGGGTTATACCTAGGTAACGTAGTGTAGGTTTTACTGTTAATTCCTTATCATTTATCTTTAAGGAGGTAGGGGGTGTGAAGTTTTGATTCCTTGTTATAAACATCACATCAGTCTTGCTATGGTTGATTCTTAGATTTTGGGAGAAGAGCCATTCTTCTACTGCTTCGAAGCATGTTATCAATGGTGTATAATCGGGTTGATTGATGGAAAATGGCATGTATAGTAGTATGTCATCTGCATATGCTAAACAGGTGACATTAAAGGAACGAATAAGGTCACAAATGGGTTGCATGTATATGTTAAACAGTAACGCTGACAGAGAAGAACCTTGCGGTACCCCCTGATCCTGAAGGAATGGTTCAGAAGTAGTTTCGTCGATTCGTACTTGTTGCCAACGGTTCGTTAGATAGGATGTACACCAGTCTAGTGCGGCCCCAATTATTCCTTTTTCCTTAAGACGGTTAATAAGTATTTGATGGTTTACTGAGTCGAATGCAGCTGAGATGTCCATGAATATAAGTATGAATCCTTGGTGAATGTTATCCATTCCTGTGATTAGAGTGTTGAATAGTGTGATGAGGAGAGTCTCAACTCCGTGAGCTTCTCTAAAGCCGTGTTGTGCAGGGTCAAGTGGGGCTTCAGAGTCTATGTGTTGTTGTATTTGCCTTTGGACTACTTTCTCAATTATCTTCGCTAGGAGTGGGATACTGGATATTGGCCTGTAGGATTCTACTTTTAGAGGGTCTAATTTGTTGTTTTTTAGTAATGGTCTAATTGAGGTTTGTTTGAGGCTTTGAGGAAAGGTTCCAGTTGAGAAAGATTGCTCGAGGATATTCTGTATAAAGAAGCTTACTTCATGTTTGAGATTTTTTATCCAGGCTGCAGGGCAAGGATCGCTTGCGGCGGTGGTGGCATTTATTGATGCGATAGTATTTTCAATTTCTTTGATTGATAGTGTGTTAAATTTAGTTAGTGTGGTTGACTGTGAATAATTATCATTCTTTGTTGGTCCAGAGGTACAAATGTTGGAGGTTTTAGTCATCTTTGACTTTAGGTATATAGCATATTCTTGAGGTGTATTTCGTGTATTTGTTGAGGTGTCGGTTCCTTTGCCATTGTTCTTACGATGTTGAAGAGATCATGATGTTTATTTAAAGATTTCTTTAGTAGGTTAGTATGGTATTGTTTCCTTCGATCTGCTATTTCTTGACGGTGCTTTTCTAAGTATTTGCAGTACTCTATGTATGCTTCATTAGAGCGTGATCTTCTCCAATATTTCTCGAGTTTCCGAAGATGCAGGAGGGATGTTCTTAGCTCCTTGGAATACCAAGCTACATGTGTCCGTTGGTTGGTCTTTTTCGCTATGTTTGATGGTTGCGAGTTGAATCTGAGAGCTTGCTCCCATGTGTTGACTAGATTGTCCAAGTCGAGTTTAGACGCTTGTAGTGTTGGGAGAAGATTATTAAGTATTTCCTCTTTGCTAAAGGGGCGAAACCTCCTTGATGTCGGTTTATCATGAGTAGGTTTGGGGTTAGTTGGATTGGAAGAGTTGGGAATTTTGAATACAATTAGACTGTGGTCAGACCATGGTACTGGTATTATGGATAGGTCATAATTATGGTTGGTGTCTGATATAGCTTGAGGGACGAATATCAGATCAAGGATGTTTCCCAGATTGTGAGTGGGGTCATCGACTATTTGGTTGTAACCAAGGTTATCAATTGCTTCTATAAATGCTGTGGTTTGCGAGTCCTGAAGGGAGGGAAGGTTGAAATCTCCCAGTATCCAATTATATAGTTTTGGCTTTTCTGTGTTGCAGGCAAGGTCAACTATCGATGGCAGATCATCAGCTGAAGATGTTGGAGCTCTATAAACTAGGCTGATTGAGTGAACATTGTTTGATATATTTAGTACATTTAGGTGTGCTGAACTAATACTGTTGTTCATTTGAAACTGTAGTTGGTTGTTAGAGATAATAAGTACTCCGCCTCCTCTTTGTTGGTTCCTATGGCATGTGTGAATAGAGAATCCTGGCGGTAACATCTGGTTAAGAATTACATTGTCACAATGGGCTCCCAACCCAGTTTGGAGGCATCCGTGATGAGGATCCTCTGGGGGAGGCGGGGCCTAGAAGGGCATCCTGGCCCACAGGTGCTGGAGCTGTTGCCACCAGTCGAGGGAGTTGGCTAGAGAACGGATCGTGATCACTCTGTTGCACAGGAGCCCTGCTGCTTGAGACCACTGGGAGAGTAGGGCCCACTGAGCTGGCCACATATGTAGGCAGGTGTCTGGGGTGACATGTACCACAGATGCCATGTGACCCAGCAGGCGAAGCAAAAGGCAGACAGAGGCCTAGGGGCAACCCTGGATGCTCCCCCACAAGCACCTTGAGGCACTGGGCCCTGTCCAGAGGGAGGAAGGCCCTGGCCTGAACCGTGTCCAGCAGTGCCCCTATGAACTCCAGGCATTGTGCTGGATAGAGATAGGACTTTTGGCAGTTTATGATGAACCCTAAGTGGTCCAGAATGAGGATGGTGCAGGCCATCACCTGATGCGCTTTGGTGGCAGTGTTGCCCTTGATGAGCCAGTCGTCCAAGTAGGAGAAGACAAACACCCCCTGGAGACGAAAGAAGGTGGTGACCATGAATAGGCACTTGGTGAATACCTTCAGGGCTGAGGCCAGACCGAAGGTTAGAACCTGTACTGGTAGTGGCAGCCTCCTACCATGAAGCGGAGGTACTACCTGTGAAGAGGATGGATAAGGATGTGGGTATACGCATCTTTTAGATTCGAGGAGCATAGCCAGTCTCTCCTGCTGGAGGTATGGCAGCAATGTTCCAAGGGACAGCGTTTTGAACTTCTCCCTTACCAGGAACTGGTTGAGGTCCTGCAGGTCTAGGATGGGCCAAAACCCTTCAGTCCTTTTGGGAATCAGAAAGTAGAAGGAGTAGAACCCCTTGCCCCTGAGGTGGAGGGGAACTGGTTCCACCACTCTATCTGCCAGAAGATCTGCGAGTTCCTGCTGAAGCAGGCCCCAGTGAAGGGGAAAAAATGGTGGGGATGTCTGTTTGAGGTGGAGGTGGTAACCCTCCTTCACCACTTGTTGGGCCCATGCATCGGTGATGATGAGGGACCACCGGTGAGTGTAAAATACCAGATGCCCCTCCATATGCTGTGGGGCAGGACCTCCTGTGAGAAGAGAGGCTTTGCTTAAGGAGTTAAAAGCTCGCTCCAGGTTGTGCGGAGGCGCGGTCTGGGGCTTGGGGGTCTTAGGCTTACGAGAGTATGCCCTGGCTCCTTGGCCTGCTGGCCCTGTTGGGGAGCTGGGAAGGTCAAGTACTGAAGGTAGTTTCATAAGCCTTCCTCTTCTTCGGGTACAGGGGCTTTTACCTAAAGCCTTCCTTCGGAAAGGGTCAGCAGTCTTTTTGGAGAGCCTGGTCCAGGTCATTAACTCTGACTCCAATTCAGCAACCTTGCCGAAGAGGTTCTCTTCCCAGCTTGGGACGTCGACAGACTTGTCCTTCACCCATTGCTTCAAGTTGAAAGACTGTAGCCAGGCTTGGCGGCGGGCACTAATTCCCCCCGTGGCTACTCGAGCTACCAACTCGAAGCCATCACAAGCCACCTGAGTCATAAAATTGGAGCACCCTGACTGTGGAGGTCAGGGTCCAGAACCGTTGAAGAGATTCCTTGGAGACCAGCAGAGAACCCGGAGAGTTCCCTTGCCAGTTCCCGCAAGTACATGCAAATGTACAACTGGTAGGCTTGGATATGGCTGATGAGCATCGAGCCCTGAAAGCACTGCCTGCCCAGGGAATCTATGACGCAGGCCTCCCTGCCCGGGAGCACCAAGGAGTGCATTTTCTGGTCCCATGGACGACTCTGAGGCTGAGTCGGTCTTATGAAAAATCGACTTGTGCTGCTTCTTATGCCTCAGAGGGCCTTGGGGGTCATCTGCGGGCAGAGACCACATGTCAAGGCATCGTGATCTGGCCCGAGGCACTGAAGGCAACAATCGTGAGGATCCATATGCGATATATTATGTGCACAGTGGTCGCAAGGCTTGAAGCCACTGACCAAGGGCATGATGGGGAATATGGCCCCCGTGCGGTCAAACGCTCTTGGCCTGGCCAGAAAGGGAATGAAAAAATGCACACCAAGGAAAAACACCAAGGGAAAAAAAAAGGAAACCAGAGAAAAACTGTAACACCAACGCAAGCGGACCCGGGAGACGAGAAGGGTACGGGTACGCAACTGGAGAAGGAATCGATTCAAGAACTGTAGAAAAAAGGAAACAAAAAAAAAATCAACTTTTTCTGGGGGGAACAGACACACATCTGATGGGCTCTGCAGAAAAAAGGAGACGGAGCAAGATGGCATGCTTAGAAGGGAAGGGGAACAGCATGCATGGTGCATCTCCCAAAGGCTTTCGTTGAAAGCTGGGGAGACGTTACCGAGCGGGCTCCATCGGCGCTGACATCACCCATATGTGAGGACTGGCTTAACATAAGAACATAAGATATGGCATACTGGGTCAGACCAAGGTCCATCAAGCCCAGTATCCTGTTTCCAACAGTGGCCAATCTAGGTCATACGTACCTAGCAGTTTCCCCAAAAGACACAGGTTCCGCAATGCTTGTTCTGGGTCAAGCATTGATATCCTGGGTCCCTTCTTAATAATGGTTTATAGACCTTTCCTCCAGGAACTTGTCCAAACCTTTTTTAAACCCAGCTACACTAACAGCCTTTACTAGATCCTCCGGTAACAAATTCCAGAGTTTGATTACACGTTGAGTGAAAAAATATTTTCTTTTATTAGTCTTAAATTGTTTACCCTGTAGCTTCATTGCATGTCCCCTAGTCTTTCTATATTCTGATAATGTAAACAATCGATCTACGTTTACCCGTTCTACTCTGTTCATTAATTTATAGACTTCTATCATATCTCCCCTCAGCCGTCTCTTTTCCAGGTTAAAGAGCACTAACCCTTTTAGCCTTTCTTCATAGGAGTATCCTTTCATCCCTTTTACCATTTTGGTGGCTCTTCTCTGAACCTTTTCTAATAACGCTATATCCTTTTTAAGATACGGCGACCAGAACTGCACACAATATTCAAGGTGCGGTCTCACCATGGAACGATATAGAGGCATTATAATATCTTTTGTTTTATTTTCCATTTCTTTCCTTATGATACCTAGCATTCTATTTGCTCTCTTGGCTGCCGCTGCACACTGGGCCGAGGGTTTTAACATGTTATCCACAATGACGCCTAAATCTTTTTCCTGGGTGGTGGTTCCTAATGTGGAACCTTGCAGCGTGTAACTATAGTTTGGGTTATTTTTCCCTAGGTGCATAACTTTGCATTTGTCCACATTAAATTTCATCTGCCATTTTGATGCCCAGTCTTCCAATTTATCAAGATCCTCTTGCAATTTTCCACAATCCTCTTGGGTTTTAACAACTTTAAATAGTTTTGTGTCATCTGCAAATTTGATAACCTCACTCGTTATTCCACTTTCCAGGTCATTTATGAATATGTCAAAAAGCAGCGGACCCAGCACAGATCCCTGGGGTACACCACTATTCACCTTTCTCCATTGGGAAAATTGGCCATTTAGCCCAACCCTCTGCTTTCTATCTTTTAACCAGTTCCTGATCCACAGTAGTACACTGCCTCCTATCCCATGACTCTTTAGTTTTGCCAAACGTCTCTGATGAGGGACCTTGTCAAAGGCTTTCTGAAAGTCCAGATACACTATATCAACCGACTCACCTTTGTCCACCTGTTTATTCACACTTTCAAAAAAACATAACAGATTAGTAAGACAAGATCTTCCTTGTCTAAAGCCATGTTGGCTGTCTCCCATTAGGCCATGACTATCTACATGCTGAGTAATTTTATTCTTTACGATGGTTTCTACCATTTTTCCTGGTACTGACGTGAGGCTCACCGTCTGTAGTTTCCCGGATCACCCCTGGAACCCTTCCTGCTTGTTCCTAGAGAAAGAGGCATGCAAGCATTCAAATGGCTCTGGAAATGTCTCCGAGCTGGGAATGTCAATCTTGCACAAGTGTGGGGTGGGAGCATGTCCACGGTGTTCTGGAGGCCTTAGCTATGCACACCTGATTTCAGAAATAGCAGGCATGCCCCTGCTACCATCCAAGACTATACTTGCCCCACGGCAGAAACAGGCATCTGAAAAGTATTAGTTTTGCCAGAAAAGTATTTGGAGGGTGTGGAGGAGATGATACTTTACTATCCCCAGTACTGCCCACAATAATAAAGCATATTGGTAGGCATTGAGAATACCTATTGTGTGGTTGTTGAACTGCAAGACATTTCCACTTACACAAGGGCTGGCTGGGACTCGTCTATGGTCTAGGATACCTTTGGGGGGATGTCTATGTAGCCATTCCCCAACAACGTCCATATTGGGGATGTTCATGTTTCTGAAATCATCCTCAAACTTGGACGCGACTGCCCATTTCGAGCACGTTTTGATCAGACGTCCCCGATTAGCATATAAATGTTGGGTCTGATTTTCGAAGGCAGTTACATGGTAACAGCCCATGTTACCCATGTAAATGCCTTAACCTGGATTTTCCAAAGGCACCTAATGCGCCCTGATGCTATATGCTTAGCAATGGGGCATGTTTGGGGCGTTCAGGGGTGGAGTGGAGGCGAGGAATGGCACTAAGCGGGTAGCAGCAATTTTGATGCTGCCCACTTAGCGCTCTGCGCCGTTAAGATAGGCAAGGAAAACTCTCGCCTATCTTTAAGGCACTGGGGCTAAACAGTAAAAATTGCTGCTAATCGCTTAGCCTTGGCAGCTGCCGGCCTGTGCGATATGACCCAGATTTTCATTTCCATCACCACGGAAATGAAAATTTGGGTTAAGGGGGTCGGCAGTTAGTGTAACCAGAAATAGATTGCCAGGTCTTTCTTCTGAGGCAAATGGAAGGTTAAGTGCAGGGCCGGCCCGTCCATTGAGTGAGAATGTTGTTCGCACAGGGCCCCGCGCGAACCACATTCTCGCTCAATGGACTGCTGCAGAGGGAGCCGGGGAAGCCCACGCGAAGCCCCGGCTCCCTCTGCACAGTCCGCCAGCGTGAAGAGCCTTTACCTTCACGCTGGCGACTGTTTCAATGAAGCCACGAATGCCGCGAGAGGTTAAAGGGCATTGCCTTTAACCTTTCCCGGCATTCGCGGCTTCATTGAAACAGCCGCCAGCGGGAAGGTAAAGGTTCTTCACGCTGGTGGGCTGTGCAGAGGGAGCCGGGGCCTCGCGCGGGCTTCCCAGGCTCCCTCTGCAGCCCCTTAGACGGCGCGGGGCTCTTCGGGGGGGCGGCTAGGACTGGATGGGCTGTGATGGGGGGGAAAACGGACTGGAAATGGGCTGTGATGGAGGGGGGGAAACGGACTGGAAATGGGCTGTGATGGGGGGGGGAGACTGAAAATGGGCTGGGATGGGGGAAACAGACTGGAAATGGGCTGTGATGGGGGGAACGGACTGGAAATGGGTTGTGATGGGGGGGGGGAAACGGACTGGAAATGGGCTGTGATGGGGGGAGACTTAAAATGGGCTTGGATGGGGGAAACAGACTGGGAAAGGGCTGTGATTGGGGAGGGGAACGGACTGGAAATGGGCTGTGATGTGGGGGGGGGAGAACGGACTGGAAATGGGCTGTAATGGGGGGAGGACTGCAAATGGTCTGTGATGGGGGGATAGGACTGGAAATGGGCTGTGATAGGGGGTGGACTGCAAATGGTCTGTGATGGTGGGGGGATAGGACTGGAAATGGGCTGTGATGGTGGGGACGGACGGAGTGAAAATGGTCTGGGATGGGGGAAACAGACTGGAAATGGGCTGTGATGGGGGGAACGGACAAATTGGGCTGGGATGGGGGAAACACTGGAAATGGGCTGTGATGGGGGGGGGAGAACAGACTGGAAATGGGCTGTGATGGGGGAACGGACTACAATTGGGCTGTGATGGTGGGGAGGATAGGACTGCAAATGGGCTGTGATGGTGGGGGGGGGGGAATGGACGAAATGGGCGGTGATGGGGGGGAACTTGGACTGGAAATGGCTTCTGAAGAGCTGGATTAGGACTGGACATGGGCTGATGGGGGCTGGAATAGGGCGAAGTGGGCTGACGAGGGGGCTAGGATTGGAAATTAGCTGATGGGGGAGCGTGGAGGAAATGGGCTGATGAGGGACTGGAATGGAACTGGAAAAGAGCATATGGGGGCTAGGACTGGAAATGGGCTGATGAGGAGCTAGGATAGTACTAGAAATGGGCTGATGGTGGGTACGTAGACTGCAAATGGGTGATGGGCTGGAATAGGACACTGGAAATGGGCTGATGGGGGCTGGAATAGGACAGGAAGTGGGCTGATGGGGAGCTTGGAGTGGAAATGGGCTGATGGGGGCTGGAATGGAACTGGAAAACAGCATATGGGAGGCTAGGACTGGAAATGGGCTGATGTGGAAGCTTGGGAGACTGGGACTAGAAGGGGGCAGATGCTGGGTGGGTCTAGAACTATAAAGGAGCTGATTTTGGGGGAGGACTAGAAAGGGATGGAAATGAGAATGGAGAGGGGAAAAGATATTTTGTGTGGGAGGGAAGAAAAGTCTACGAAGGGCCGGTTATTGGAAGAGTAAGTGTAGATTGAGAATGGAAGGGTGAAATTTGAGTGGATGATAAAGCAATAAGGAAAGAAATGGAGGAAAGAGCAAAAGGGGAAAGATCAGTATGTTAAAGCAGATATAGAGAAAAAATTTGGAAAAAAATCTAAAAGAGAAGAAAGGAAAATGGATAGCTCGCAGAAGACACAAAGAAACCAGAAGAAAGTGACTGGAGCAATTGCAACTGAAAAGAAAATGCACAAGCAACAAAAGGTAGAAAAATACTTTTTTATTTTGAATTTATTAACTGGAATATATCAGCTCTGGGAAATGTGCATTGTTAACATATTTTGTGTTTTGTTTAGTACAAGAGGAAATTAATTTATAGTTTTATTTCTCCAGTGTTGTTGTACATCCCAAGTTTGGCTTTTGGGGTTCCCAGTTTAATTATTGTCTTCCTATTTCTAAATTGTGATCCCTTGTTCTTTGGTGACGGTCTATATTCTGCATTTTAACCAAGCTGAGGTATTCTGTTCATGTAGTTTCTATTTGACCATGTCACTTGTTCTCTTTCCCCAGTAGGAGATGCATTGGTATTCTCTGAGATGTATTGGTTTAATATTTGCAGTGTTGCCTTTTGATAGGTAGGGTTTGGTGCTTTGTGAGTCCTGGCAGAGCTGTTATGATGTGGTGGATTTGCTATGAGTTCTAAAAGGTCAGTGTTTATAGTACTTCCTAATGGACCTGGCGGTTGGCACTGGAATATAGTAACGTAGAAATCTATTAGTCTTTCTTTATCCAGACATTCATTAAGAAGCATGTTTACTAAAAATGCATGTTAACATTATGCAAGTATTTATGCAAATGAGGCTCCCTATGCAAATGAGGCCCTGCAATTAATCTCCGCACGTGGCCCCGCACCCCCCTTGGGCCGCCCCTGGTTAAGTGACTTGCCCAGGGCCACAAGAAGTGCCAGTGGGAATTGAACTGTGGTCTCTTGTTTATGAAACCAGTGCTCTAATCACCAGGCTACTCCTCCAGTCCTCAAATAAAGAAAGCGAAAGTCTAATTTACGTTTCCAACCTTAACTTCAGAAAATATTTGTACACTTCTGTAGTCCACAAAGGCTCTTTAACAATAGAATGATCTTTCAGGCATATAGATTTTTCAAAGTTCACAAAACAATAAGATGTTTAATATTGAACTTAATGAGTTATGAGATATTTATGTTTGTCTTTGCTATACTGCATTTATGTACACAAGCAATGCAGTTTACAATAAAAAAAAACTTAACAAGAAATAGAACGGAACTCAGTTTGTAAAAGAAAAGAGGAAAGAGTAAGAGGGAAAGTAGTAGAGAGGTAGGGAGGGGTGAAGAGAGATGGAAGAGGAATAATAGGGGAAGAGAGTATGAAATATACTCTACTGGCGGCAATCCAGTGATGCCTAGGCCTAAGGGCCTTCAAAAGCAATTTTAAACACGTGCGTTTTAAAATTTTCTTCCAAACGTAAGGGAGGGGGAAGACTATTCCAAAACGAGGGAGCTAAGATAAAAAAAGCAGATTGCCGAGTGGATTCCAGTTTTGCTTTAGATGCTTTTGAAGGTTATGTTGGAGAATAACCCAGGCTCCTTCTATAGCAGGTACAATATTGGGACAGTTAGAGGAGACCGTGAACCAAGTAGCTGTTTTTTGGGGGTTTAGTTTAAGTGAGTTTTCACGAAGCCAGGTGGCGATATTGTCTAGGCATGCACTGATTGGTGCTAGATCTGGGGAGGTTTTTGTCTGTAGCAGAAAGCAGGAGAATATCATCGGCATACATGTAGCTGGAGATGCCTAGGTTCTGAATCAGTGTGGCCAAAAGACTTAAGAAAATACTGAAAAGCAAGGGGGACAGCCCAAAACCTTGGGGTATGCCACAGGGAAGAGTGCGGGGGGGGGGGGGGAAGGAAAGAGAGTTTCAGATATCCACCTGAAAAAAGCATCCACTTAAGAAAGAAGTACCTGAACAGTACCGCAACACAAAGTCCAGTGTCAGAAAGGTGTTGTATCAGGATATTATGATCCACAAGATCAAATGCTGAGGATACGACTAGGGAAATGGCTAACACTACTTTTCCCTGATCAAAAGCACTATGAATTTCATTTAGGGCTACCCTAAGGATAGATACTGTACTGTGGTGGGGATGAAAACCTGATTGACAAGTGTGTAGGGCATATGTGTGCTCCACATGATGGAAGAGTTGCCTTAAAACTAGTCATTCTGTGAGTTTAAAAAGGAAAGGTAGGTTTGAGATTGGTCAATTTTTAACAGGGTCAGAAAAGTCACCCTTATGATCCTTTAAGTTGGGTTTTATCATTGCATTTTTCCAGATGTCTGGGACTTGGTCAGACAAGAGGTTATTGTTAATTATGACTGACAATTGGAAGAAGAACCACTGATAATTTGGACAGCCATTTTGACAGGACAGGATCCGCAGGACAAGTGGTTTTACAGATCGACTGGAATGACTGGCATAGGGAGGAATCGAATACTGGGCGGAAGGAAGACCAAGTGTGTACAAGGCTTAATTAAGTGGGTTTTAATGAGGTTGGCATGACTTTAGGTAAGGCCAGAGGAAGGGTGAGTAATGTTACGAACTTTGTCCTGGAAAAATTGTGCCAGATCATTTGCAGAAGGGCCTTTCCATGGAGATTACTGATGAAAAATAATCTCTCTTTGGGGATGTTATTTAAGAGCGATAATAGGTATAATGTTCTTTGAAAAGGATCAGTGCTGAGGAAGATCTACTCCTTTACTAGTCTTTCTACGGATCTAGTGTGTTGTTTTTGAAGGCGCAATCCTCCATGGAATCAAGGTGACGATTTCCTGATGGATTAAATGAAAGGTTTTGTGGGGGTGACTTTATCCAGTGTGGTTACAAAAGCATTATACCAGTTTGAAGCTCGATCATTTAATGAAAGCGTCTCAAAGTCAGGAGCAAATAAGGTGTCAGCAGACGGGAATGATGTTAGGGTATCTGGTGTGATTTTTCTGTGGGCTAGGATCTGCCCAGAACTAGCAGGTATGGATTTGGAGAAATGTTGGGCTAGTAGAGAGAGATCAAAGCTAAAAAGGGAGTGGTCCATCCAAGATACAGGAGTTGTTAAGATTCATATGCAAATATTAAATGGAGCTGGTACCACAGCATGAAGTGAAGATACTGAAGAGTCTTTATAAGATACTAGGGGTAAATCAGCAGAAACCATGGCTAGATTGAAGCCAGGGACATTTCCACTTACTCACGAGCAGATGTAAATCTTAGTGGTAATGTGTAATGTATAACAGGTAGCCTACATTGGAAGTTCAAGTAGGCGCTTCTTTTGAGGCTATTTCATAAAGACATATAAGGTGCCCAGGTCTTCATAAAATAGCCTCACAAAACCTGCACAACTGCAGCTAAATGCACCTGTGCGCATTATACCTGCTACAAAGTGGATATAAACGTACATGGGTGAAGTACGCACATGGTTTTCAAACTACTTGCATTCTTTGCGACTCTACCCATGCTGCACAACTGAACATGCCTACACATGGGTCATGTAAACATACACACCTTCTTGTCATTGCAATAATTCTATAAGAGACTTTTTAAATTAACCCTTTTGAATCCCTGCATTTATGGGCTGATTCATTAATACTTGCTACCCGTTGCTGCAACACTATTAGTGAATAGATCCTCAAGGAAATGAGAGCTGCGATAAATAACACGTGGAAACAATTTATCAAAAAGTAAAGGCTAGGCTTCAAAAATTGGAGAAACATTTTCAAACTTGAACCATCTTTGTTTTCCAAGAATCGGGAAAGTATGACCATCAAACAGTATTCCAGGGAGCCCTTTTAAAGCACTGAATAACTGTTCTTTATCTTCACTGCAATGGCTAATTATTTTTATTCTCTGAGAGGAGAGCTGCCTTGAAATATAAAATGTTCCTTAATTTGAAAAATGAAAAACATATTTGGGGGCATAAGTATATAGTTATAATCTAGCCACTGAAAAATGGAATGTTAACCATCTGTAATGAAAATGCTTAAATGTATATATGTCAGTTTTAATTTTTTTTAGATCTAAGAATGTGCCAGATCAGACTTCTGGAGTGTTTAGGTTTGCCTTAAATTCACAATAAACTTAAACACTATATTTTTCAACATATGCAACCAGTTAAAACGGTAATCTTAATCCATTTTAAAAAACCCTTCATAATCTGAAAAATGGCCACAAAGGATTGAAGCTGGTTTGCTTACATTTAAAGAGAATTCTTATTAACCAATTAGTATTCTAAGCTCTTGCAAGTAAAATGACTGGTGGCTGATTCATAGTCTGTGTCACACATGGCTTGAACAATACACCAAATCACAAAAAGGCAACATACATTACAGGCTAGCAAGGCAAGCTAGGTAACTTTAGTGCCCTGTTTACTAAGCATTCTTCCTATAGAGGCAAAAGTGGAAGAAAGCCTTTAGTAAATACGTAGACTTCTGAGTGTTTTCTCAACTAGGGCATAAAATTCTTTTAGAAAGTGGAAGAAAAGTTTGGGATAAATATACCTCTACTCACTATAAATGATACAAGCTTCTGTTCTGTAAAATTACCGAGACTGTGTAAATATTTGGGATATGCAGGGTTGTTCCTTTACCATGTGTCTTTAGTTATTTCATGGCCCCCTCCATGGATGGTATTAATCCCTATCTCTCCTCCTGGGCTCCAGCCTGCCATGCGCCAACCTGTAATAACCATTCCCCTTTATGGGCCCGATTCAGCAAGGCGACTTGTAGGGCTGCAAGTCCAGGTGGGACGTGCAGCCCCGCAAGCTGTCCTGCCCGTATTCTGCATCACCCCTCCCTGCATGGCAGAGCAGCAGTAAGGGGAGAGCCAACAGGGGGCGGAAGGGGGCACAGTGAGGGGTGGGCAGAGGAGGCAGCACATACAGGGCCGATTCAGGTCACGCCCCTGTACATCCTGTGGAATACGCAGTGGGGATGGTGGAGATCAGCTCCAGAACCCCCCCCCAAGGCTAGGATCTGACCAGGGCAGATCCCCGCCACCTGATCAGGGCCTCAGTTGCCCAGCACAGGGTCGGGTGGTGGGGAAACAGAAGATCATCACTGTGGCAGTGGACCAGCAGGCGGGGAGGACATCCTCGCAGGGATGCAGGGGCGCGCCAAGTCATCTCAGGGCCCAATCCTGCACCCGTGGGAAAGTCTGGCCCCGTGGTGCAGAATCGGGTCCTAACGGGCCTGCCCTGCTCAGGGACGTCCAGACAGCCCAGACTTGCCCCTTCTAGGATCGGGTTCCACCTCTTTCCCCCCTCCCCATGGCATCTCTAGATTGTCTCCTTTTCTCTTCATCTTCCGGCAGGATGGGCTCCAGCGAGCAGCCCAGGTCATCTCCCCTCTTTTCAGCTGCTGGCAAGACAGGCTCTCCAAGTGGCCTAGGGCTTTCACTTCTTCAGCTGCCAGCAGGAGGTCACCAGCATCTTCTGTTCAGCAGCTACTTAGCCACCTGCACTGTCATGACAAGCATTCCTGAAGACACGTGGGCTGCTAACTTTGATGTTCTCAGGGGTAAGCTTAGGATTCACATGCTAGCAGTCCGGAAGTGCTGGCCCATGAGTTTTAAAAATGTTCAAGGTGAATGGCCAACAAAATGGAAAACATTTTTGTTACATTTTGTGGCATTTCAGATGAAGAAAATAAAGCAGAAAATGAATTAAAAAAAGATCAGCTGTGTTTTCCATGTTGTTTTATATGACTTACATTCCCGAATAAATATCTAGAGATAAACAATATTCAGCTCTGCTCTACAGAGGGTTACAAGAGGCCATAAGGACCACATCTTACAAGCAGATTAGAAAACCTCCTTTCCTCCAACTGCCACAATGGAAAGTTCGGTATGATATTCCATGGAATAAGCTACACGCAATGTGCAATTCAAACCCCAAAGTTATAGCTAGCAGATCAAAATCATGAAAAATGATTACAAAGGCTGGTAACTATTTTCATTGGCAAAAATCTTACTTACCAAACATTGCTTACAAGAGAACTGCCCAAGGGAGCAAGCATGCCTGCATTCAAAGAAGCGTTTGTAGGCCCCCAGTTACACTGCAGAGAACAAGTCCAGAAACAAAATTAAGACACCTACAGTGATGTTGTATGCTCTCTAGAAAAAAAATTCCTTTAATTTTTAGTTTTACAGATATATACAAAAATATAAGTCACCTGCAGACACTGATCATTTCAATAGAATTCATGTTCAGCTCTTTTTTAAAATTATAAAATATAAAGATGATAAGATTGAGTAGCAGTTCTCATACAATAAATGAGAATGGAGGGGACATTCCTACAACTAATGCTCTGGCAAAAAGGATAATCATTAAGTATTGAGACATTAATTAGCAAAATAACAATATGATAAAAGTGATTCATCACTTTTTGATACAGAGGTCTTCTCCTGCTCCTTCATACTTCCAGCTCATTTGGGACTGGTGCCATGAGCCTTCCTTCACAACTATCCAGGGATATTCCTTTATTTTATGTCCCTTATCAACTCACTAAATCCGAACACTGTAGTGACAGACCTTGGCTGGGGCAATGCATCAGGGTGGCTTCCAGAAGTCTCCAAATCATTTGCTGTAAACACGGCTACTAGACATCACCATGGTGTGGTGAGTGACTCCTTCCTCCCTAGGGAATCTGAAAGCTACATCCCCAGTCCTGAACAAAATGGGAAGCAGAAGACTTTAGTCAGGAATTGAATCCAGGTCTCTCCATATAGGGGTGTAGATCACTGTCCCTACGCACTTTCTAATGCAGGATATCTGGTAGATCTGCAGTTCTTCTCAGATACAGCATAAATGGATTTTTGTTAAAACGTAACAAATTTACATGACAATCTGTGGCTGCTCCATATAAAGGAATGTGTTTTTCTGTAGTTACCAACAGATAAGCCGCACAAGGAAGTATTTTCCCTGTGTACACAGATCTGCAAGTGAGCTGCAAAATTTGCAAATCCACGCATTTCAGTCACTGGAGAACTCTGTGGTGGGAAAAGAAACATCCTAGACAAGCAGCAGAAAATGGTACCGCAGCTCACAAGCAGTCAAAAGCATTCGACACAGCATGCAACTGATCCACAGCATCCTAACTAAGGCTTGTAGCAGATTTGGCCCTTTCCACCAATCTCATCAAAAATATTCATGCTGAATGTTAAGATGGAATCATACTAAAATGGACATTTTCTGCATATGTTATGACAAGGAGAATTGCCTAAAAATTTGTTGCACTGGCTTCCACCAGACATATTTATTCCCATATCTTTGCCTAGGGATGCTTGCATTTTTTTGTCATCACTTCTGGCTGCAGGTGAAAGTACGCATGCTCCAATGGGAGGTAGCGTCAACTACTTAGCCAGCCATCTTTGTCTATTCTGGGGTGTCCTGTTCTAAAAAAAGTTGGTAAAGAACACAGATGGGAAAACAAACATCAATGCATAACTTATCAAGGATAACTCTCATACAATGCAAAGCCAAAGAAGCTCAAAAAATTGAAAAGAATAAATAAAAAATAAACAAAATTTGAAATTTCTAAAACAAATGATGATGATTTGATGATTACAGAATCTTTCATTCCATGTCCTGATCTGAAAAAAGGTGGTCTTAACTTTCAAAAGGAAAAAACATATTTACTTCAATTAATAGATATTGCCTTATATTCTTTTTCTGGTTTATTTTAACAGCGATGAAGTAAATTAACATGGCAACCACACTATTTTGTCCAATGAGAATCCCAACACTCAGGAAAATACAATAGGTACCAGCAAAAGCTTCCCCATCCCGTGCTTACCCTCTCTGGCAAGTCTGCATGGGCTCTTACCATGTATATTTTCAAAGTTTCACCATTACATACCACCTGCCTAGATGGTAGATACTTCAAACTGCTCCCTGTGTTTGAGGGATGAATTAACTATAATGATGCTAGGTGATAGAGCCCCGTGAAAACATGTGCGATTGTTGGCTCTCCACTATTTGTGCCATCTGTGCAGTACTGCTAAGTGCACACTCGTGCTAATAGAAACCACACACAAGATTCAGTGTGTTCAATTTCAGGAAGAAATTTATAAAAAACAAATAAATAAATAAAAAGGAATCAAGCTCTTCTGTCAATTCACGGACACTCTTCACCAGATGGCGCTTATGGTAAACAGAAAAAAAGCTGTCAAAATAATCAATGTATACGGCTATACCTCCATCGCAAATATTTATTAGCAGTTTTGTTAACCAGGACAACCACAGACAAAGTGGCATCTTAATTTATGATAAAGAAGAAAAACCACAGATCTAAATAGAAATGCAAGGAATGAACATTATCTAATGTTCCAATACTGTAGCAATACCGTCCATTATCATTTCCAAGTATGGGGCAGACGTTTTACGTACAGCTGCTCCTGTGCGCAGTCTTCACTTGGGCTGTGAAATGCTCTGTCTTTGGTTTTGCTTCACAGTTAAGTTAGCTTAACTATAAGTCTGCAAACTGGCTTGCATTCCCTTCTTCCCCTAATTAGCAGGCATATTCGTGAATTTGGAATACTTTGGTGAAGTTCGACATGATCAGGTGAATTCTGGCAGATGTTTACCCTCTTAGGATTTGCAAATATTTTCAGATGAGCAAAGCTGGCGAAGTATGTAATATGGTACGAAAGGACAGACTAGATAGGCCGTATGGTCTTTATCTGTCATCATATTTTTCTCTTTTTTCACATGATCTTTGCTGTTTTGTAGCATATAAGACAACGCAGCAACACAATACAAAACCCATGTTAGAAACAGATTTCTGTAATTCTGTGTCTAGTTAAGTATTTGAAGATGGTGCACATTTTCTACTACTTCAGCAATCAGTTCAAAATCTATAAACCTGTGCACCTGGGTAAGATCAAACACTTTGAACTGCTCAAATATGGAGTTCTGCTGCTTTCCATATAGCAACAATATTCAGTCCGCTATCTGGATAGCTTTAGGGCAGCCTTTTTGAGGCCCTAAAGATATCTGGATAGCTATTCAACTAGTGGGGTGAATATTGCTGCTATCTGAATAATCTGAAAGAACCTCCCCACTCAGTTCTGGTACTGTCCAGATAGTGTCAGGATAGTCTGTAATGATTTTCAGTGGCATTATCTGGATAGGGCCAACCAACAGCATCTATCTGGATAGCAGGTGCTGCTATCCAGATGAGTGTGTATAGATAGCATGGCCCTACATTCCTAAGTTTAAACACATTCTCTTAATGATTTCTTTCTGCTATCAGAAAGGAATGGGGAATGGGGGGCTGAAGACCGAGCAGGGTCTTTGATAGCAAAATGGATGCTGACAGGCAGACCAGGTGAACTGGGAATACTCTTTCAGACATCCTCTCTGTTTCTATAAAACAACTGCATGCTAAAATTCATTATGGGCGTTATTTTAAAAAGCTATTCATGATTTGGACATCTGTAAACATCAATGCAGACATCCAAATCACAGAGATGGCCGGGGCATTCATAACAACCCGGATATCCCAGCCTGAACTCAAAAACACCCTTCACCTCCCACATTGCATCTAAAGTTAAACCTGCTCCAGGCACGAACAGGCATCTGAAAGTACTATTCTGTCAGGCCAGTATCTGTAAGGTGTGAAGGAGCTGAACTAATATCCCCTGTATTTTATACTATGTCAGTGAGCACTGGAGACAGCACAGTTACTTACCTGTAACAGGTGATCTCTGGGAACAGCAGGAATAAGGCTTCACATATGGGTATCGTCGGTACCGACGGAGCCTGCGCGGGAACGCTCCCCAGCGTCCAGTAAGAAAGCTTTTGGGAGCATCCCACAGCGCCTGCGCGCTGCCTTCCCGCCTTTCCCAACCGCCTCTCTCCAGTTCGAGTTTTAAAGCTGAGACAAAGAGAGAGAGAGGAAAGGAAAGATAGATAGATACAACTCCTAGGGGAGGTGGGTGGGTTGTGAAGACTTATTCCTGCTGTTCCCAGAGATCACCTGTTACAGGTAAGTAACTGTGCTATCTCCAGGAACAAGCAGGAATGAGTCTTCACATCTGGGGACTCCCTAGCTGCAGATGCCAGGGAGAAACCCCAGGTTGTGTGTCCTTGAAAAGGACTCTACCTCCCCCCATGGATCTCTGGCATCCGACCAGGGTAGGTGGGTAGGAGTTGATTAGGAATGGAACAGGTGTTTGAGAACAGCCTGACCAAACGAGGCATCCCGGCGGGAGTCCTTGTCCAAACAGTAATGGGCTGTGAAGGTATGAACTGAGGCCCAGGTGGCCGCTCGACAGATTTGGTCAATGGACACAGAGTTTAGATGAGTCATTGAGGCTGCCATGGCTCTCACATTGTGAGCTGTGACATGGCCCTCCAGAGAAATGTTCCTACTCTGGTAGGTGAAAGAAATACACTGAGCAATCCAGTTGGACAGTGTTCTCTTAGAGACTGGAAGTCCTAAATGAGAAGGATCAAAAGCAACAAAGAGTTGAGAAGACTTTCTATGTTGCTGTGTTCTTTGTAAGTAAAAAGCGAGAGCTCTCTTACAATCCAAGGTATGAAGATTCCTCTCTGCATTTGATGCATGAGGTCCTGGAAAAAAGAAAGGTAAATATACCTCTTGGTTCGGATGAAAAGGTGAGACCACTTTAGGCATAAAGTGTGGATTGGTCCTGAGGACTACCTTATCATGATGGAACCTTGTATAAGGAGGATTAGCCACCAAAGCTTGCAACTCACTGATGCGGCGTGCTGAAGTGACTGCAATGAGAAAAATAACTTTCCAAGAAAGGAATTTCAAGGAGGTGGTGGCTAAAGGTTCAAAGGGTGGCTTCATAATCTGGCCAAGAACCAGGTTTAAGTCCCATGCCACTGGAGGTGGTCTAATGGGAGGTTTAGTTAAAAGAAGGCCTCTCATGAATCTTGCTATAAGAGGATGAGAGGAAACAGGTTGTCCATTGAGAGGTTTGAGGGACGCTGCAATAGCACTCAAATGGACTCTTACTGAATTCGTTTTCAGACCTGCATGGGATAGATGCAGGAGATACTCTAGTAGAGAATTCAGAGGTATTGCAAGAGGGTTTAGACCTTTCCCTGAACACCAAACGGTAAATCTTTTCCATTTGAAAGCATAGGAACGTCTAGTAGAAGGCTTTCTAGAGGCATGAATAACATCTCTGACTTGCTGAGAGAGATGAAAATCTTGAAGGTCTAGGCCCTCAGCAACCAAGCCCTGAGATGGAGCGACTGGGGGTTTGGGTGTCACAAAGTTCCCTCTTCCTGGGATAGAAGGTCTGGTGCAGAACCCAAGTCCAGGGAAGGAGCTTGAGAGAGATGCAGAAGTAGAGGGTACCACACTTGGCGTGGCCAATGTGGTGCTATGAGGATCATGGTCCCTTGATCTCTCTGAAGCTTGAATAGTGTCTTGGGAATTAGGGGAATTGGTGGAAAGGCATAAAGGAAGTCTTGACCCCAGTGAAGGAGGAAGGCATCCTTGGCCTGAACTCCGTGACATGGAATTCTGGAACAGAACCGGGGAAGTTTGGCATTCCATGGACTTGCAAAGAGGTCTATGTCCGGGGTTCCCCAAATTTGAAAAATCCTGGCTACCTGGTCCATGTGGAAGGACCACTCGTGTGGAAGCAGAACTCGACTGAGTCTGTCTGCCCAAGAGTTTTGAACGCCTGGAAGATATACTGCCAGAAGATGGATGTGATGCTCTCTGGCGAAGGCCCACAGTTGCAAAGCTTCGTTGCAAAGCGACAGAGAGCCAGTCCCGCCCTGCTTGTTTACATAGAACATGGTTACTTGGTTGTCTGTATGGATGAGGACTGTCCTGTAGCTGAGCAGGTAATGGAACACTCTGAGAGCTAAGAATATTGCTCTGAGTTCCAAGAGATTGATATGCAGAGAAGTCTCCTGTGGAGACCAGATGCCCTGGATGGAGAGATCCTGCAGATGAGCTCCCCAACCCATTGGAGAAGCATCTGTTGTCAGAGTTGCTTGGGGTAGCGACTGCTGAAAAGGGGACGCCAGCAACAGATTTGGAGGGGACTTCCACCACTGGAGAGACCAAAATAGGCGACTGGAGTTTGCTATTTTGTCTGACAGGCAACCTGATGCCTGAGTCCATTGGGTGGACAAAGTCCATTGAGCTGCCCTCATGTGAAGGCGAGCATATGGAACCGCATGCACGGTGGATGATATGTGGCCTAATAGTTGTAACATCTCTCGAGCGGTTAAATAGGACTTTAACTGTATCTGGGAGGCTAACTGCACCAAGTGTAGGCAACGGGCCTGAGGAAGATAGGCCCTTGCAGTTGTGGTATCCAGCAAGGCCCCTATAAACTCCAGAGACTGAGTAGGGGTGAGATGGGATTTTGGGATGTTTATTACCAGTCCCAAATACTGAAGGACACGCATTGTGCAGGTTAGAGAAATCTGGGCCTCTGACTGGGATGGAGCTCGAATGAGCCAGTCGTCCAGATATGGGAAAACGAATATTCCTAGAGTGCGTAGAAATGCAGCTATTACTGCCATGCATTTCGTGAACACCCTTGGTGCAGAGGCCAGACCGAAAGGAAGCACCCTGTATTGGTAGTGCTTTCCTTGAAAAAGGAACCGAAGGAACCTTCTGTGTGTTGGATGGATGAGGACATGGGTGTATGCATCCTTGAGATCTAGAGAACAAAGCCAGTCCTGACTCTGAAGGTATGGCAGCAGAGTACCGAGAGAAATCATCTTGAATTTCTCTTTGAATAGAAACTTGTTCAATTCTCTGAGATCTAATATGGGTCTGTAGCCCCCTGTTTTCTTTGGAATAAGAAAATAAGGGGAGTAGAACACTGAGCCCTGTTGAAGAAGGGGTACTTCTATTGCCCCTTGGGCAAGAAGGGTAGCAATCTCCTGTCCCAGAAGGTTGAGGAGAGATGTTGGAGAATTGAACTGTCTCACCATGGTGTGGGGAGGAAGGTTTAAGAAATGAAGCTTGTACCCTTCCCTTACAATGGAGAGGGTCCATTGCTCTGCTGTAATTTGCTCCCATCTGGCAGCAAAGTAAGCCAACCTTCCTGGAATGGTGAGGGGCTCTGGTTCTTCCAGAGCCAGAAAGGCTAAGCTCTCTAGTTGCAAGTCAAAAGCCCTGGGGAGGCTGAGGCTGCTGAGCCATGGGAGGCCTGGCAGCCTTTGACTTGGCCTGTTTAGGTGTTGCTGACGCTTTGCAGCAAAACGATCTGCAGAAGATGCCTGCTGACCATAAGCAGGATAGTATCTTCCCTTTTTAGAAAAAGTTGTCGTTTTGAACAACCTTTTCTTAGCAGGAGCAGAGGTAGACTTTGAAAGTCGATCCAAAGCAGAGTTCTCAGCATCCATCTGAGTGGCCTTTGTTTTCCAATCCCTGCCAAAAAGGTTTTCACCTGTACAAGGAAGATTTCCCAGTTCATCTTGGACCCAAAGTTCCAACTCAGAGGCTTGTAACCAAGCAATTCTGCGTGCACCTATGGCAATAGCCGAGGCTCTGCTTACACACTCAAAAGAGTCAAAGGCTGCACGGTTGGAAAATTTGGAAAAGCCAAGTGAGAAATTCCTGCCTTTTATCTTCTGAAATAAAAGGGTCTAAAGTATGCAGATGATCTGTGACTTCTTTTAGAAACATCCCCATATAGAGACTATAGGAGTTGATTCTGGCAGCAAGCATATTAGCTTGGAAAATCCTTCGGCCAAAAGCATCAAGGGTCCTGCATTCACGTCCTGGAGGATTAGATGAGTGTCTCTTTGCACTCTTTATTTTCCTCATGGCAGACTCTACCACAATAGAGTGGTGAGGAAGCTGAGACTTATGAAAGCCAGGACAAGGAGGGACACGGTACATGGTGTCTAATCTACGAGAATGAGGAGAGGTGGTAAGAGTCGTCTCCCACATGCTCAACATGAGATCATAGAGAATCTCATGAATAGGTAAAGTAGCTGCTTCTTTAGGAACCTTAGGATATTGCAAAATATCTAGTTGCTTGGCTCTAGGCTCTGACTCAGGGGCCACTGTAATGGAGAGGCCCCTAGCCACTTCCCTAATGAAGTCCTGAAAAGACAAGTCTTCTGGAGGAGACATTCTTTGTTTTGGAGAATCAGACTCCTGAGGAAGAAGTACCGGTGCATCGACAGAAACCTCCGACTCATCAGAGTCTTCGGAGGAATCGAAGTATCGCCTGTCTGGATGCTTCTGTAAAGCCCGATATGCGTACCGAGTGGGATCGACATCGGGAGTAAGCGGTACCGGTTCGGTACCAATGGGCATCATAGGACAGGGTACCATTGCAGTCGACACCGAAGCCGATGTCAATGCAATCGGTACCGGCACCGGGAACGATGCCGGTGCCGGAGTCGGTACTGGCAACGGAGACTGTTGCGGTACCAGAGGCATCGAAGCCTGCATAAACGCCGTTAGGGTGCACTGCATGGACAGAATCTTCTGATCCATCGACGCCACCAGAGTCTGGATGTCGGTACCAGTGGAGGTCACCGGTACCCCAGAACACGGCAACAGGTGATCGGTCGAGGCCGAGCCATCGATGCCAACCTGTGACCCCATAGACAATGCTTTGGAAGCCGGAACTTCCCGCCGGGGTAATTTTGCCGGTGCGGAATCCTCAAGGACAAGCCCGGAGGCATCTCGATGCTTAGAGGGAGATTTGCCCTTCGAGGACCGGCTAGATTTATGTTTGGTTACCTGAGATCCATGGGAGGAAGAAGCAGCCATGGAAGACGTCGATGCCACTGAGGCTGCATCAGAGGGAAACAGGGTACTGAGCTTGGCTGCTCGGTTCTGCCGACCTCTTTTAGACATCATGGTACAGGACACACAATCCGTGATGGAATGTTCAGGACCCAAACATTTTAGACACCAGTCATGGGTGTCGGTGACAGAAATAGTACCGCCACACTTCGTGCACTTTTTGAACCCGGAAGCGGGCTTCTCCATGAGGAGAAAATATGTTCAGGCCTAAGGCCCAAACCGAAAATGCACAGTTGAAGAAAGAAAATTTTTTTGTTTTGTTTTTTTAAGAAAGAAAAGAAAAGACCGGCGGTACCGGTCTGACGTCGAAGAAGGCAGATGCGACACAGAAAAATAAAGAAAAAAATAAAGAATTCTTCTGCGGTGACAGGAACACGACCTGCTGGCTCCGCGGAAAAGAAGAACTGGAGCGAGGCGGTTGGGAAAGGCGGGAAGGCAGCGTGCAGGCGCTGTGGGATGCTCCCAAAAGCTTTCTTACTGGACGCTGGGGAGCGTTCCCGCGCAGGCTCCGTCGGAACCGACGATACCCATATGTGAAGACTCATTCCTGCTTGTTCCTGGAGATCCATGTTTTCACTTTGCTGTGCCGCTGGACATCCCCTTATGCTAAATTTGCCTGAGATGGACGCTCCCAACTTAAACGTCCCTAATGGGGGATATCTATATGCTTACCCACATGGACGTCTACATTGGGGACATCTATGTTCCTGAAACCAGAAAGAGACATGTGGAGCCCAATTCCCTAAGGGGCACGTCTGGGCCATCTGGACATCCCCAAGCAGGAGGGGCCTGTTTGGACCCGATTCTGCACTGCAGGAACCAGACATATCCCCACCCAGGTGCAGGACTGGGCCCTGAGATGCCCGGTGTGCCACAACATACCCACGGGGATGTCCTCCACGCATGCCCCCCTGACTCCCACGGTACTGACCCTCTGATTCCCCACCGCTCATCCCAAGGCTAGGCAGCCAGGACCAGGATTGGGCAGCGGGGACCTACTTGTTCCCGGCCCCGGCCTCTGGGGGGGATTCCAGCCTCAATAGCCCAGTCAAAGCTGCTTATTCCATCTTCGAGGTGGAATAAGCAGCACGTTTCCCCTGACCCCACAGGACCGTGACCTTAATCGGCCCTGTACGTCCTGCCACCTCGGCCCGCCTCCACTCCCGCTCTGCCCTCTCTCCGCCCCCTCCTAGCTCTCCCCATACTGCTGCTCTGGCTGTGCGGAGAAAGTTGGAGGGGGATATGGTCAGGATGGTTTGCAGCCCCACAAATCGCCTCTCAGAAACAGGCCCATAGCGTCCTAGCGTTTTACTGCATGTTCTGCCCTAGACATCCTCAAACACTAGCAAACTTCAACATTCTATGCAGTAAAGGCTGAAATATAGAAATTACACTTACCTGGTAATTGTTGTTCCTTTAGTGACTCCAGTTTAGTCCTCTACCTCTGGGTAGTGTACCTCCTTCTGCAGCTTGGAGACTGGGCATGTCAAATTCGTGACATCACTGGATATAGCCTGCTGGTCTCTCCCATCAGCCCCCAGTGAACTATTGACAAAGCAAACTCAAAGGCGCAACAAATAAGTAGCCATTATAATAAAATCAACATTAAACTCAAATTGAACGCATAACCTCAATGCAAGTAACAACGAAACCCCCTCTCCCGAAAGAAGGGAGCTACTTCATGTATCGTCTCTATCCCGCTCTTTGCCTAGGCAAGGACAAGAAAGAGAGAATAGACAGACATATATCTGAAGAAAAGAGACAATTAAGAACCAATTAAAAGCTCTACTCACCTGTAGCCTTGAACCTCTCCCAACGGAACACCCACTGTACACCAATCCATCCCCGGGAGGGAATGAGGACTAAACTGGAGTCACTAAAGGAACAACAATTACCAGGTAAGTGTAATTTCTATTTCCTTATCGTTCCTCCAGTTTAGTCCTCTACCTCTGGGATGTAACAGAGCAGTAATCATTGGGAGAGACCTTTCCAGCCGGATCTCAACGCCGCCGAACCGAAACAGGCATCGTTTGCTGCCAAAACAGCCAGGCAGTAGTGCTTACTGAAAGTATGAAGAGACGACCAGTTGGCCGCTCTACAAATTTCCACTGGTGGAACTAAACCGTGTTCCGCCCATGAAGCCGCTTGCGCTCTAGTAGAATGAGCTCTTAAGCCTGCTGGCACGGAACGTCCCTGCAACAGATATGCTGATGCAATTGTCTCCTTAATCCATCTGGAAATGGATGCTTTCGCCGCCACCTCCCCTCTGCGGGGACCTCCAAACAACACAAATAGGCGGTCCATTTTGCGAAAAGAGTCTGAGACTTTTAAATACTGACGAAGTACCCTCTGAATGTCTAAACGACGTAAACTACGGTCCGAAACGCCCCCTCCATCGAGCTTATAGTTGGAAGAGAAACCGTTTGATTTAGGTGAAACGGAGAAACTACCTTCGGTAAAAATGACGGCACTGGGCGCAGCACCACCTTTTCCTTGGAAAAAGATAAAAACAGCTCTCTACATGACAGTGCATGTAACTCCGAAATTCGCCTCGCTGAACAGATGGACACCAAAAACACTGTCTTTAAAGTTAAATCTTTAAGCGACGCCTGGTGCAAAGGCTCAAATGGTTCCTTAACTAACGCACCTAACACCAAATTAAGATCCCATGGCGGAACCGTGATTCTACGTGAGGGCCGCAGCCTGGAAACTGCTTTAAGAAAACGCAACACATCCGCATGCGAACCTAGAGCCACCCCCTGGACTTTGCCACAATAGCACGAGAGGGCTGCTAATTGAACTCTCAAAGAACTGGCTGCTAGACCCTTATCAAATCCATCCTGAAGAAAGCTTAACACCAAGGGAACGGATACCGTAGCCGCGCGTACCCGCCTCCGCAAGCACCAGTCCTCAAATATACACCATATGCGCACATGTCAGGGACATAGACTTTTTCCTCGCTCGAAGCAAAGTAGCGATGACTGCTGGAGAATAACCTTTCTTCCTCAATCTTGCCCTTTCAATGGCCATACCGTAAGCGAGATCCGATCCACCTGAGGCATTCGAAGTGGACCCTGTAGCAACAGATCCTCCGACATCGGCAACCTCCAGGGAATCCCGTCGAGTAACCGAATGAGATCGGCGTACTAAGGGCGCCTCGGCCAGTCCGGAGCCACCAACAATACTTTCCCCCGATGGGCCTCGATCCGCTGCACTACACAACTTATGAGTGCCCACGGAGGAAAGACAGAGGAGACCTGATAACGGCCACTGCTGTATCAGGGCATCGATTCCCTCCGACATCCTTTCTCGCCGCCTGCTGAAAAAACGACCCGTCTTCGCTGACTGAAAAGTCGCCATGAGATCCATTATCAGCGGTCCCCATCTTCTATCTGTGCGAACATGTTCGGATGCAACTCCCACTCTCCGGCATCTACTCGGACCCTGCTGAGAAAATCGACCATCACATTGTCCTTCCCTGCAATGTGTGCTGCCAAGATCGCCGGAAGATGAAGCTCTACCCAAGAAAACAGCGCCTCTGCTTCTTCTTCCATGGCCACACTTCCGGTACCGCCTTGTCGGTTGATATAGGCTACCGTCGTGGAGTTGTTTGACAGCACTCGAACCGCCCGACCTGCCACCGCAGCTTCGAACACTTGCAACGCTAGGTAGACCGCCCTCAACTCTAGCCTCACGTGCTTTCCAGAACGGTCCAAGTGCCCTGCGCGAAGAGTTCTCCGCAATGAGCACCCCATCCCACCAGACTCGCATCCGTCAGCAAGGGCAGCCACTCTGGCTGTTCTAGAGGCATTCCCGCTGTCAGAGATCCTGGGAGCAGCCACAACCGAAGGGACTGCCTGATCCAAAGCAGGCAGGGAAGCTGTTTGTTCAGCGAGTTGGCCTGATGCAACCAACGGCAAAGGAGGGCCCTTTGCAAGGGTCTCATATGAAACCTGGCCCACGGAACTACTTCCAACGTCGCCGCCATGGTCCCCAGCACGCGCAGGTAACTCCACACTGTGGGCGCTGGGTCAGACCTGAACTTGCACAGCAACTGCCGCAGTACTTGTACTCGACGATCCGGCAGGAACACTGCTCCTTTCTGGTGTCGAACCGTACCCCTAGATACTCGAGACCCTGGGACAGAAGCAATTGGCTCTTGGCTGCGTTGACCACCCAGCCGAGGCTCTGAAGAAACTTCACCACCTTGTCTGTAACCTGACTGCTCTCAACCTTGGACTTTGCCGGAATTAACCAATCATCGAGATAAGGATGAACCAGAATTCCTTCCTTCCACAATGCCACCACCGCCACCACCACCATGATCTTGGTGAAGGTTGTGACGCGGTAGCAGTGCCAGAAGCCATGGAAACAGATGGTGACCCGGTGGAAGGTCCGGGTACTGCAGCTAAATGCAAGATTTTTCCTTCTCAGCACAAGATGGACATGGCTAATCAGCTAACACAGCTCACCTCGGGGGAGGGGAGAAGCAGAGTTGCTGATTGGGCACGCCCTAGCAGGAGGCGGGTTCCCCAGAGCAGAGGCAGCTTGTTAAACAGGAAGGAGGAAGAAGGAAGACAGAACAGGAAACCGAATGAGAAAGGGAACGAGCAACCGAGGAGGAGAAAGAAAATACAGGAAACAGAAGAAGCAGATGTGTGCTTTAGAGACGGAGTAGCCTTGGATGCCAGAGCCTTTGACTTTGAAGGAGAAACCCTCCCCAGCTGCAATTCCAGGAGAACGCTTGCCAAGCCAAGAAGCAGGTACCAGGGAGACTCAGTGCATGGAAGAACTTTCTGGGAGCAAGAGAAGGGCGAGGCACTGAGAGACCCAGGAGTAAAGCCTATACTTGTGGAACAGAGAGCTGACCCGTGGAAAGAATGGCAGACTGCTAAAGAACATTCAGGCATTCCTCAACACAAGGTACAAGGTGTCTTTAATTCTGATAACAGCTTTTATGAGAAGCCAGACTGTGTGAGTGCTTATTTTAAAACCCAGGGCAAACCCAGGTTTTATGAGGGCAGTTGGCTGCAACCAGAAGCTCATTCAGATAAACCCTGCTTTCCTCCTCAAACTGCTGACAGAATTAGCAAGCAAGCTAGCTACAAGGACGTAGCAGATATATTGCTAGAGATATATGCCAGAAGGCTTTAGGAGGTCATAAGTTTGAATTGCTGTCTAAAAATCCTTCACCTGCAAATGAACTGACTTACCCAACACTTGCTGACAGAGACAAGTGGGGGAGGGGTAATTCCAGTGCAGTGAATGAGCATAGTAAGAGAGACGGCATTGTTTGCTTACCTGAAGAAAAACCCACAAGCTATCACTCACCCCAGGAAGGAGTTAATTCCCCGCCTAGCCCATATAGCAAGCAGGCTGAAGAACTCCTGAAAGAGTTTAGAGATTTCTTAGAGAAACGAACTGTTCCTGGACCGAAAGTAATTGAATCAGTACAGAGCCCAGAAGCACAAGTGCCACTGGTTCATCCCTTACCAATGGTGGATTTGAATCAGCCAATGGACTGCTCAACCTGTCTCATAGACAAAGAATAGTCAAGCAAAGCTTGTGTGGTCATTCATTATACTGTTATACAAGTTACTCCTCACCATGTAAATATCTCATGTATATAGTTACCCCTGTTATCCAAGTTTGATCACCTGTTCGATGTAAAACCAAACAGCATGTTGTTATGGTCGTTGTGTTATAATGTAAACCGCGCTGATGCCAAATAGCGCGGTATATAAGAGATTGTAATAAATAAATAAATAAATAAATAATATGCTGAAATGCATGCTGTTTAAGTTCCTTACCAGAAGAGCTTATGAAGGGATAAGAATAAGCTGAAGCACAACTTAGTTACAGTGCATGAACTTTGTTTGCTCTTTGTTTAAATGATTTCAAGTAAAGCTCACATGACAGGAATGTGAACTTCTGTGTTAAAGGACAGTTTTGAACACAGTGTTGGAAAAAGCCTGTTTTCCTTTTGTTCTTGTTTTGGCTATAAAATATATTCCTTTACGCCTGTTCCATTCCACCACGGAGCGGGAGAAATAAATCCTTATGTAAAAAAATATTCTTTATACCTGCCTTGTCATTCGACCTTCACAATTACAACTTAACCTCAAGGCACACCCCTCCCCAAACCCTCAAGGTTAGGGAGCGGGTGCTGGCTATAAGGTTCGTGGTGCCGTCGCCAGACCGAATGGCAATGCTCGGAATTGATAATGTCCCCAAGGAAGAGCGAACCGCAGCAACTTTTGATGCATCTCTCTGATTGGGATGTGTAAATACGTTTCCTTGAGATCTAGGGAAGTCAAGTACTCTCCTTGATGCACCACCACAATAACCGACCTCAACGTTTCCATCCTGAAATGGGTTACGCGAAGGCAGCGATTCACTCCTTTTAAATCCAGAATAGGATGGAGAGATCTGTCTTTCTTTGGCACCACAAAATAAATGGAATAGCGACCTACGCCGTAGTCCACTAAGGAACCGGCGCAACTGCTCCCAACTGTAACAGCCGATCCAACGTACGACGAACCGCTAGTGTTTTTTGTTGACCTTTGCAGGGAGAAATCACAAATGAGTCCAACACCGGCTTTGCCAATTCCAGCGCATAACTGTCGCGAATGATCTCCAACACCCACTGGTCGGATGTTATTTGGATCCAGACAGGAAGAAACTCCCGAAGTTGTCCTCCTATCGGTTAGCTTCCCACCTGGACCCGCCGCATTTCATTGTGGCTTACGAACTGTCACTACAGAAGCCGCTGCATAGCCTCTATTTGCTCCTCGAAACCCCCAAAACCCCTGGCCTCTAGAAGCAAATCTCCCCCTTTGGAAACCACCCAAGCGAGATGTGTGAAATTTCCTGAAATCTCTAAACTGACCTCGAAAGGCCAGCAAAGATTTCCCTTGCTTAGGTTTGTCCTCTGGGAGCCTTCCGCCCTTGGACTCTCCTAACTCCTTAACCAACTTGTCAAGATCTTCTCCAAATAACAACCTTCCTTTAAACGGAAGCTTACTGAGACACAACTTCGACGAGCCATCGGCCGCCCAATTCTGCAATCACAAGGATCTCCGGATGGCAACCAACGAAGCCATACTATTTGCCAGTGCTCTGATCAAGTCGTAATGCACATCAACCAAATACACCGAACCGGACTCTAGACGATCCAGCTCCCTGATACTGTCCTGTTCTAGTTGCGGAGTCTGACGAAGGTGTTAAGACCATCTGAGACATGCTCTCGCCACCCAAGCTCCACAAATGGAAGCCTGTAAGGATACAGCGTTAGCCTCAAAGGATTGTTTCAATAAACCATCCACCTTTCTATCTTGTGCATCTTTTAAGGCCGCGCTACCTTCCACCAGGATAGTGGTCTTTTTTGTGACCACTGATACAGCCGCATCCACTCGTGGGGAACAGAATCTCTCTTTGTCCTTATCTGCCAAGGGATAGAGCCTGTTCATGGTCCGAACCCCTCTTAGTCCGGCCTCGGGCTGGTCCCACTCTTCCTGAATCATCCGATCAACCACTCGGTGAACTGGGAACACCACCTGGGGCTGTCTCACCACTTGAATGATGGGATCTTCCACTTCCTCTTCTTCTACCGGCTGTGCCGTAGCGAAGTTCAGCGTCCGTAGGGATTCCGTGATAAGGGCCGTCAGTTCATCCTTTCGGAATACCCAAATAATCTTCGCCTGGTCCTCAGGCTCAGGGATTTCTCCTTCTTCCAATTCGTCCATACCGGCCTCGAGTTCTACCTCGGCCTCATCCATCTCATGCCACTCAAAATCTGTGGCAGAAAGGTCACGAGACTTTGACTTCTGAGGCCTCGGAGAAGCACTGCCCTGCTACCCAGATTGGAGGGGCTGCATAGGACTTGCAATCGGCAAGGGCTCCGGCAACTTCCCGACGCCTCAAACAGAACGCCTGATGCATAATTAACACAAAATCCAGGCAGAAATCCCCTAGTTGCGGTCCTGAATCTATCGTAAGCAACGCCCCTGAAGGCCCTGGCAGAATGACCCTCAGTGCCTCGTCTTTGGCCACAGCCCGCAGACTCCGGGCATCAGAAACTATAGCACTCTCCATCTGCTGCTCTACACAGGTAGAAACAGCAGCACAGCCACGGCAGATACCGGTGTCAGCCGCTGTGCCTCTGCGGGTACCGCAGACCACACACTGTGGCCGCGATGACATCAGTTGAATCTCCACCAACTGATGAGTCAAGAACAAAAATCAGTCTGAAGAGAAAACTATTCCTCCCTATTATGATAACTTCTCTCTTTTTTTTTTTAAAGTAAGCCCCAAACAAAAACAAATAAATAAATATAAATAAATATAACCCCTCCAAAACGCCCCAGGCTGACTGGAGGGACCTGAAATAAAAATAAACAGAAACTAAATTGAATTAAACTGCTACACAGTACTCGCTTTTCTCCTTATGCCTTCTCCAACCACGGGCCTCTGCAATTCTGCCACGCGGTACTGAAACAGTGCAGAAAATGGCGCCGAGCTCCGTCAGGCCGGACTTGGCGCCAAAATGCTCTCTGAGCTAAAGATCGCAGTGTACCACTTCAAAGCCCGAGGGCCTTACTTGCGGCACAGGACCTTCAGCAAGGCCGGCTCTGACCTTAACAATTGTCGCCTCTCAAGCCGCGAAGCAGCCCGGCGCTTCTGCGAGTTGCCGATGCGGCGAGAGCTGCTTCTCCCGCTGCTGAGGCAAGAATGCTGTTCGGGAGTATAACTGCCGACGCTCGCACCCCGAGAGAGAGAAGGAGTGCAGGTACGACCCACGGAGTTCTCCCCCGTATAGTCCAGAGACGATGAGGGGAGGATTAACAAACTTGGATAAGAACTAGCTTGGGTGGGACAGGGATGGGAGAAAGAATGGTGGAGGTCAGCTGGAAAGTGTGTGCGAGAGAGATAAACTGAGGGAATAGTGTTACGGGAGAGAGCGAGCAGGAGGGGAACAAAGCAAGGGGCTAAAGGTTTGGGGGAACAGGCTTGATTTTTAGCTACCTTTGTTGCTGTGACTGCACCTGAGCAGCTGGCCAGCTGCCGCAATGGAGGACACCCCTCCCCCATCCCGCCAGGGTGCTGGCCACTTCCTTCTGCAATGGCCCTGATTTAGATTGAAGGTTTTTTTTACCCCACAAAATGCCCCCATTTGAAAAATACCACAAAGTTTCTTTCCATGGTACTCTGATACTCCATCGGACATTAGCTAACAAAAGGTGGAGGAAAGTTTGGGAAAAATTGAAATGAAGGATATTTATTTTTAATTGTTAAAAGGTAACATGAAAGCTTTTGTTTTCTGCAATTTCTCATCTGGCACATTTTCTTTTTTTAACAGTCCTGTTTATGTCTTTAAGTATAGAAACACATTACTAGAAACAGTATAGAAAAGTCAAGTTGAGAAATGATCATTCATTAAAAATAAGCCCTGAAGTAGCAATCTCGGTGCTTTTTTAAATCATGCTGACCTACTCCATTAAAACACGCCAAATCTATCATTTGCTTTCTTTCATGGAATAATGCAGATATAACACTTTTCATATCTTTTTCAAAGTTTATGACATCTGCATAGAGATAGATCTCTTTCCACAGCATAGCATTCAAAGCCTATCAATATGACAGAACAGTTTAAATTAGTGGTGAGGGAGCAGGAGGAAAGTGGGGGGAATTGGGTCTCCCAATCTTTAAAGAATAATGCTCAGAAATATTTATTTTCAGTATCCTGAAAGTCAGACCTCTCTGTAACCCTCAAGGACTCTGGATTGCACACTGGAACGTACACTTTGGACACTACAGACAGACCAACAAAGAAGAAGTCTGAGCTGCAGTCGGGGCCTTTCACTTACAGTATGTGTTCTGTTGCTTTGTGCAGTCACATGATAACATAGCAGCATCGTAGGTCTCATGTTGACGTCAGCGATAGCCATTTAGCATTGGCAAGGCCCATGGAGACACCCAAGTTTATTTCCATGGTGGAAAGTCTGTATGTCCAACATAACTTTACGACATTTGGAATAAATCATCATTAAAATAATTCTAATCATAAATTCCACCCCTCCCCTAGATATTTTCAGAAGGCTGGGACTTGGTAGCTAGCAATCATAGATTGATCAAAAGTGATTTGTTACATTTATGAACTAAAATCTAATTCCCCAAGAACAATCAAAGATTTTACCAGTTGGTTGCTATCAACTACTATATGATTTTCATCTGACCTTGTATCATGATGAACTAAACTCCACCAAGTGAAACATATCCAGCTATCAGGCGGGTTTAGGATCATAATTCTAAACTGCCATCTTTCTACCCACTGAGTTTACTGCAGTGTTTTCTTCTTTTGCTAGTTGTTGATAACCTCTTAACTTGTTCCTTTTAACTGCTAGAAAAACCCTAGTCTGAATGAGGATCAGACCCTCCACTACAAGCTTTGTAATAGCATATTCTGCATCTCTTAGGTGGAAGGACTGAGCAAGAGAGAAAGGAATAGCGATACCAGGTGTATACAGCAGTTTATAAACATATGTTTAAGCAGTCCCTACTTTTTGAAGCTTATGAACTAGTAAGACAAAGAAATGGATAAGGAACACAGACAAGTCATATTGTAAAGGGAATCATTTTAGAATGGTTGTGCAGCATCCATACATGAAAAGAATGCCATTTACATGTGTAAAAACCAATCTGAAAATGCCTCCATTTATATGCATTGATGCAGTGGAACACTGATTTTACAGGGGTGCAGTCCGGGCATGGTTTGGGAAGTCCCATTTTCAATGGCAATCCACAAACATAAAAAAATAATTTCCCCATTGGCATTTAGAGCTGTTCCAAGGCAAATGTAAGTGTCAGACACCTGCTCTTTTAGACCTAGGGTCCCACCAATGACTGAAGGGGCAATTGTTTATCTCTCAGTGGTGTCTAACACCACTCAAAAAGTACAAAAAAAGTTCTTTCACTCAGCTCCTTAACTGGCTCCCCTCATGTTGGTGCAGTTTTGTGAAACTTGGCACTTAATTGTGAACATAAGATATGCCATACTGGGTCAGACCAAGGTCCATCAAGCCCAGTATCCTGTTTCCAACAGTGGCCGATCTAGGTCATACGTACCTAGCAATTTCCCCAAAAGACACAGGCTCCACAATGCTTGTATTGGGTCAAGCATTGATATCCTGGGTCCCTTCTTAATAATGGTTTACGGACCTTTCCTCCAGGAACTTGTCCAAACCTTTTTTAAACTCAGCTACACTAACAGCTTTTACTACATCCTCTGGTAACAAATTCCAGAGTTTGATTACACGTTGAGTGAAAAAATATTTTCTTTTATTAGTCTTAGTTTACCCTGTAGCTTCATTGCATGTCCCCTAGTCTTTCTATATTCTGATAACGTAAACAATCAATCTACGTTTACACGTTCCACTCCGTTCATTAATTTATAGACTTCTATCATATCTCCCCTCAGCCGTCTCTTTTCCAGGTTAAAGAGCCCTAACCTTTTTTAGTCTTTTTTCATAGGAGTATCCTTCCATCCCCTTTACCATTTTGGTGGCTCTTCTCTGAACCTTTTCTAATAACGCTATATCCTTTTTAAGATACGGCGACCAGAATTGCACACAATATTCAAGGTGCGGTCTCACTATGGAACGATATAGAGGCATTATAATATCTTTTGTTTTATTTTCCATTCCTTTCCTTATGATACCTAGCATTCTATTTGCTCTCTTGGCCGCCGCTGCACACTGGGCCGAGGGTTTTAACATGTTATCCACAATGACGCCTAAATCTTTTTCCTGGGTGGTGGTTCCTAATGTGGAACCTTGCATCATGTAATGATACTTTGGGTTGTTCTTCCCTAGGTGCATAACTTTGCACTTGTCCTCATTAAATTTCATCTGCCATTTTGATGCCCAGTCTTCCAATTTATCAAGATCCTCCTGCAAATTTCCACAATCCTCTTGGATTTTAACAACTTTAAATAGTTTTGTGTCATCTGCAAATTTGTTAACCTCACTCGTTATTCCCTTTTCCAGGTCATTTATGAATATGTCAAAAAGCAGCGGACCCAGCACAGATCCCTGGGGTACACCACTATTCACCTTTCTCCATTGGGAAAATTGGCCATTTAGTCCTACTCTCTGCTTTCTATCTTTTAACCAGTTCCTGATCCACAATAGTATACTGCCTCCTATCCCATGACTCTTTAGTTTTGCCAAAAGTCTCTGATGAGGGACCTTGTCAAAGGCTTTCTGAAAGTCCAGATACACTATATCACCTTTAACCAACTTACCTTTGTCCACCTGTTTATTCACACCTTCAAAAAAACATAACAGATTAGTAAGACAAGATCTTCCTTGTCTAAAGCCATGTTGGCTGTCTCCCATTAGGCCATGACTAGCTACATGCTGAGTAATTTTGTTCTTTATGATGGTTTCTACCATTTTTCCCGGTACTGACTTCAGGCTCACCGGTCTGTAGTTTCCCTGATAACCCCTGGAACCCTTTCTAAAAAATTGGCGTTACATTGGCGATCCTCCAATCTTCAGGTATTACAGATGATTTTAATGAAAATTCACAGATTACTAATAGCATGTCTGCAATCTCATATTTCAGTTCTTTCAACACCCTTGGATGTATACCATCTGGCCCAGGTGATTTGCTACTCTTCAGTTTATCTAATAGTTGTAATACATCTTCCCGATGTATCGATATTTCCTTCAATTCTTCCGCACCTTTAAATACCACTTCAGTCATGGGTAACATCCCTACATCTTCCTCAGTAAAGACCGAAGCAAAGAATTCATTCAGTCTCTCTGCTATCTCCTTGTCGCCTCTTAGTGCTCCTTTAACACCTCTATCATCTAATGGACCAACTGACTCTCTCACAGATTTTTTGCTACGAATGTACTTGAAAAAGTCTTTGTTTTGTGTTTTTGCTTCCGCAGCAAGCTTCTTCTCAAATTCTCCCTTTGCCTGCCATATCAATGCCTTGCATTTGACTTGCCAGTGCTTGTGCTGTTTCCAGGTTTCTTCGTTTGGCTCTTTTTTCCAATTCCTGAAAGATGCTTTTTTGGCAACAACAGCCTCTCTGACCTCACCTTTAAACCATGCTGGCAGTTTTTTGGACTTCCTTCCACTTTTCTTAAAGCGTGGAATACAGCTGGTCTGGGCTTCCAAGATAGTATTTTTCCACAACATCCAAGCTTGATGTAAGTCTTTAACCTTTGCAACTGCTCCTTTTAGTTGTTTTGTAACTATTTTCCTCATTTTATCATAGTCTCCCTTTCAAAAGTTAAAAGGTAGTACTGTGGATTTCCTTACTATCCCTCCTCCACTAATTAAATCAAACGCGATCATGCTATGATCACTATTGCCAAGTGGCCCCAACACCCTTATCTCTTGCACAAGATCTGGTGTTCCACTAAGGACTAGGTCTATTATGGCTTCCCCTCTGGTCGGTTCATGAACCAGCTGCTACAAGAAGCAGTCATTTATTTCATCTAGGAACTTTATCTTCCTAGCATGTCCTGCCATGACACTGACCCATTCGATACCGGGGTAATTGAAATCACCCATTATTATTACTGCACTGTAACTTTTGTTAGCTTCCTTGATTTCTTTGAGCATTTCATCATCCATTTGTTCATTCTGGCCAGAATGTCTATAGTACACACCCACTGCCATTGCCTTCCCCTTTTTACATGGAATTTCAATCCATAGAGATTCTACAGAAAATTTTGTTTCCTGCAAAACTTTAATCCTTTCTGACTCAATGCCTTCTCTAACATAGAGAGCAACCCCTCCACCAATTTGATCAGCTCTATCATTACGATATAGTTTGTACCCAGGTATCACAGTGTCCCACTGGTTGTCCTCCTTCCACCATGTCTCTGATATTCCAATCATATCTAACATCTCATTTAGTGCTATATATTCTAACTCTCCCATCTTATTTTTTAGACTTCCAGCATTTGCATACAAGCATTTTAGAGACTGTATTTTATTCATATTAATCTGGCTATTGGTAGACATGGGTAATTTGGGATCTTTAAGCTGCGTCTGCTCGATACTCGAGGGCATTTGGGCTACTTTACTCTTTTTTGGAACCTCTCTGCTTTTGGTAGTATCCTTCAAGGATACATTCTTCCGAACCATGCGTTCTTGGGCGACTGTCAGCTTTCCCCTATTATCTAGTTTAAAAGCTGCTCTATCTCCTTTTAAAGGTTAATGCCTAATGTAGCTACCAATGCTTACAAAAAACAAAGGAAAAGACCAACCACAAAGATCAATGTAAAAAACAGTCGTTGTCATAAAACTTGTTCCAACAGATACAAAGGAAATAATCAATCACATTTATAACAAATATATACATAGAAAACCATAACCACCATACATAAGATAATAAACACATAAAAAGCCCATGCATACTGTATATCCTTTTTAAGATATGGTGACCAGAATTGCACACAATATTCAAGGCATTATAATATTCTTGGCTTTGTTCTCTATTCCTTTCCTTATGATTCCTAGCATTCTATTTGCTTTCTTGAATGCTGCTGCGCAATGGACAGAGGGTTTCAACGTTATTATTTATAATGACACCTAAATCCTTTTCCTGGGTGGTGATTCCTAATGTGGAACCTTGTATCGTATAACCATAGTTTGGGTTGTTCTTCTTTAAGTGCATAACTTTGCACATGTCAACATTAAATTTCATCTGCCATTTGAACATCCAAGTCTTCCAATTTATGAAGGTCATCTTGTAATTTTTCACAATCCTCCCCTGTTTTAATAACTTTGAACAATTTTGTGTCATCTGCAAATTTGATCACCTCACTCGTTATTCCCATTTCCAGGTCATTTACAAAGATGTTAAAAAGCAGCAGGCAATGGCAGATCCCTTAATGTTAGCTTCAACCTGTAATAAGTTAGCAACCTTTAAAACCTTTATCTATTCTTGCCAACCAAGGCAAACTCAGTCTTACTACGGCATTTGAATTCCTCTATGGTGACAATCCCAGGCTTAACAGACCTTTTATATTGATCTTCCAGAGTTCCAATGACTCTCTTCAGAACCCCAAAATCACCAGAGGTCCAAGGTGACTACAAGTCCATATTCCTCACATTCACTTCCCTCAAAATAGGTCTTTTTTTTATGTGGCCACTACAATAAAGGATGTTACTCCTGCTGAAGCTGTCCCTCCAACACGAGCGCCTCTCGCAATGGCATTCACGCCTGTTCCCACACCACACAGCCCCATTTGGCTAATCATTTCTTGGTTTTCAGGGCTTCTTGCAAGGCAGTAGGACTGACTGACACTTCAGAATTGCCAAGGGCTGGCCCTTGATTTCCAAGCCCCCACCAGAGCTAAGCTTCTCTGTGTTGGTACAATGAACGCCTTTAAAGTTGTCTATTGAGGACCAGGGGAAGATTTTGCCTCTGCAGGGTAAGACCACATCTTCCCCTTGCACTTCACCATCCACTCAAACACAAGAGAAACCTTACCGGAGCTGACGCTGTAAACTCAGCATCTTCAACATTCATTTCCATTCTGCTGTTCTGCACATTTTAATGAGAAATATGCCCAGATTGTATTAATCACATTTAATAGTATTAAGCTTGTACAATGGTTGTTCTAGTATTCTTTGAGGTATGTTTACTAAAGGACGCGCCGGTAGTGTGTGACTGTGCCATCAAATGAGCATGGAAGCATGCGCTAATATTTGAGGGCGTGTGCATCCATACTCCTGCTGATAGTGTGATGCTGTGCACAGCACCATGTTATCTGGCACACAAGTACACTTAATGTGACACACTGAGGTGGCACCCCTGCTAATGCCAACTGGTGTAGTTACTGAACACCCAAAATACTCATGCTAACCGTGACATTCCATCAATGGCCATGTTACTCCCCTAATCTGCTCAGTCCCAACCCAATCACACTAAATTTTAGCACAGTACCCATAGCACATATCAAACCCCACACAACCAGTTGGTGCATGTTAACAAACATACCCTTTTATGTCTAACCGGGGTTTTACTCCCATTAAAAGTATGCCCTTGTTGCCCTGATTTTTTTTATTTTTGTTGTTAAGATAATTAGATCTACAAGTCCATACATGTAATGGGACAGAGCCAGGTTTGGATCAACCTCTCTTGAAATAATGGAGCCAGTTGGCATCACAATATCCACTTCAAAGTATTTTTTGGCCAATACTAATCTCTCATATGAGCCTCCATCACTTCGTGAATATGTGCTCTCAAAGAGACAAATTCGGGCCCTGATGATTTTAACCGTAGCTTTGCCTGCGTAGACTGATACCTCTTTTATATACGATTTGTCCATTATTTTATTTGAAGCATTTATATTTACTGATTAATTTCATTATATAAAATTTTTTTTTAGAATTTAATCTGTGCCATTCATCCTCACTAACATTATCTGGAAAAGTTAAAATGATATAATGAGTTCCTCTTATTATTTCTTAATAACTAACCTTCAGGGGGTATGACACTATTATTGCAAAGCTATTTAAAAATTCTGAATAGGATTACTGTGTGCATGCATAATTAATGATAACTTTTCCATGTGGATAATTATGCTGTAGTTGTAGCTTTTAAAAAATTAAGCCTAATTTCATATTCATAAATTATGTGCCTATTATTGCCTGCTATTTTATTCTTATTTTGTAGTCTAATTGTTTAGTGGCAAAGTACTTACGATACAATATGAGTAGTTAGAATAATGTTGTCAAACTTTGTCCTACAAGCATATGAAGTTTTAAAGTAAGGAGTAAAGATAATAGCCTTCTCCATTAAAATTCCCTCATTGGCTGCTTCTTAACCATCTTTCATATCCTGTCAGTCAAACTGTGCCAGGTAATAGATATTTGTACTGGAAGTAAGGGGATAAACTCTTCAACAAGCTGATTCAAGCACTATTCAAAAAATACAATCACTTAGGAGGTCCTTTTACTAACAGTTTTGAGCTAATGGGTCTTATGATAAATAATGAGTGATAAAAACACTGATTTGCACTGTTAGCAAATGACCCACTTAATTAATTTATTTATTTAGACAGTTTTGTATACCACCTTATCCTGCAATCAAAGTGGTCACCAAGACATTGGGAGGCATACATTCAACAACTTAATGAGGAACTCTCATGCACATAAACGTGTATGATATACTTATCTTGTATAACACAGCAGCCGTCAACAGAGAAGGCAAGCCCAGATATAACATGAGGCACCCATAACTTGGCTGGCATGGTCGCAAGATCACCTCCTTCCCCATCTTCTATCTCCCTACTTGCCCAGTACTCAAAGTAATAAGCCCAAGATGCCAGCAGTCAACAACATGGAAGGGTATTCCAAAGAAATGATTCAGCTTAGCAGTGCCCTTTTTTCTCGTTTGAAGCTTCCCTATGTTTTGTTTCCATTGTCCTGGCATCTGGCAGCCAGTAGGGCACATTTGAGGGTCTTTTGCAGTAGGAGAAAGCAAAGAAGAGAGTGTTTCTTTCTTTGTTGCCACTTACAGCAAACACATTCACAGCCCCCTCCCTGAGATCAATCAAGGGCAGACTGCTCTTCATTTCAAATGAGGCAGCTTGGTGCTCTGAAGCACTACATAAGATGGCCCAGCATCATCACAGCTCGGATGAAGGTCAGCCAATACAGTTATGATCTAGCACGCTACAAGATGTAGCAAATTGGTGGAAGAGATCTGTTGGGCACAGCCTCTCATCATGGCTTGATTGTTACTGACTGGTTGACTTGCAGAGTTTAGCAGTAGACTGTGGACTTGGGTTAGGAAGTCCCAACATGATGTTAAATTTTGGCAGTAGTTCCGGTGACGTCACGGAGCTGATGGCGGCTTAGGTGCCTAGCTCCTGTCCAAACCCCGAAATTTCGCAAAATTTTGGATACCCCCACGGCTCTAAGGTGGAAGGGAAGCGAGCAGAGGAGTCTGCGATGGCTGCACGGAAGACGTTAGTGACCTTCCAATCCGCCTATGCTCGGCGGGAGCAGCAGGAGGCATCGACTTTTCCCTGAGCCATTCTTCTCTTGCCATGCAGGGGGGGTGAAGAAGGGGGGGTGGCAATATTGGTACGGGGAGGGTGTGGTATTCAAATAGGGGGGTACTTTAAGGATACGGAGGGACGGGTGGTGGGTATAAAGGGGAGGTTTGGTTTGATAGATATAGTGCTGGTTTCGGTGTACGGCCCTAACGGCAACCAAGGGACTTTCTGGGAAGATTTGGGGCGGTTGTTGGAAGTTGAGGGGGGGGGGAGGCGGTTGTTGGTGGGGGGGATTGTAATGTAGTGTTGGATCGGCGGGTGGATCGGGATTCGAAAGGGGGGGATGGCGGGAGTAAGAATAGACGGGGTTTAAGAGGGTTGATGCAGCAATGGCATTTAGTGGATGCGTGGAGGGTGCTTCACCCTACCCAACGGGAGTATACCTTCTTCTCGGCGCCCCATCATAGTTGGAGTAGGATTGACATGATTCTTTTGGAGAAGCAATGGATGTTGGAGGTAGAGAGCGGGGGGGTTGTCCCAGTGGGGTGGACGGATCATAGTGTGGTGGAAGTGGTCATATGGAGCCCTACACGGGGAGGGGTGGCCTTTTGGAGATTAAATGAAAGCTTATTGGAGTGTGGAGAGGTGGTGGAGGATGTACGGGCCACGGTGAAAGATTATTTAGCTTTAAATGATACGGGGGAAGTGCGAGACGCGGTCGTTTGGGAAGGGCTGAAGGCGGTTGTTAGGGGGAGGTTTATCATGTGGGGGGCTCGGAGGAAAAAGTTGAGGAAGGAAAAAGAAGAGGGGTTGCGGAAGCGGCTGCAGGTGGTAGAAGGTACTTATAGGGAGAGTGGGGAGATGGGAGACCTCCGGATAGTAGAGCAGGTGCGGGCGGACTTACAAGCTCTGCAATTGGAGCAAGTGGCCTTTGCACTACAAAAGGTGAAGCAGGTCCATTATGAATTTGGAGATAAAGTGGGCCGCTTATTAGCACGGCGGTTGCGACAGCGGGTGGGGGCATCCACGATCTTCCAGATTAGAGGGGAGGATGGGGTGACCTATAGGGATGAGGGGAAGATTCGGGAATGTTTTAGGGATTTTTATGGGGAGCTATATACGGGGGAGAAGGGGGTGGAAGGGGAGGCCATTCAGGAGTATTTAGATGGGATACCGCTTAAGGGACTCTCGGACGAGGCGAGGGCGGAGTTGGAGACTTCTATCACTGAGGAAGAAATTGGAAAGGTGGTGAAGGGGTTACCGGGGGGAAAGGCGCCAGGGTTAGATGGGTTGCCGGGCTGTTTTTATAAGGTTTTTTGGGGGGAGATTAAGGGGATATTAGGGAGAGTATTTCATGGGGTGTTGGAACAGGGGGGGGAATTGCCACGGGATATGTTGATGGCGGGGATAACTGTCTTATTGAAGCCGGGAAAGGATCCCCTGAAGTGTGGATCATACCGGCCTATCTCCCTGTTGAACGTGGATGTCAAAATTTTAGCTAAAGTGTTGGCGGACAGATTGGCGGGCTGGATGCCAGAGGTGGTCCATGGGGATCAAACGGGCTTTATTAAGGGGAGGCAGGCTGCAGATAATGTAAAGCGGGCCATAGGGGTGACATGGGAGGCAGGCCACGGGGGGGAGGAGCTTATTTTGATGTCGACGCAGAAAAGGCCTTCGATAGAGTCCATTGGGGGTTTTTGATGGCTGTGCTAGAAAGGGTGGGGTGTGGGCCGAATTTTCTGAAATGGATTCAGGGCCTCTATCGGGAGCCGCGGGCGCGAGTAAAGGTGAATGGACGGTACTCGAGTGACTTTGCAGTGGGGCATGGGACAAGACAGGGGTGTCCCTTGTCCCCGCTCTTGTTCGCTTTGGTTGTTGAACCCCTGGCTGAACGGATTCGGAGGAACACGAGGATAGTGGGTTTGGAGAGGGGGGGGGGCTCTCCCATAAGATTTCCTTATATGCTGACGATATTCTTTTGTATATGTGTCAGCCGCCGCAAACGTTGCCGGAAGTTCTTAGGGAGGTAGAAATCTTTGGGGCTGTGTCTGGGTTTAAAATGAACATTGACAAGACTGAGGTGATGAAGGTGCAGCTGGGGGAGGAATCTGAGCGGCGCCTGCGGTCGGCCTTTCCCTTGAGATGGGTACGTAAATCCTTGGGGTACTTGGGGGTTCAGTTGACAGGGCGGTATGAAGAGCTGTATAGTGCCAATTATCCGAAACTTTTGGGGACCATCTATACTGACTTAGATGGCTGGATGAGGTTGGAGACGTCATGGTTGGGTAGGATAGCAGCCATCAAAATGAATATTTTACCCCGGTTATTGTATTTGTTTCATGCCTTGCCGGTTGAGATCCCGGAGGGCATCCTGCGTGGGTTGCAAAGTCGTATATTTAGCTATATCTGGAAGAGGAGACCACCCCGCATTTCTAGAAGGGTTATGTGCACTAGTAAATTGGAGGGGGGGCTAGGGGTTCCTGATCTTCGAGACTATTATCGGGCAGCGCAGTTAAAGCATATTATGGATTGGAGGGTTGGAAAGGGTGGAGCTCCATGGGTTAGCTTGGATAGCTACAGGGTCCAAGGGGGGAGGTTGGATGCTTGGATATGGGCTCCGGGGGGGGGACAGAGGGTTGCTAGGGGGGGGATCTCCTGCAATGAGGCATGTGGCGAAGATTTGGGATGTGGTTAGGGGACCCGTAGCTAAACAGAGGGGGTCTTGGTTTTCAGTGATGACACCTTGGAGGGGATGGCGGGCCTTTAAACCGGGTTGGGAGGGGGGCCGATTTGACATTTGGAGGGAGAGGGGCCTCAACTGTGGGTTTCAGTTGCTGGAGGAGGGGGAGATGCGGGGGTTTGAGGAGGTGAAGAGGGAGTATGGGCTGGAGGTGGTGGATAGGTTTGCTTATGCTCAGGCTCGCTCATTTTTGCGTCGTACTTTGGGACGGGAGGGGATGGAGAGGGAGGTCTCGGCAGTGGAGGCCATTTGGTATTGGAGGGGAGGTTCGAAGGGTATGATTACGGCTCTTTATGCAGCGGTGCATGAGCAACGGGAGGGGAAATTTAACTATATGGTTGACTGGGAGCGAGATTTAGGCCACACTATTAGTTGTCAGGATTGGAAATGTATCTGGGATTTGATAAAGAAGGGGCCTTGTGCTAGCCAGATTCGCGAAAATAGCTATAAAGTGCTTCTACGGTGGTATTATACGCCAGAGAGGCTGCACAGGTTTTTCCCAGAGATTTCCCAGCTGTGTTGGAGAGGGTGTGGGGAGGTGGGATCTTTTTGGCATATATGGTGGGGGTGCACAAAGGTACAGGGGTATTGGGGGATGGTACAGAATTGGATTCAAGTAAATTTGGGGGTTGTGGTGGATCTAACTCCGCATATTGCTCTATTATCCTGGTGGGGGGAGGGACGGGGGAGACAAGGGGGATCGATGGTGTTGGCATGTCTCTGCGCAGCCAGATGTGAAGTGGCGGCAGCATGGAAAAAGAGTGAGATGCCACCATTGGAGGGATTTGTGAAACGACTCCGGAATATGACCTTGATGGAAAAATTGACAGCTATTAGGAGAAAGCGGGGGAGGCGCTTTGAGGAAACTTGGGGTGGGCTGTGCCGGGTACTGAGGCTAGGGTAGGGTTGGGGGGGGAGGGGATGGGGAGGGAATGGATGGAGTGGGTGGGGGGGGGTAGCTGTAGGCCAATCCTTTGGGAGTATATGTCTATCTACTGGCCTTGGGTTACGTTGGGTAGGGTAGGAGGGGAGGGGGCTGGGGGCTGGGTGGGGGGGGATGGGACTAGTGGGTAATCATTAGGCTATTGAAAACTTTCAGTACTCTGGATTATAACATCTGGGGGTGCTGTGTTTATTGATTGGTGTTTAGCTTCGGTTTAAGCTCTAGTTTGGTGTTGTTAGCTTGGAATGTATATCAGATTTATGTAGTGGTATGGTGGTGACTGTTATGCCGGGCTGTGGTTTCCTATTTTTGTATTATGTGTGTATTGAATAAAAACATTTTAAACAAAAAAAAAAATGTTGGCAGTAGCTATAAGTGACTTTATTACTGAAAACAAACATTATTATGGAAATGGATGATTATGGGAGGTAGGTGATACAGCGGGAAACTGAACAATGAAAGGTTAATTTGCATTAGCACTACAATTAAAGCTGTGGCTTTCTTTCCCACTATCAGCATACCTCACATGACCCATCATGAAAGGGGATGGAGCTCAAGCTGGCTCGAACTGTGGATGCTCACGTTAGAAGTTCCAGGCCCAACCATGCTGCCAAGTTGCACCATTCCTACTATGTCACTTCAGAACCTCATCAATCTCGTTTCTTTGTATCCGCCTTAAAATATGCTTAAACTTTATCGCTGTCTCAGCCAGTGTTTTCCAATCCAGTAATGGAGGCAGACATACCTAGCCACGTTTTCACCACTGTCAGAAGGAATATGCATGAGACAGATTTTAATACACTGGTGTTCCTGAAAACCACTCCACTTAGATACATCTCCACAAGAGGGTAAGAAAGCAGTGGCTTTGGGCATTAACAACGTAGATGGCAGGTTAGTCCAGATATCAGTTTCCTTTCTCGGTAAGAAAGCATTTTGTTTGAACATCTTCCAATTTCATATTAAGGATGTAAATATTTAAAGTGTTAACTGTTTACATTACTAAAATTTAATCAGTTAAGCATTTATATTCAGAACAGCTCTCTCAGACCACCTCTCATGAGTTACTTTCCACTTGATGCAAACACATGCTCCCTGGGCTGGTCGTAGCCCAGCCTGCTCCATGGGAAGCTGCACAGCACATTGGAAAGGAGTCAGTTATGGCCTAAGTTAAGCAGGTGCCCAATTTAAATTGACTAATATTAGACATTTAAATAGCTAACTGGTAAGACTTTATTACCACTTAAGGGGGCTAGTTTATGTTTATTAAAATTTGATATACCGCCCTTCATGGATATATCAGAGCAGTTTATATTAACATAAGAACATAAGAAATGACATACTGGTTCAGACCAAGGTCCATCAAGCCCAGTATCCTATTTCCAACAATGGCCAATCCACGCCATAAGTACCTGACAGGTTCCGAAAAAAAGACACAGGTTCCACAATGCTTGTCCCACAAGCAGTGGATTTCCGGGTTCTCTTTAATAATAGTTTACGGACCTTTCCTCCACGAACTTGTCCAAACCTTTTTTAAACTCAGCTACAATAACAGTTTTTATTACATCTTCCGGTAACGAATTCCAGAGTTTGTTTACGCGTTGAATGAAAACATATTTTCTCTTATTAGTCTTAAATGGGTTACACTGTAGCTTCATCGTGTGTCCACAAGTCTTTCTACTTTTTACCTGTTCCACTTCATTCATTAATTTATAGACCTATATCGTATCTCCCTTCAGCCATCTCTTTTCCAATTTGAAAGCCCTAACCTTTAAAGCCTTTCCTCATAGGGGTATCCTTCCATCCCCTTTACCATTTTGGTGGCTCTTCTCTGTATCTTTTCTAATTCCGCTATATCCTTTTAAAGATATGGCTACCAGGTACTTGTGATCTGGATTGGCCACTGTTGGAAACAGGATACTGGGCTTGATGGATCTTGGTCTGACCAGGTCTGGCATTTCTTATGTTCTTAGAATTGCACACAATATTCAAGGTGCAGTTGCACCATGGGGCGATATAGAGGCATTATAATATCCTTGGTTTTATTCTCCATTCCTTTCCTTATGATCTCTAGCATTCTATTTGATTTCTTGGCCACCACTGCACACAGGGCAGAGGGTTTCAATGTATTATCCACAATGACACCTAAATCTTTTCCTGGGTGGTGGTTCGTAATGTGGAACCTTGCATCGTGTAACATAGTTTGGATTGTTCTTTTCTACTAGGAGTATAACTTTGTACTTGTCCACATTAAATTTCATCTGCCATTTGGATTTCTAGTCTTCCAATTTATCAAGGTCCTCTTGCAATTTTTCACAGTCCTCTAGTGTTTGAACAATAATTTTGTCTCATCTGCAAATTTGATCACCTCAATCCTTATGCTCATTTCCAGGTCATTTATAAATATGTTAAAACAGCAGGCCCAGTACAGATCCCTGGGGTACTCTACTATTCACCTTTCTCCATTGAGAAAATTGGCCATTTAGCCCTACTCTCTGCTTTTTATCTTTTAACCAGTTCCTAATCCACAATAGTACACTGCCTCCAATCCCATGACTTTTTAATTTGGCCATGAGTCTCTCATGAGGAACCTTGTCAAAGGTTTTCTAAAAATCCAGATATGATCATGCTGATCTACCTGTTTACTCACACCTTCAAAAAAATCTAACAGATTAGTAAGACAAGACTTTCCTTGGCTAAATCCATGTTGGTTTTCTCCCACTAAACCATGACTATCTACATGTTCAGTAATTTTATTCTTTATAATGGTTTCTACCATTTTGCTTGGTAATCATGTCAGGCTCATTGATCTGTAATTTCCCAGATTCCCCCTAATACTCTTTAAAAATTGGCGTTACAATGGCCATTCTCCAATCTTTAAGTACTACAGATGATTTTAATGATAGTTCACAGATTACTAATAGTAGGTCTGCAAACTTATATTTCAGTTCTTTCAACACCCTCAGCTGTATATCATCAGGTCCAAGTGATTTACTGTTCTTCTGTTTATCAAATACTTGGGGGCATGTTTACTAAACACCATTGCTGTGCGGGTTCCCGTTAGTGTGCTGGTGCCATATAAGGAGTGGGCGGGCCAGGCAGAAAAAAGAAAAAAACCGGACCGTACGTGTGTGCGTCGCGCTAATGTGCGGGGCCCACATTAGCGCATGGGAAGGCTAAGTGGGGCGCTGCTGCATAACCAAACAACAGAGCCGTAGTACAACGGTGAAGACACTGACCTATGGTGCAGGGGCCAGGGGTTCAAACCCCCATTGTGCTCAATGAAAAAGACCAGCTGAGGCATCAACTTTTATGGGTAAAAGTGGTGTAGGAGGTATATTGATTATGGGCGGCAGAAGGCGGCGCACTCTTTTTTTTATACGGCATGAGGCGGCGCACTGTTCATTGTGGGCGCGCTGATAAAATGGGGCAACAGAAGGCGGCAAGCCTGTGGGCAGAAGGCGTCGCGCTGATGTGTGAGGGGGCAGCCCAATAGTGGGAGGGATAAGTGGCGCGCTGATGTGCAAATAGCAGGAATGGAGCCATAGCACAATGGTTAAGACACTGACCACTCGTGCAGGCATCATGGGTTCAATTCCCCACAGTGCCCATTGAAAAAGACTAGCAGAGGCAGTATGTTTTATGTTGTGGAGTGCTGTAGGAGGCCCAATAATTTTATTTTGTGATAACAACTAGAAAACGCACGCTCACAGCATGTTAACATAAGGCAGCCCATAAGGCACATGTGACAGTGCACCGTCCGCCAAGGCACCCTAGAATGTCCCCTATAGGGCAGCATGTATGTTGCGACACAGGATAATGTATAGTGCACCCTATATGGATGGCAACCATAAAGTGCCGTATACGGCGCCCCATAAAGCGCCCTCAGAGGCACCTTATGGGTACAGTACGCTCAGGGTGTTATTGCTGGCAGCAACATATGTACAGTAAATTAAAAAGATGCTGTGGACACCCCTATCACAGAACCCCACTGTGGGTTTGAACCCATGACCTCTGGCTGCACAGGGAGTGATGTAACCATTGGGCTACAACTCCATAGCTGTAAGCAAGCCCCTGGCTGGCTGCAGATAGCCTGCACGTCACCTCACAGACAGTCTGCCGGTGTAAACAGGATAGGATTAGGCCACACGTACCCATGATGCACTGCACATGCAAATTAGCTGTCCACAGATGGACACAAGATGGGTAATGCAGCCCCACAGCACCTCGGCCCTGTTGGGGGGAGTGACCGGGTGCACCCACACAGCACCTCGGCCTGGTAGGGGGCACTGACCGGGTGTTTTACTGGCACAGAGTAGCTACACACCGTTACATCGTGCAGGTTCTGTGCTCACCCTGAGTGTGCAATGAGGCGTCCAGGACCAGGTCCACAACACCTTCCATGGCTGATGGAGGCCAAGCAGGAGTTTCAAAGCAGTGTTAATGTGTAAGATAGCTAGTTTCTGCACAAACACCATGGATATCCCAGTCAGGCTCAGCACCCCCTGGGAACCCCCAACAGGGCTCTCCCCCCCCCCCCCAGGGCTCTCCCCCCCCCCCCCCCAGCAGCAAACATGGTCCCCCATCAAGAGATCCACACTGTACCTCCCTGCAAAGGTGGCAGTAGAGGGCAACATCAACCCCAGTCCTGCTGAGGAATGAACACCACCCCCACCCCCACCCCCACCCCCACCCCACACACAGCCACAACACAATAGCAGACAGACATAGGATAAGGTAAGCTGCACCCCACCACCAGAAATTCCCCTGCAGCAAGCCAACAGCCACTGCACCCTGCAAGCCATTCCAGCAAGACACATACCAGCTACAAACAGTCTGCTGGTTAGTCCATAGTGCATGTTCCCAATGGAGAAACATGCACCCAGAACTGGTCTGCCAGCATACACAGCAAGCAGATAAATCAGTGACTGGGCCCCAAATAGAAACCCATATCTATCACATGAGAGAGATACTGTATAGCACTATGGGGGTGCCTAGCCATGCTGTGGTCACTGCACAGTCAGGGTGAGCGTGATCTCCCAGAAGGACATGCTTTGGCCACCCTGTCTGTGTAGGTGGTGGCCGGACACTACAATGTCCCTGCCAGTGCCCTATGCCCGGTGCAGATGCATCCTGGCCAGGCTACCCTGTCCTGGCTATACCCATGGTACCTTGCACCTCATTATGCACATTGGCAGGCCAATACTGGCAACAGTGCTGGCAGTGTGGGCTGTGGAAGGGGCTTGCAGCCAACACCCACTGTATAGCCAGACACACACTTCCACACCTATGCCATCATGGTGCTACTATTGAGGAAGTAATTAGCCTTGCCCATCAAACCGGTCCTGAGCACGGCAAGGCATGGATATGGTACGCAGTACAGCTGGGGGTCACTCCCCAGGGTGGTAAACACCGTCAGAGGCCAGGCCTGGAGCACGCACTGCAAACACCTAACAGATTGTTCGGATGGGGTCAACTAGCAGTATGTGCGTAACGTATGGATATCTAGCTGCCTGTGCTCCTAGCAAACGTCTCAGAGCTGTGTACCGTATACCTCAGGTGTAGGGTGACATTGGTAAGTTATGCAAGTGCTAGTTTTGGGAGATGCATGCAGGGTCCAATGGTCTGCCTCTCCAGGAGACATTGGCCAATGAGGCCTGTGGGTGTGGGTGTGTCTGCCCTTGATGGCTGCTGCTTTACGGCACAGATTCCCAACTCCAGTCCAGGTTTGCATCACACTGTTCTGGTTTTCCTGCTGTCCCTCATGGATATGCATGAGCTACATCTACATACCATGGGTGTGGTGCATAGATATACAGCACAGGCATTTGTATGAGTGGCATCATGGAACCTGACTGGTGTGTGCCCCACCAGGACTGCATTTGGGTGATTCTGCTCTGGGTACTGGCCCTGTTCATGGTGTCTTTGCTCAATGGGGTAAAAGATAGACGTATTGCCATTGCATATGTCCTCGCCAGGAAAGGTGTGCCCTTACTATCACTGTTTACTTGGGGGAAAAATATGTGGGCAAGATTGGCAGTTGCCCCAGTTGGGCTTTGAACCTGTGACCTTCTACTCTTGCATGCAGTGTCTGCGTGCACTGCACCACTGTGTAGCCACAGATTGGGTGGATTCCCTGGCATGTCCATGACTGTGGATCCGGCAGGGCCTGTCTGTTGCAGTGGACGGTGGCAGCCTGCACATGGCTAGGCCTCTGTCTTCTGTCGCTAGCAGCCACTGCCCCCTGCACCACATGTACTCGTCCGCCAACATGCTGGCATGAGCTCCTCCCATAAAAAACAGGTGACCTGATTGGAATGTGGCAGTACGGGACTGCATTTGGGGTACTTGGCTGTGGGTAATGCCCATTGTTGTGGTGTGTGTGCGTTGTTGGGTAAAATATGGGTGTTTTCCCCATGCTTATGTCCCCTGCAATACAGGGGTGTCTGCGCTATCTGTGTTTAGTGGTGGGTAAAATATAGGGACTGGGCTGGCAAGTGCCCCAGCTGGGCTTTGAACCTCTGACTCTCTGGTCCTAGAGGTACTGACTCTGTCCGCTGCACCACACTATGGCCACAGAGACAGTGCAGCCCCTGGAGGTAGTGAGCCTGGCAGGATGGAGTCACAAACCCTGCTCTACGCTGTGGGCATATGCACCCTGTCTGGTGACAAACGTGCACATAAACCACGGAAATGACCACGGGAACTGGGGGAAAACAATATCACCATGCTGGGCAACAGTGATATTAATGGGCAACCATAGCAAACACTCCCAGGACAGCTCCACAACAGGAAATGTTGTTTGGAAGAGTCTCCGCTCCGTAAACCCTTCCAAAATTCATTTCTTTTTTCTGGAGCTTTGTTGGGTGTGTTTTCTGTATTTGCCCATCACTATCACTGTTCCCCAGCTGAATTACTATTTTTAATAGTTCTGTTGTGGTCATTTCCTATTTTTATGTGCACTTTTGTGCTGTGCACATGTATCACACTGCTCACGTTTTGCTGGTTTCCCCGGTTTTCCTGTACATTGCTGACGGAAATGGTTTCTCTTCCCTTTAAATGCTTTCTACCGTGAGTGTTTCACTCGCGGTAGTTTTTACATGCAAATTCGGGCCCGATACTGTGCGGGGACCCTCTCCCCTCCCACTCTCCACCCATTGACCCCGTCCCTCCGCCCCTCCGGAGCCTTCCTCCGCCCTCCTTTAGCCGTTCCACGCCTCTATCGGACATTTGCGGGCCCGCACTTGTACGGGGCCCGTTGGTGTGCCGCGTACCTGTGCGGGGGTGACACGCACGTGTGCGGGGCGTTTAAACGCGTTTATGCGCGTTTCAGTGGCGCGTTGCCGTGCGCTATTTTGCGGCGCGCAAATTTGCGGACTTTAGTAAACATGCCCCTTGGAATGCATCTTCCCGGTTTAGCAATATTTCTTTCAATTCTTGTTATATATCACCTTTAAATACCATTTCAGATATGGGTAGCTTCCCTACATCTTCTTCAGTAAAGACCAAAGCAAAGAATATATTGAGTCTCTCCGCTATGGCCTTGTCCTCCTTTAGCGCCCCTTTTACCCCTCTATCATCCAATGGTCCAACTGACTCTTTCACAGGTGTTTTGCTATCAATGTACTTGAAAAACTTTTTATTGTGCGTTTTTGCTTCCATGGCCAGCTTTTTTCAAATTATCTTTTTGTCTGCCTTATCAATGTCTTGCATCTAACTTGCCAGTGCTTATGTTTCTCCCATTTTCGTTTTTTGACTCCTTTTTCAATTTCCTGAAAGATGCTTTTTCGGCTACAACAGACTCTCTGACCTCGCCTTTAAATCATGCTGGCAGTTTTTTGGCCTTCCTTCCACTTTTCTTGAAGCATGTAAGACATCTGGTCTGGAATTCCAAGATAGTATTTTTAAACAACGCCCATGCTTGATGTAAATCTTTAACATTTGCAGCTGCTTCTTTTAGTTTTTTCCTTAATTATTTATCTTAGTCTATCATAGTCTCCCTTTTGAAAGTTAAAAGGTAGGACTGTGTCCTGCTTCCATTTATTAAATCAAATGCAATCATGCAATGATTACTAATGCCAAGTGGCCCCAACACTCTTATCTCTTGCACCAGATCCTGTGTTCCACTAAGGACTAGGTCTAAAATAGTTTCCCCTCCTGTCAGTTCGTGAACCAGCTGCTCCAAGAAGCAGTCATGGAAAGGAAGAAGAAAAAAGAACTCCATAACAACAACAGAAAAGGCAGTGCAATGATATTGAAGAGAAAGGACGAGATAGAAAGAAATGAAGAAGGGGGGCAGGGAGAAGGCAAAATCAATTCTGTCACATGCAGGCAACAGAATCAGGAAATGGACAGACCAAAGGTTTTATGAAACAGAGTCTTGAGTTTTGATTTGAACCTAGAATAAGATGATTCTAAACAGAGCATCAAGGGTAGATTATTCCAAAGATAAATACCAGAAAATAAAAAGCGAAGTGTTGAGTTACTTCAAGTCTAACTTGCATGGTGGAAGGCAAGTGAAGATGATTAGAGTAAAGAAAGCACAAAATACAATGGGGGCTATGAAGTATGACGAAGGAAGAAAGATAAGCTCGAATACCCATGTGAAGAAAGAATAGTTACTCACCTGTAACAGGTGATCACCGGGAACAGTAGGAATCAGTCTTCACATATGGGTGACGTCAGCACCAACAGAGCCCATGCAGGAACGCTCCCAAGCGTCCAATAAGAAAGCTTTCGGGAGCACTCTACTGTGCCTGCCTTCCTATCTTCTCAACTCAGTTGAGTTTGTAGCTGAGAAGAAGAATAAAACAAAGACTCAAACTTCTAGGGGAGGAGGGTGAGTTGTGAAGACTGATTCCTGCTGTTCCAGGAGATCACTTGTTACAGGTGAGTAACTATGCCATCTCCAGGAACAAGCAGGATTGCAGTTTTTACATATGGAACTCATTAGCGCCCCGAAACCAGACAGGTATGGGGGTAGAGTAGTGCGATCCCTGAGGCCAAAAGATTGCAGCTGAAGAGTATGGAATAATTGTAACATAGTAACATAGTACATGATGGCAGGTAAGGGCCAGTATGGTCCATTTAGTCTGCCCAACAAGGTGGCAAGAGTAGGTGCACCTGCCGCAGGTCACCCCTCCCTATGCCTTTGTTTAGGGGCGTACCCACCGCTCCATGTAGGGTACCCTTATTTGTTGAGATATAAGAGATAGTTAAGTTTATTTTGATTTTATCCTGTTGCTATAAAGGGATCCACTGTGTCTGTCCCATGCCATTTTGAATTCTGTCACTGTATTTGCCCCCAACACTTCCATCGGGAGGGCGTTGCAAGCATCCACCACCCTTTCAGTGAAAGTATTTCCTGACATTGCCTTTCAATTTACCCCCTTGAAGCTTCATGTTATGCCCTCTTTTACAACTTCCTCGTCTTTGGAAGAGGTTTGTTTGTCCATTAATATTCTAAGTACTTAAAGGTCATATCTCCCCTGTCCCTCCTCGCCTCCAGAGTGTACATATTTAGGTCTTCAAGTCTTTTCTCATGTCTTCTGACGCAGGCTCCAAATCATTTTGGTCACCTTCCTATGAACCGTTTCCAGTCTTTTTATATCCTTTGCGAGATATGGTCTCCAAAACTGAACACAGTATTCCAAGTGAGGCCTCACCAGTGACTTGTACAGTGGCATTAGTACCTCTTCTTTTCTGTTGCTAATTACTCTTTGTATGCAACCCAGCATCCTTCTGGCTTTTGCCACCACCTTGTCGCACTGTTCAGCCACCTTGAGATCCTCATAAATAATCACTCCAAGGTCCTTCTCCTAATCTGTGCACACCAACCTCTCGCCACCTATTGCATACATTTCCCTTGGATTTCTGCCTCCTAAGTGCATGACACTGAACTTCTTCACATTAAATCTTAACTGCCAAGCATTAGACCATTCTTCCAGCTTTTGTAGATCTTTTCTCATGTTCTCCACTCCTTCAGGTGAGTCCACTTTGTTGCAAATTTTTGTGTCATCTGCAAAAAGACAGACTTTTCCATTCAGTCCTTCAGCAATATCACTCACACTCAGTTCCAGAAGGTGAAAACTCCCCTAAACGTAGTCTGTTTTTTTTTTTTAAGAAGTCCAGGATTGAGGGTAGGAGTTGAGTTTAAGGTGCTGGAATACAGCTTGGCCAAAGACAGCGTACCGACAGGAGTCTCTGTCCAGACAATAGTGGGCAGCAAAAGTATGTATGGAAGACCAGGCAGCTGCCCAGAAGATCTGCTGAATGGATACTGAACAGAGATTGGCTACAGAGGTCGCCATAGCCCATACATTATAAGCAATAATGTGACCCTCCAAGGAGAGTCCCGCCTGTGCATAAGCAAAAGAAATGCAATCTGCTATCCATCTGTAAAGAGTCCACTTTGTCACTGGAAGGACCAGGTGACTAGGATCTGTATCTTCCAACTTAGTTCTTTTTTAAAATTGATATATTTATTAAATTTTAAACAGTTACAATAAGCAACTTGCAAGAAAAGTAAATTCATCAAAGTATACAGGAAAACAAACATCACAAAACAGTAAAGAAAAAAAAAAAGAACTTACACAAACCCACATTATGAAAGACGATTGAGAGTGCACGGAGGTCTAAAGAAAAAAACAAAAATATATTCAACCCCTTTAAACTACACCCATTCAAATAGAAATAAACATCTCAAAGAAAAACTACTTACCAAAATAAATCTCTCAAGATGGGAAGCCTCAACAAATACATAACTGTTGCCAGAAAGTGTTACTAAGCACTTACAGGGAAATTTCAAATAAAACGTTCTTCCAAGAGGAACGCTGACTGAGTTAGTTTTAAATCCTGTTAAGGATAGGTGGAGGAAGTATTGTAAAAGGAACTCCAAGCAAGAAAAGGGGTCAATGCCCTTTGGGGAGCACCAAAGTGCAAACTTACGCCACTTGAATGCATAAGATTGTCTGGTAGAGTCTTTGTATTATGCAAGGAGTATGTCCTTGATGTCCTGTGACAGATCGAGATTAGCGAGCTCTAGGCCTTCAGCAGTCATGCTGTCAGGCGTAGGGAGTGTAAGTTGGGATGGAGGAGCGTCCCGTTGTCCTGAGAGAGGAAATCGGGCACACATCCCAGATTGAGTAGCTGAGTCTGCACGAGACGAAGAAGCAGAGGGAACCATGGTTGATGGGGCCAAAAGGGGGCCATGAGAATTATGGAGCTCCTGTTGGCCTGTAGCTTTAACAGTGTCTTGGGAATCAAGGGGATGGGAGGGAAAGGATAGAGCAGACCCTGTCCCCAGTGTAGAGGGAAGGCATCCGGTGCCTATTGGCGCACTGAACCCTGGAATAGAAGAGAGGAAGCTGTGTGTTTTGTGGAGTTGCAAAAAGATCTATGACTGGGGTTCCCCACATCTGGAAGATCCAAACAGCCATCTCCCAGTGCAAGATCCATTTGTGTGGATGAAGGATATGACTTAGCCTGTCCGCAAGAACATTGAGTTCGCCCAGGAGGTACACCACTCTGAGGTGAATCCGGTGTGATTATGGTAAAGGACCAAAGGCAAAGCACTTCCTCGCAGAGTGGATGGGACCCCATGCCTGCCTGAATGTTCATGTAAAACATGGCAACCTGATTGTCCATTCTAACTAGAACAGGTTGCCCCGAACTTTGGGGCTGAAAACCATTTATCGGTGCTTGTAGATCTAGCAAGTTGATCTGCATGGCAGATTCCTGTTGTGTCCACAGTCCCTGTGTGGTTAAGTTGTTGAGATGCACTCCCCAACTCAACTTGGAGACATCCGTTGTCAGGGTACATTGAGGTGGAGGCATCTGAAAAGGTGAGCTGGCGAGTAGGATTTGAGGGGAACACCACACTGACAGGACTTGATCAGTTGAGGGGTGATTTGGATTTTGTCTCCGAGTCGGCCCTTCGCTTGTGTCCATTGGGAAGACAGAGTCCACACTGTGCTTGTCGCATGTGCAATCGAGTGTAAGGTACCACATGGACTGTGGAGGCCATGTGACCCAAGAGCCGAAACACCTCTTGAGCTGTGACTCGGGTCCACTTTTGCAGTTGCTCTGCCAGCTCTATGAGGTGCGCACAGTGATCCTGTGGAAGGAAAGCCTGGGCCTGTGGGGATCTAAGAACGCTCCAATGAACTCCAGTCATTGGGTTGGAGCGAGATGAGACTTTGGGAAGTTTATGACAAAGCCGAGGTGTTGGAGCACCGTGATGGTGCGATAAAGGGAGAGTCTTACTTCTTGAGGGGAGTCTCCTCTGATTAGCCAGTCGTTTAAGTAAGGGAAGACAAAAAAGCCCAAGGTGCATAGATAGACAGCGACTACTACCATGCATTTGGTGAAGACTTTTGGGGCAAAGGCTAGAGCAAAGGGGAGAACCCTGTATTGATAATGGTTTCCCTGAAACATGAAACACAGATACTGTCTGTATAAAGGATGTATCGGTATATGCATTTATGTCTCTTTGAGGTATAGAGAATTTAGCTAATCGTGTCTCTGGAGGTATGGTAGAAGAGCTCCTAGGGAAATTATCTTGAATTTTTCTCGAACCAGAAACTTGTTTAGGTCTCCGACATCTAAGATGGGTCTGAATCCTTCTGTTATCTTTGGAATGAGACAATATGGAGAGTAGAAGCCCACCTTTTCTTGAGTGGGAGGAACTCTTTCTATGGCACACTGGGACAACAGGGTGATCACCTCTTCTCTTGAGAGTGTTTTGCAGGAGTTGTGTGGGATAATCCCCTGTGAAGCTGGTGGGGTAAGGTTTTGAAGTGAAGCTGATAACCCTTTGGACAATCTGGAGTGTCCACTGCTTTGAGGTTATGAGGTGCCACCTGTGAGAGGTGCAGCAAGTATTGTAGCACTCTTTGCATGTGGCAAGAGAAAGGGTTCTCCCTTCTCTCTGCACACAAGACGGAGAATCTTCTTCATTTGAAGGTGTATGCCCATCTGGTGGAGGGTTTTCAGGAGGCCAACAGGATCTCCTCAACTTCTTCTGTAGATTGAAGGGAGCCAAGGCTACCCTTTCAGCAGCCTTGCCATCAACGCTAGTGACCCTAGGTTGGGGTGCAGGAGGGAACCCTCCTCCTGGGACAGACGGTCTGGATCCCGACCCAGTGGGACCAGGAGTGCCACCGACAAGGAGAGCAGGATGGGCCCATCTGAGGGCGATCAGGATCACTGATGCCTGCTCACTCTGGATTTTGAAGAGGGTCTTGGCCACCAGTGGAGTTGATGGGAAGGCACAGAGGAGGACCTCGGACGACGGGATCAGAAAGACATCCACTGCTACTCTCTCCAGATGCGGCTGGTGTGAGCAGAATCAGGGCAGCTGTGTGTTTTCCGGGGAGGTGAACAGGTCCATCTCAGACCTGCCCCAGAGGCAGAAGAGTCACTACGCCACCTTAGGATGCAGATGTCATTCGTGTGGGCGGAGGACTCTGCTGAGCTTGTCCGCCAAGCAGTTGTTCTGGCCTGGAAGGTATACTGCTCATAGGAGCATTCTGTGGTGTACCGCAAAGGCGAGGAGAGCCACCGCTTCCTGGCAGAGGGAGTACGAACCCATGCCCCATGCTTTTTCAGCACAGGACGGTTACACAGAATGTGGCGGAACATTTGCAGAGCTAGGAAAATGGTCGAATTCCAGGAGGTTGATCTGCAGGAGTGACTTCTCTTGCGACCAGCTGCCTTGAGTGAGGAGGTCTCCACATTGTGCTCCCCAACCTAGAAGGGAGATTAGGACCATCTACAGTGAAGGTGCCTGGAATGGCATCCCTTCCTGGAGGTGGCACAGGGACTGCCACCAGTTGAGGGAGTTTGCCAGTTGGCGGGTGACTCTGACCCTGTTGCGTATCCTGCCCGTGGCTTGGGTCCACTGGGATCGGAGGCACCACTGGGCTGCCTGTATGTGGCAAGCTAGCTTGGGGCGTGACATGAACTGTTGGGGCCACTGGCCCAACAATCAGAGGAGGCGGCGAGCCGATATTGACCAGCAAGTCTGTACCTCTCTTGCTAGCTGCACGAGGCGAAGCGCCCTCTCCTTTGGAAGGGAGGCCTTGACCTGTAACTTGTCCTGCCGGGTGTCCAACTGGGTGCCTATGAACGCCAGGTTTTGGGCTGGAGAGAGGTGGGATTTGGGGTAGCTGATGATGAACCACAGATGCTGCAGGAGGCAGATTATTCATCCTATGGCATGGCGGGCCTCGAGGGCCGTGCTGCCTCTAATGAGCCATTCGTCCAGACAGGGAAAGACGAAGGCCCCTTGTAAGTGCACATACGTGGCCATGACCGCCAGGCACTTTGTAAAGATTCTGGGCGAGGAGGCCAAGCCAAATGGAAGTACGCTGTACTGGTAATACTCTTCCCCCACCATGAACCTTAGGTACTGTCCGTGGGAGGGGTGGATCAGGATGTGGGTATATGCATCCTTTAGGTCTAAGAAGCACAGCCAATCTCCCTGGTACAGGTAGGGCAGCAGAGTTCCAAGGGAGAGCATCTTGAACTTCTCCCTCACCAGAAACTTGTTCAAGTTTCACAGGTCTAGTATGGGCCGAGGCTTCCAGTTCTTTTGGGGACAAGGAAATACCTTGAGTAGAAACCTTTTCCCCACAGTTGTCTGGGTACTGGTTCTACCGCATTGTCCCTGAGCAAACCCTCGAGCTCTGATAGGACCAAGGACTGGTGAAGGAGAGGCCGCACTGGCTCTCCTGGGAAGAACCCTGGAGGTGTTTGTTGGAACCTGAGGAGACAGCCCTCCTTTACTACTTGTAGGACCCACTGGTCCGTGGTGACCCCAGCCCACCTGTGGGCAAAAAACATCAGGCAGTCCCCTGTGGGCTGGGGGGAGTCTCCCAGGGGAGAGGAGGCCCTGCCCGGAGAGTCAAGAGCTCCCCCCAGGCTGGGTGGAAGCTGGTATCTGAGGCTTCTGGGCCTTTGGCTTCCTCGGTTCTTGGGCTGGGGGCCCTGTTGCTGTTGCCCTGAGAAAGGCTGCTAGTGGCCCTGGTGGAAAGACCCCTTCTTCCTCAGGAAGGGTGGTCTCATTCCTGACTGCTTCTTCCAGGGAAGGCTCGAAGTTTTCCTCAAAAGTCTTTGTCTGGTTTATTTATTTATTAGTTTTTATATACCGTCATTTCCAGAGATCAGTGGCGGTTTACAATGAACAATGAACACAACAGGAACTTTACATTACAACATCAGTAGAACTTATTTACAAGGTAAGGATGGTAACAGTAACAATGTTACCATAACTATATATAAAAAGCAGTTTTCTGTTTCAAAACATTTTGGTGCATGAGAATTAGGAATGGTAGTTATAAGGGTCAGCGGAGGAGTTAAGTTGTTTGTGACTGCTGACTGTTGGTGGAAGAACCATAGCGTTTGATAAAAAGGTGTGTCTTAAGCTCTTTACAGAAGATTTGTAGGTACTTAAAATCCATAAATTGTTGGGTAGAGCATCCCAGATAGAAGGGACAACATAAGTGAAGGCTCTAGAGCTAGTAGTTTTATTGACATTGCGAAAGTGAGTTGCTATTGTTAGCATATTCTGGGAACAATTCCTTCTTGTTCTTGTAGTGCTGGGTGAACTCAGGAGGGAGCAGAAGTATGATGGGGCTATTTTGTTGTAAAGCTTAAAGACAATCATAAAGCTTAGTTACTCACCTGTAACAGGTGTTCTCCAGGGACAGCAGAAATCAGTCCTCACTTATGGGGGACGTCAGAACCGACAGAGCCCGCATGGAGCAATTCCCCAGCTTTCAAAGAAAGCCTTTGGGATTGCTGCCTCACATGCGTGGTCCTCTTCCCGCCAAAAGGAGCCATCTTGCTCAGTCAGGTCCCCGAGCTAGAGCCCTACTAAGCAGATGGCAAGGGAAGGACAAAAATAGCAACTCTTCAGGGGAGGCTGGAGGGTAGTGAGGACTGATTCCTGCTGTTCCTGAAGAACACCTGTTACAGGTGAGTAACTATGCTTTCTCCAGGAACAAGCAGGAAGTCAGTCCTCACTTATGGATCTCCCCACCTACAGGCTACCGAGCCTGTAACCCCAAAACACCTCCGCGAGGCTGTGAACAGAAGTCGATGCCCGGAGGAGCTTGAGTCTTTGGGTTCCTGGGGTGAAGCTCTCAGTAGCCGTCGAAGAAGGGTTGGAGGGCAGGAGTTGCTTATACCCTGAACAGATTATGGTCAAAGGCACTGACCCGGTGGGCTGCCATCTCCAGGCAGTACTGAACAGCGAAAGAGTTCGCTGAAGACCAGGTCGCAGCCCAGCAGATTTCCGTTAGAGGCACTGAGCGCAGCAAAGCCACCGAAGCCGCATTGGCTCAGACACTGTGCATGGTGACCCGCTGATTCAGCGGGGTGCCCGCCTTTGCTTGGTCAAAGGCAATGTAGTCCGCCACCCAGACAGAACTGGTGTGCTTGTGACTGCCTGCCCCTGGCAATTGGGGTCGTAGGCGACAAAGAGCCAATCGGACTTCCGATGATCCTGGGTACACTGCAGGTAGAAGGCAAGAGTCCTCTTGCAGTCGAGTGTATGCAACATCGCCGATGCCTGGTCAGCATGTGGTCTCAGGAAGAAGGTCGGTAGGACTATCTCCTGGTTGAGATGCAAGTCCAAGACCACTTTCAGTAGGGACTTGGGATAGGTGCGGAGGACCACTCTGTTCCAGTAGAACCTGGTGTATGGAGCCTCAGACATGAGGGCCTGAAGTTCGCAGACTCGGCGAGCCGAAGTCAAAGCCACCAGGAAGACCACCTTCTAGGAGAGATGCCGAAGGGAGCACGTCGCCATCATCTCGAAGGGCACTCGCGTGAACTGCATCAGCACCACGTTGAGGTCCCACTCCACCGGCAGAGGTCAGATGGGAGGCTTGGAAAGCAATAGACCTCACATGAAGCAAGAGACCAAAGGCTGCCCCGAGAGAGGTTTTCCCTCAATGGGGAGGTGGTTTGCCGAAATGGCGCTCAGGTGCACCCTGACCGAATTAGATTTAAGCCCAGCCTTCAAGAGGTGGAGGAGATACTGGAGGATCCACCAGGTAGAGCAGGAGAATGGGTCGATCTGAAGCTCGGAGCACTAGGTTGAGAAACGTCGCCACTTAAAGGCGTACGCCCGTCTCGTTGAGTCATTCCTCAACGCGAGAAGGATTTCCTCTACGTCCTCCGGGAGGCACAGCAGAGCTAAGGCAAAGGGACAGGGAGGCCAGGTATGGGTGGAACACCTGACCCTCCTCCTGTGTCAACAGGCCCGGGGCACAGCCCAAGGGGACTGGGGGCTCTGACGAGAGCCAGAGTAGAAGCGGGAACCAAGGCTGTCGAGGCCATAAGGGGGCCATGAGGATCACCGAAGTCCAGTCCCGCTGAATCTTGTGGAGGGTCCTCACAATGAGAGGAGTGGGAGGGAATGCGTAAAGAAGGCCGGAGATCCAGCTCAAGAGGAATGCATCTGGAGCCAGCCTGCTTGGGTGCAGAACCGGGCCACAAAAACAAGGGAGCTGCGCATTCGCCAGACTGGCAAACAGGTCTATGGATGGGGTCCCCCACCGATGGAACAAGACACCGGTGACCTCTGGGTCCAAGCGCAACTCGGGTGGACAGAGGATCCTGCTGAGTTTGGACATTCTCCTGGCCAGGGAGGTAGACCACTCACAGGGTCATCCCCCAGCGAGACGCAAAGGAGCAATGGAGGATCGGCTCTTGGCAGAGGAGGCGTGATCCTGTTTCCCCCTCCTTGTTGATGTAAAACATGGCTACCCTATTGTCGGTTTGCATAAGCACTGACTTCCCCCTCAGATGGCCTTCGAAGTCCCTCAGGGCCCATTAGACCACCCGAAGCTCGAACAGGTTGATCTGCTGCCAAGACTCCTTGGGCAACCACTGCCCCTGGGTGCACAATGCACCACAGTGGGCTCCCCACCCCAGCAGGGAAGCATCCGTTGTTAGGATGAGCTTGTGCTGTGGGATCTGGAAGGGAATTCCCTGAAGGAGACTTCAGGGGTCCCGCCACCAATGCAGGGAGTTATGGAGACTGCGGGAGACTCGGATAGGGCCTCTGAGGTGGCCGTAGACCTGGCTCTATTGTGCCCTGAAGCACCACTGTGCTGTCCGCATGTGCATGCGGGCGAGAGGGACCACATGGACGGTGGAGGCCATGTGCCCGAGGAGGCGCAGCATGACCTGCGCCATGACCCAAGTCCTGTTCTGGACCTGGGATGCCACGGCCCGATGGCGGTCTGCTCGGTCCGTGGAAAGGAAGGCGGTCGCCCGCACCATGTCGAGGCATGCGCCGATGAACTCCAGGGCTTGCACTGGCTCGAGGTGGGACGGAGTAATTGACCAGGAAGCCGAGGCGCTCAAGGAGAAGGATCGTGCGCGAGACCTCCGGGGTTACCGGGTCTGGAGTGGAGGAGGAAAGGGGGTCCTCACCGGGACGACCCTCAGGAGACCGGGCGCCATTGCTGGAGGCCTCTGTATCTGTACGAGGTACCTTTCGAGGCTGCTCCTTGTCCAACTCTCGGGAACGCCGCAGGGGACTAAGTGACCGAGCGCAGGACCGCTCGGGCTTATCCGGTGCCCCAGTGACTTTGAGGCCTTTTTCTTCTTACGCTGCTCCATTTCAGGGGACCCCTGGTCAGAGTGCCATCGAGAACGCGGAGCCGAAGTATGAGATCCCACCAGTGGAGGGACGACTGAGGGTGCCGCCGTCATTTCCAAGGCCACCTCCCGGAAAATGTCATCGGACTTCTGCTTACGATTGAGCAGGGCCTTGGAGGACATTTTTTTGCAAAGGGAACAGAGCTCCGAGTCATCGTCGGCCCCAAGACACTGAAGACAACAGTCATGGGTGTCCGTGAGTGAGATGTTACTGGAGCATCTGTTGCAATTGTTAAACCGGTGGTTGTTAAATCCAAGGTTGAGAGAAAAAAAAGAGGGCGCGAAGCCCGCAACAGGGAAAAAACTTTAAATGCAGGATATCCCCTCGCTCAAGGAAAAAAGGAGAGTAGGGGAGGATGGAAGAGGACTGGTGCTACCAGAAAAAACATGGCCCAGAGGCCGAAAACGAAAAACTTTTTTCGAGGGACGAGGACATGCGTCTGAAGGGCTCTGCGGAAAAAGGGAGACTGAGCAAGATTGAACCTTTGGGCGGGAAGAGGACCACACATGCATGGCAGCAATCCAAAAGGATTTCTTTGAAAGCTCGGGAATTGCTCTGTGTGTCGACATCACCCATAAGTGAGGACTGACTGCCTGCTTGTTCCTGTAGAATGTATTTGTATTTAGTCCCTGCTGCAATGGGTAGCCAATGGAGGGAATGGAGTAGCGGCGTGACGTGATCAGAATAATGGGCCTTGTGTATAATTCGGGCAGCTAGGTTTTGTGCTAATTAAGTTGCTGGAGGGTTTTTTTCGGGTAATCCATAGAGAATACTATTACAGTAATCGAAGTGGTGTGTTATCAAGGCTTGCAGGACTGATCTGAAATCATGGTTTTCCAGTAAGGGTTTGAGATGTTGTAACATTTTTAGTTTAAAGTATATCATCTCTGAGATAGTTTTTATGAGGGGGGACCATGGGTTAGGGATGGGTCTAGGATGATTCCTAAATATCTGACTTCTTGCTTGACTTCCAACTATGAGCCTTTTAAGTGGAGTTTAATCGTGGGTGTTGAAGTTTTGATTCCGTTTTCTTGCAGTTCATTTTTACGACCTCACCCTCTATCTCGGCCGCTTTGTCAGCCATGGGCTTCCCAAACAAGTTTTCCCTGGAGCAGGGAACATCCATCAATTTTTCTTGCACCCATTGCTCGAGGTCAGAAGTTTGTAATCAGGCCTGGCGCTGGGCCCTGATGCCCGCTACTGCTACTCTTGCTGCAGATTCAAAGCTATCGTAGGCGGCATGGGAGAGGAACTTTGAGCTGTCCTGGATCCCGGTGGTCAGGCTTGGAAACTCTGAAGGGGTTCCTCGGCAAGGCCTGCAGAAAAGCCTGCCAGCTCTTGGATAAGGCCCTTGAGGTACTTACCTATGTACAACTCATAGGCTTATATTCGGCAGCCCAGCATGGTACTATGGAAGCTCTTGCGCCCGAGGCTGTTGAGGGCTCTGGCTTTCCGGGCCGGGGGGACAGAAGAGTAGTTCTTCTGGCTTCTGAGTTTTTGCATCGAGGACTCCACGACCATGAGGTTATGTGGGAGTTGGGACTTTTGGAAACCCGGACCCTTCTTGATGTGTATGATGGCGTCGAGGTGCCGGCTGAGCAAGGCACCGAGGCCGGGGTCTCCCACATCCGCAAGAGCAGGCGCTCGAGGATGGGCTGCACCAGCACCATCAGAGTCTCCTTTGGCAGGAACTCATACTGGAGGATCTCCAGTTCTTCAGTGCGCAGGTCCTCCTCTGACTCAGCTGGGACCGAGAGTGCCCGGGCCATGTTCCGCACGAAGTCGTGGAAAGCCACATCCTCAGGGGGGGAGTGGCGCCAGGGTTCCAGAGGAGATGGCTCTAAGGGAACGTCTCTGTGTCGAGAGGTCTTGGGGAAGGCCTCGACGTCGGTCTCCCAGGTGGAGCCTGAGGGCATTGAAGATTCTGAGGCTTGGGGCTCTCGTGCCTTGAGGCTGACCCTGAGGAACCGGGGTCCCCCATTGGGTCTCAGTCAACTCCCAGAAACTGGCCAGGGAGGACCAGACATCTGAAGTTCGGGACCGGGACCTTGATTGGTGCCAAGGGCTCATCTGAGGCCGGTGGCACTCAGGGCCTGACTCGATGCCCGGGGACTCCCCTGCAGTCGGGGGCCCGGTTGTCAGGGCAGATGATGCAAATGAACCTGAAATCATTGCCTGCTGCAAGGCCAGGATGGCAGAGATATTCTGCTAAAGGGCTGCCATCTTTGACTCGATACCAAGAGGCTCTGCAGCTTTCGGCATGGGCACCGAAGGTCTTAGGCGAGTGCATCCTTGATGAGGATCTCGGCCTCGGGGAGCCTCACATGGTTGCCGCCAGCCAAGGACTTCCTCTTAGAGACCTTAAGGGGGCACTGCTTGGAGTCGCCCGAGTCCCTCTGTGGAACCTTACCAGGTTTCACCGATGGAACCTCGACTGGCTTTGAGGATTTTTTCTTTTTCTTTGAAGCCGTGGCACTCCGAAGACACCCGGATCTCATAGGATGTGCTCAGCTTAGAGCTCAGCGTCAGGGAAGCCGGTGCTGAGTCGGAATGCAGGAACAGCTTCTCCTGCAACTCCAACAACTTCCTGTTGGTTCTCAGAGTCATGGTCTGGCACAGGTCGCAGATGGTACCTGTCATGGTCCGGGCCGAGGCAGTGCAAGCAACAGTCATGGATGTCTGTGACAGACATGGTCTGACAGCAGCGAATGCACTTCTTGAACCCACCAGTGGACATGGTCGGGGTCGGTGTCGATGACCTCTGGGCGAAAAAGGGTACAAACACCAGTCGAGGCAAGCCTTGTCAAAAAAGAAGGGAAGAGCCAAGGACGGCATCTGCTTGAGGCAGAAAGAGGAACCGGTACACAAACCGGGAAAAAAAAAAACTTTTGAGGATAATTTTTAAAGGATTTTTTTTCGGGGAAATAGGACATACGTCCATTGGACTACGCGGAAGAAAGGAGACTGAGCAAGATGGCACCCTTGGGGAGGAAGGGGATACACATGAGTGGTAGCATTCCCAAAGGCTTTCTGTGAAAGCTGGGGAAATGCTCCGTGCGGGCTCCGTCGGCACCCATATGTGAGGAACTGACTTCCTGCTTGTTCCTGGAAAAAGAAAAGTTTTCAGCAGTGACAGGAATGATGTGTCCTGCTGGCTCTGTGGAAAACAAAGAGCTGAGGAGAGGAGTTGGGAAGGTGGGAAGGCAGGCACGCAAGTGCAGAGGAGTGCTCCCAAAAGCTTTCCTACTGGACACTGGAGGGCTTTTCCTCATGGGCTCAGTCAGTGTCAACATCTCCCATATGTGAAGACTGCATTCCTGCCTGTTCCTGGAGATCCCTGTGTAACAGAATGAGAGGCTTAAATTGAATATGGTACTGAATAGGAAATCGGAGATAATCGACAAGGAGAGGGATGACATGATCGTAGTGAGAAGCATGTGCCAACAATCAGACAGTAGTATTCTAGTTGAGCTGTAATCTGTGAAGCTGAGAAGAAAGACCAGAGCAATAATCCAAATATGACATAACTAGGGAAAGGAGGAGAATGGTTAGTGATATAGTGGACTAGAAAAGTCGAACGACTCTGATCTGATAGAAGGAAAAAAGGGAACCGCTTATGACGAAGCTGATGTGTTCATGAAATGACAGTGACGAATCAAGAGTAATGTCAAGGTAATGAAAGGTAGGGAGCAAAGGGATGGGAGTACCGAAAAGGAGGAGTGACAGCGATGGTGGAGGAGTGGACCCTGTCAGTCAGGTTGCTGAAGTTTTACTAGGATTGAGAATGAGCTGATTCTGCTCTAACCAGGTGGTCAGGTGGGACAGAAAAGTGTTTAAAGGCACAAGATCGATGGGAAAGAGGGGTCATATGGAAGAGAAAAAGAATATCATCAGCGTAATAGTAGACTGAGATTCCTAATTGTTGTACCAATAAAGCAAGGGGGGAGAGAAAGATGTTAAACAGAAGAGAGGCCAGTGGAATACCGCAGACAAGAGGATATGCAAGAGAGGTGGAAGCATTAGAGAGGTCAGAGAAAGACCAACCTGACAGTGCCGGAGAGAGTGATGTCCTGTAAGCAAGAGAGTAGAATGGAGATCAAAAGCTGATGAAAGATCTAAGGATACCTTAAGAGAAATGTTACCACGGCCGAGGGATTCGTGGACTTCACTGAGGGAAAGCAAGATGGTTTCTGTGCTATGGTCAGAACGAAAACCAGACTGGCGAGTGTGAAGCAAATTAGTGCCAAGTGAGAAATGAGCTAGGTGAAGACAAACTTTTCAAGCATTTTAGACAGGAAAGGTAGATTGGAAAATGGTCTATAGCTTGTCAAGGCTATCTTATCTAAGAAGGGCTTCTTCAGGATAGAGCGAACAAGTGCTTTTTTCCAGTCGGAAGGAAAGGTCCCCGAATTTAGGCTAGCATTGATAATGGACAGTGCAAGTGGTAAGAGTGCAAGTGAGTCCACAGGGAGTGAAACAGAGGGAATGGAATCCAGGGGACAAGTGGTTTTCCCAAGAAGTGGAAATGAGATGAACTAGGGCAGAGAGGGAGACTGGAGCAAAGGAACTTCAGGTGTGTGTGGGAAGATGAGGGGGAGAGGTCTATGGGGAGGATGCTGAATGAAAGAAACTTAAGAATTATTAGGGAAATTGGCTCAAAGTTTTCCCACCTTCTCGTAGAAGAGAGCCAATTGTATGGGGATGGGGAGGTCGATGAAGAGTCTGGTGGAGATGGTAGATGGAGTATGAGTGAGAGGGCCGAATAAAGTGCCTTTTTAATGACTGGCAGAGAAACTGATGAGCCGTGAGAAATATTCTCATTTAGCAGTCACAATCATAGATCTATAGTGGGGGTGGATCTGTTTAAGGGTGGCCAGGGACTCAGGAGTATACAGTTTTTGTCAACGTTGCTTGGCATGGAATAGATGAGATCGCTAGAGGAACAGACCAAAGTGGTGCCAGGAATGCTGGTGTTTTTTTACTTTCACTTTTTCAGTTACTAAGGTGCACTAACATTAACATGCGTTATTAAGTAGGTCCCACTGAATAACATGAGAGCTGTGCTAAAATAATACATGTTGGCACACCTTGGTAACTAGCCCCCAATTGTCTAAACATGTAATATTTCACATCCTTACTTCAAATCAGGACCCTTTTTGAAGGCACAAAAGATGTTTCCATCATATTTTCACAAATGTTATAAACAGAATATTCTGTTTAATTCCATGCAACCTGATTTGGTAGGAACAGAAGAGGATAATCCCTTCTGGCATGAATTAAAGTGTTTCTTTAGGGGTAAAAGAGTGCACAGACCCCAAGAGAAACATTCAGCTTGTAAAGCATAGCTACACACCTGTAACAGGTGATCTCCGGGAACAGCAGGAATTTAGTCTTCACATATGGGTATCGTCGGTACCGACGGAGCCTGCGCAGGAACGCTCCCCAGTGTCCAATAGGAAAGCTTTTGGGAGCATCCCATAGTGCCTGCGTGCTGCTTCCCGCCTTTCCCAACTGTCACTCTCCAGTTGAGTTTATAGCTGAGACAAAAGAGAGAAAGAAAGAGAGAGAGATAGACAGATACAACGCCTAGGGGAGGTGGGCGGTTTGTGAAGACTAAATTCCTGCTGTTCCCGGAGATCACCTGTTACAGGTGAGTAACTATGCTATCTCCAGGAACATGCAGGAATGTAGTCTTCACATATGGGGACTCCCTAGCTGCAGATGCCAGGGGGAAGGCCCCAGAAAGTTGAGTGCCCTTGTGAAAGGGCTCCACTTCCCCCCATGGATCTCTAGCATCCTACCAGGGATGGTGGGTAGGAGCTGATTAAGTGTGGAACAGGTGTTGAAGAACAGCCTGACCAAACAAGGCATCCCGGCGGAAGTCCTTGTCTAAGCAGTAATGGGCTGTGAAGGTATGAACCGAAGCCCAAGTAGCTGCTCGACAGATGTCGTCGATAGACACAGAGTGAAGATGAGCCATTGAGGCTGCGATGGCTCTCACATTGTGAGCTGTGACATGGTCTTCAAGAGGAAGGTTCTTACTCTCATAGGCCATAAGATATACACTGTGCAATCCAGCTGGACAGTGTTCTTTTGGAGACTGGATGTCCCAAATGACTAGGATGAAAAGCAACAAAGAGCTGAGAGGATTTTCTATGTTGCTGTGTCCTTTGCAAGTAAAAGGTCAAAACCCTTTCACAGTCCAAAGTATGAAGAGGTTAAGACCGTGAAGTTCTAGGCTTTCAGCAACCAGGCCCTGAGATGCAGAGACTGGGGATTGGGATGCCACAGCATCCCATCCTCTTGAGAAAGGAGATCTGCAGCAGATCCTAACTCCAGAGGCGGACTTGAGAGAGATGTAGGAGCAGAGGGTACCACATTCGCCGTGGCCAATGTGGAGCTATGAGAATCATATTACCTCTGTCTCTCTGAAGCTTGAACAGGGTTTTGGGAATTAGGGGAATGGGTGGAAAGGCATACAGGATGTCCTGGCCCCAATGGAGGAGGAAAGCATCCCTGGCCTGACAACCCTGAGCCGGAATTCTGGAACAGAACCAGGGAAGTTTGGCATTCAGCGGACTTGCAAAGAGGTCTATGTCCGGGGTTCCCCAAATTTGAAACATTTTGGCCACCTGGTCTGCATGGAGAGACCATTCGTGTGGAAGCAGAACTCGACTGAGTCTGTCTGCCCAAGAGTTTTGAATGCCTGGAAGATACACCGCAAGGAGATGAATCTGATGCTCTCTGGCGAGGGCCCATAGTCGCAAAGCTTCGTTGCATAGTGACAGAGAGCCTGTTCCGCCCTGCTTGTTCACATAGAACATGGCTACTTGATTGTCAGTTTGAACTAGGACTGTCTTGTAGCTGAGCTGGGTGTGGAATACTCAAAGAGCAAGGAAGATTGCTCTGAGTTCCAGGAGACTGTTGTGCAGACAGGCCTCCTGTGGAGTCCAGGTACCTTGGGTAGAGAGGCCTTGCAGGTGGGCTCCCCAACCCACCTGTGAGACATATGTTGTTAGAGTGGCTTGGGGTGGGGGTTGCTGAAAAGGAGACCCCACCAAAAGGTTTTGGGGTGACAGCCACCAATGGAGGGACAAAATAAGGCGATCTGAGTTTGCTATTTTGTCTGACAGGCAACCTGACGCCTAAGTTCACTGAGTGGATAAAGTCCACTGGGCACCCCTCACATGAAGGTGAGCATAAGGAACCACATGCACGGTGGATGCCATGTGGCCTAGCAACTGTAACATTTCCTGAGCAGTGAGGTGAGGTTTTAGCACTGCTTGGGAAACTAACTGCACAATGCGAAGGCAGCGGGGCTGTGGAAGGTAGGCCCTTGTCTGTCTGGTATCCAGCAGAGCTCCTACAAATTCCAGGGACTGAGTGGGAGCAAGGTTGGATTTTGGGAAGTTTATGACAAGTTCCAAATACTGAAGGATGCGCATTGTGCGAGAGAGAGCAACCCTGGCCTCTGGCTCTGAAGGGGCTCGAATGAGCCAGTCCTCTAAGTAAGGGAAGATGAATATTACTAGGGTGCGTAGAAATGCTGCCACCACAGCCATGCATTTTGTGAACACCCTTGGTGCAGAGGCCAGGCCAAAAGGAAGAACCCTGTATTGGTACTGCTTCCCTTGAAACAGAAAGCGAAGGAACTTTCGATGAGTTGGATGGATGAGAACAGGAGTGTATGCATCCTTGAGATCTAGAGAACAAAGCCAATCCTGACTCTGAAGGTATGGCAGCAGAGTGCCTAAAATCATTTTGAACTTCTCTTTGAACAGGAATTTGTTCAATTCTCTGAGATCTAAAATGGGTCTGTGTCCTCCTGTTTTCTTTGGAATAAGGAAATAGGGGGAGTAAAACCCTGTACCCCATTGGGGAATGGGTACCTCTTCTAGTGCCCCTTGGGCAAGAAGCACAGAGACCTCTTGACCTAGCTGGTCGTTGAGAAAGGTCTGAGAATTGAACTGTCTTACCATTGTAGGAGGGGGTATGCTGAGAAAATGAAGCTTGTACCCCTCTCTTACAATAGACAGAGTCCCATTTTCTGCTGTATTTGATACAATCTGGGGACAAAATGACATAACCTCCCTGGTATGGTGGAGGGTTCTGGGCCTTTCAGGGCCAGGAAGGCAAAGTTCTCTAGATAGGAGTCAAAGCCCCTGTGGAGGCTGAATCTGCTGAGCCGGTTGAGGCTTAGCTGCTTTTGTCTTTCTTTGTCTAGGTTGTTGCTGTTGTCCCTTTTGGGCAGACTGACCTAAACGATGTCCCTGTTGGGTATAGGAGGGGTAAAACAACTTCTTCTTACTGAAGAATGGTTTCTTAGAGGATTTTTTCCGCACAGGATCAGCTGTATATTTAGACAATCTATCCAGAGTGATATTGTCAGCATCTATCTCATTAGCTTTTTCTTGCCAATTCTTGCCAAAGAGATTCTCTCCTGTGCAAGGAATATTCCCTAGTTTATCCTGTATCCAAATTTCCAAGTCAGATGCCTTCAGCCAGGCAATCCTGCGTGCACCTATGGCAATGGCAGAGGTTCTGCTTATGCACTCAAAGCAGTCAAAAGCTGCAAGATTCACAAACTTGGAAACATCCTGAGCATGTTTGACAAGGGCGAGATAATCTGGCCTCTTATCATCAGGAAGGAGAGGGCTCATAAGCTCTAGAACGCCTGTGACCTCCTTCAGGAGCATTGCCATTTATAAGATATAGGAAATGATCCTAGCAGAAAGCATGGAAGCCTGGAAGGTTTGACGTCCAAAGGCGTCAAGAGTCCTACACTCACGTCCTGGAGGATTAGATGCATGCCTTTTTGCACTCTTTATCCTTCTCATAGCTGATTCCACCATAATGGAATGTTGTGGTAACTGAGTCTTTTGAAAGCCAGAAGAAGGAGGAACTCGATACATGGTGTCAAGTCTTCGAGAGTGAGGAGATGTGGTTAGAGGTGTTTCCCACATCCTTAACATAAGATCATGCAAGATCTCATGAATAGGTAAGGTAGCTGTCTCCTTGGGAGCTTTGGGGTATTGCAGAATTTCTAATTCCTTTGCCCTAGGCAGGGGTGGGCAAGTCCGGTCCTGGAGAGCCACAGACCAATCAGGTTTTCATGATGTCCCTAATGAATATTCATGAGATCTATTTGCATCCACTGCCTTCCATTGTATGGAAATAGGTCCATGAATATTCATTAGGGACATTATGAAAACCTGACTGGTCTGCGGCTCTCCAGGACCGGACTTGCCCACCCCTGCCCTAGGCTCTTTTTCAGGAGCCACAGTGATTGAAAGACCTCAAGCCACATCTCGGATAAAATCCTGAAAGGACATCTCAGCGTAGGATGTCTCCACCAGAGGATGAGAAGAAGAATCCTCAGGAAGAAGTACTCTGGTATCGGCAGAGCTTTCAGAGTCTTCAGACTCATCCGAGGATTCATAGTATCTCCGATCCAGGTGATCGTGCAAGGCACGGTACCGGTACCGATCGAAGTCAGCATCGGAGTGGTCCGGTATTGACCTGTTGATACCGGATGGATACGCATGACTCGGTCCCGGTAGAATACCTGCCGATGTCGATGCAGTCGGTGCCGGTACCGGTTGAATTGTCTGAAGTGGTTTCAAAGGCATCGAGGCCGTGAGAAGATCCGCCAGACTGCGTTCAATAGCCAAGAATCTCTGGTCTATCGACGCTGCCGATGCTTGGGTATCGGTACCAGAAGAAGCGGCCGGTACCCCAGAGCATAACCAAAAAACCCCCAATATAGTGAATAAAAAATCACCAATAGACAAGATTCACCATAAAACCCGTCCCACAAAATTTAAATATTTTTGTCTAAGCGTACCGGAGGAGGAATGGAACTAAAAATCCACCCACACCAGACGGTAGGCTGCTTTTATTCAAAAAGGTTCTCCACCATACAAAACTTTAAAAACTTAACTTTTTAGTTCCATTCCTCCTCCGGTACGCTTCAACAAAAATATTTAAATTTTGTGGGACGGGTTTTATGGTGAATCTTGTCTATTGGTACCCCAGAGCATGGCACCAGTAGTTCTGCCGAAGTGGAAGCCTCGAGTACATCCTGGAGCCCCGTTAGTGTTTTGGAAGCCGAAGCCTCCCGCCGGGGCAATTTTGCCGGTGAAAGTCTCTCAAGAGCAATGCCAGAGGCATCTCGCTGTCTAGAAGGAGATCTACCCTTTGAGGACCGGCTAGATTTATGTTTAGTTACCTGAGGTCCATGGGAGGAAGACGAAGCCCTAGAAGACGTTGATGCCACAGAGGCTGCATCGGAGGGAAAAAGGGTGCTAAGCTTAGTAGCTCAGTTCTGCCGGCCCCTTTTCGACATCATCCCACAGGCAACACACTCTGAAATAGTCAGTAGTCAGGACCTAAACATTTGAGGTACCACTCATGGGTGTCGGTGACGGAGATGGTACCGCCACTCTTAGAACACTTTTTAAAACCCGAGGCGGGTTTTTCCATTCTGAAGGAAAAGTTGGGCCTAGTGCCCAAAATAGCACGTGGCACCTGAAGAGAAAATGACTGGAAAGACTCCAGAAAAAAAGTTTGTTTTTTGTTTTGTTTTTTTTAAGAAAAGAAAGAAGAAGAACCGGCGGTACCGGTGTAGCGTCGAGGGAAGGCAGACGCGAGCACAAAAAAAGAATAGAAAGGATTTTTTTTCTGCGGTGACAGGATGCGTGACCTGTCGGCTCCGCGGAAAACAAAGAACTGGAGAAGGACAGTTGGGAAAAGCGGGAAGGCAGCACGCAGGCGCTGTGGGATGCTCCCAAAAGCTTTCCTATTGGACGCTGGGGAGCGTTCCCGCACAGGCTCCGTCGGTACCGATGAAACCCATATGTGAAGACTAAATTCCTGCTTGTTCCTGGAGATCAGAAATAATCCTTTCTGATTAAGGCATTTACAGTATCAGCTACTGCTCTAACCAGAAGGTGCTATCGTTTAAATAATAATTAAGGGTGTGCACAGGGCAAACATTTCTGGGTTGGTTCAGTTCATTTGACCTTTTCCCTTGGATTTTCAGACATTTTTATGGTTTATTTCACTTTTTTTAAATACATTTTTTTAGCATGTACAAATTAACAATGTACATTAAATCAATTTATCATAGTATAGTAATATAGAATATTACGGCAGATAAAGATGTAGTACATTTTTAAGACACACTAACAAATGTACATTCCTACCAAAATAAACATGGATTTTGTCATCAACTCAAAGCTTTATGCAGATCAGCGACTTTGTTTAAAAGGATGCTTACTGATGGGGGAGGGATGGGGAACAGAAAGAAGGAACTCAGCGTGGCATCATACAGATTTCTTTATGGCAATTGAGCACCAGTGATGACATTTATCATACTGTGCCACCCTGTTAGGAGATGAGGCGTGCTATGTAGGAGGCCTGATTTTCTGCCCATTTGCTGTGACTGAAGGCAGAAACAAAAAAAAGGAGCCAAATTTCTGATAAAAGCTCATCTTTCCGTCTGCGGTGATATCAACAGTTGCAGCATGGTCGGTAGGCTCCTCCTCCCCAACAATGTGAACATTGTAATTTTGAGGATAAGGCCACCCAACCAAAAAGAAATAAAGGCAGCAAAGAGTGAATAAAGCCAGCTGTATTATTCTAGTAGGTCAAGAAAGGCCTTCACAAGCCCCGTTACATACCTGCTGAGGTACACAACTCCACCAGCCCTATCTTTGAGCTCAGACTGCACATTTTTACATTCCTTGATCATTATGAACCTCTCTGTGCATGTAATTTGATAGTATTGAACCCAACAGAAATAAAAATTATTGCAATGCTTATAGGGTCTCAAAAACTGAACAGCAATATAATCATCACATGTTCTGCTTCAGGCCCACTGCATACAAGGGTCCCTGTGGCAGATAACAGGTGATGACAACATTTCTGCATGATTAACATTAGCAAATGACCCCCCCCCCAATAATGAAGTGACTTACAGCAAAATAACTTAAGAGATTAATGATCATACTTTATCAGCAACAAAATCATCAGTGTCTTCACACTAAAAGGAAAATAATTATTTAATTGGGTAGATTAAAGTCCAGGACTGTAACAACTTAAAGAGAAGCTCTAACTTATCTACTAGTTTATATATTTTAGGTCATATCAAAAAATGAAGATTTTTCTTTTCACTCCTGGAGTTTTGTACACTGTGCTGTTTGTTTTGAGTATGCCTTGGCAGTCGCCTAGATTATGCTCCAGAACATGCCAGGCAGAGGTCAGTGTACACAGTAATTGGTGGGTTGCAATAGAAAGAGTCTTCATCCATATATAGGGTTGCCAACTTTTTCACAGAGAAAAACCCGACACCTGTTGCTCGCCATGCTCCACCCATTCTCCGCCCCCAGTCCCACCCCTGCCCCGCCCACAAAAATTACCGAGGATTCACTCACACTCCCCTCTTAGTGCTGGTTCACACCCCCCTCCCCTCAGTGCTGGTTCACTCACCCCCTCCCCTCAGTGCTGGTTCACTCACTCACCCCCCCCTCCCTGCTGGTTCACTCGCCCCCCCTCCCTGCTGGTTCACTCGCCCACCACCCCTCTCAGTGCTGGTTCACCCACCCCACCCCCCTCCCCTGCTGGTTCACTTGCCCCCCTCCCCTGCTGGGTCACTCACTTGCCCCCACTCTCCTGCTGGTTCTCTCACTCACCCCCCTCCCCTCCCCTCCCTGCTGGTTCACTCACCCACCCCCGGGGCGCACTCACTCACCCCCTCCTGCTGGGTCACTCACTCACCACCCCTCCCCTGCTGGTTCACTCACACCACCACCCCCCCCCTCCCTGCCCAAGCCGCTGCTTCTGCTTTGTACAGAGCAGCAGCTGCAATACACTTACTTTGAAAAGTAAAGACAACCTGTGAGGAGCCCTCCGGTTATCGCAGTGCCCAAGGAAGTGATGTCATTGGGGGCGGGCTCCTCACAGGTTGTCTTTCCTTTTCAAATTAACTTTATTGCAGCTAAAGTTAATTTGAAAAGGAAAGACAACCTGTGAGGAGCTTGCCCCCTATGACATCACCTCCTCAGACACTGCGATGACCTGAGGGCTCCTCACACAGTTTGTCTTTACTTTTCAAAGTAAGTGTATTGCAGGCGCTGCTCTGTAAAAAGCAGAAGCAGCGGCTGCACTGCCATGGGGAATCGCGTTCGCGCCGCGGACTTCGGGAGTCAGGAGAAAAGCCAGTTTTTTGCTCTGGCCGTTCCCGATCTTGTGGCCAGAGCAAAAAACCGGCTTTTCAACGGCCGGTTTTACGCTCTGGCTGCTCCCGATCTTGCGGCCAGAGCAAAAAACCGGCATTTCAACGGCCGGTTTTATATTTGTGCCGGCAGCCGGCCTGGCCAGGCCGGCTGAAAACCGGCCAGTTGGCAACCCTATCCATATACCTGTGGAAAAAGTGCTTTGAAAAATCACCATCTGCCCTTTTGCGCAAGGAGAAATATGCACACTATTCAGTGAATAGACTGAAGGTAACAACTTCTGCAATGAAGAAAATCAATCACAGAACAAGGAAGCGGAAGGAGCCATGGAATAAAATATTGGTTATTGAAGCAAGTCAGGCTTTGCTTTAATAAAGCATTTTGTATTCCACAGTCTCCTTCCACTTCCTTGTTCTTTCACTGTTTACAGTGTGCATACTTATACCTACAATGTAGCTATTACAGTAAAATGTGCATGCGGAGGGTTTCCTTTTATTATTTATTTCTTCATTTATGACATGCCTTCTTGACACTACTCAAGGCGAGTTACAAGTAAAAAAAATAGTAATACACAAGGAACACAACAAAAACAAGGAAAAAAATAAGTGACCCCCTCCCCCCAGCATAAATGTGTGTAAAAACTCCCCATGGGTAGTTCATGGGAGGGAGTTCACTCCTGTCTCCAAATTTCCAGTGGGGAAGGGATCTTCAGAGAGAAACACTATAGGGAGTTTTCCTTTGATAATTCATTTGTAGGCCTCTGAAAACAAGTTAGCCATGGCCTGCAAGCTACATGGGGAGCTGAAAATAGCTATCAATATATTTCTAAAGAGCATACAATTCACAAGGCAAGTCTGAACACAAGAAGGGTAATTTTGTAACAGATGCCCAGGTTAAGGCAGCCAAAATGCACCTATTTTAAGTCTATTTTACAAAGACAAGTAGGTGCTTACAGTACTTGTTTTCATAAAAGACTAACAGAAGTGGCAGGGACTACATCTTAAATTCAGGTCCGAACGTTGACATCAGTTCTAAGAAGGTGTAAATGAACGTACATTAGGTATGCAAGTATATGCTTAAATTAAGGTATTTTGTAATCAACGTGCATTTGTGATCTCTGCCCATTCTATGCCCAAACCATGCCCCTGGCTATGCCTACTGGCAAAGTACATATGTTCATGCGAACACGCGTATCTGTACACCAGTCGGTATTTTATAAAAAGCCAGTAACACACATATAGCCACATACATGTATTAGTGACTTTATAAAATTACCTCCAAGGTCATTAAAGGTGATCCATCCAACATCGCCTTCTGAGTGAGAAACATGAGATTTCAGCCTTGGTCTCCATCGTTCACAACACTGTGTTCTAATTAATGGACCACACCTCGGTTGCTGTTATGATGGTGTAGTAACATGGAACTCCAGTACAGAAAGTGAATGTCCGATGTGTCTCGTTCTCCTCTCATCCCATTCCTTCAAGTCCACAAAACTATACAAATCACATATATTTCTAAGATTAACCATGCAATTATCAAAACTCTATTAGCATATGTTTAGATAGAATTTGTGCTTAATATAATACAAGTTAAATAGTCGCTACTATAATTGCTGAGTTAGTGTGTAATAAAATATGAGGCCAAAGAGCCGTGGTGGTGTGGGTTTGAGTCTCTAACTGGCTTGATAGATGTCAGTTTCCAACTCTCTAAGCAGTCAAGGTTTGTCACTTACCATTACTCCAGGAGCAACAGAACACAAGGAATGTCACCAGCTTTTCTGATACTTCTCATCTTGTCCACAGCTGCAGAACAGATCAGGCATACACTGCAGAAGGTTTATAAACCAGGGGCCTCCCCTGTTGCTCCAGACTTTTGGTATCATCCATCATCTTTATGGGACTCATAGTAGTTCAGCACACGTGCGTCTATGTAGCTCTCACCTTTCCCCAGTGACATCATTCCCAACATATACTAAAGAAGCCATATACAAGAGGCTGCCTAGATTCTCTCTTCCCTTTGGGGCTCCTTAAATCGACTTTCATTTCTTTTATTTCTATAAGGGAATATTAGTCCTAATACTTTGCAACTAAGATCTGTACTCCTTTGTGGTCAAACACTCCTCTGAACTGATAATGAGAGAATGATTGGCATCGCTCACAAATCCTTATTGAACAATGGGTATACTTCTAAATGCTGCCACTGGAACCCATTAAAACCAACCAACTCCTTGCCAAGAATAATGCCAGGTGCCAGATGGCACTACTCGCAAGGCATGTGCCTCTGAATAGTGTGCCATTTTACGCACAACCTCAAGATAATGAAGCAAACAGTAGCTCTGTGGAAGACAGACAAACAAGAAACAGTAAATTCTACTTTCCATGTTAAAAAGTGCTCGAGATGACATATATACAATATTTTTCTGAGCTCATGTATGTCTATCCATTTCTCCATTGCTAGGCTCTGTCATGCCCTGCTAAAAGTGATCTGTATGTGCTGCTGTTTCCTACTGAGGTCTTTTTTAATTTATGGTGGCCATTTAATAAATTCCCTTCTCTTCCATTTCAGTTGCAGTAGCAGAGTGCTACTTTCTCCACAAGATGGCAGATCACTACAGCTGAATACCGTACACATGACAGACCAGGCCCATTCCTTTGGTAAAGTGAATGATTCTATTCTCTAGGCTGGGCAGTTTTACATCTGCTAGGCACAGATCAGACCATCACATTGTACTTGGATTATACACAGCTAATTAGATGCTTTTTAAATATCCTGGTTTCATATTTTTAAGCTACTGTTTTTACTTGCATCTTCTCCAACAACCAAATTTCATCATGAATGCTCTAAATGTCTTCCTTTCTTTCTAGCAAGCTCTTCTGAATGGTACTAAGGGAATTGGATTTAGCTCACGCCTTTTTTTCTCAGAAGTTCAAGGCGAACTCCATTCAGGGCTTACAATCTAAGTTTGTACATAATGTGGGAGGAATGGCTCAGTGGTTGGGACAGGTTACCTCAGGCTGGAGGGCCGGGGGTTCAATTCCCACGTAGGGGACAAGTAACCTCAGGCCAGAGGGACTGGGGTCTCTAGTCCCATGGCCACTACTTGTGGCCTTGGGCAAGCCACTTAACCCTCCCTTGCCTCAGGTACACTTAGATTGTGAGCCCTTCGGGGACAAGGGAATAAATAGTGCCTGCTAGCATATATCTGTAAACCGCTTTGAAAAGCGATAGATAAGCACAGCTAAATAAATAAATAAATGTGTACTTCTATAAAAAATACTTGGTACAAAGAATATGACATATAGTTTGACGATGAAGTGGTTAAATCTGGGCTCACTTCAGCATTATTTTCCCTTACCTTTAAATCTTTAGTGTAAATATATACTCCCCCCTCTCCCTCCCGCAATGCCTGTCAGCGAAAACAGAAAAATCATTCATGTAGCAAGAATTCCACGCTGCTTTGCCATAAATATTTGTTTATGCCTACTTAGAATAAGCTAATTAATTAATTATACAGTACATGGTTGTATCAGAAGGGTATTAACTTAATAAAAAAAGAGCGACATTCACAATATATCTGTCCCAGTTGTGAATTTTTTATGGTGCTCTATCCTTTCACTAAATAAAGGCACAATTTTGAATTCTAAAAAACATAAAAGCTTACTGTATGGTGTCTTGAGATCTGTGAAGACAGAGAGTTAACAGCAAAGTTTTGCACTAAGTACAGATTGAGGAGGAAACGTACTGGACTCTCGAAACTGCAAACAATGCTAAGATGTTCTATGCCACTAATACCAGGCCTCGAGTTTGGAACATTCCCAGAATTGCCTGTGAAGATCTTTGGCCCACATTTTTTTTTTCCATCTTGCCAGCTACATGTCGTTTCTTCCTGCAGAACCTCACTCCCCCATGCAATTGTTTTTGAACCCTTTTAAAATTTTACAGAGTAAAGATTTGAGAGCAAGAGCACCAAGAATCTTTCCACCACCATCTCAAACAGCACAGGGGTGCGCAAGTTCAGTGCTTGTGGGCTGCAAATAGGTCATGTTTCAGGATATCCTTTTGCATATGCATGAGAGAGTTGCATACAATGGAGGTAGTATGTATGCAGATAAATCATGCATGCTCAGGGATATGCTGAAAACCTGGCCTGTTTACTGCCCTTGAGGACTGAATCTCTGCATCTCTGCCCCAATGTATGCAGGGAGACGTCCTGCTTTTCTTGTGAATCTTAATATGGAAATCAGAACTATATCTCCACACCTGCAATGAGATAAAGGGAATAGGCGGATCCATTCCTGGTTTTGCCATCAAGCTATTTGGTTATCCTCAGTGTATTCTAAGTTAGTGCACTGATGAACAGGTATGCAGGTAACTATGAAATCTTATCTCCAGGAACAAGCAGGAATGAGTCTTCACATATGGGTACGTCGGTACCGAAGGAGTCTGCGCGGGAACGCTTCACAGCGTCCAATCAAAAAGCTTTTGGAAGCATCCCACCACGCCTGCGTGCTGCCTTCCCGCCTTTCCCAACTGCCTCTCCTCAGTTTTCGTTTTCCGCGGAGCCGGCAGGATGTCCTCCTGTCACTGCAGAAAATTCTTCTTTAATTTCTTTAGTTTTCTTGTGGTCACGGCTGTCTTCCCCGACACCACCGGTACCGCTGGTGTTTTCTTTTTCTTTTCTTGTGAAATTTTCCTTTTCAGGGAATATTTTTTCTTCATAGTGTCTCACGGTTTCTCAGGCCTTTTAGGCCTTTCCTTTTTCCTTCATGGAACCGCCAGCCACTTTCTCCAAGAAATGTTCATACTGTGGCGGTACAACTTTATTCTTAGACCCTCAAAGTCGGTGTCTAACCTGTTTGGGTCCTGACCTTTTTCCTCCGCCCTTGGGCAACAGTATTTTGAGAGAAGGTTTTCAACATCGAGTTTCCCTCGATACCCGGTTCCCTTCCAACTTCAGGGCACCGACCATTCCTTCTTCTACACAGGATCAGGTAACCCACAAACAGTCTGTTAAGACAGCACAGTTACTTACCTGTAACAGGTGATCTCTGGGAACAGCAGGAATTAGTCTTCACATATGTTTGAGATCACCTGTTACAGGTAAGTAACTGTGCTATCTCCAGGAACAAGCAGGAATGAGTCTTCACATATGGGGACTCACGAGCTGGGGATGCCAGGGGGAGATCCCATAAAAATGCAGGAGCCTGGACCAGGGGTGCATTTTGTCTCCAGGAATCCCCGGCATCCAAAGTGGGATGGAGGGTAGGAGTTGACAATAAAGGAGGTGTGAGGAAAGAAACAGCATAGCCAAGGACTACAGGGCTCTACAGACTACAGGAGTCCTTGGTATATATGATGAGTAGCATTAAAAGACCTTTAATGTACACTTAAAATATGCAGCTTACCTACTGTATTGTAGGAAGTAGAGAGCATGATGGAGTCTACTGGATAAGCAGTGGCAGAATCTTCAAGGTGACCTCCCAGCAGTGAGGATGAAGGTCCAGACCTGGAGGTAGCAGACGATCCAGGTGTCAACTGGGTAGGATTAGACATCAGGTCTTCAATGGAAGCTTTATGGGAAAAAGCTGAAAACTCCTTTAGGCATAAAGTCATTAACATTGAGGACTAAAGGAAGAAGACTGACGGAGTTGGAGAACTAGCCCAGTCCTGGCGGGAAGAGGGGGATTGGAAAAACCCCTATTCCCAAGGAGAACAGCTGTGTACTCAAAGATAAAGATGTACACTATTTTTCCTAGCTGGCGAGAGGTAGGAAAAATAGTGAAGCTTGATGCTTCAAGGACTTAAAGAAAAAATGGAAGATGTTAGCACCACAGTAGTTATAGGTGCATGACAGTTTCTGCATCGTAGTATGATATGCGAAGTAGGGCGAAAGACTGTCTAAAACCTTTAGAAGGTAAAACATTTAATATAGACAGTAAGAGTGATAGTGTGTAAGACATATCAACCCCTAAGAAGCCCCCCAACAGACACATATATAGACAGATATATATATATATGTGGATGGAATATATATATATATATATTTATATATATACACATATGTCCATATGTGTATATTAGGATATGGGTGGAGAAATGTATCAAAATATATATATAGATATAGATATAGATATATATAGATATGATATATCGAAATATATATACATTTGTGGGGCATGGTTTTGCACCACCAGAGTAATGATATAGGTATGTAGACATATATGGAGATGCTACATACAAGATAACAAGTTGAAGATACATGTCTACCACCCAGCCCCATAATTGTACATGGGGAATATAAAAGAAAAAGATTCTTCGCTCTACAAGAGGGTGAACCCACTTGGGATATGCATAGAGAATCTATTTTTCTGGATTGAGGGATGCAAGAAGGCAATCCAACAAGATAACCGTGATGTTTGCGTGAGAACAGATGATCATATGAATCTGTAAGGAACAAGGCGGGAGTTCCACAGAACACTGACATGGCAGATGTGTAGAAACGCAGAAGAAGATACCAGAGGGACCTACTGGAGGGACCCAGAGGTAGCATGCATAAACATCAGCGTAGGATTTTCACGCAGAAGAACTTATATTTCATGTTAACACCCCAGGCTTGAGGGTGTGGAGAACCCTCACAGGCATGGGAAAGGATTATAAGCTTTTCCCTACTAATAGAGAAGCTTTAGAGACAAGGTCAATGCTCTATAGCAAGGCCCTCATAGTAGAAAGCTTCTCTGAAGACTGCAGAGAGCATTGTGCAGGAGAGATATGAGATAAACTGACTGAAGTCAGGTGTGTTGCCATATCCTAGGAGAGGAGATGGATAGAATAATGTGAGAAAGCCTAAAAGAGTAGGAGGATCCAAGATAGCTGACGAGTAGCTTGGAATCACTACTGAGGCTAGACAAAATTTTGAACAAGGGACTGGAACTTATAAAAAGTACCAGTAATACAATCATTGTAACTCCTGCAGGCACAGCTGCTGACGGAAACAGCAGAGAGATTGTCCTGTGCCCAATAAAGAAAAACAGACAAGAAAGGAGAGGAGATATACCTTCTCCCTGTCTGAGGAACGAGCTTGCTAGAGAAGCCTTTCAGTATGGTACCCCTCAGTTAGGGAAAAAGCCCGGCTGAGAGGGTAGAGCAAGTAATTGGAGGGTGACGCACCCATAGGGTAAGTCAACTGAAGGAAAAAATGTTCAGTTGGGACAGAACTATCAGGGGATAGTTGCAACTGCTCTTCTAGAGAGTAAGAAGAGGAGAAGTCTGTAGTCCCTGAACAAAAATTTTCCGACAGCTTAGTACACTGAAAAGAAAAGTACAGTGAATAAACTTCTAATGGGTAGAAGTGAACTGTAGAGTAGAATTCCCAGCCCCTATGGTTGCTGGGAATGCTGAGACTGGCCAGAGCTAGAGGACTTCAGACTAGGCTGAGGTGTTCCTTGCTTAGGTACAGCCGAATGATGGGCAGAAGATGAATGAAACTTTCTTTTCCTAGGGAAAGAAGGTTTGGTAGGACATTTCCTACCTTTCGAAGAAGGAGGTGGCTTAGAATGGTCCTTAGTGGAAGGAGAGTCAGCGGAGCATTGAGCAACCTGACGTAAAGCCTCCTTATTGAAGAGACCTTCTCCTGTACAAGGAGAATGAGCCAATATAGTTTGTGCCCATCTGCTCAAGTCTAAAGCTTCGAGCCAGGCTCTGCGACGTGCTGCAATGGCAATAGCAGAAGATCTGCTAACAGACTCAAAAGAGTCTATAGAAGCACGAGAAAGGAACCAAGATATATTCCGGCTATGATTGAGTAGCAAGGAATAATTAGTAGCCTTGGGCTCTGGCATAAAAGGGGTCAAAAGAGACAATCTCTCCGTGACCTCCTGGAGTGTGAGACTCATGTGGAAAATATATGAAAGAATTCTGGAGGCCAGCATAGATGTTTGAAAGGCTTGACGACCAAACGCATCGAGTGTTCTTGAAGAACGACCTGGCGGAAAAGAAGAATGCTTCTTTTTGCTCTTAACCTTCCTCAGTGCTGATTCCACTACAAGGGAACGATGAGGAAGTTGAGGCTTCTGAAATCCTGGGGAGGGAGGTACCCGGTACCGAACCTCAGTGGCTGTAGAAGGTAGAGGAAGCCGTAAGGGTGATTTCCAGAACCTCAGAAGGAGATCCTGCAGAGCAGGATGCAAAGGAAGCATCATATTTTCCATTTGTGCCGGTGAGCCAGGAATAGCATCACAACCAGGGATAGAGATATTAAGAAAGGTTGCCATATCCAGGAGAAAAGCCTGAAAAGACTGATCTCCTATGGGAACCTTCCCTGGTAAGGCTAAAGAAAGAGGCTGAGCACCAGAGGACGTACCGTGGTGTGAGGAGAGAAACCTAGTAGATGGACAAGGATACTAGTATGGTAACTTAGAGGCAGTGAGTACTGCATCAGCAACCCCAGGTATCGGTTCCAAACTAGGCATCGGTGTAAGAACAGGCATCGACATCGATACTGACACAGGGCCAGCAGTTGAAATTGTCATCGGGAACTGCTGCAATGGTACCGAGATCATGCGAGAGTTATGGCTAGGATCCTTGGAAGTGCTTATCTGGAAACGACGGGAGTCGGTTCCGGGACGCGTCGGTACCCAGTCCTCGAGACTAGATATCGATTCAAGACTCGGCATAGAAGGAAGCGAGTCTATTGATGCATGTCTCGAGGGTACCGACGTTGGTGGTAGTATTGGCGATGCCGATACCGGTAAAGCAGTCTGGGTTACATCGATCGGTCCTGAAGGTACCGAGGATGCCCGATGACAACCTCTCGCCGGGAGAACGTTATCCCACACCGGTGCCGATGCCGGGGTATCGGAACCGATCGAAGCCGGTACCGTCCCGAGCATGGCTGAGATATGGAAATGTCCATCGGTATCGTATCGCCCGGCCCCGAAAGTGCCGAGGATGCTAAAGGACGATTCCTGGTGAAGAGTGAAACACTCGACACCGAAGCCGATGCCGGGGAATCGGTACCGCCGGAAGCGGATACCCGTACCGTGCACGGCTGGGATCGAGGGAAGTCAATTCGGGGCGTATTGATCGGTCCCGAAGGTACTGAGGATGCCCGATGACGATCCCTGGTGAAGAGTGGAACACTCGACACCGGTGCCGATGCCGGGGGATCGGTACCGCTGGAAGCGGATACCACCCCCGGACATGGCTCAGGTATGTTCTGTGAGGGGTGAGCCCCAGGAACAACCTGAAACCACTTTAATGCTTTGGAGCCCACAGACTCCCGCAGGGGTAATGCCAATGGATTCTTGAGGGTAAGGCCGGAGCCGTCACCATGCTGGGCATGGGACATACCACTCAAGCATTGACTAGTCTTAACAGACTGTTTGTGGGTTACCTGATCCTGTGAAGAGGAGAAACCGGGTTCCCTCACTGCCGAATAAAAAACGGTATCGAGGGAAACTCTAAAAACTGAAGGTTTCCTCACAAAAGTATCCCCTGACAGTTCAGGGGAAAAAGGGTCAGGACCCACACAATTGAGACACCAACGATTGGAGTCTAAAAGGAAACAGGTGTTTCCACATCGAATGCACTTCTTAGGAAAAGAAGGCTCCATGAGGAAGAGGCCTGGTAGGCCCAACAAGTTAAGGCAAAAAACTGAAGAAAAGGTTTCTCAGAAGTTAGGCAAAAATCCACCGGCGGTACCGGTGGCGGCGGGAAATACAGCCGCGACCACAAGAAAAGAAAAAGTAAAGTAATTAAAGTAAGTAAAAAGAAAAGTTTCTGCGGTGACAGGAGGACGTCCTGCCGGCTCCGCGGAAAAACGAAAACTGAAGAGAGGCTCTGGAGAAGGCGGGAAGTCAGCGTGCAGGCGCGAGGGATGCTGCCAAAAGCTTTCTGATTGGAAGCTGGGCAGCGTTCCCGTGCAGGCTCCGTCGGTACCGACGTACCCATATGTGAAGACTCATTCCTGCTTGTTCCTGGAAATTAGCCAGTCCTCGAGCGGTAGATCTCATGCACAGCATAGAGATGCCTATGGCCTAGCCCTCGAGAATCCACTGGCTCCAGAACCCCGGCGGGAGTCTTTGGCCTCCAAAGCGTATGAGGGGTTTCAGGTTGTTCCTGGGGTTCACCCCCCACAGAACATACCTGAGCCGTGTCCGGTGGTGGCATCCGCTTCGAGCGGTACCGATACCCCGGCATCGGCACTGGTGTTTGATGAAACACTCCTCACCAGGGATCGTCGTCTGGCGTCCTCGGTACCTACGGGTCCGACGGATACGTTCCAGACTGACTTTCCAGTATCGGTACCGGCACCGATACTACCTCCGACGTCGGTACCCTCCAGACATGCATCGACATACTCGCTTACTTCGATGCCGAGTCTGGAATCGATCTCCAGTCTGGAGGACTGGGTACCGACTCGCCTTGGTACTGGCTCCCGTCGGTACCGAAGGCTCGATTCCGATGGTTCGGATCCACAACTCTCAGTTCCTCCGATGCCGTTTGAGTTGCCACCGGCTGGGTTTCATCCATCGGTATCAGACACGGTACCGAAGTCGGTACCGATGTCTACATTACCCTCGATGCCGAGTTTGGAATCGATCTCTAGTATAGAAGACTGGGTACCGACACGCCTTGGTACCGTGACCTGTCGATACCGGAGGCTCGGTGCCGAGGGTGACTGCCGAACGTTTTCGGTTACCTCGGTACCGATTGAGCTGTCACCGATGGCTGTTCCGATGTCTGTGTCTGGTTCGGTTCCAACATCGGTACCGGTATCGGCATCGGTACCGGTATCCACTGTAGCATCGTGGCCTTCTCCTTCCATGCTTCTTTCAACAGGATCGCTCCCTTCTATACCAAGTTTGGAGTCGATACCTGGCATGGACGATGTGGTACTAACTGTCACTGGTCCTGACCTCCAGTACCGGCGGCCATCCTTTAAGGATTCCACACTGCACCGTGCAGGATCTTCTATTCCTATATACTTGGATAGATCCTTCGGTGCCCAGGTTAGTTCTGCAAGTCTAACCTGTCCAAGGGAGGTTCCCTTTGGGGATCCTTCTTTTCAGAGTTTCCTCCTGGATATGTCAAGATCTCTTGCCATTCCCATTCCTAGGCATGATCCTACTGAAGCAAGGAACAACATAATGTTTCCTTTGCATCATTCTTTGCAGGATCTCCTTCTAGGAATGTGGGAAGCACCTTTAAGGGTACCCCCACCTTCCAGAGCAACTGATCTCCTATATCAGGTGCCCCCTTCTCCAGGGTTTCAAAAGACTCAACTTCCCCATCATTCCATTGTAGTGGAATCAGCACTGAGGCGGGTGAAGAGTAAGAAAAAGCACTCTTCTTGTCCGCCAGGTCGTGAGTCTAAAACACTAGATGCCTTTGGACGTCAAACCTTCCAGACATCTATGCTTTCAGCAAGAATTCTCTCATATATTTTTTATATGAGTCTATCTCTTGAGGAGGTCACAAAGAAATTGCATCTTTTGACTCCTTCTCTTCCAGAACCCAAGAGTGCAGACTATTCCTCACTGCTTAGTCATATTCAAAATATCTCTTGGTTTCTTACTCGTGCTTCCCTAGACTCCTTTGAGTCTGTTAGCAGGACTTCTGCTATGGCTATAGGGGCACGACGTAGGGCCTGGCTCCAAGCTTCAGGTTTGGAAAAATGGGCACAGCACAGACTGGGAAATACTCCTTGCACTGGAGAAAATCTCTTCAACAAGGAGTCTTTACGTCAGGTTGCTCAGTTATCCACTGATTTACCTGTTTCTAGGGGCTGTTCTACGCCTTCTTCTTTCCCAGTAGGTAGGAAATGTCCTACCAAACTTTCTTCCCATAGGGGAAGAAGGTTTTATTCATCACCTGCCCATCATACAGATGTTCCCAAGCAGGGGAAACATCATCCTGGTCTGAAGAATCCAAATTCTAACCAGGCTCAGCAAACCCAGCAACCGTAGGGTTTCTGATTAATCGGTATCACATTTTTTGTGCCTCTTGGGGTTTGCAACTTGCAGTTTGCTTCTTCCAAATAGAGGCCTCCTACTGCTTTTATTCTAAACTCTAGACATGGATCTCTTTCCACAAGACATCCATTTCTATGTTATGCGAACTGTTCATGCCTATAGGTCACAGGTTTCTCCTCTTCTTCCTGCTAAGGAAAGAGGTCTAACAACTATCAAATGATAGTTTCCTGTACCAGCATGTATTTTCTTTAGCCTCTCTAGTTTTTGTTACTTTTCAGTGCAAAGTTTTCCTTTCTGAGTCAACTCCTCTTTGTCAATCTTGCTTTGAGGCAGCTTATCAGACATGTCCAGAGTTTTCTGCCTCCTGTTCTGTCTGTTCTTTCTGTTTTTAAACAGAAGGATTCTTTCTGCTGTCTTGCTAGCAGCTGCCTATGCAGGAGACCTAGTGATTGGACCACTGGTTTTTTTCCACAAGTAACCAGAGTTGTCCTCCACTCGCATTCTTCTGGCCTTAGTAGTGCCTCCAAGACAGTGGAATCATCTTTCTTGGGCTATCACTATAGGCTTCTTGAATGATCTTCTATTCTTGCCATCTCCACTTCTCTTGGGTTTGGCAGCATAGTTGACGTAGGTACTGGCCTTTCCAGCAGCCAGTTCTATCTCCTACTCCTCCTGCATCTTGCTCTCTGCCATTTTACAGAGAAGCTCTGCACTATGGGCCCTTGCTAGAGAGCATTAGGATTTTCTCCAACAGCTATCCTAGATGGTTGGAAAAGGCTCCCTCAGTCATGCCCCTCATGACTGGAAGGGCTCTTCCTACCTTACTATCTCCTTTTTAAAGTAAAGGACATGGGCCTTCTCTTACGTGAAAGCTTAAAAAGAGTTGACAATTCCCTGGTTTGGTCCACAAGATTTCCCACAGGGAATATGCTCTTTTTCACTGCAGCTCGTTCTCATGGTATTTCTAATCCTTCATGGACAGTGCATATTCAGCTAAAGAACGCATGATCCCCTTTTTGCACCTCAAGTAGGTCAACATGGTATCTCATTCCTATGCGTCTTCTGTCCACTTACCATGCTAGAGTTCCGGAAGGCTCGGGACTTGCTGCCTGCAGACGCATATTATCCTCTGCTTTTCACGTAACCATCCTGGTTATTTTCACTGGCTAGCACTCTGGCAGCAGTCTAGTCTGTTTCTTGTCAGGGAGAGTTTTCCCCTGACTCCCTCCTTCATAACCAGGGAGAATAGATTCTCTATATATCTTCCCAAGTAGGTTCCACCTTCTTGTTGTTAGATGAATCTCTCCACATCTCCCATATGGCTATACTTATATGGGCATATCTCTGTCTGCTTAATTGCAGACACCCATATATAGGCCTATATATTCATATATATATATATATATATATATATATAAATCTCTATATATATATATATATATCTGTATACATTTCTATAGATCTATACCTATGTTCTTTGTGTGTATCTTATGCCCTTCTATATCTCACTATAGATATATTTTCATATGTCTATCTATCTATATATATATATGTATCGTTGAGATATTTTATTATAGGTAGATATGTATCTGCACACTTATCTATCTGACTGTCTATGCTCATATAGCTATATATATCTCTATATGATTCTGACAGTTGGGCTCTACCCATACCCATGCTGTTCCAGCATGTTTAGGGCTCTACACACCACCACGTCCTGTGGTAGTTAGCAACCTTTTTACCATAACCTTCAGGTTAGGTACCTCTGAAGCTCTCCATGTTCCAGTACCTTTCCTACCTGACATCAGTTAGGAAAGACATTGCAGATCTTCAGTTATTCTGAGGCTAACGCCTCGGGCATCTGTCCTTTCTTTTGGGATATAAGGGTTTTCCATACCCCTTCTTCCCACAAGGACTAGGCCTGTTTGTCCAAATCAATCACCCTTTTCCTCTTTTTGCTCCTATGAGTGAGCCACCCTGTAGCCAAAAGAGTTTGGGCTTTTTTCATAAAGCCTTCCGCTGGCGGCTTACAGTTTTTGTACTACCCCAGTTTATCCCTGGGGTTACCTCTTACCTTTCAGAATTTCTGACCTCCATTGTGTTTTCCTACAGGTTTATTACCTCTCCTTTCGCAGTGAGGTCCTCCTTGAGGTTCCTCTACTGGATCCCCAGTAGATCTCATGAACCTCCATACTTTTGTACAATCCTGTTAGGGGAGGTCCATATTGCAATATTTCATTTTCAATATATTTGATGATAATTGTCATCCACACAAGGACTCCTCCTCTGCAGTCCTATGTTAGGTTAGCTGTCTCTTACAGCACCTTTCTGTTTTCAACTCCTACCCTCCATCCTCAGGATGCCTGGCGATATGACGTGTAGCATGTTCCAGTCTCTAACATGCTGAGACTCCAGGCATCTTAGCTTGGGAGTCCCCATATGTGAAGACTCATTCCTGCTTGTTCCTGGAGATAGCACAGTTACTTACCTGTAACAGGTGATCTCTGGGAACAGTAGGAATAAGTCTTCACAACCCACCCACCTCCCCTAGGAGTTGCATCTCTATATCACTATCTTTCCCTTCTCTGTCTCTCTCTCTCTTTGTCTCAGCTTTAAAACTTAACTGAGGAGAGGCAGTTGGGAAAGGCGGGAAGGCAGCACGCAGGCGTGGTGGGATGCTTCCAAAAGCTTTTTGATTGGACGCTGGGAAGCGTTCCCGCGCAGACTCCGTCGGTACCGACGTACCCATATGTGAAGACTTATTCCTGCTGTTCCCAGAGATCACCTGTTACAGGTAAGTAACTGTGCTTTAATTAACCAGTGACCCTACTTCCCTCGACTAAACTTATTCATTTCAATTAATCGGCAGTTATACCTTTTACTTTTCCTGGTGTCCTTGACGGTCCCTCACAATTATTTCCACCTACACTTATGCATTTAAGTAAATTGGAGAGAGGCTGTGCTACATCTGTTTAGAACCCTATACATGTACAACCCCCACCCCTGCAAGTTTAAGGCAAGATTACAGCATGTTCCAGAAGCAGGTGGCCTTCGAGGGCAGGAGGCAGAGCCATCAAACATTCACACTTTTTATTTAACATAGAATTGAAAATAAGAGGCCTAGGTTTATCAAGTGCTTTTCTACCTGAGCAAAACAGGAGAAAATAGTTACAAAAAAGCAGCTTTGCACAAAAGCAACAGGAAGATTAAGAGTAATTAACAAGTGAATAGTTAATTGGTGTATGTGCTTGGATCACTAATAAAAAAAAAATGAATACTAAAGGTCAATGGTAAAGTTAACAGAGGGCTGTACTTTTTTTTCAGGATAAAGTCAGTTCTGGTTTTATCCCACTGCATGTATGGACTCCTTGGAAACCTAATTCTCCTTTTAGTAGGAAAATCACACCTGCAAATCCAAACATATGTGGGGGAAACCAGGACTGGATCAGTGCTGTCCTGAAACGATGGCACTAGCTGGTTGCTCTAACAAATGTGCTTTTATTTATTAATTTGCAATTTTAGCCCACACTTTCCCAGTAGTAGCTCAAGATGCATTATATCCAGGTATCTCCCTGTAACCTGAGGCAACAGAGGGTTAAGTGACTTGCCAAAGGAGCATCAGTGGGATTTGAGCCCTGGTGTCCATGGTTCTAGCTCACTGCTATTAGCCAGAGGTTCTCAACTCAGTCCTTGGCACGCACCTAGCCAGTCAGGTTTCCAGGATAACCACAATGAATATGCATACGACAGATGTGCATGCAATGGAGGCAGGGCATAAAAATCTCTCATTCATTAGGGCAGGGGTGGGCAATTCCGGTCCTGGAAGGTCGCAAACCAGTCAGGTTTTCATGATGCCCATAAAGCACAGTTACTTACCTGTAACAGGTGATCTCTGGGAACAGCAGGAATAAGTCTTCACATATGGGTATCGTCGGTACCGACAGAGCCTGCGCGGGAACGCTCCCCAGCGTCCAAAAGGAAAGCTTTTCGGAGCATCCCACAGCGCCTGCGCGCTGCCTTCCCGCCTTTCCTAACTGCCTCTCTCCAGTTCAAGTTTTAAAGCTGAGACAAAGAGAGAGAGAGAGGAAAGGAAAGAGAGATAGAGAGATACAACTCCTAGGGGAGGTGGGTGGGTTGTGAAGACTTATTCCTGCTGTTCCCAGAGATCACCTGTTACAGGTAAGTAACTGTGCTATCTCCAGGAACAAGCAGGAATGAGTCTTCACATATGGGGACTCCCCAGCTAGAGATGCCTGGGAGATCACCCAGATTGTGAGTCCCTGGGAAGGGCTGCACCTGCACCCATGAATCTCAGGCATCCAGTCAGGAATGGAGGGTAGGAGTTGATTAGGTATGGAACAGGTGTTTGAGAACAGCCTGACCAAACAAGGCATCCCGGCGGAGTCCTTGTCCAAGCAGTAATGGGCTGTAAAGGTATGAACCGAAGCCCAGGTGGCCGCTCGACAGATTTGGTCGATGGACACAGAGTTAAGATGAGCCATAGAGGCTGCCATGGCCTTCCAGAGAAAGGTTCTTACTCTGGTAGGCAAAGGAAATACACTGAGCAATCCAATTAGACAGAGTTCTCTTAGAGACTGGAAGTCCTAAATGAGAAGGATCAAAAGCAACAAAACGTTGAGAGGACTTTCTATGTTGCTGTGTCCTTTGTAAATAGAAAGCAAGTGCTCTTTTACAATCCAGGGTATGAAGATTCCTCTCTGCACTTGATGCATGAGGTCCTGGAAAAAAGACAGGTAAATAAACCTCCTGGTTCAGATGAAAAGGTGAGACCACTTTAGGCATAAAGTGTGGATTAGTTCTGAGGACTACCTGGTCATGACAGAACCTTGTACAAGGAGGATTAGCCACTAAAGCTTGCAACTCACTGATACGGCGAGCTGAGGTGACTGCAATGAGTAAAATAACCTTCCAGGAAAGGAATTTCAAGGAGGTAGTGGCTAAGGGTTCAAAGGGTGGCTTCATAAGCTGGCCAAAAACCAGATTCAAGTCCCATGCCACTGGAGGTGGTCTAATGGGAGGTTTAGTCAAAAGAAGGCCTCTCATGAATCTTGCTATAAGAGGATGAGAGGAAATAGGTTGTCCATTGAGAGGCTTAAGGGATGCTGCAATAGCACTCAAATGGACTCTGATTGAATTTGTTTTAAGGCCTGCATGGGATAAATGCAGCAAATAGTCTAGTAAAGAATTCAAAGGTATTGCAAGAGGGTTGGGACCCTTCTCTGCACACCAAATCGAAAACCATTTCCATTTAAAAGCATAGGAACGTCTGGTGGAAGGCTTTCTGGAAGCATGAAGGATATCGTTCACTTGCTGAGAAAGGTGTAAATCCTGAAGATCTAGGCCTTCAGCAACCAGGCTCTGAGATGAAGAGACTGAGGATTTGGGTGCCACAAGGTTCCCTCCTCCTGGGAGAGGAGATCTGGAGCAGACCCCAGGTCCAGGGAGGGAGCTTGGGAGAGATGCAGAAGTAGAGGGTACCACACTTGGCGTGGCCAATGTGGTGCTATGAGGATCATAGACCCCTTGTCTCTCTGAAGCTTGAACAGAGTTTTGGGGATGAGGGGAATAGGTGGAAAGGCATAGAGGAAGTCTTGCTCCCAATGAAGGAGGAAGGCATCCCTGGCCTGAACTCCCTGACATGGAATCCTGGAACAAAACCGGGGAAGTTTGGCATTCCACGGACTTGCAAACAGGTCTATGTCTGGGGTACCCCAAATCCGAAAAATCCTGGCTATCTGGTCCCCATGGAGGGACCATTCGTGTGGAAGCAGAACTCAACTGAGTCTGTCTGCCCAAGAGTTCTGAACCCCTGGAAGATACACTGCCATGAGATGGATTTGATGCTCTCTGGCGAAGGCCCACAATCTGAGAGCTTCGTTGCAAAGCGACAGAGAGCCAGTCCCTCCCTGATTGTTCACGTAAAACATGGCTACCTGGTTGTCCGTGTGGATGAGGACTGTCTTGTAGCTAAGCAGGGTGTGGAAGACTCTGAGAGCCAGAAAGATTGCTCTGAGCTCTAAGAGGTTGATATGTAGAGATGTCTCCTGTGGAGACCAGATGCCTTGGTTCGAGAGATCTTGAAGATGAGCTCCCCAACCCTTTGGAGAGGCATCTGTTGTAAGGGTTGCTTGGGGTAACACCTGTTGAAATGGGGACCCCAGCAATAGATTTTGAGTGGACTTCCACCAGTGGAGGGACCAAAAGAGGCGACTGGAGGTTGCTATTTTGTCTGACAGGCAACCTGATGCCTGAGTCCATTGGGTGGATAGGGTCCACTGAGCTGCCCTCATGTGAAGGCGAGCGTAAGGAACCACATGCACCGTGGATGCCATGTGGCCTAAGAGTTGTAACATCTCTCGAGCAGTTAAATGGGATTTTAACTGAATCTGGGAGGTTAACTGCACCAAGCGTAGGCAACGGGCCTGGGGAAGATAGGCCCTTGCAGTTGTGGTATCCAGTAAGGCCCCTATGAACTCTAGAGACTGAGTAGGGGTGAGATGGGATTTTGGAATGTTGATTACCAGTCCCAGATACTGAAGAACACGCCTTGTGCAGGTCAGGGAAGTCTGGGCCTCTGACTGGGATGGAGCTCGAATGAGCCAGTCGTCCAGATATGGGAATACGAATATTCCTAAAGTGTGCAGAAATGCAGCTACTACTGCCATGCATTTTGTGAAAACTCTTGGAGCAGAGGCCAGACCAAAAGGAAGCACTTTGTATTGGTAGTGCTTTCCTTGGTAAAGGAACCGAAGGAACCTTCTGTGTGTTGGATGGATGAGAACATGGGTGTACGCATCCTTGAGATCTAGAGAACAAAGCCAGTCCTGACTCTGGAGGTATGGAAGGAGAGTTCCGAGAGAGATCATCTTTAATTTCTCCTTGCATAGAAACTTGTTCAATTCTCTGAGATCTAGTATGGGTCTGTAGCCCCCCGTTTTCTTTGGAATGAGACAATAGGGGGTGTAGAACCCTGAGCCCTGTTGAAGAAGGGGTACTTCTTCTATTGCCCCTTGGGCAAGAAGGGTAGCAATCTCTTGACCTAGAAGGTTGAGGAGAGATGTTGGAGAATTGAACTGTTTTACCATGGTGTGAGGAGGAAGGTTTAAGAAATGAAGCTTGTACCCATCTCGTATGATGGAGAGGGTCCATTGCTCTGCTGTGATTTGTTCCCATCTGGGAGCAAAGTGAGCTAACCTTCCTGGGATGGTGAGAGGCTCTGGATGTTCTAGAGCCAGAAAGGCTAAGTTCTCTAGTGGAAAGTCAAAGGCCCTGAGGAGGCTGAGGCTGTTGGGCCGTAGCAGTCCTCGCAGCCTGAGACTTGGCCTGTTTTGGTTGTTGCTGTCTCTTTGTATCAAAACGACCTTGGGAAGAGGCCTGACCATAACCCAAAGAAAATTTCCCTTTTTTTGGGAAAGATCCTTTTTTGAACAACCTCTTTTTAAAAGGAGCAGTAGTAGACTTTGAATGTCTATCTAAAGCAGAATTTTCAGCATCCATCTGGTTGGCCTTTGCTTGCCAATCTTTGCCAAAGAGGTTTTCTCCTGTACAGGGAAGGTTACCTAGACCATCCTGTACCCAGGATTCCAAATCAGAGGCTTGTAACCAAGCAACTCTGCGTGCACCTATGGCAATAGCCGAGGCTCTACTGGCACCCTCAAAAGAGTCAAAGGCTGCACGGTTGGAAAACTTGGATACATCCTGTGCCTGTTTAAGCCAGGTGATATATTCTTCTCTCTTATCTTCTGACATAAAAGGAGATAAGGTTTGCATATGATCTGTAACTTCTTTTAGAAACATCCCCATATAGAGACTATAGGAGTTGATTCTGGCTACAAGCATACTGGCCTGGTAGATTTTCCTGCCAAAGGCATCTAGGGTTCTGCATTCTCTTCCTGGAGGAGCAGAGGAGTGCCTTTTTGTACTCTTGATCTTTTTCATAGCAGACTCTACCACAATGGAGTGGTGAGGAAGCTGAGTCTTATGAAACCCAGGACAAAGAGGAACACGATACATGGTGTCCAACCTTCGGGAATGAGGGGAGGTGGAAAGAGGAGTCTCCCATATGCCCAACATGTGATCATAAAGAATCTCATGTACTGGTAAGGTGGCTGCCTCTTTAGGAGCCTTAGGATATTGTAGGATATCTAATTTTTTGGCTCTAGGTTCAGTTTCAGAGGCCACTGAGATGGACAGGCCTTTGGCCATCTCCCTAATGAAGTCCTGAAAAGATAAGTCTTCAGGAGGAGACATTCTCCTTTTTGGAAAAGAGGTTTCCTGAGGAAGGATCCCCGATGCTTCAATTGAGGCCTCTGATGTATCAGAGTCTTCAGAGGAATCGAAGTATCGACTATCTGGATGCTCTCGCAGAGCCCGATATGCGTACCGGGAGGTATCGACATCGGGAGTAATCGGTACCAAGTCGGTACTGATAGGCATCACTGGATAGCGTACCGCTGCCGTCGATGCTGATGTCGATGCAAGCGGTACTGGTATCGGAACCGATTTCGGATCCGGTACCAGAATCGGTACCGGTACCGACAACGGGGTTTGTTGCGGTACCGCAGGCATCGCAGCTTGTATGAATGCCTTGATGGCACGCTGCATGGTCAGAATATTCTGATCCATCGACGCCACCAATGTCTGGATGTCGGTACCGGTGTTAACTGCCGGTACCCCAGAACATTGTAACAGGTGATCGGTCGAGGCCGAGCCATCGATGTCAACCTGTGACCCCATAGGTAGAGCTTTGGAAGCCGGAGCCTCCCGCCGGGGTAACTTTGCCGGTGTGGATTCCTCAAGAGTAAGCCCGGGGGCATCTCGATACTTAGAGGGAGATGAACTCTTTGAGGACCGGCCAGATTTAAGTTTGGTTACCTGAGATCCATGGGATGAAGAAGCAGCCCTGGAAGACGTCGATGCCACGGAAGCTGCATCGGAGGGAAACAGGGTACTGAGCTTGGCTGCCCGATTTTGTAACCCTCTCTTAGACATCATAGAACAGGACTCACAATCCGCTATGGAGTGGTCAGGACCTAAACATTTTAGACACCAGTCATGGGTGTCTGTGACAGAAATAGTGCTGCTGCACTTAGTGCACTTTTTAAACCCGGAGGCGGGTTGTTCCATGAGGAAAAATATACCTGTAAGCCTAAGGCCCCAGAAGAAAAAATGCACTCTAGTTTTTTTTTTTTTTTTTTAAAGAAAGAAAAAAGACCGGTGGTACCGGTCCGGAATCGAGAAGACAGACACGCGACTAAAGAAAAATAAAAGAAAATAAGATTCTTCAGCGGTGACAGGAAACATGACCTGCTGGCTCCGCGGAAAAGAAGAACTGGAGAGAGGCAGTTAGGAAAGGCGGGAAGGCAGCGCGCAGGCGCTGTGGGATGCTCCCAAAAGCTTTCCTTTTGGACGCTGGGGAGCGTTCCCGCGCAGGCTCCGTCGGTACCGACAATACCCATATGTGAAGACTCATTCCTGCTTGTTCCTGGAGATTGAATATTCATGGACCTATTTCCATACAATGGAAGGCAGTGGATGCAAATAGATCTCATGAATATTCATTAGGGACATCATGAAAACCTGACTGGTCTGCGGCCCTCCAGGACCGGAATTGCCCACCCCTGCATTAGGGTTATCCTGAAAAACTGGCTAGGTTTGTCCTGAGGACTGGATTGAGAACCCCAGCTCTAAGGACTAGGGGACAAGATTGATGTGCTCCCTTTTTCCCTTATTTATCCTAAACTCTTGGTCCACACTCCCAGTCCTCAAAGGCTGCCTACAAGTCAGGTTTTCAGAATATCCGTAATTAATATTCATGAGAGAGATGTGCATGCTCACTACCTCCACTGTATGCAAATCTCTCCTATGCATATTCATTGGGGATATCCTAAATGCCTGGCCTGTTGGCAGCCCTTGAGGACTGACAGTGAAAACCAAGGCCCTAAATTAAGTAACATTTACAGCAGGTACTATTACTTATGCTATATGTATGCTTAAAGCAAGTCATGACTTACTCTCATATCTGCCACAGGGAAGATCAGTCACAGCACCTGGAAGATATAGATCAATCATGAGTCTTCCTATCAAATAAAACGAACACACAACATGTTACATGGTTCGGGCCTTATCTATGCATAAATATTAGAAAGGGTTATTCAGGGCTTGCTCTATGCAAGGCACCTTGCCAAGACCCATTTTTGTGTCTTCACTCAACCCCAGTCACAGTGCATTCTGGTAGCTGTAGTCTTAGTTGAAAGTACCAGAATACCATTGCCTGGCAGTCAAAGACCAGATGAGTTGAGGAGCTTCAGCAGAGATAGATTATGGCTAAAAGTTAAGATTCCTACCAGGTGTCAAGGCTACCATCCTTTTAACATACATTTTTTGAATTAGAAGCCATTTTATTCACTGCCAAAATGGATGAAAAAGACAAGCCCATTTTTCAGTTTGTCATCATGCATATTTGTGTAATAAATCATGGAAACTACTACAAGACCAGGCTGCACTATATTAATTACATGGAAGATATATCACATGACATACAGCAAATGTATACTTGTCCAACATAGGTAGATAAGGAGATGCAAAGGAGATATAATTACAGCCATACCACTGCACCATGGGTAATTTTATAACAGAGCATCCCTTTCATAAGGACACACAGGTGTTTTTTATAAAATACTAGCACAAAACCTGAGGAACCATGTCTAAACTGAAGTTAGAGACATTTATGCCTACTTGGGAGCAGACATATATGTTAGTGTGCAAACATGCTCCGCCCAAACTCCTCCCCTGAACACGCCTACTCTACAAATATGCACTTACTTGCACTGCATGTACTTTTAGGTATGACTGAATTTTATAAGAAGTCTTTATGTATGAAAAATATTAGTGTGTTGTAAACCACTTTGTCTATTTGCAAAAGGCGGTATATCAAATTGAATAAACTGTAACTATAAAAGGAGAAGTATTGGTTAGGATTCTGATAAACTCATGCTCTGACCTGATGAAGGCTGTGTAACTCTTGAAAGCAACTCATAGATTATTCAAATATTTATCCTCACTCTCTTTGACCCTTCACGTCTGCATATTTAAGAGTGCTTCATTCTTCGCAGTTTTCGCTCAGTAAATGTTTCACCTTCTCTAACTAACCCTATCTACAACCCACCCGGTATAGTTCCCAAAACATGGCCTCACCGTATAAACTTAAAGCTCCTATATATTTGTCTGCATGTCTTGTCCATCTGTCTTATGTTTATTTTTATTAAAATCTTGATATACCGCTTTGCGAGGCTAGCAGCAAAGAGGTTTGCAATTTAAAATTCCAATAAAAGTATGAACAGAAAGGAACTCCATAATATCGCTAAGACAGGTGAGAGGAGACAGAGAAAATTAAGACTCCAATTAAACCAGGCTAGTGGCTATAAGTATCAGGCATTTGGTGCTACTCCTCCTCCAAAAATTCCAGGAAAGCAGAGACTGTATTATGTGTCTGTGCATATACCTTGTGGCACTATACAAATGACTGTAACAGTAGACACAGCAAACATGCCACTACAGTCAGTGCAAATGAAAGCTCACAGTCTGCTGTTGGCCTTACACACAGGCACTGCTGACCTGACAGTATCAAGGCAAAGGGAAATTGTGAATACAGGCCGTAGATTACAGCGGTAACTGGGGAAGAAGTGGAGTAGGGTAGCCTCCTGAGAGCCAGCAAAAGCACATTGTTTTATGGAAATGACATCCAAAAGCGCAGTATTAAGGATGTGCTATCCTTTTAAAATAGTATGAAAACACGGATATTAGTTATAGTAGTGATTGCCATGTTAATGTTAGTTAAAAAAAAAAGAAAGAAAAAGAAGGTGATACTTTTGTATTAGACTAACTTATTACATTTTTGGACTAGCTTTTAAAGGTTAAAACCTTTTTCTTCAAGTCAGGATAATACTGCACTGTCAGTCCAGCACAAAAGGCATCACCTTACTTTCCTTTTTTGTTTCTCTTTTTATTTAATATTAGTTATATCATTCTGTCTCATTTCCCATCTAAAGTGAGAGAAAATGCCAAATTTTGTTTACTAATCTGCTTTAGTGCATGCTAAAACTATTGAGCCTGTGCTATTAGTAAAGTACACACAATGTACAAATACAGTACACGTCATCATGAAATGAATAAAATGATTTCATGGGAAAAACAAGACAAGAAAAAGGTATAAATATGAAACAAAGCAAAACATTTTTTCCATGCAAACTCCTACAAAATATTTTTATATGCAAATTTTATTGTAGTTTGTGAGATTAATCGCTCTTGGCCTCCTCAATGGTACTCAAAATATTATGCTGATCTCGCAGTGCTGCCCACTAGAGTCAGGATAATAGTGGGCAGCACCAAGTGATCATGAGTATTTTGTGCAGCTATGACGACGGGGGCAGGAGTGGGAAGGTCCGCTTCTACCTCCACTGACTACTAGACCACCAGGATTTTTGAGTAATGATTGGGGAGAGCCAGGGCCCCCCTTGGTCAACTGACTAGTTGGGATTTAGTGGTTTTAATGGGGGGGGGCTGACTGGTTAGCCGTGTTTGGTTTTAATGGGGGGGGGGAGGGTTTCAGGGGCCCGACTGACTAGCTGGATGTCAGTCTTAGTCAGGGGGTGCGCACCAGTCCGCCTGGATAGTTAGCGATAGGGATCGGGAAGTGTTCAGGATGGGGGGGTGGCCACATTTTTTATGTTATTTGTGCTGTACATCCATGGCACAGACAATAATGTCGGATGGGGCGTGTTCCAATCGGGTCATTGGGGACCGCTTGCCTCTAGGGCAAACAGCCACTGCTAATCGGCAGCAACTGCGATGTCTGCCAGCAGGATAGTCTGCAGTTAATGCCACCTCAAGGTGGCATTATCTGCAGCCGCGATTGGGCCATTTTTGTGCAGTGGTTTCTAAAAATAGATCAGCTACTCCCTGCCCCATTCCTACTTCTCCCAGATTAACCACGCAAAATGTAGATGTCACAGAAAAGTGCCTACAATATCTACATTGCACCTGCGTTAGCTGCTACCACTGGGCGATAAATCTGTATTAGCCCCACGGTAGCAACTAATGCCCTGTAGTAAACATGCTCCTAAGATAAAGTGGTATATAAAAATGGTTAAATATGCATGTAAAATGCCTCTTATAAAATTACCCTGTGCATACAAGTATGTGCAATGACAAGAATGCATGCACTTATATGTAAGTCTTATATGTGAGTCTTATATGTGAGTCTCATGTAGGAGTGTTCCAGAGTGAAGTGTGTAGAATACAGGTAGCAATGCAGTTTACGTGCATACTTTTAAAATTATGCATATATTTATGTGCCTACAGTCAGACCTGCTTTCGAGCTAGTGTAAATGTACGATTTCATTTTATTCTAATTTCTGTAGCTTTCATCCTAGTATTTTATAAAGACATCTAACGCTTATGTGTCTTTATAAAATAGGACCAAAATAGGCATCCACATGCCCTTTATGCCAGGTCACCTTTTATAAAATTACCCTCTAGATAGCCTGCAGATGAGCCCAGAAGCAGGAGCTGAAGAACAACAGTAGGCCTGTCTTGAGGCGTTACGAGAGATGGATTCATGTACCACCTTGGATTATTTACTTCTACCGATATCTGGAAGCTTGTCTGCACCACACATTAAGGAAACACGATGCATACTCTGCTTCAGTAAATGAAATCACTCTGCCTATACTGCTTGCTTCAGATAATTTTTCTTACTCGCTGGCTAACAAATTCCAGCACTGTGGTGCACGGAGCCCTTTTTGACAAGGGCTTATTAAGAACTGCTGAAAAAGTTGAATAAATGGTTTCCTCCCTGCAATGAACTTTCCCCATCTCTCTTCACAGCAATGCGGCCCTCTCTTCAAGCCTGACAGGGGATCCTATCAGAGAGCAGGCAATGTGCTGATGGTAGTCCCAGACTGTCCTCTGATTGGAGAAAGACTAACAATGAAGACAGGGTAAAAAGAAGGGGATTGGTTGTATTATTTCCCTCATCCCTCCCTCCCCCCCTCATCGTGGGTTACTAATGGCCTGTTTAGTTGCAGGTGACAAACAACAATTCACTATTTTACTGAAATTTCCTTAAGAATTTTGATTTTTAAATACCTCAATGGTCAGCACTAATTCTTTAAAAAACAAGATTTCTATTTTTTTTTTGTAAGCAAACATCAGCAAAATATTTTTTATACATCAGATCAAGTATCAAAAAGAGTATGATGGAGCTAGCTCTCCTTTTATCAATGCACGCAGCTGCTTCTATATTAAATGGGCTATTTTTCTAGGCTGCCTAGTTGCAAAGTCCATGTGCATCTTTGTTCCTGCATAAGTGTTACAAATTTTCAAAGAGAAAAATTACACACATAGTTTGATATTTTGCCTTATTAAATCTGCAGATGGAGTAAAGCAGGGAAACATACTTTCTTCTCCAGCCAAGTCAGCTCTTAGCGCTCCCCCTCCCCCCACCCCTCCACGGAATATCGACATTTAGAGTGGCTAAAAAACTGGCTAGAAATTAGGAAGCTATATCTAGCCAACAAAATCCGTTTGAAAATTGCCTCCCACATATCCAGTTACTGATTTATCTTTTAAAATCAGGAGAGGGTTGGAATAAATTTAAAAATGGTTGTGTGTTTTATTTCTTACAGACCCATCAGAGAAAATACACAGAAATAATTGGTTTTCTGAGGATTTTTCCTCATTTATGGCTGTAGAAACAAAAGAAGAACCCAAGGGGTTGCTTATTTCTACATTGTTTTTGGCTCCTTTTTAGGCATTTGTGGCTAGTGCATGCTCACATGTCTCCTGGGAAACTTTCATGAGCACAATGTATCTGTCTGGAGCAGAGAGAGTTTGGATCTAGCTTCCATAGAGAAGAAATACTTTGTACGTTGCCTGTCTGTCATTGCAGCTGACAGTAAGGATAGAAATGCAAGCATTTTGAAATGGGTGCTTCTTGCCGACCAGCAGACTTTAAACATTTGCACTACAATAATTTGCCAGCTCAATGTCCTATCGCCCACCTTCTATTCCATCAGCCAATCAAAAGGTATTGTTAGATCTGCCACAACATAAGAAACACTAAAACAGGCTTTGTGCCTCAGCTGGCTCTTTCAGTTATTAATGTCCTTTGGGAGCAATACCTTACAGGTATATCTGAGACCAGGTTTCTGTGGATTATCATCCATTCCCAATTTTAATTGGGCTTCTACTCTCCTCCAAATCACCCATTTTAGACAGCTCCTGCTGCCAAGATCTCAATTTTCTCAGAGAAACTTTATTATAGTAAGGAGCAAGAAAGGTTTTGCATGAACAAAATGTGCTAAGTGCACAACAATGAATGGGTCAGCATCAGTAAAAGGTGAGAACGCAAAGTTTCTGATGCAGAAGTCACCATTCTACGAGTAATTATATACAAAACTACTTTTGCTCATTAGTTATAAAATAACAATCCAATTTGTAATATGCTTCATTTAAATATTGATCTTCAATGCAAATTTCTAATGATAACTGAAATTTTAAAAAAAAGCCATGTCTCTTAAGTTAAAGGTATACTGGGGTGGCCAGTATAAAAATAAGGCAGCAGGGTTAGTAAAAAGAAGGTATCGGGGCTAGCAACACACTCTAATAAGTCTATCAGCTATTATTAAAATCCAAATATCCAATTTTTTTTTTAATTTGAGGTTATTAAACATTTTATACACATTCCAGTTTCATAAGTATTTTTGAGACTGTGCAGAAGGAAGATTTCATGTTCCATTATTGTGCGTGCTTTGCAAAGAAAGCATTAGGAATTTGCACATTGCAGGGTAACCAAGTTAACACAAAATCTTGAATAATTAAGCACATTGTAATGACAGCATGAGCTTGTAAAGGCTTCATATGCCTAGTTTATAATTTAAGAAAGGGATACATTCAAATTGTGCTATATTTTGCCAAAAGGTGGCAGCCCAGCAAGTAAATACTTTAACACACAAAAATAAATAAATAGCTTCTCTATATATTTTCTGTGTAGACAAACTGCTACTGAATGCATTTAGCTGTACAGTATATTATATCCCTAAATAAGTTTCTTCCCTGAAAAAGACTAAGTTAATTGGTATTAAAAAAAACTGAACTGGAAAAGGGCATAAGTACATGAGAAAACTTTTGTAACAACAACTCCAATGACCGGAAGAGAAGGAAGCCTCTCCAAATGTGCATAAGACTGTATTATTTACTTTTTATTTTTCTCAATGCTTCCAAATGATTTGACCAATGACTTTTTAGTGTTCTACTACAATTAGCACTTTTTTCGTAGTCTAATTAACCAAACAGCAAAGGCGGCATCTTTCAACACCTACAAAGGAGGTTTACACTAAAATAATGCAAAATGAAATGTTACATTTTTCACCTCCAGTGGAACAGAAATAAAATTATCCTTATGAGCAGATGAAGTCTATGAACCATTTTCACTGGTTAAATCTCATCAGGGATATATTAATGAGTGTGCTTTCATTTCTTAATCATCAAAAATGATATATTTAAATTACTGATGCATATAACAAAATAGTTGTAATGCTGTCCTTAATCCTAAAATTTAGATCGTGTCTCATACACAAAGATCTTCTAACGTGTGTTTCAGTTCTTGGAAACGCAAGTTTTATTAAAAGGTATTTCATATTTCATTAGGGAAATATGGCGATGGGGTCAGGAAAAAATCTTTTTTTATGGAGAACGACTCTAGAATGTAAAAGACCAAATGTGAAAAGTATTTGTTTCAGAAAATAGATTTCTTTAATCACCGAACAAAGAAAGAATCCAACTGTGACACAAAAGAAGTCAGACAAGACGTAGCAGCAAAGAGAACACTTTGTGAGGGTAATGGTTGCAACACTGGCAAATTCATTGCACTACTTTCTGCTAGATACAGAGAGAAAGGTCATTTTGTGTGAAAGGGTTAGCAGTCAGCTCTCTGCTTTCTCCTTTGCGTGAATAAGCCTCTGACATTAATGGCATGCAAAAATAAATATAATACAAAATAAAAATGCACAAATCAAGAGCCAAGTGGAAAACAAAACACCCTGAAAACTGTGGGAGGAGTAATAAGGTCAGAGAAATAGAAATTCATTACTTTCATATTTTGTCAGGCTATTGCTACTGGCAGAATTGGAAAGAAATGCAAAATCTTATTTTAACTGGCATTCAAATGAAAGCTACACTAACATAAGGGTCTGGGGCCCTGCCCCAAAAACCATGACCCTTAACCTTCCCTGTGTCAAAAGAGTGTGAAAGGAGCAAATCCAGCCCAGCATATGAATGTTTTATGGAAATATTTCTGGTCTCCTAGGTCCTGGTACGAGAAATAAAAAAGAGGCACTTTACGCCAAAATCTTGCTACTCTGCTTCTTAACAGTCATGTGACTCTGCATGTGTGTGTGTTTGTGTGTGTGCGCACTAACAGCCATGTGCTCACGTACCACTTCATTCTGAAATAAGTGTGCAGATTTCAACTCAACCTGCCTTGGTTTACAATGCATGACACAGCCTGCGAGGGAGCATGAGAAACGTCTCCCTTGAAAAGCAAGGTCCTCATACTTGGCCTGTAACCATGGAAGCAGATGCTTTTTTTTGCCTACCTCTTTGCAGCCACGAGCTGCTCCCTATTGTTGAGAGGGGTGCGCCTTGGCTTTTCTTCATCCTGACCGAACTTGCCTCTTCTTCTAAGGGCACGATACAGCAGGTCATTGGTCTAGACTGCTTGCATGGTCCAGAGAATAGCCTTGATGTAACCCTTGCACCGTCTCCGCCACACCACCAGCCGTGCGACTGCAGACTGTAGGGGGACATTGGAGATCTGTATTTGAAAAGCGGTCCATCCGATTTTGCCATTGTGCCTTTTCACTCATCGATCGAAAGAATATCGAACCTTCTGTCGTTGCATGTGTGAAATAGATAGCTTAGCAAGCACTTTTCTACCCAGACCCGTGAGCTGGGCCAAACAAATCATCTTCTCCCTATCTTCCCAAGTATTTCTCTTTGGAATGTATTCCTTTCTTGTTTACTTTAATGAATTATGGACTAAAGTTAAACCAACGTCATGGTGGCTGGTTAAATTACTTGGCTTCAGCCAACATGACCTGATGCCCATGTTAAGGCTTGAAAAATGTGTTTAGTATATTATGGGGCAAGGTAACATTAGCCCATAAATTTAATTTTCTTTAAATGGAAGAAATACAGTTTCAAAGCCCCAAAGCTGGTAAAGTCTGATTTTAATATTTTTTAAAGTAACCTTAAAAGGTAAGAAGTGAATAGTAAAAAGATTATCAATACATAAAAGATTATATAACCTGGCATACTGTGAAATGTAACAATAATAAAAAAAATTGTTAGCTAAAAATATTTCTTTGCTAAGTTTCTGAACAGAATTTTTTTTATGATTGTACTACATAATGATTTACGTCTAAAAGCAGAATTATCCTCAAAAAGGTTACAATTCGTGCTTTTTTTCCTCTTTCCCCCTCCCCAAAAGTAAATTCCATGAAATGCTAATTGAAATGTACATAGTGTGTATAAAACTATTCAACATTATATAAAGGCGCAATTCACAGAAGGGTAACTCCTTTGTAAAAGATACTGCAAACGATCAAAAGAGAGAGTCTGCAAAACTGATTTGCTGGAAAGTATGAATCCTGAAATTAGTGCACAGACAAGTTTTATTCACATATAAAATTGTCACTTTCTTTGAAACAAATCATCTTTGTCGTCAACACCTGCTAATTCTCAAATAAGCCTGCCTCTGAAACACTTTAGTCAAATTCTGACTGCATCAAATAGGGTGCTCTATATTCTTCAGAGTGCTGTTTAGCCAATATTGCCTATTTATAATATTAGTCTGTATAAATATATTTTTTGTTGGTGCAAGTAGCGTCTCATACTTCATCTTTTACTCCTTAATTGCCACTGGCGAAGGGGAGGTGCACCAAGGAATACAGAAGGTTATTGTGACAGATGAAACATAATTCATGGTTGCTCTTTTTGTCCAGCTTTGTAAGTAGCGGAGGATTATTCCAAGCTAAGTGTGACAGCAGTTTGTATATGCTCCGACTTTAATCACACAAGGAAAGGCTGCAGTTATGATACTACCGAAGACGTCGGGTTATTATTCTTGTAACAGAGGAAATTAAACCTGTGGATCTGAAGACAAATGAAGAAGAAAAAAACCTCTCTCCAGAACTTCGCAGTTAGGATTATCTGGTGGGACTGTGATAAGAGAGGAGTTTACAATAATCTTCTTGTATTCCACACTTACATAAACTTATTTGCCTGCCATAAAAACACCCAGACAAAGGAGGTAAATTAACGTTCCTAAAATCGTGCTACCTCATAGAATGCATTTATGCTTAACCTTCTTAAAAATCAGATACAGCTAAGGGGAAATAGAAGTGTTGTTATAGAAAACTGTTATCTGCGAAACATCTGTTACCTGCTCAGAACACTAATGCACACTTTTTTTTCATGTAAAACCATTATCTTACATCTAAATCTTACATGCTGGCATTGTATTTGCAAACATTTTCGGAAAAGTAAATTGTCAAGTTGCAAAAGTTTGAAGAGTCCGTTGTTTGTATTTGTGTAAGAACTATACAGAACTATAACCTTTATAGTAGTTTGTACATTTTTTTTTACTCTTATGAAAACACAATAATCCATTTGCACATTTTACTAAAATATACATGTGCTTTAATGTCCTCATTAGATTTCTCAATTCTAAAGATTTTATGCTTCTATTTCATACAAAACTTGGTAGGTATAATTTTTCTATCAAAAATGGGAAGGGGGTGGCAGTAAACAGAAATTCAGAGACATACCCCACCCACTTCAAAATACATTAGGATTTACTACCAGACAGACACTTTTTGCAATATATATTTTTGCGAATGGAGTTTAAGAATGTTGTCTCACTCTAATATTAAATATTAAGAAATCCATGCTGGTAAGAAAAGGTTGTGTTTGCTTCATAATTTAAATATTTGCTTAAATACAAACACTAATAGGCACAAAAATAACATGTTATATTCCAAAGAAATGATTCTTCAAGGTTTGTATACATTTAAGTGAAATGTAGAATAAATAAATAGCTTCACACTAGACACTTTTAAATTCAATGTTTTTCATATAGCATATATAGTATATTTGTTTCTATATAAACAGCATTTCAGGAAATAACTATCAATGCTTTGCTTTTTAATAAAAAAAAAAGTAAGAAATGTTGTTTATTGGAATAATGTTTCAATTTGCTTTTATTCTGCTACCTATTTAGGTGGTACTTAAAGATTATTAAGTAACTAAAATGCAAGTGAGTAATCTGTGACCAAGCGAATCTTAGCATGACAATCCGTTTGAAACAATTCTCGTACAACTTAAAAAATATTACATAAAGCATGAGGATACAGGCAGCATGCATTTTTTCAAGAAAGCCCTATTTACGATCTTTGATTTGTGATCAGATGTCTGCAAACGGAGCTCAAAGCTTTATAGTGCAAAACGAGAGTGTGTTCCGCCTAAAGCTACCAAGTGACTTCCAGTATTGTACTGCATGCATCATCCAGTCTTTGACAAACACAGAAATAGATAAGTCAAAATCATCAACGGGGAGAGAGGCAAATCTGAAATACCAAACATTTGTAAACATATTGCAAGCTGTTAATTGTGTAGCAATATCATACAAAAATTTGCAAGTTATGCTATCAACAATTCAAGATATATAAAAGGGAGTTTGAAAGGGAACAACAGTTCTTTTCAACATACAATCTGCTCGTCTTATAGTAAATGATTTGTAAAACCAAAGTCTGACAACAGACTTGATATTATTGCTAGAAAAGCAGATTTCAGAACAAAAGTGCATATATTTGGCGCATCATAACAACTTAGAAGATTATTAACTCTGCATTCCATGCTGTGAATATGTTAGCTGGAACCAATATTGAAGAAACACTAAATCTACATTTATTTACACAAACACAATGGTTCAATGCTAGCCAGCTAATCTTATGGCCCACGACTCCCGCCACCAACAGGAAACATTAAGGGGCATGTTTACTAAGGTGTGTGCCAGAGGAATTTGATTGTGCTGCCAAATTAACACGGAGGCCCACGCTAATTTGGGGGGGGGACATGTACATCCATCCCCTTGCCAATAGCATGATGTTAATGCACAGCACCATGCTAACTGGCACACGGATGCACTTAATCCCACCCACTAAGGTGGTGCTAAGTGCACCGAGACTAATGGCAACGGGCACGGTAAGCGTATTCCCAAATGCCCACGCTAACCGCCAATGTCCACGCTACACCTCTAATCCCCCAGTCCCTGCCTCATCACATGCCAACTGGTTAGTTTGGGATTTCTAGTGCGCGTCAAACATCATGCTAACAGCACACTTTAGGAAACATAGCTTAATAAGAAGAGTATATTTAGGGTGTTTGCATTCTTATTTTTGCTCTCATAATTTTCATTTCTCAGATTTCCTTTTACTTATAAGCCAAATGAAGTGAATAGCTTTTAGCATTGTCTAAGTCATAATTCCCAAATAGCCATAACTAAAATTAGAAAGCTGGCCTACCCTCATCTGGAAGCAAAATATAGTTCCACTGTTCCTGATGCACAGATTCAGAAAATTATTGCACAGCTAAACGCCTACTGCTGTTATGTCCATGATACACAGTGGAGATGTGCAAGGACAATTATTTTTGGCTCATTTTTAGTTTGCTTGGGCTTTTTTCTCAATTTTTGGAGATTTTGGGGTCAAGTCTCGTACTTTAGTAAAAGAAAAAATGTAATATGTATTTAAACTTAACACATGCTCATTATCTTAATTCAGCACATGCTTTAAGGCACAGTAACAAACTGAATGTTCAGTAACAAATGCACATTCCTAATACATAGGCTAGAATCAAGTATTCTACAGCTGCGACAAAGAATTATTTCATATTCCTAATGAAGACTATCAACCTGATTTTTATAAGGTTAGTTAGGCATTTGCCTCTGACTAGCATCCTTTCATATTGCCAGATGAACTAGCTATTTTCGATTCGGGTTTATTCCATTTCTCTACAGCACCTCGTCGTTTTTCAGCAGTTAGGTTTAGTTCCAGGTGATCCGCCACCACAAAATGCCAAAGAACAGAGCAGCTCAGAAGGCAACACCGACCGACTGCAGAAGGCCAGGCTTTGATTCCATCCGACCGGCTGGATCACAGTCAAAGCTGCCACATACTGTGTGGAGAAATGTTGCCCCTGTGTGAACAAAGGCTTTAGAATGGAGTCAAGAAGCATTGCAAGCCGAAAGTCTTAAGCTTTTCCTGTGAATTGTTCTACCACAACCTGCAGGATATCAAGTGAGCTGGAAAGAACAGGGGGGGCTATGGGAAACTACAGGAGAGCAGCATCGCCAGCAAAAATAATAAATAGCGAAAAATAAAAAAGGTGTGGGGGCTCATGTTTGTACGTGCATATGTGTGTTTTATTCCCAGCGCAACACTTCTCCAAAAGACAAAATATAAAAGCACGGTTTGGACGTGGAGAAAATACACCATTACAGATTCGAGAAATACACTGTATCTTGGCACACTTCCACCCAGGTCGGCCCTTTGTCCTTCGCAAAGAACCCAAATGATTTATTTTACAGCTCTCAAAATATGGCAGAGGAAATTAGAATAATCACTATATCCAATTAAAAAAGACAAATCCTAGGTGACTTCAGCTGATCTAATCACTTGGAACAGATTAAACATTCTTTGTAACGTTACAGAAAAGATTCCTTGAACAGTTTGCTTTCAAATGCACAATAAAAGCAAAACACTTGTCTGAAATAACCATTATTTGTCACCATACAAACTGGTACTAAAATTAAAGGCAGATCTGAATAACGCAGAACAGTACTCTTAAGCTTTTAGGTAGGAAGTTGAAATCCAGAACTTCCAGGATAGCGTTCTCCGAAATGCTTCCTGTTCCACGTGCAGGACCCAAAAGACAGGCAGAGCTCCGGAGTCTCAATGCGTGGATGAGACAATGGTGCAAGGATGAGGGTTTTGGATTTGTTAGGAACTGGGGAACATTCTGGGGAAAGGGGGAGCTCTTCCGAAGGGATGGGCTTCACCTTAATCAGGATGGGACCAGACTGCTGGCATTAACCTTTAAAAAAGAGATAGAGAAGCTTTTAAACTAGAAAATAGGGGAAAGCCGACAGTCACCCAGGAGCGCATGGTTCGGACAAAGGTATCCTTGAAGGATACAACCAAAAGCAGAGAGATTCCAAAAGGGAGTATAGTAGCCCAAATGCCCTTGAGTAAGGAGCAGACAGAGCATAAGGATTCCCAATTACCCATACCTACCAATAGCCAGATTAATATTAATAAAATACAGTCTCTAAAATGCTTGTATGCCAATGCTAGAAGTCTAAACAATAAGATGGGAGAATTAGAATATATAGCACTAAATGAGAGGTTAGATATGATTGCACTCTCAGAGACATGGTGGAAGGAGGATAACCAGTGGGACACTGTGATACCTGGATACAAACTATATCGTAATGATAGAGCTGAACAAATTGGTGGAGGGGTTGCGCTCTATGTTAGAGAGGGCATTGAGTCAGAAAGGATTAAAGTTTTGCAGGGAACAAAATTTGCTGTAGAATCTCTATGGATTGAAATTCCATTTATGAAGGGGAAGGTGATGGCAGTGGGAGTATACTATCGACCACCTGGCCAGAATGAACAAATGGATGATGAAATGCTCAAAGAAATCAAGGAAGCTAACAAAAGCCACAACAGAGTAGTAATAATGGGTGATTTCAATTACCCCGGTATCGACTGGGACCGTGTCACAGCAGGACAAGCTAAAGAGATAAAGTTTCTAGATGAAATAAATGACTGCTTCTTGGAGCAGCTGATTCATGAACCGACCAGAGGGGAAGCCATACTGGACCTAGTCCTTAGTGGAACGCCAGATCTGGTGCAAGAAATAAGGGTGTTGGGACCACTTGGCAATAGTGATCATAGTATGATCATGTTTGATTTAATCAGTGGAGGACAGATAGTAAAGGAATCCACAGTACTACCTTTTAACTTTCAAAAGGGAGACTATGATAGAATGAGGAATATAGTTTGGAAAAAACTAAAAGGAGCGGTTCCAAAGGTTAAAGACTTACAGCAAGCTTGGGTGTTATTTAAAAATACTATCCTCGAAGCCCAGACCAGCTGTATTCCACGCATTAAGAAAAGTGGAAGAAAGTCCAAAAAACTGCCAGCATGGTTTAAAGGTGAGGTCAGAGAGGCTGTTGCTGCCAAAAGAGCAACCTTCAGGAAATGGAAAAAAGAGCCAAATGATGAAAACTGGAAACAGCACAAGCACTGGCAAGTTAAATGCAAAGCATTGATAAGGCAGGCAAAGCGGGAATTTGAGAAGAAACTTGCTACGGAAGCAAAAACACGAAATAAAGACTTTTTCAAGTACATTCGTAGCAAAAGGCCTGTGAGAGAGTCAATTGGACCATTAGATGATAGAGGGGTAAAAGGGGCAGTAAGAGGAGACAAGGCTATGGCAGAGAGACTGAATGAATTCTTTGCTTCGGTCTTTACTGAGGAAGATGTAGGGATGTTACCCAAGACTGAAGTGGTATTTAAAGGTGATACTGCAGAGGAATTGAGAGAAATATCGCTACACCGGGAAGATATATTACAACTATTTGATAAACTGAATAGTAGCAAATCACCTGGACCGGATGGTATACATCCCAGAGTGTTGAAAGAACTGAAATATGAGATTGCAGACCTGTTATTGGTAATCTGTGAACTTTCATTAAAATCATCTGTAATACCTGAAGATTGGAGGGTCGCCAACGTAACACCAATTTTTAAAAAGGGTTCCAGGGGTGACCCGGGAAATTACAGACCGGTGAGCCTGACGTCAGTACCAGGGAAAATGGTAGAAACCATCATAAAGAACAAAATTACACAGCATGTAGATAGTCATGGCCTAATGGGAGACAGCCAACATGGCTTTAGACAAGGAAGATCTTGTCTTACTAATCTGATCTGTTTTTTTGAAGGTGTGCATAAACAGGTAGACAAAGGTGAGTCAGTTGATATAGTGTATCTGGACTTTCAGAAAGCTTTTGACAAGGTCCCCCATCAGAGACTTTTGGCGAAGCTAAAAAGTCATGGGATAGGAGGCAGTGTACTATTGTGGATCGGGAACTGGTTAAAAGATAGAAAGCAGAGGGTAGGGCTAAATGGCCAATATTCCCAATGGAAAAAGGTGAATAGCGGAGTACCCCAGGGATCTGTACTGGGTCCGCTACTTTTTGACATATTCATAAATGACCTGGAAAAGGGAATAACTAGTGAGGTTATCAAATTTGCAGATGACACAAAACTGTTTAAAGTTGTTAAAACCCGAGAGGATTGTGGAAAACTGCAGGAGGATCTGGATAAATTGGAAGACTGGGCATCCAAATGGCAGATGAAATTTAATGTGGACAAGTGCAAAGTTATGCACCTAGGAAAGAACAACCCACACTATAGTTACACGATGCAAGGCTCCACATTAGAAACCACCACCCAGGAAAAAGATTTAGGAGTCATCGTGGATAACATGTTAAAACCCTACGCCCAGTGTGCAGCGGCGGCCAAGAAAGCAAATAGAATGCTAGGTATCATAAGGAAAGGGATGGAGAATAAAACAAAGGATATTATAATGCCTCTGTATCGCTCCATGGTACGACCGCACCTTGAATATTGTGTGCAATTCTGGTCACCGTATCTTAAAAAGGACATAGAGTTATTAGAAAAAGTACAGAGAAGAGCCACCAAATTGGTGAAGGGGATGGAAGGCTACTCCTATGAAGAGAGGCTAAAAAGGTTAGGGCTCTTTAACCTAGAAAAGAGACGGCTGAGGGGAGATATGATAGAGGTGTATAAATTAATGAATGGAGTGGAACGGATAAACGTGGATCAATTGTTTACGCTATCAGAATATAGAAGGACTAGGGGCCATGTAATGAAGCTACAGGGTAAACTATTTAAGACAAATAGGAGAAAATATTTCTTCACTCAACGTGTAATCAAACTCTGGAATCTGTTACCGGAGGATGTAGTAAGGGCTGTTAGTATAGCTGGGTTTAAAAAAGGTTTGGACAAGTTCCTGGAGGAAAGGTCCATAAACCACTATTAAAAAGGGACCCAGGATATCAATGCTTGGCCTAGTACAAGCACTGCAGAACCTGTGTCTTTTGGGGAAACTGCTAGGTACGTATGACCTAGATTGGCCACTGTTGGAAACAGGGTACTGGGCTTGATGGACCTCGGTCTGACCCAGTATGGCATTTCTTATGTTCTTATGTTCTTATGAATCTTTCAACTTACAGTATTTCCAACTGAGGGGTCAGTTAAGTCAGAAGTATTAGAAACCAGAATTTTACCAGTCGTTGACTATGTTAGCTATTTCTTTATTAATTTACCCAGCTACATAACCAAAAATGAAGACAGCATTGAGGTAATATGGCAACCAGGGCCGTGTCAAAGGCTCAAGTATGGAAGCAGCATTGATGTCATCACTGGGCTTCCAGAAAGCCCGAAAAAAGTGAGCTCCTGAAGGCAACTGGTTGGGTGGCTGGGACACCAAATTCAACTGTCATACAGGGTGTATTGCTAGCTTGGTACGGTCCTGATGACAACTAATGCAGAATCATGCTTATTTACTATATGCAAAAAAGGCAATCTGCAGACATAACAGGAAACAGCTTGTCTCCTTAATGGCGGATGCAGTACACTCCTGGACCCTTCTAAGCCTGGGCATAGGACAGAAGAGGAAATGTCCCAGACTATATATTTGATGTTGCACATTATGTATGCATTGTATCAAAGGCTTATGTCATGAAGTCCCACAAACCATTATTGCAGGTCAAAGAAGGAACATTTTAAGTACATTTTGCATGTGTTGTTCAGGTGGGAAAAGGGAGGCATAAGTTGGAATGTTCCCAGTTTGCAAACTATTTCACAAAAGGTTGGAAATATATACAGTGGCATAGCAAGGGTAAGGCGGTGGGTACAGTCTGCCCCAGGTGCTGGCCGCAAGTGGGGTGCAGTAGTGTAAATTCTGAGATCACAAGGCGGCGGCGGCAAACTTACTTTACCTTGTTTGCCAGCTAGCTGCATCACCTACGCTCCAGGCCCAGTGCTATTATCTCCCGAAGTCTCACGATAAGTTTCAAAGTGAGACGTCAGCCTGGAGAGGGAACAGCCGCTAGGTTGGGGGGGGGGGAGGGGTTGAAAGATCTGCTCTGGGTGTTAAATAGGCTAGGTATGCCACTGAATAGGCATCATGTACTTTACAGCACTTCCAGCAGGAGCAGCCAATTTACAGAGGAACATGCTCAAAAAAACCAAATTCAGCATCACTCACTGTTTTGACTATGAAAGTGTTTGTGGGTATCGTCGGTACCAACGGAGCTTGCGAGGGAACGCTCCCCAGCGTCCAATAGGAAAGCTTTTGGGAGCATCCCACAGTGCCTGCATGCTGCCTTCCCGCTTTTCCCAACTATCCCTCTCCAGTTGAGTTTAAAGCTGAGACAAAGAGAGAGGGAAAGAGAGAAAGAAAGAGAGATACAACTCCTAGGGGAGGTGGGTGGGTTGTGAAGACTAAATTCCTGCTGTTCCCCGAGATCCCTTGTTATAGGTGAGTAACTATGCTATCTCCAGGAACATGCAGGAATGTAGTCTTCACATATGGGGACTACCTAGCTGCAGATGTCAGGGAGAAGGCCCCAGAAGTTGTGTGCCCTTGTGAAAAGGCTCCACTTCCCCCCATGGATATCTGACATCCTACCAGGGATGGTGGGTAAGAGTTGATTAAGTATGGAACAGGTGTTGAAGAACAGCCTGACTAAACAAGGCATCCCGGCGGGAGTCCTTGTCTAAGCAGTAATGAGCTGTGAAGGTATGAACCAAAGCACAAGTAGCTGCTCGAAAGATGTCGTCGATAGACACAGAGTGAAAATGAGCCATAGAGGCCTTCAAGAGGAAGGTTTTTACTCTCATAGGCAAAAGATATACACTGTGCAATCCAGCTGGACAGTGTTCTTTTGGAGACTGGAAGTCCCAAATGACTAGGATCAAAAGCAACAAACAGTTGAGAGGACTTTCTATGTTGCTGTGTCCTTTGCAAGTAAAAGGCCAAAGCCCTTTTGCAGTCCAAAGTATGAAGATTCCTTTCTGCATTTGAGGTGTGAGGCCTTGAGAAGAATACAGGAAAGTAAACCGCTTGGTTTAAATGAAAAGGTGACACCACCTTTGGCATAAAGTGTGGATGAGTCCTAAGGACTACCTTATCATGATGGAACCTTGTATAAGGAGGATCAGCCACCAACGCTTGCAATTCACTGATGCGACGTGCTGATGTGATTGCAATAAGAAATATGACCTTCCAGGAAAGGAATTTCAAAGAGGTAGTGGCTAATGGTTCAAAAGGCGGTTTCATGAGCTGCCCAAGAACAAGATTTAAGTCCCATGCCACCGTTGGTGACTTAATGGGAGGCTTAGTTAAAAGAAGGCCTCTCATAAATCTCGCTATGAGAGGATGAGAGGAAATAGGTTGTCCATTTAGAGGCTTGAAAGAAGCTGCAATAGCACTCAAATGAACTCTCACTGAATTGGTCTTAAGCCCTGCATTTGATAAATGAAGGAGATACTCCAGTAATGATTCCCATAGGTATCGCAAGAGGGTTAAGACCCTTCTGCGAGCACCATATGGTAAACCTTTTCCACTTAAATACATAAGAGCGTCTTGTGGAAGGCTTCCTGGAAGCATAAAGGATATCCTTTACCTGCTGGGAAAGGTTAAGACCGTGAAGTTCTAGGCTTTCAGCAACCAGGCCCTGAGATGCATAGACTGGGGATTGGTATGCCACAGCATCCCGTCCTCCTGAGAAAGGACATTTGGAGCAGATCCTAACTCCAGAGGCGGAGCTTGAGAGAGATGTAGGAGCAGAGGGTACCACATTTGCCATGGCCAACGTGGAGCTATGAGGATCATATGACCTCTGTCTCTCTGAAGCTTGAACAGGATTTTGGGAATTAGGGGAATGGGTGGAAAGGCATACAGGAAGTCCTCACCCCAATGGAGGAGGAAAGCATCCATAGCCTGACAACCCTGAGCTGAAATTCTGGAACAGAACCGGGGAAGTTTGGCATTCAGCAGACTTGCAAAGAGGTCTATCTCCGGGGTTCCCCAAATTTGAAAACTTTTGGCCACCTGGTCTGCATGGAGAGACCATTCATGTGGAAGCAGAACGCGACTGAGTCTGTCTGCCCAAGAGTATTGAATGCCTGGAAAATACACTGCAAGGAGATGAATCTGAGGGCCCATAGTCGCAAAGCTTCGTTGCAAAGTGACAGAGAGCCTACTCTGCCCTGCTTATTCATGTAGAACATGGCTACTTGATTGTCCGTTTGAACTAGGACTGTCTTGTAGCTGAGCTGGGTGTGGAATACTCGAAGAGCAAGGAAAATTGCTCTGAGTTCTAGGAGATTGATGTGTAAATAGGCCTCCTGTGGAGTCCAGGTACCCTGGGTAGAGAGGCCTTGCAGGTGGGCTCCCAAACCCACCTGTGAAGCATCAGTTGTTAGAGTGGCCTGGGGTAGGGATTGCTGAAAAGGAGACCCCACCAAAAGGTTTTGGGGCGATCTGAGTTTGCTATATTGTCTCACAGGCAACCTGACGCCTAAGTCCACTGAGTGGTTATATCCACTGGGCTGCCCTCATATGAAGGCGAGCATAAGGAACCATATCCACGTTGGATGCCATGTGGCCTAGCAACTGTAACATTTCCCGAGCAGTCAGGTGAGGTTTTAGCACTGCTTGGGAAGCTAACTGCACAATGTGAAGGCAGCTTGGCTGTGGAAGGTAGGCCCTTGTCTGTTTGGTATCCAGTAGAGCTCCTATAAAATCTAGGGACTGAGTGGGAGCAAGGTTGGATTTTGGGAAGTTTATGACAAGTCCCAAATACTGAAGGATGCGCATTGTGCGAGAGAGGGCAACCCTGGCCTCTGGCTCTGAAGGGGCTCGAATGAGCCACTCGTCTAAGTAAGGGAAGACAAATATTTCTAGGGTGCGGAGAAATGCTGCCACCACAGCCATGCATTTTGTGAACACCCTTAGAGCAGAGGCCAGGCCAAAAGGAAGAACCCTGTATTGGTAGTGCTTCCCTTGAAAGAGAAAGCGAAGGAACTTTCGGTGAGTTGGATGGATGAGAACATGAGTGTATGCATCCTTCAGATCTAGAGAACAAAGCCAATCCTGACTCTGAAGGTATGGCAGCAGAGTTTCTAGAGAAATCATTTTGAACTTCTCTTTGAACAGGAATTTGTTCAATTCTCTGAGGTCTAAAATGGGTCTGTGTCCTCCTATTTTCTTTGGAATAAGGAAATAGGGGGAGTAAAACCCTGTACCCCGTTGGGGAATGGGTACCTCTTCTATTGCCCCTTGAGCAAGGAGCACAGCGACCTCTTGACCTAACTGGTCGCTGAGAGAGGTCTGAGAATTGAACTGTCTTACCATTGTAGGAGGGGGTATGCTGAGAAAATGAAGCTTGTACCCCTCTCTTACAATAGACAGAGTCCAATTTTCTGCTGTTATCTGACCCCATCTGGGGACAAAATGACATAACCTTCCTGGGATGGTGGAGGGTTTTGGGCCGTTCAGGGCCAGGAAGACAAAGTTCTCTAGATAGGAGTCAAAGCCCCTGTGGAGGCTGAGTCTGCTGAGCCGGTTGAGGTTTAGCTGCTTTTTTCTTTCTTTGTCTAGGTTGTTGCTGCTGTCCCTTTTGGGCAGACTGACCTAAACGAAGCCCCTGCTGGATATAGGAGGGATAAAACTTCTTCTTCTAATTGAAAAATGTTTTTTTATAGGATTTTTTCCTCACAGGATCAGCTGTAGATTTAGACAATCTATCCAAAGTGATACTGACAGTATCTATCTCATTAGCGTTTTCCTGCCAATTCTTGCCAAAGAGATTCTCTCCTGTGCAAGGAATATTCCCTAGTTTAATACCCAAATATCCAAGTCAGATGCCTGGAGCCAGGCAATCCTACGTGCACCTATGGCAATGGCAGAGGTCCTACTTATGCACTCAAAGAAGTCAAAGGCTGCACAATTCACAAACTTGGAAACATCCTGGGCATGTTTGACAAGGGCGAGGTAATCTTGCCTCTTATCATCAGGAAGGAGAGGGCTCATAAGCTCTAAATCTCCTGTGACCTCATTAAGGAACATTCCCATATATAAGATATAGGAAATGATTCTAGCAGAAAGCATGGAAGCCTGGAAGGTTCGACATCCAAAGGCATCAACAGTCCTACACTCACGTCCTGGAGGATTAGATGCATGCCTTTTTGCACTCTTTATCCTTCTCATAGCTGATTCCACCACCATGGAATGGTGTGGTAATTGAGTCTTCTGAAACCCAGGAGAAGGAGGAACTCGATACATGGTGTTGAGACTTCGAGAGTAAGAAGAGGTGGTTAGAGGTGTTTCCCACATCCTTAATATGAGATCATGCAAGATCTCATGAATAGGTAAGGTAGCTGCCTCCTTGGGAGCTTTAGGATATTGCAGGATTTCTAATTCCTTTGCCCTAGGCTCTTTTTGAAGAGCCACTGTGATGGAAAGACCTCGGGCCACATCTCAGATAAAATTCTGAAAGGACATATCCTCTGGTGGAGACATCCTACGCTGAGGAGAAGAGAAATCCTCAGGAAGAAGTACTCTGGTATCGGCAGAGCTTTCAGAGTCTTTAGACTCATCCGATGATTCGAAGTATCTCCAATCGGGGTGATCATGCAAGGCACGGTACCGGTACCGATCGAAGTCGGCATCGGAGTGGTCCGGTACCGATCGAAGTCGGCATCGGAGTGGTCCGGTACCGACTTATCGATGCCGGATAGATGCGGTTTCAGGGGCATCGAGGCCGTGAGAAGAGCTGCCAGACTGCGTTCAATAGCCAAGAATCTCTGGTCTATCGATGCTGCCGATGCTTGGGTATCGGTACCAGATGAAGCGGCCGGTACCCCCAGAGCATGGCACCAGTAGTTCTGCCGAGGTTGAAGCCTCGAGAATATCCTGGAGCCCCTTTAGTGCTTTGGAAGCCGAAGCCTCCCACTGGGGCAATTTTGCCGGTGAAAGTCCCTCAAGGGCAACGCCAGAGGCATCTCGATGTCTAGAAAGAGATCTACCCTTTGAGGACCGGCTAGATTTATGTTTAGTTACCTGAGACCCATGGGAGGAAGACGAAGCCCTGGAAGACGTCGATGTCACAGAGGCTGCATCGGAGGGAAAAAGGGTGCAAAGTTTAGCAGCTCGGTTTTGCTGGCCCCTTTTCGACATCATCCCACAGGCAACACAATCAGAAATAGAGTGGTCAGGACCTAAACATTTGAGGCACCACTCATGGATATCGGTGACGGAGATGGTACTGCCAAACTTAGAACACTTTTTAAAACCCGAAGTAGGTTTTACCATTTTGAAGGCAAAAGTTGGGCCTAGTGCCCAAAATGGCACGTGGCACCTGAGGAGAAAATTACTGGAAAGACTCCAGAAGAAAGGTTTGTTTGTTGGGTTTTTTTTAAGAAGAAAAGAAAGAAGAACCGGCGGTACCGGTGTAGCGTCGAGGGAAGGCAGACGCGACCACAAAAAAGAAGAATAGAAGGGATTTTTTTCTGCGGTGACAGGATGTGCGACCTGTTGGCTCCGTGGAAAATGAAGAACTGGAGAGGGACAGTTTGGAAAGGTGGGAAGGCAGCACGCAGGCGCTGTGGGATGCTCCCAAAAGCTTTCCTATTGGACGCTGGGGAGCGTTCCCGCACAGCCTCCGTCGGTAACAACGATACCCATATGTGAAGACTACATTCCTGCTTGTTCCTGGAGAATACCAGCTACCATACGAATATAAGAAGTGCTATACTGGGTCAGACCAAAAGTTCATCAAGCCCAGTGTCCTGTTTCCAACAGTCACCATTCCAGGTCACAAGTACCTGACATATCCCAAAAATAGCCAGTTCCATGCTATTTACCCTAAGGGATAAGCAGTGGTTTTCTCTTGGACTATCTTAATAATAGTTTATGGACTTTTCCTCCCTGAATTTGTCCAAACTTTTTTTTAAACCCAGTTACACTGCCTGCTTTTACCACATCCACTGGCAACGAGTTCCAAAGACTAATTATACGCTGAGAGAAAAAATGGTATTTTTCCTAGTCTTTGCAGTTTGTGAAAATCAATCAATTTATGTTTACCCGTTCCACTCCACTCAGGATTTTATAGACCTCTATTGTATCTCCTCTCAGCTGTCTTTTCTGGGTTAAAACCTTTAGCCTTTTCTCATAAGAGAGTCTTTCCATCCCCTTTATCATTTTGGGTTGCCTCTCTCTGTACCTTTTTTAATACTGCTACATCTTTTTTTGAGATGTGGAGACCAGAACTGCACACTGTTCTCAAGGTGTGGTTGCTCAATAGAGCAATGCAGAGGCATTATGATATCCTTTGTTTTAAATTTCTTTTCATTTCCTGATAATTCTTAACATTCTGTTTGCTTTTTTGGCTGCCATCTCATACTGAGCAGAAGATTTCAATGTATTGTCTACAATCATACCCAGATCCTTTTCTTGAGTGGTGACACCTAATGTGGAATCTAGCATTGTATATCTATACCATTTAGCCTAGTCATCTCTACATGCATTATTTTGCACCTATCCACATTAAATTTTCTCTGCCATTTGGATGCCCAGTCTCCCAGTGTCCTCCTGCAGTTTTTCATAATCCACGTTCAATTTGGTGTCATCTGCAAATTTAAATCACCTTGCTTGTTGTTTCCAATTATGGATCATTTACAAATATGCTAAAAAGCACCAGTCGCAATACAGATCCCTTGGGTACTCCACTGAGAACATTGACCATTTATCCCTACTCTCTGTTTTCTATCTCTCAACCAGTTTCCTGTCCACAATAGAATGTTGCTTCCTTTGACTTTTTAATTTCCTGAGGAATCTCTGATGTGGGACTTTGTCAAATACTTTCTGAAAGTCTAAATACACTATGGCCCTCATTCTATAACGCGGATTGTGGGGCTGTATGTTCTGCTGGAACGTGCAGCCCTGCAATCCGCCTAAACCCTAATCCTCCACCGGCTTTCCCTATACATCCTGTGCTTCAGGACGGGGAGAGCCAGCGGGAGGAGGGAGGGGGTGGGATCAGGGACGGGCCGCCCAGCAGCACGTACAGGGCCGATTCAGGTCATGGCCCTGTAGGTGTTCCTGCGCCTGCTGAGCTGTACTGCTTATACCACCTCAGAGGTGGTATAAGAAGCTTTTTTTCTGTGAATCGGGGCATGGCAGGCACCACCAGAGCTGGGGCCGGGCGTGGGGAGGTTCCCACTGCCCGATCCAGGCCATGAGAGGCAAGTCGTGGGTCGGGCATTGGGGATCTTGGGGTCTGGAGCCACGGCAGTCTGGGAGGCACTCTGGGTTGTTCTTGGGCCCGATTCTGGCTCCCATGGGAACATTTTGTTCCCATGGTCCAGAATCGGGTCTAAATGACCCCATCTTCAGCGGGAAGTCCAGACGGCCTGCTTCCAGAATCGGGCTCCACATCAACTAGCTCATTTTATCCACATGTTTCTTCATGCCTTCCAAGAAATGGAGCAGATTGGCGAAGCACGATTTCCCTTGGCTAAATCAATGTTGACTTTGTCCATGTGTTCTATAATTTTGTTCTTAACAATGGTTTATCCACAAGGTATAAGCGGGACACGCCTGCTAACCTTGTCTGAAACCAGGCTCTGTTAATAGTTACCAGCCATAGTGTCCTGAAAGGGCACAAACAAGGCCCGTCAGTGAAAAAGTTGGATCATAGAGAGCCTAGCCTTTCCCTAGGAGAACCACCACTCCGTCCTCTTCAGACTTAACTTCTGGAAACAGGACTTTCATTTGAATCCTTCAACCAACCACCATAGGGGATAAGGGGAGAGGAGCACTAGGGTAAAGCAGAGACAGTGACCCTTCTAACTGTACATGACAGAAGTTCTCCTGGGCCCTAGGAACCCCAGAGAGGAAGCCTGGGCCTCGGATCCCCATGAAAGAGGCTGCCGAGCTGCTAGCCAAGATGAAAAACAGCCTTTGAGCTGTTTCTGGTCTGCAGGGCAAGATGGCTGAAAAGGTGAGCTCCGGGCCTACAGGGGCCAATGGGCCTGAACCTAAGGCCACCCCACCAAGCTCCACCTTGCCAGGCCCAGGCTGCCATCTAAATGGCCATGTGTCCATTGGTGGGAAAACAAAACAGAAAAGGCATGGCATGGGCCACAGAAATGGCAACAGGCCCCTGGCCCCCCATAGGGAATCCCAAAATGCAGAAAGGTGCCCCAGGCTTTGCAGCCACCGCAGAGGCAAACATAAGAACATAAGATATACCAAGGGCCCATCAAGCCCAGTACCCTGTTTCCAATGGTGGCCAACCCAGGTCACAAATAACTGTCAGGTTCCCAAAAGCTAAATAGATTCCATGCTGCTTGTCCTATGGGTAAGCAATGGATTTCCCCAGACCTTTTAATAATGGTTTATGAACTTTTCCTCCATGAACTCATCCAAACCTCTTTGAGATCTAGCTATACTAACAGCTTTTACTACATCCTCTGGTAACTAATTCCAGAGTTTGATTATGCGTTAAGTTGAACGTGTAGTTATTCACCTGTAGCAGGTGTTCTCTGTGAATAGCAGGAATAAGTCCTCATGTATGGGTGTTGTCAGCTGACTGAGCCCTGTGCAGGAATGCTCCCCAGCTTCCAATCAAAAGCCTTTGAGAGTCTCTATCGTGTGCAAATACCTGCCCTCCTGCCTGCCTGCCACGGCACCATCTTCTCCTCAGTTAAAAAACAAAAAGCTAGCAGCCAAAAACAACTCCACGGGGAGGTAGGAGGATTGTGAGGACTTATTCCTGCTGTTCACAGAGAATACCTGCTACAGGTGAGTAACTACGCTTTCTCTGTAAACAAGCAGGAAGTAAGTCCTCACGTATGGACTCCCAAGCTACAGGCTACCGAACATTAAAACTAGCTCAACAAGCGCAAAAGGATCGAGAGAAGCAGCTGAAGTAGTCCTCTTTCGGGACTCAACCGATTCAACGTCCACAGCAGGCATCAACATCAGGATGACTCTTTCAGTAGCATGGACGGACAGAAGGGCCGATGGAAAATAGTTGAATCTAAGTCTCAAACAGATGCTGGCGTATGGTTTGGCTGAAATTAGTCATACCGGGAATTCCCATCCCATAAAGCTGTGGACAGAAGACCATGTGGCAGCCCTGCAAATCTCCTCTGTGGAGATTGAGCGCAGGTTGGCCATGGAAGTAGCCATGACCCGGACATTGTGGGCCATGACATGGCCCTAGAGGTTCAGCCCCACCTGAGCGTAGGCCAAGGATATGCAGTTCACCACCCAAATGGACAGCGTTTAGAGACTGCTATGCCCAGACTGTTGGGATGATAGGAGACGAACAGCTGCATAGAGCGATGGTGTGGGCTGGTCTGCTCAAGGAAGAAGGCCAGCGTCCGCTTGCAATCCAATGTATACAGCTGGGCCTTCACCCTACTGGTGTGAGACCTTGGAAAGGTAGTGTGCAGTACCACCGATTGGTTGAGGTGAAAGGCTGAAACCACCTTGGGAAGATGCGCGGGTGGGTGCGTCGCAACACTGGGTTATGGTGGAATCTTGTGTATGGTGGATGGGCCACCAGAGCCTGAAGGTCAATGACTTGGCGAGCTGAGATGAGCGTCACTAGAAAGACGACCTTCCAGGTCAGGAATTTCAGCAGACAGATAGGAAGCGGCTCGAAGAGCGCAGACAACCGTTCCAAGACCACGTTGAAATCTCATGCAACTGGCGGGGGTTTAATCAGAGGTCTTGACAGGAGCAAGCCCTACACGGCTGAGCAGAGATGTACTTTCCCTCCAAGCCCCAATCGCACTCAGGTGAACTCACACGGAGTTAGACTTGAGGCCCAAATCAGAGAGATGCACAATCTGTAGCACCCAGGTGTCCGAGGTGATGAGGGGCCCACCTGTGTGCAAAGTGGATAAGCTGACCACCATCCAGAGAGGGGAGCCTCTCAGTGATTGAGCGACTGGCGATGTTCCTGAAGAAGGCGTCAAAACCTCGCCCTGAGCCTTGGCTAGGGCATGGGTTGAGGCTTCTGCAGCTTAGTCTTATACAGTTGCAGCTGGCCCTGTGCCTTGGGCTGAGCTCTCTCGGTGCTCTGGTAGTACCAGCGCTTTGGCCTATAGAAGGACTTCTTTCCTTGGTGCTTCTTCTATGCAGGATCTGTCATCTTGCGTGAGAGGAAATGGTTACCTGCTCAGTCTTGATTTTGGCCGCCCTCTCCTGCATGGGCCTGCCAAAGAGGTTTTCACCAGTGCATGCCACATAGGTCAGCTTGTCCTGGACCCACTGCCCCAGATCGGAAGACTGGAGCCAGGCCAGCCAGTGTGCACCAATGTCTGCTTCCATTATTCTGCCCACCAACTCAAATGCATCATATGTGACACATACCATGTACTTGGACACGTTCTTTCTATGGCCGACCAGGACATGGAAGTCCATCAGGTGCTCTGAGGGGATGAAGGATCCGAGCTCACTCAAATCTCCCATGATGTTCTTCAAGAATATCCCCATATAGAGCTGACAAGAGGGGACTCGGGTGATGAGCATGGTGCCCTGAAAACAGTGCTGTCCAGATCCATCGAGTGTCCGCTGCTCCCTACTGGGGAGCACCGATGAGTGGGTCTTGGAACTCCTGATGCGCTGCATGACGGACTCCACCACTAATGAGTGGTGTGGCAGTTGGGGCTTCTGGAACCCAGGAGCCTTCTGCACCCGTGCATCGAGTCCATTTGGTGGCTGATGGCTGGTATCAACATCGGGTTATCTCACATGTGGAGCAGGAGCAGTTGAAGATCCGGTGCACTGGCACACTGACAGCTTCTTTCGAGGCCAAGGGGTATGGGAGGATCTCCAACTCCTCTGCTCTCAGCTCATCCTCTGCCTTAGCCATGTCCTGGATGAAACCCAGGAAGGACATACCCTCCAGGAGTGACTTGTGCCACTCGCATGGCGGGGATAGCTCTGAGGGGATGTCTGTGAACTCCTCCTCAGTGGCCGGGGATTCTTCCTCCAACCCCCAGACATCAGACTCCCAGCGCCGGCTCTGCTCCCTAGGAGGTAATGCCTGCCTGCGAGACCGGTGGTGGTCCTTCCCCAAGTGCCAAGGTTTGGGGCATCGGAGTCGGAGACACTGGAGAATGCTCAGGTGGACTCTGACTGCCGACCCAACGCCCCCAGCTCAGGCTGGAGGGCGTGGGTTTTCTAGGATAGGCTGCACCACTGGTGGTGACACCACCATGGGCACTGAAGCCAGTGGGGCTCGTGCAGCCAAGAGAGCCTGCATGTGTGCTTCGAAGGCCTGAAGGATCTCCCAGGGCATCAGGTCTGGTGCAGAGACCTCGGTCACCGACTCTGGCACCCGCTCCAGGGACTCCACAATGGCATCGGGAGATTGCTGGGGGCCCTCCAGGGCCTTGAGAATCGCCTCTCTGAGGTGTTAGAGAGCCTCCAATTCAAGCTACCATGGTCCTTCAGCTCTGAGAGAGCACAGGCACTGTGTAAAGCTCCTCGAAGATGTCAACGTCGATGTCAATGCCAAGGACGCCAAGTCCGATTATCCAAAGTGGAACTCGTGCTGTTTCTCTCAACGCCTGAGGTCATTCTTGGTCATCTGGAGACACAACAAGCAAATGGCAAACTCATGATCAGGGCAGAGGCAGTGAATGCACCAGCTGTGACAGTTCATTCAGAGATGGTGTGTGCACAGCGGGTGCACTTTTTAAAACTGCTGGCCAGCTTCGACATTGTTGGGAAAATGGCCTCTGCAAGGTCAAAGGGTTCAATGCCGGCGAATGGTGCCAAAAACAAAACGGAAAAAAGGGAATGAGCCGCATGGTAAAACAAAAAAAAAATAGGGGGGACCCCATAGGATGGCCAGCATTGGAGAATCTGGCGCTCCAATGACAGACAGAAAAAAGGCAACTGAAGGCAGTGAAAAAAACACAAAAAATGCAGGACCCTGTAGGGCAAAAGAACAGCTTTTTCCAGATCACACTAGAACATGTCCATGGAGCTCCATGGAAAAGTGAACCGAGGAGAAGATGGCACCGCAGCAGGCAGGAAGGCAGGCACACATGTGCGATGGGAGGTTCCCAAAAGCTTTTGATGGGAAGCTAGGGAGTGATCCCGTGCGGGACTCTGTCGGGGGACGTCACCCATATATGAGGACTTACTTCCTGATTGTTCATGGAGAAAATTATTTTCTCCCATTAGTCTTAAATGTGCTACATTGTAGTTTTGTTGCATTTCCCCTAGTCTTTTTTACTTTTTGAAGGAGTAAACAACCAGAAAAAAAAATGCTGCAACAGGCCACGTGGCTAAACACTGCCGCAGCAAAGTAATAAAAAAAAGTGCCAATAAAAAAAAGCGCCAATAAAAAAAAGCAGGGCTGCAGTGAAATGGGAATCCCAGCACCTGTTGGGCTGACTGGGGACACCCAGGTAGGGAAGCCCTGGATACCCATGCATGCTGGGAGACCCAGCTTTCAATCAAAGACTTTTTTGTTTTTAAATTTGGAGCTATTTTATTGAAAGCAGAAGAGAGACAAATACTGCCCACTAAAACCAATAGAGGAAAAAAGAAATCAGAGCACGCAGGTAAGGTCACCAAGAGAGAAATGGGGCCTGGACTCAACTTACTGACCCCTTTCAAGAGCCTTGTGAGGTGCTCCTGGCTCCTCTTCTTCAGGCCCACCAAGTGTTAAGAACTCATGGGCAATAACAATGCACACAGGGAGACTATGAGCTCCAGGAGATCAGGGCAAACCCATGCTCCTAGCAATGTTGGGCCTTGCTAGACTCAGTCACAATGACCACTGCACTATGGTGTGCGCCAAGAGAGTAAGGCCTATCTGTACTGCTGAACCAGTTCAAACACCTTGACACCTGCGGCAGACAAATACTGCACCAGAGGCTATACCAAGTGATGACATCACAAAGTTGCTCGTTTGCCTCCACCTGCTGGCAAGGAAACATTACCCACTCATCTGGACTGGTCTAGCAGGATAAGGAAACCTTAATTTATGCACATACTTCACTAATCTATCTGAGATTATTTACATCTTCTCTACGGCAGATGCAAAGTCTGCGACTGCTTTCAATGCATGATCTTCACCACTTATGCTAGTATTTTATATAGGCGCCTGCTTACCCTGTTATCTTACGCAGCCTCTTATAAAATTACCTTCATAATTTCAAGGCCCACCCAGAACAGGCCCCTTTGAAATCTGTGCAGGCTAGGGATGTACACGTTCAAGCAGTGTGCTTTCTAAAATGGCTGCTTTAAATGAGTAGGCTTTTTTAGAAAATTAGGACCGATCTTTCTTCGATGGGTCATTTATTCAATACCTAACTCTATATAACAACGCTGAAGCCACAGACTGGCACACAGCTCTCTAAGGTTCATTAGACGTTTTTCTTTTTTAAGCACAGCTATAAGGTATGTACATTCCTGCGGTGTTCAAATTGATCGCTTCATTACTTGTACGTTCTCACCCTATCACTGTCAAGTACTCTACTTTCCATTTCAGTTATGTTTCATTTCCATTTTAGCAGTATGGATTTCCAAGCGCCAGCTTCCTTAAAGAGCCTAAGCTACTGAATAATTTAATTATAAACTAGATATTATCCGTACAAAGTTGAAGTCAGCATTTTACTTTCTTGATTTAGGTATTGGAAAGATATCGCACGATTTATTAACATTCACTCCTGTATCACCACATATTCCCCAGGGTACATTTGCCTGAACCCGTTGTTTTTTTTTACTGATATCAGTCAGCATTGTTATCTACTCCATGTTAACTTGTTTTTAACCTGGTAGTTCCTATGTTTATAGGTGTATTCTATACCACCAACCTCACGACAGATCCACAGCTGCTACAAGTAAGTTTCTCAGCCCGTTAGGTTTGGTTATTTAGTGTCCTCTTCATCCCTTCGATTTTCTTCTTTCCTTTTTCACTAGTTACTGCGATAGGAATATCTTTTGATAACGCTTACCCACATTGTGGATGTCTTGCCATGTGTTTTTACCTTACTATATTCCTATCTGATTGTATTAATCAGTTATTTTACTACTCAGCCTTACTTTTGATTGTTTGTATTCTTTTTAGCTATTTATTATCTATGTTGTTTTTCATTTCAATATGTTATTTATTATTATCTTTTAATGTACTATTTGTTGCTAAGATGATTTCATTATTGTTTTTGTTTATTTTTGAAGCTATTACCCTCTGAGGAAGACATTTGCTGAAAAGTGCAGGGTTTTTTTTTTTCAATAAAAGCATCTGTGACCACTTCTATTCCGATCACCTTGCCTTTTTTGTTGTCTTGCTGTTTCTGCGAGTGTGCTTGCTCTTATTTGGACTTTCTAAAATGGCTTCCCTTTTCTATTTATCTTTTGGAACTCTGATAACAAATCAATCTGCTACTTCCATTACAACCAGGCAATCAATTCCATTTCAAATACAATGTGACAATCAAATCCAGGGACGAGGAATTTCAAGAGATCGCCTGCATCATCTGTGGCTATTTGTTAGGAAGGTGGTATGAGTTCCAGTATACATTATATGGTAAGGAGGCCTGAACTGTTTCACCATAGCAATGCGAATTTAACGTGGACAGCAATTTACAAATCCATGAATTTTTTTGCTGGTGAAAATATCAATGAGCATTAAATTAAAGCAGTATTTTTACTAGTAGAAGTAAGCCTCTACTAAGCTTGTAGCTTGTGCAGTTATATAGATGTACTAGTACTGTAGTAAGCAAAACATGTCTTCAGCTTGCCTTAGGAAGAGCAAATAAAGTCCAATAGTTCATCTTCCAGAGCCTCTCTCATCCCCTCAAGGCACAAACCCATATCCAAGACATATTTAACAAACCTCCTTGGAAGAAGCATAGCACCAAAAGACAACGTGTATGATAATTTGGTTCTGTCAGACAGACAATTTAGCTTTTGAATATTTGTTTCCCCATTTGGTCATATAATTGGTACCAGCCCTGGAACAGATCAGACAACGTTGATGGACATTTATAACACGTGAAGTGGCATTTTAGAAGGGATGCCTACAAAGAATTAGAAATGTCCAAATCACAATCCCCAAAATACTGAGGGAATGGCAGAAGTGAAGGGAGGCACATGTAAGTGTCCTCTGAAATAACTGTCTCCGACCCAAAAGATGCATCTCCCCACAACCGGTTTTGGAGATGGATAGAGGCCTAGAAACATGACTGCAGAAAAAGACCATATGGCCTATCTAGTTTGCGTTTCCTTTAGAGATCTTCTGTGTTCGTCCTATGCTTTTTTGAATTCAGATACCATCCTCATCTCTACTACCTCCACTGGGAGACTATTCCAAGCATCTACCACTCTTTCCATAAAGAAATACTGTATTTCCGGATATTACTCCTATCCCTTATTTATTTAACATCTTTTTTATACTGTCTTTCTACCAGTCAAGACGGTTTATATATAACTCAGTGCATAAAACAATGAACTTTGAGAGATAGAGTGCACATTACAGTTAACACGTAGTTTAACATAGTTCTTAACATCTTATTATATCTAGTTAATAGGCAGTTTAATTAATAACTATTTACATTGTGTTATATGGTTGCGGATGATGCTCAGGGAATTATTCCCTGACCTGTGTCTGCTCCATAATTTTCTATGAACAGAAGAGTTTTTAAGCATTTATGGAAATCACTGGTCAGTTGAGTGGATCTTATGTGAGGTGGCAGTGAATTCCAGAAGGGAGCAAACAGGGAAAAAGCCCTGCTGATGGCACTTTGACTGTTTGAGGGTTATTCCATGGGGATGGCGAGCATATTGAGCGTGGAACTTCTCTTGGGTCTGTTGGAGCAGTTGTTTGCTAAAAGTGGAGTCAGGCTGTCTGTGGATTGCTGGTTTTAAATTTTGTGAAAGGTTAGGATTTTATATCTGATCCTGCTTGATATAGGCAGCCAGTGAAAGAGGCTCTCCTCTTCTGCATTTATGCCATGGAGGTATTTACTGTCCTCATGTCTACCACCTCCATTGGGAGACTATTCCATGCATCTACCACTCTTTCCATAAAGAAATACTGCATTTCTGCATATTACTCCTGAGTCTATCCCCTTTCACCCTCATCCTCATCCTATGTCCCCTCACTGCAGAGCTTGCTTTCAATCAAAAGAGGCTCTCTTCTTGAGCATTTATGCCACAGAGGTATTTAAATGTCTCTATCATATCTCCTCTATCCTGACTTTTTTCTAACGCTCCTATTAAGACCCTTTAATCTGTCCCCATATGCTTTATAACAAATACCACTAACCATTTTATTAGCCACCCTCTGCATTGATTCCATCCTGTTTATATCCTTTAGAAGGTGTGGTCTCCAGAATTGCACACAATACTCCAAATGAGGTTGCACCAGAAACTTAAACAGAAGCACTATCACCTCCTTTTTCTGTTGGCTTTTCCTCTCCCTATGCAGCCAAGCATCCTTCTAGCTTTTGCCGCCAACTTTTCTACTTGTTTAGCCACTTTAAGATCAGCTGAAACAATCACACCCAAGTCCATGGGTAACAGAACTGGACACAGGGCAACTGCCAGTTTGAGGAGACAGGGCCCTATCCAAGCACTGAGCAAGAGTTAGGCAAGGGTCTCAACTCACACAGGCGAGAGATCATAATCTGGGCCAGGAGAGACAGGTCTTTCTGCACTGCTGCACCCAGCTGACATGCCTTACCATCTGCTGTAGAAAGACAATATTGGCAAGTCTCAGTGCTGCACCATCAGTTATACAGTTGATGATGTCATTGAGAGTTGCTCTGGTTTACCTCCATCTCTGGGTAGGAAGCAAAACTCACTCGTCTGGACTGGTCTAGCAGGATAAGGAATGTAGTGTATCACATTTCTTGCTTGCTATATGGTCACTAACGTATTCCTTATGACTGAGCACACATCTAGAGAATCATGGTTTTTCCTCCAATTCTTGCCTGTTTTTTTTTTTTTTGGGGGGGGGGGGGGATTCTAACTGAATCAGGCCTCAAATACATTTCTTTCATCTATAATGAGCCAAGATATTCTATTACAGTGGAAAGTACCTTGTGCTAAGCAAAGGCTATAGTTTCATAAACATCTTTATGTTACAGCCAATTTAAATGTTGTAAATATTTGATTCTGAAAAAATGCTTCTTGTTTATATAAAATATTTCATAAGAATCCCCTTAAAATAAAACAAATGCTGTATACTTGGAACCATGAACAGGTAAATACAGAACTATCGGAGGAATTTGGTTATGTCTAGAAGGCAAAGAAAGAATGTTAGTTTTTCAAACAGTTTTATATAATATTTACACATGTGAGTGAGGGCATGATCTAGTGGTTACAGCGCTGTGCTGGGAATCAAGAGACTCATGTTCAAATCCTACTTCTCCCGTTTATAGTATTTGTGACCGACTCATTACTTCATCTCCTGTTACCCTAGTCAGACACCTAGCTTGTAAGCTCTTTGGGACATGAGCTTGCTGGTACTATATATCAATTTCTTGTTAACGGTTGTCATCTAGAATGCTGTATAAATACAGAGAAATTCATTTTTTAGATAAGATGCAATTTGCATTTCATTTAGCCCTGATCACAGCAAGAAAGCAGATTTCTATATTTTACTGGCTTGCTCAAAAAAATGTGAAAAACAGAGTATCCTAGGAATCTATGCATAAACTATTCATCAGACTTCTGTCAACTGAATGACATCAAAATGAAATCGATCAAATGCAACCAGAGACAGCTTTGCATTTCCACTCTCACTTATTCTCCAGCTCTTACTTCCACCACTGTCGTGACCAGACAGTATAAGCAAGGGACTGCAGCCATGCAAGCAGCCTCTTATATGAATAAACATATCAGGAAAGAACCATAAAACCTATACCATTGGATCAGTCAAAAAAGCCAAAAGGTCAACGCAAACACAATTAAACATGCTTTTGATCAAGAGCTATGCAATGGGAGGAGGGGGAGGAAGTAAAAATAGCTCATGCAATTGTATTGCTTGCTATAATTTAAATCCACACCCTGCACTCCTCTACCCTCCCTCCCCATCTTCCCAAAAGCCCTTCAAGAATTTCATGTTCAACCATCAGACAAGCAGTCTAGGTGACCTCTTGGCTGAAATCAGCCAGTTGTAGAATGAAGTCGGGCCAGTTGCAGTTTGCCTATGCACAAGGCTCATGAAATGTGCAGTGCACCGTTGATAGACCCCCATCTCTGTGCTGAAACCACACAGTTGACGCAGTTCTAAACCCAGACCTTTCCTGAAAGGCTTTGGCAATGTCCAGCAATCGATGACAGGAGATAGAAAAAGGGAGCAAAGCTGCTCAACTCACTCAGGAGGAAAGACTGTACTAGCATTGTTCTTGTTTGTGCATGCACCTGACAAGTTCATCATATTTGACTGCATACTGCAATTATAGAAAAATGCATTCCTGTTTGAGTATTTTGTATATTAGACAGCATACCATGTGTCAACGTTAACTTGATGATACTTACAAATTCATGACTACAATATAATTGGGCCAAGTAATTAATATGCACCCAAGCATTATGCTGTTTCAATGGCTAGCAAACTACTAAACATATCTAAAAGCTTATCAATGAAGGACCAAATCAGGCTGCAGTGAGTCACTGAAAAAGCTTTTTATCTAATATAAACTATTCAGTTAGCTTATATTACATATTTCATTTTTCCCCTAAATGCACTAGCTTCAATCCAATTCTTAAATATATTCTATGATCATGGAAGGCGGTACAGTTCCCAATTTTAAACCCAAAGTTCCCAAAGAATTGTGAAGCCTGTTTACTGAAGAACATAATAGGGACAATTTTCAAAATTTTTACCTCTCCGGCTTTATACCAGTTCCCAAAATGAACTGAAATATGCTATGGATTAAGAGTAGGTATGGTCATGTGCAACTGCTTTTCCTGCAGGTAGGATTTTGCTGGAAAAGTGCACAAAAATTAGAAAGTCCAATTTATGCGCATTATCTTCCTTCCCAACTAAAAACTGTTCTTGAGAACACCTCCTCTCAGAGTGGTTTAAAGTCTGCATGCTGGGAAACACTCAAACCTTTAGCTGCATTCAGGGAAGGCTATTTTCATACAGTATGCGAAATGCTTTTTGTTTGCGCAGATCTACTGGGGCAATTTTCAAAGGGATTTCCATAGATAAGGAAATGGAAACTGCAGAAATTCCCCTTTCAAAATTGCTCAGGACTCTCAGCAGTGAGAAGATATGGCAATCGAGCAAGGCTAGGGCAGGTCTGAAAAGGCACACAAAATAGGAAATACGCGTATTTCAAAATCCCTGTGCCTGCTTTTCTTGTGTTTAAATGAACACCCTAGTCTGTGGTATTTTCATAGAAAAACTGCTAAATATCATGCACAAAGTAGTATGCGCTTTCTCATAGCCACGCAGATGTATGTGCACATATACGGCTGCCTAAGCTTTTAAGGTGAAGATTGGTGGAAGACTCATCAACAACTTTGGCTATGCTGGTGATGCCACATTACTGACTGAGGGTGAAGATGATCTGAAACATTTGCTTATCAAGATCAAGGAACATAGTCTTAAAATGGGCCTGCACCTTAATGTAAAAAAGACAAAGATCCTGACAACTGGCAAATTCAATAAGTTCATCGTTGATGGGGAAGAAATTGAAATAGGGTATAATTTTAATCTACTTGGATCAACTATCAATAAAGAAGCAACAAGCAGTCAAGAAATCAGATGGCACATTACCCGTGGCAGAATGGCTATGAAGGACCGAGACAAGATTCTCAAAAGCAGAGATGTCTCTCTCCATACAAAGATTTGACTTGTTCAAGCCATGGTATTTTAAATAACATCATATGGATGCGAAAGCTGGACAGTGAAAAAGATAGACAGGAAGAAAATTGATGCCTTTGAATTATGGTGCCAGCGATGAATATTGTGTATACCATGGACTGCCCAAAGAACAAACCAGTCAGTACTAGAGGAGATCAAACCTAAGCTTTCTTTAGAAACTCAGATGACAAGACTTAGAATTTCATACTTTGGACACATCAAGCGAAGAGAGAGATCATTAGATAAAGACATCATGCTTGGCAAGGTAGAAGGTCAACACAAAATAGGAAGGCAAGCAATGAGATGGATCAATACAATAACAGCAGCTATGGGTGCCAGTTGTCAACAATGAGCTACCTGATTGAAGACTGAACACAGTTTAGGACTACAATCCAGAGGGTTGCCATGAGTCGACATCGACTCAACAGCACTTAACAACAAGTTTTTAAAAGATGATTTCCATGTATAAATCAGGCTTTATATGAAAAACCCCATATATAAAATTGTCCTCCACAAATCGAAGGCACACAGTAACAACATAGCTCAGTGTGGTTCCAAAATTTGGGGTCGGAACCCCACATGGGGTGACATCTTTAGTGGATGGGGTCACAGAAGCATGGCCAATTCCCCATCTCTCTGGATTTTCACTGTGACTTATGCCAAATTACTAGTCAGCATGTGGCCCGTGAGCCAGTGAACATTCACAAGCCCTTACCCCTCCTGGTTAAGCTTCCTGTTAGGCTGGAAACCCAGGCTGACTACTTAGGTCTGTAAGGTACACACGGCACACTGACACAAGGGACCCTATATGCTGACTGCTGCTGCTGCTTTCTTGATTTAGATGAGTGGAGCGAGGGGAAGGAGGCTGGAGATCTGCCAGTTTGATTTCCTCATCATATGGAGTCATGTGACTTTTCAGTTGTTAAAATGGGGTCATACCAGATAAAAGTTTGAAAAGCACTGACATAGATCTTCCAAGTAAGATGCTTGTAGCTAGTTACTCTGACCAATTGTGGTTGTACTGAGTACATACTTCCATTCTTTAATGTGCTCCATTGGCTGACAATTCAGTGTCGGGCACCTTTTAAAGCTCTCTGGTTGGTTTTGAAGGCATTGCAGAGTCAGGGTCACTCTTGCCTTTATTTTTATTTTTTTTTAATTTTATTTAACGGTTTTTTATACCGCTTTATCATTTCAGTCAAAGTGGTTTACATTGTAACTTAAACTTGGCAATGTACATTCAACAGGGACATTGATAACTTGGATTTTTCTGAGGCAATGGAGGGTTCAATGACTTGCCCATGGCCACTATATACTTATACATCTTGGCATATCCTTTAAGGCCACCTGAGGACCTGCCTTGCTTGTGGCCTCTATTCATTAGAGGAGCTTGTTTAGCACTGATTCACAATGGGGCAGACTCATGTTTTGCTACAGTTTTATGGAACATACTTCCTAAGGCAGCTCATCTTATTGACCTTCTGCAAACATTTAAAAATTTGGCTTTCCTTGTGAGCCTAGTTTTATAGCTTATTAGATCGCTTACTGTTTTTAATGATGGTGTCTAGTTTCAAAGATATCTAAAATTTTTCCCCATGTTCTGTTATTACAGATTACTTATTTGTATTGCTGTTTTCACAATGGTTAGTACACTGAGTCTTCAGCCGTCTTGAATCAATCTGGTCTTGGCTGATCTCTGAAGCCAATTAGGGTTGGGCCTGGCTAGTATTTGGATAGGTGATGACCTTAGGATACGAGGGGACTGTAAACTCACTGTGTGGAAGGCAGGCCTGGCAATCTACTTCGGGTTGCACTTTACCAAAAATACCCAGGGGCTGGGTCGCCAGCAGCCAGCATTGACTCAACGGCAAACACTGCATTGGTAACTGTGACAAGTTTTTTCTCCATTGCATTTCGTTTATCTTTAATTAATGCTGCTGTTTTGACTGGTTTTATAGAAGTTTGTTATCTTTTTCTTATAATTCACTTTATGCATGCCTTTGATAAAAAAGTGTTTTAAAAAAAGTAAGTAAGCGTACCCTGAACTCTGCAGGTAAACAATTCTTGCTGAGGCACAACACACCCTGCGTCAATACCCTAAAATGAGAACCCGGCAACATCATCAGCCTCTAGGAGCTCAGCCTTTCATATTTTGAGCCTAATTTTATAACAGTATGCCTGCATGAGAATTCCAAAAAAAAGGAGCTAATTTAACATTATTTTATAAAGGCAACATAGGCATATACCTCTATAAAACAGGTCCTCAGATCCCGCCCCAATAACACACAAATGCTGGTGCACACATTTATACCTGTTCCAAAGCTGGTGTCAGTCTATGCATTAACTATACATCTGACTCAATTATGCCGCTAGAACACCAACCCACATAGAAGTACACACCATCCTATCACCGCATAGACTTACACACGTCTACCGCCATGCAATTTTGTAAAAAGCCTTTTCTGCATGCAAAACTGGCTTTCTATGCAGAAAAACCTTTCTAAAATTACTCCAAGTGCTAGTTACTCAAGTGGCGAGAATGTCTCCCTCTATAAGTTAACCACCACAGAAACTTTAAAGCATGAAAACGTGAGAAAAATTAAAGCTGTGACACTACTTTTTGTTTCAAGGTGCCTGAATCTCAACATCTCCTTGTTTTTCGTGGATTTAAAAATTCTCTAAACCCAGTCAAGTTCTCTGGATATCCACAAGGAATATGCATGAGAGTGATTCACATACAATGGAGGCAGGGCATGCAAATCCATCTCATGAATATTTATTGTAGATATCATGAAATCCTGACTGGCTAAGGAGTACACCTGGATAATTTTGAGAACACTGCTTTATACCATCCGCAGCCTTGGCCAACAGCCCATGGAGAGGAATACTCCTGTTGAGAATCAAAAACAGTTCCCGCCACACAGCACTGCCCACTGAGCCATGGGATTGACTCCAGGAACCCATAACTGACCCAAATACCCCTGTTGTTGTTATTGTTGTTAAGTGCTGTCGAGTCGGAGTTGACTCATGGCGACCCTCTGGATAGCTATCCTAAAGTGTGTTCGGTCTTCAGTCAGGCAGCTCATTGTTGACAGACTGGTACCCATAGCTGCTGTTATTGTATCGATCCATCTCATTGCTGGCCTTCCTCTTTTGCGTTGACCTTCTATCTTGCCAAGCATGATGTCTTTCTCTAATGATCTCTCTCTTCGCATGAAAGTCTAAGTCTTGTCATCTGAGCTTCTAAAGAAAGCTTAGGTTTCATCTCCTCTAGTACTGACTGGTTTATTCTTCGGGCAGTCCATTGTATACACAGTATTCGCAGCCAGCACCATAATTCAAAGGCATCCATTTTCTTCGTCTATCTTTTTCACTGTCCAGCTTTCACATCCATATGATGTTATTGAAAATACCATGGCTTGAACAAGTTGAATCTTTGTATGGAGAGAGACATCTCTGGCTCCTGAGAATCTTATCTAGGTCTTTCATAGCCAAGACCAACGATCTATTCATCTCAAATACCTTCTTCCAGCAACACAAGCGGTGACTGTACACATGGACTTCACCCAGTGAATTGTATAAAAATCAAATTGACTACATCTGTGGAAGTAAACGATGGAAAAGCTCTATAACATCAACAAAGACAAAACCTGGAGCTGACTGTGGTACAGATCATCAACTACTAATATGAAAACTCAAGCTAAAGTTGAAAAAGAGCAAACCACTCATGAATGCAGCAAAATATGACCTTGAGAATATACCACTGGAATTTAAAGACTGCCTGCAAAATCAATTTGCTACTTTAGATACAAATGACAGAGCTCCAGAAGAGTTACGGAATGACATCAAGAAGGTTGTGTTGGAAGAAAGCGAGAAGTCTCTACAAAAGGTGAAAAAACCCCCGGCCAAAATGGATGACGGAAGAAATTCTGAAAATTGCCCAGAAACGCAGAGAAGCTAAAGCCAGAGGAGAAAGAAAGACAATCACAGAACTCAACAGAGATTTTCAACGTGCAGCAAGACAGGACAAGGAAAAGTACTACAACGACGCATGCAAGGAAATAGAAGCAGAAACTATTAGAGGAATAACAAGATTGGCTTTCCTAAAGCTACGAGAGTTAAAGAAAAAGTTCCAGCCTCGAATTGGAATGTTACAAGATGCTCAAGTTTCTATGTTGAATGATGCTGAGAAGATCAAGAAAAGGTGGAAGGAATATACAGAGTTTTTATATGATAAAGATCAAGTGGACCAACAGCTGTTTCAACCTGTACCTTATGATCGGGAACCATTGGTGATGAAAGAAGAAGTTGAAGCAGCATTGAAAGCCTTATCAAAGAACAAAGCACCAGGCATTGATAGCATTCTCATAGAAGTATTACAGCAATCTGATGCAGCTGTTACCGTACTTACAAGGCTCTGCCAAGAAATATGGAAGACAACATCATGGCCAACTGACTAGAAAAGATCTATGTTTATACCAATACTAAAGAAAGGTGATCCAACTGACCGTGGACATTATCGCACAATCGCTCTGATCCCACATGCCAGCAAGATTCTACTGAAGATTACTCAAAAGAAACTACAACCATACCTGGAACAAGAACTACCTGAAGTGCAAGCAGGGTTCAGGAAAGGGCGAGGAACGAGACACATCATTGCGGATGTGAGATGGATCCTTGAAAAGACTAAAGAATACCAAAAGGATATCCATTTGTGCTTTATCGACTATAGCAAGGCTTTTGACTGTGTAAACCATGAGAAATTCTGGGCCACATTAAGAAGCATGGGTATACCAGAACACCTGATCGTACTCTTGCACAATCTGTACAGTGATCAAGAAGCAACAGTTTGAACGGAACAAAGAGAAACAGAATGGTTTAAAATAAGCAAAGGTGTAAGACAAGGCTGCATACTTTCCCCCTACCTCTTTAATTTATATGCAGAACAAATCATCAGAGAAGCAGGATTGTATGAAGGCAACAGAGGTGTGAAGATTGGTGGAAGACTCGTCAACAACCTTCGCTATGCTGATGATACCACATTACTGGCTGAACGTGAAGATGATCTGAAACATTTGCTTCTCACAATCAAAGAACATAGTCTCAAAATGGGCTTGCATCTTAATGTAAAAAAGACAAAGATCATGACAACTGGCATAATCAACAGGTTCATCGTTGAAGGAGAAGAAATTGAAATCGTGAACAATTTTAACCTACTTGGATCAACTATCAATAAAGAAGCAACAAGCAGTCAAGAAATCAGACAACGCATTGCTCTTGGCAGAATGCAGAATTCTATCAGTCTTTCTCCAGCTTCATTTCTGTTGCCGAGTCCATATTTTCCAACTACTTTGCCTGCTTCTTTGTTGCCAACTTTTGCGTTCCAGTCACCCATGACTATCAGGATATCCTGTTTGCATGTTCTGTCAATTTCAGCTTGTACTTGTTCATAGAACTCATCAATTCCATCCTCTTCTGCAGCTGTTGTTGGGGCATATACTTGAATTATAGTTGTGTTGATAGGCATTCCTCATGGACGAACAGAAATTAAGCGTTCGCTGACTGCATTGTATTTCATTACAGTTCTTGCAAGTTTCTTCTTTATTATAAATGCAACACCATTTCTTCTTTGTCTTTCATTTCCAGCATAGTAGACCATGTGATCATCTGATGCAAAGTGCCCGATGCCAGTCCATTTCAGTTCGCTGACACCCAACAGATCAAGCTGTACACATTCCATTTCATTCTTGACCACCTCCAACTTCCCTTGGTTCATGTTTCGTACGTTCCATGTTCGAATGTGTAAGACATCTTTACAGCTTCTGACTCATTTTATTATCAAAGCATATTTAATTCTTGCACACTGATAAACTGCTTATGTACCAAATACGAGTCATTCTCTCCACTTCAATAAAGAAAAACAAATTGGGCTGCCATCACTTATGTGACAGTTTGTTCAATGACAATTAGGCGTGCAATTTTTTCCTGACAAATTTTGGATAAGGTCATGCCATAAAAACATCAAAAGCCATGAGAGGCCGAGAAATAAAATCTCCAAAAGTGGCCTAGATATATATATACTTTTTTTTTAAATGATAAAGTGACCATTATTTTGCAGCTTATCTACACCAATGCAACTTGACATTGGTATTAGCCTAATAGTTCCCAAACTGTGGGTCACAACCCCTAAAGAAGTCACCAAAGACTTACTTGGGGGTCAAAAAAAGCATCATTAACTCACATAGACTTATGGGATACTTTAATTCAGTCTGTTCAGGTTTGACAAGAGGCAGGGACTTTGGCAACGGCATCAGTTTGTGTTTCAAGTCCTGGAGTAGAGGGGCATGGGTAAAAAGGTCGGGTTGATGTTGTGTAATTGGTAAAAGGTTTGGGAAGCAGTGTACTAGACAATGCTGATCCTTTAATTTTGAAATTTAAAAAAATAAAAATTTTGAGTTCCATTTCCCACATTTTACCAGACAACCTATGTTGTGCTTTTAGCGTGTATACACTGCAACAGATCTTCAAAGGCAACCAACCCACAATGTTTTTCTTTGAAAATTATAAAGTGCCCAAGTATGCATACTAAAGACATCCAGGTACTTTGCACCTATCTGGTGGGAGGCAAAGCAAGGATAAAATAGCAGGAGTACATTTTAAAGTTTCCATATACACGCAATTCTCCCTCCCTAGCCTAAAGGAAGCTAAAGGTTTTGCTGTGCTGGAAGCCCATGCGTGCATTCAGGGGACAATTTTTAGTTAGGTAAACGGCTTTGAAAATATTTCATAGGAATACAGAATAATGATGGCAGATGATGACCATATTGTCTGTCCAGTTTGCCCATTCACATACCTGCTGAGCCCTTGCAATCCATTCCTCTCCTCTGAGAGATCCCTTGTGCTAGTCCCATGCTTTCTCAAATTTGCATACTGTCTCCACTGCCACCAGTGGGATGCTGTTCCATGCACCTACCACCCTTTCTGCAAAGAAATATTTCCTCAGCTTATTCCTGAGTCTACCCCCTTTCGCCCTTAACCTATGACTCCTCGTTCCACAACTTACTTTTCATTGAACGAGGCCCGCCACCTCTGCATTTATACCACAGAGGTACTTAAATGTTTATCATATATCTCTTCTATTCTGCCTTTCTTCTCAAGTAAACAGATTTAGATCCTTGTGGGGCATGTTTACTAAAGTGTGATACCGGGTAGCACGGTGGTATAACTTACCACATGCCAAAAATGTGGCCGCACTAAAAATTCCACGCTCCATGAGTAGAGTGGGTTGGGGCAGAGACTGAGCAGTTCAGGAGCACAGAATGCACATTGAGGGCAGCGCAGGTGTTTTCAGCGCACGCTCACCGGTGAGGTTACAATTTGTGTGGGTGCACTTTCCTCCACCTCAATGGGTGATGTTAACTGCATCTGTGCTGACTGCACCAAAAAGAATGAGTGTATAGGTAACACAAAACTCGTACTAACTACATGGGGCATGCCTCCATTTTATAGCACAGGTTGACCACCACCCCCACGTGCATTTTGGGGGCTGAATGCACAGTAATCTACCACATTTTAGCAACCATGTCCCTTACTTTAAATGCAAGTGTAATATGAGTTGCACTGATTTGTTTAGAAATTTTCATTAGTTCTGAAACCTGGACAGCCGACTAGCCTTATTTGTCATGGCCACACCTCCAAGGTGAGATCAAGTCACCAGAGTTAACTGAAGTTTTGGAAAAACGGAACAAACTCAGGATTTCTGTATGAAGACAAGTTTACAGTTTAATTTTATTTTATATACCACCTATAGCCATGGCATCTAGGTGGTTAACAAAGCAAAAATAAACAGTAATCAGGTAAACAGAAAGCACAAGAGACTGACCAGGAGTACACAAAGACGCTAGGGCAAGAGAACATAAGGAGGGCCTAAGTTACAATTGAAAGTGAGTGTTGAAGTAAACAGAGGAACACAGAAGGAAGGAAGGGGGGATGAACAAAGACAATCCATTGGCCGAGCTCCTCAAGAAAATGTGGAGAGACAAGGAATAGGGTGGCGAGGGGAGGCTAGGAATCAAGGGGATTCCGCCAAGGGAAAAGCTAAGATAAAAGGTTGGACATGAAACAGATGAAAGAAAGTTGGCAGTGAAGAACAGAAGGCATTTATTTATTTAAAAGGATTTCTAGCCTGCTCAATCATTAGATGCGCATCCTGAGAGCGTAAGGTACGATAGGGAGAATATGGCTTAAGCAGAGTTGATAACATTTAAAAGTAATCATAACCACTTTATATAAAACTCAAAATTGAATAGGAAACCTATGCAAAGCAAATAACTGGTGCATAATATCCTCAGAAAGTTTGCATCCAGTTAAGAGACGAGCAGCAGCATTTTGAATTGACTGCAAAGGTGACATGGTAGCCTTTGAAAGATCTAAAAAAAAAAAAAAAAAAAAGACTATTACAATAGTCCAATGGTGAAAGGACAAAAACCTGTAGTGCAGAGCGAAAATTACTATAAGATAGATATGGTTTTAGTCTCCAAAGAAGATACAACTTATAATAAGCAGCTTTAACCAATTTTTGTATATAATCATGTAAATTCAATTGTGTATCCAACCAGACACCCAGATCTCTTACAACACAGCTAAGAACAAAGGGGAAAGAGTCAGGTTTAAGGTTCAAGCTCAAAGGAGTTAAAAGGTTGGAAGACAAATACTAAATTTCTGTCTTCTTTGTGTTTAGTTTTCATTTATTCTGAAACATCTATGATCCAATGGAATTAAGACAGGACTTTCACATATTTTAGGGAATCCTCTAATGACACGGAAATAGGGACAACAAAATGTACGTCATTGGCATACACTCAAAATTTAACATTTAAACTCTCAAAACTATTTTGAATTGGAGCAATATAAAGATTAAACAGTATAGCTGAGAGCACAGAACCCCGAGGCACTCCCTGCCTCAACACATTTCCAGGATGACACTTGACCTGAAGACCGAACTTGAATAAATCTATCCTACAAAAAAGATGTGAACCAAGAAAGTACCTTACCTTGTATCCAACTCACAAAGCCTAGCGAAAAGTAAAGAGTGATCCACAGTTTCAAATACGGCAGATACATCAAGCAACACTAATAAAAAGGATTTACCTTGATCAAAACCAGTAAGAAATTCTTCAGTAAGGGTAAGTAATAACATTTCAGTTCCATGACTGTGACGAAACTGATTCAGACAACAAGTTGTGTGCATCAATAAAGCTCTGCAATTGTAAGAGCACTAACTTCTCTAAAACCTTAGCTAAACATGAAAGAGAAGACGTAGGACGATAGTTCAAAGGATCAAGTTTATCCAGTAACGCTCCCTTAAGCAAAGGAAAAACTGAGGTAGAGAATTCCAGAGGGTGGGGGCAACGACCCAAAAAGAGGAAGAACAAGCCATAATGGAACAGAGACTAGGAATGCCGAGGAGATGTTGTAAAGTGGTTGACAAGCTCCTGAGATCTACACCAGTACTCTTTATTCACCAGCAAAACAGTCACAACAAAGCTGGAACAGGCCATGTAACTTCATACCCAAAGAATCATTCATACAAAGTCCTCATTGACTTATCTAAAACCAAAGTTTTTTCTGCTCAGAAACCAACTAGGACTCTGACTGGTAGGAGAATGGAAATCAAGTACTGCTATGTGTCTGCTCTAGAACAGCAGTGAAATGATTTATTCCCATATCATCTTGGAAGTTCAAAAAAGTTTAATCCCAAATATGCATAAGGATTAATAATATTTTTCTTCATAAAGAAATAATGAACATGTAGAGAGTGCGTGAAAGTAATGAAACAAGGCACTGCTACCAAAATAATGGCCCTTAGAAAACAAGGAATAGATACAAAAGTGCTATAAAATAGCAACAACAAAATGACAAATTGATTTATGACTGAAGAATTACTAAAGCTTTAAATAGTTGAAACAAATGTTTTATGCAATGAGGGTATTTTACAAATGACCTAATTTTTCTCTGCATATTTCATTTTATCAAAACTCTGAACTTGTTAAGTGGCGTTTTACAAATGATGTCAAACAGGAGAAGTTCCTCGGGACTGGAGAATGGCTGATGTCGTACATCTACACAAAAGTGGTGACAGGGAAGAAGTGTCAAACTACAGGCCCGTGAGCCTTACCTCGGTGGCGGGAAAAGTAATGGAGGCGCTCCTGAAAGAGCGAATAGTGAACTTTCTTAAAACAAACAGGTTGCAAGATCCGAGACAACATGGTTTTACCGAAGGACGGTCTTGCCAAACAAATCTGATTGAGTTCTTTGACTGTGTGACCAAGGAACTAGATCAGGGGCATGCAATGGATGTCATCTACCTGGATTTCAGCAAAGCCTTTGATACTGTTCCTCATAGGAGGCTTGTCAATAAACTCAGTAGCTTGGGGATGGGTCCTAAGATGGTAAACTGGATTAGAAATTGGTTGACTGACAGACAACAGAAGGTGATGGTACATGGAGCTCACTCAGATGAAAGGAAGGTGATTAGCAGGGTGCCCCTGGGTTCGGTCTTGGGCCCGGCACTGTTCAATGTATTTGTGAGTGATATTACTGAAGGACTGAATGGAAAAGTCTGTCTTTTTGCAGATGACACAAAAATTTGCAAGAGTGGACTCCCCCGAGGGAGTGGTTAACATGAGAAAAGATCTACAAAAGTTGGAAGAATGGTCTAATGCTTGGCAACTACGATTTAATGTGGAAAAGTGCAGTGTCATGCACTTGGGTAGCAGAAATCCAAGGGAAATGTACGCGATAGGGGGCAAGAGGTTGGTGTGCACAGTTCAGGAGAAAGACCTTGGTGTGATTATCTCTGATGATCTCAAGGTGGCAAAACAATGCGACAAAGCGGTGGCAAAAGCCAGGAGGATGTTGGGCTGCATACAAAGAGGGATTACCAGCAGAAAGGAAGAGGTACTAATGCCACTTTACAAATCATTGGTGAGGCCTCACTTGGAATACTGTGTTCAGTTTTGGAGACCATATCTTGCAAAAGATGTAAAAAGACTGGAAACTGTTCAGAGGAAGGCAACCAAAATGATTTGGAGCCTACGTCAGAAGCCTTACGAGAAGAGACTTGAAGACCTAAATATGTACACTTTGGAAGAGAGGAGGGACAGGGGAGATATGATTCAGACCTTTAAATACTTAAAGAGAAATGATGAACAAACAAACCTCTTCCAAAGACGGGGAAGCTGTAAAACTAGAGGGCATAACATGAAGCTGCAAGGGGGTAAATTGAAAGGCAATGTCAGGAAATATTTTTTCACTGAAAGGATGGTAGATGCTTGGAACGCCCTCCTGATGGAAGTGGTGGGGGCAAACATGGTGACGGAATTCAAAACGGCATGGGGCAAACGCAGTGGATCCCTTTACAGCAATAGGATAAAACCAAAGTAAACTGAAACATATAACTTCTGAACCATCTAACATCTCAACAAATAGGGGTGTCCTACATGGAGTGGTGGGTTCACCCCTAAACAAAGACATGGGGAGGGGTGGCCTGCACCTACTCTTGCCATCTTGCTGGGCAGACTAGATGGACCATGCTGGTCTTTATCTGCTGTCATCTACTATGTTACTATGTCCAAGTGCAATCTGGGACGTCCAAGCCAAAACATCTGAAAGAAAAAGAAAAAAGCAGACTTGTCCAAGTTCAGGCACAATTTTATAAACATGAACATACCCGATATGGACGTTTGCAGGGCATCTATACAGACATTCCCAAAACAGTATTCCAGACTTTGGGCATCTAGGAATAGCCTAATGATTAGAGTAGTGGACTAGGACCAGCTAAGCCAGGGTTCAAATCTCATTGCTGATTATCATTGTAATTGTGATGAGTACTGGGGATAGTGACTTGCCATTTTCTCTACACCCTCTGAATGTTTTACGGCCAAAATGAGCACTTTCCTGATGCCTATTTGTGCCCTGGAACAGGAATACTTAGATGTGACTCTGGACATCCAGGACATTTCTGTGATCAGGCAGTGACATCCAGGTTCTTGGGAACACCCTGGCCATGGCTCCACCACACCCTCATTCGGACTTGGACAACCTCACGCTGGGGATGTCCACAGACCCAGATTTTAAAATGCATCTAGAGATCTGCATGCTTTGTATGGCTCTATGCCCATTGTCAGACATCCAAAGCACGAATAGGGCTTTTAAAATACCCCCCCCCCCATTAAGAACAGTGTTCCTGTATTTTATTGGTCTCATTGTGATGAGTATGGATGCTAGTTGCTGTGATTGACAATGGCCAATAGGATATAACCCGACTACAATGGCGCCATATTGTGAAATCAGCCACTCCCAGCAGCTGCACGAAAGGAAATTGGAAGGTACTTCCATTAGAGCAGTAGTAATGATACTGTATTCCTCATTAGAAGTCACTCTTTCATGCATAATTGTGCATCAAGAACCTGCAGCAGAAAGTCTAAAAGGTAATCATCTCCATTTTAGGCTTTGATTAACATGAAAGTAGGCCAGGATGCAAACAGTACATTTATTAGAAGTGAAATGCAAAGTTCTATTTCTACCATTGCTATCGACCCTTTAAATTCATTTATAGGATTTTAGGACTAACAAAATAGTCATTGATTATGGAGTTGATTCCGCTCTCCGAATAGCAGGGATACACATCTGGGTTGTACGTGCAATCCCCGCTATTCGCAGGGACTGTATTCTGTTACTCAGGCTCCCTGTACATTCAGAGCAGTTGAGCAGGGAGCGCTGGATGGGAGGGGGAGGAGGCGGAGCGAGGGAGTGGCAAGGTGGCTGGACGTACAGGGTCTATTAAGGTCAGGGCTCTGTACGTCCACCGGCTGTCTGCTGCACACCTGACACTTATTCCAAAGGTGGAATAAGTGTCAGGCGCTGTAGCGATTTCAATCCTCGGCCTCCCCTACCCCAGCATGCCGATCCTAGGCTTGAGGGACCCCCCTCCCCCGGGGCCGAGCAGTGGGAAGAAGGGACTTTTCCACGGCTGAGTATTTTGTTGCTCCAGTTGGACGTGCTGGTGCCATGATGACAGGACGCCGCTGCACCGGCACACAAGCCGGATCATTGGGAGGTTTGGCCAGGCAGGGCTCTGGGTGTCTCCTGCAGCAGAACTGGGGGCATGCTGGGCCGTCTAAGTGCCCTGATTTTACAATCATGGGAATGTATAGCTCCCCCAGTTGCAGAATTGGGTACAAATCAGCCCAGTACATTATTTGGGCATGCGGACAGCCCAGACGTGCCCCACTCAGAATCAGCCTCTATGCAACTATGTTATTCTCTTCCAAGCATGCTGCCTTTTCTGTATCCATTTATGAAAGCAAATATATAACTATTTATAAGGGCATCTGACACACGACTGTCTGATATCTGGCTATATTATCTTGGCTGCCCACTATGGAACCTTATTATAAATTTCCTTTACTAAAATGCTCAAATGCATTAGCTGTAAAACTGAACCTTCGAAGTGTATGCAACAACCTGCTTCTCTTCCTCTCTATCTGTGCACACCTCTGTCTTTCTATAATTCAATTCAATGAAACAAACTTTTGGTGTTAAATTTGTATGACCTGCCATTTCTCTGTCATTTCAAAAAAGAGGCTATGAACACCACTATATAAATTTAATTTACAAAAAATGCCCATTTACTAAGCTGTGTTAGGTGTGTGACATGGGTTATATCAGACATTAAAAACAAATTTATAATGCAAAGCAATAGTTGCTACCGTGCATTAAATCCTGTGTTAAACACCCAGCATGGAATTCTATGTTAAAGCAGGCAAGGGACTGGGGAAGGGATGGTAAGAGCAGCACTAATGTTAACGTTATTCATGGGCAAGGCAGAAGTTACTATGGACTAGTTAACTACACATTTAAAGGTATACTTTACTGCTTCTGTATTTTCTGCTGTTATATGAATGCATAACATGCGTTACCATGGCGGCTGTCTCCCCCCACCCTTGTGCCAGGAAAGCCTCTGGAACCTCCAAATCTTACCACAGAGGTTTTACCACTAATGCATGTTAGATTTTGCTTTTAAGACATTAATGGTAAACGTTTAGTGTGGCTTACTAAATACTGTAGGCCTCTTTAAGTGTTACAAGCCAAATTTATACCAGAGTTGGAGGACATCGCCTAAAGAACTGCATTTGTTAACTAGAGCACACCGCATTGAAATCCATTTCAAGTGCTAGACTCGGATGAGAATCTTACAGGCCTGCAGTAATCCCATAAAGCTCATCCATCATAGATGGACCCCCCATGGCAGAGGAAATCATATTTTTCTTTTACAAACAGCATGTAGGCAGAAAAATATATGAATAATGTGATTGTAAAAGCAGTTGGTAAAGTTTCTGAAATTGATAGGGTAATTCACAGAAAGTTAATCTGTTTTCTTTGCTAAATTAATTTTTCATTGAACAACAGCTACCTAGCACTTTATTTAAAGAGAACAACCAATCTATCCTAGTATCATTGTAGTTACATTTGTACAAATTCATTAGCACACACGTAAACAAACTAAAAAGCTGCATTGGTGCGGCATTTGGAATATTTACAAAACAAAAAGAAAAGGTAGTTACTCACCTGTAGCAGGTGTCCTCCGTGGACAGCAGGAATAAATCCTCATGTATGTGAGACGTCACCGAAGCATTCCCAAGCGGGAATGTTCCCAAGCTTCCATTGGAAGCTTTTGGGAGGCTCCACCACGCCTGTGGGCCCATCTTTCCGGCTGCTGCGGCGCCATGTTCTCCAGTATGAAAACAAATTGAACTAAGAACTGGAGAATCAACTATGTACAGCACTGGTAGTCCCCGAAGGGGGACTCAGCTGATTCAACTTCTCCACTATACAGTTTCATTCCTTATCATTCATGCTCTATGGTTTGTTTGGTATTATTTTTGGTAGCATGGACGGACAGTAGAGCCTTGTGGGGATGGAGTTGGATTCAAATCCCCAAAGAGATGCCGGAGTACAGATTGGCCGAAGTTGCTGTCATGTCGGGAATCCCCATCCAGATAGTAGTGAGATGTGACTGTATGGACAGAAGACCACGTTGCAGCCTTGCAGATCTCTTCCATGGAGACAGAGCGCAAGTTGGCCATCGACATAGCCATAGCCATGGCTCTGACGTTATGAGTCGTGACATGATCATTAACGCTAAGGCTAGACTAGGCATATGTGAAAGAGATGCAGTCTGCCAGCCAAATTGAAAAATTTGCATCTGGAAATGGCAGCCCCTAGCTTGCTGGGGTCAAAAGATAAAAAAACAGCTGCGTGGACTTTTGGTGCTCACTTTTAGTCCAGCATGTGCAACATCTCTTCCCCTCTATGGGCGTGAGGTTTCGGAAAAAAAAGTCAGCAGAATAATTGACTGATTAAGGTGGAAAGCTGATACCATCTTCGGAAGGAATCAAGGATGAGTGCCCAGGACCACTCAATTATGATGGAACCTGGTGTACGGCATATGACACTAGAGCTTGGAGCTCACTTTCTAGGCATGACATAACCACCACCAGAAACAAGACCTTCCAGGTCAAGAACTTCAAAGGGCAAGAATCAAGCTGCTCAAAGGGAGTTAACATAAGCTCCACTAGGACCACATTGAGCTCCCAAGCCACCGCTGAGGGCTTGAAGGGTGGTTTCGAGAGGAGCAGGCCTCACATGAAGTGAACCACTAAAGCAGTGGTTCTCAACCCAATTCTCTGGGATCCCTAGTCCAGTTTGGTTTTCAGGGTATCCACAATGAATATGCATGAAATAGATCTGCATACAATGGAAGCAGTGCATGCAGATCTATCTCATGCATATTCATTGGATATCCTGATAACCCGACTGACCTGGGGGTCCCAGAGGACTGGGTTGAGAACCACTGCACTAAAGGCTGAGTCAATATGGACCTTCCCTCCAAACCACGATTGTAGGCCCCAATAGAGCTGAGGTGAACCCTGACTATGTTGGACGAGACCCAACTCCGAGAGGTGCAGGAGGGTATTCAAGAAGTCTGTTAATGGAACAATTAAAAAGGCATCTAGCGCCTGTGCTGCACACCAGGAAGCAAATCTCTTCCATTTGAAAGCATACGACCTTCTCGTTGAGGCCCTCCTAGAGGCCAACAGAACATTTGTTACTCCATCAGACAGGTTAAGCTCCGAAGGGACTAGGCTCTCAACATCCTCACAGTGAGGGCCAAGAATCCGATGTTGGGTGCAGCATCCTCCTGTGATGTGAGATCTGGGACAGCGCCCAACTGCAGAGGTTCCCACTGGGAGAGTTGAAGGCTGATGAGCTTATGTGGTGCGATGAAGATCATCGTAACCCTGTCTATCTGGAGCTTCAGCAGGATCTTCTCTACGAGAGGAATGGGAGGATACATGTAAAGCAGGCCTTTCTCCCCATTGCAGAAGGAAAGCATCTGGAGACAACCTGCTACACAAGATGACCCTGGAACAGAAAAGATTCACTTAGGCATTGTGCTGAGTGGCAAACAGATTTAGCGAGAAGGTACCCCACTCCTGAAAGATCCATGCCACGACATCCCTGTCCAGAGTCCATTCGTGAAGCTGGAGGATGCTGCTCAGCTGATCTGCTAGGGTATTTTGCTCCCCAGGCAGATATGTAGCCGTTAACTCCATACTGTGAGCAACTGCAAACTTCCATAGCCGGACCACCTCCCGGCACAGAAGATATGAACCTGTGCCCCCCTGCTTGTTTATGTAGTACTCTGTGACCTGATTGTACTGATTCAGATTGTCAATCTGGTTCACTAGGCAATTCCAGAAATCCCTAAGAGCATTTGCTATGGCTCATAGTTCAAACAATTGATCACCAGTATTTAGACTGGACAAGAGATGCGATGACAGCCACCCAGTCCTGAAGGTGCCAGTGGCCTGCTTCCACTGAGTATTCAGTGTTTATTGTGCTTGCCTCATCAACAGATGAGCACGGGAGTGATGTGCACCATGGAGGCCATGTGGCCGAGCACAGGAAGCATCCTGCAAATCATTGTCTGCCGACTCTGCTGTGTATCGCAGACCGAAGCTTTCAATCTCTGGAGTTGGTCCCGTGGGAGAAAGGCCTTTGCCTGAGTCAGGCCAAGGAGAGCCCCTATGAACTCCAGTTGTTGGGTAGGCTGAAGGAGGGTCTTTGAGTAATTGACTATGAAATTCAACAGCTCCAGCACCTGAATGATCAACTGTGTTAAATGCTGGGCTCCGTCTGGAGTGGTGCTTTTGATGAGCCAGTTATCCAGGTAAGAGAGACAAAAACACCTAGTGTTCTGAGATAGGCCGCTACCACTGTGAGGCATTTTGTGAAGACTCAGGGCACTGAGGCCAGTCCGAAGGGTAGCACTTGGTACTGAAACTGCTGTCCTCCCAGGATGAATCTGAGATATGTCCTGTGGGTGGGACGGATCAGTATATGGGTATATGCGTCCTTTAGATCCAGGGAGCATAGCCAATTGTTTGTTTCTTTTTTAAGATAAGGGAGCAGGGTCCCTAGAGAGACCATCTTGAACTTTTCTCACACCAGGAAGGACCAGAAAATACTTGGAGTAAAATCCCCATTCAATCTGCTCCTGAGGCATGAGCTTGATGGCAAGATCAGCCAGGAGGACGGAAATTTTCCCCTGAAAGCGGTTTAGGTGCAGAGGGTCGAGGGGATACACCCTTGGGGAGCAAAGAAGGGCAGTTTGGCAAAGTGCAACACATAGATGCTTTGAACTATTTGTGGCATCCACAAGTCTGAAGTTATGAAGGGATACCTGTGGGCAAAGAGAGTGAGCCGTTCCCCTCTGTGGTCACTGGCAGATTAGCTATGCTCTGAAGGAACCAGTCAAAACCCTGCCTCCAGCATGGGTTGCAGGGCAGGCTGAGCCTTTGGGGCTTCTCCTGATGCTGCAGGTGAGGAGCCTTTGACTTCTGCTATGAGGCTTGAGGACCAAGAAAAGTACCTGTGCTTGCACGGGTAGTAGGCCTTCTTATGGCCTCCCCCTTGATACCTCTTGCAATAGGGAACGGACATGCATTTCTAGAGCCTGGTGAGGGTGATATGCTGCTTCTCTAAGATGCCAGCCTTTTCCTCTACCTGCCATCCGAAGAGGTTCTCTCCCTGGCATGGCACATCCGCAAGCTTATTGTGCACAGACTGCTCCAGGTCGGAAGACTGAAGCCAGGCAAGTTAGTGGACTCCAATACCCAGCTCCAATAACCACAGCCACCACTCTAGAGACAGTCAAAGGTGCATACATCGCTCTGATCAGGAACTTCAAGCAGTCATTGCTATGACCCACCAGGGTCCAAAAGGAGGAAATGGCACAAGTTGGCGAGATCATACACGATGTCCTTCAGGAACATGCTCATGTAGAGCTGATAAGAGTGTACTCTAGTCGCAAGCATAGAGCTCTGGAAGCACCTTCTCCTAAAGGAGTCCAATGTCCAAGCCTTCCTACTCAGGGGCATTGAAGAATGAGTCTTGGTGTTCTGAATCCTTCTTAGAGCAGATTCTACCACTAAGGAATGGTGCAGAAGCTGAGATTTCTCAAATCTCGGGGCCTTCTGTACCCGGTACATTGAGTCCAGCTTGCTAGTGATGGAGGGCACAGTGAGAGGGTTCTCTCACATCCTCATTTGCAGCCTTTGTAGGATCGGTGCACCGTCACTGCTTTCTTAGGAGCAGAGGAGTACTGGAGGATCTCCAACTAATCTGCCCTGGGCTCATCCTCCATCTCCAGTGAAAATGTCCTCTAGAAGAGACTTCCGCCATTCGTGCAGAGGGGAGGGGAGGGGTCTGATGGAAGCTCAAGAGACCTGCCATCCGACAGGTACTCTAATTCCACATAAGTCACCCAGTCATCAGAGTCAGACTCCGAGAGGAAGTTGAAGTACCTCTGAGACTCTGTCTGAAGCTCCCTCTGGCTTTGAGGGGAGTGGAAACAGACGGGATTGATGATGCATCAAATGCTGTTGGAATATCGGAACCCGATAAACGAGAGAGAGAGAGGGCCCAACTGGGGCATGTATTTCAAGGAACAGCTGCACAATTGTCAATGATGATGCCTTGGGCACCGAAGGACCAGCCATCTGTTTCTCCAGCACTGCTGCAATGCAGGCCTTGAGCACCTGACTGTGTTCCTCCGTGGCTACCAAATCCAAAGACCTTGGGGCCTGAGCAACTTCGATCAATGTCTTCAGTATCTCTGCAGGGGTATCGGCATGGTCCCAGTTGTTTGCCTATCACTTGCTACCCATTGTTTGCCTAGTACTTGCTACTCATTGCCTGCATAGAACTTGCTACCCGTAATTTGCCTAGAACTTGCTACCCATTGCTGGCTCAAACCTTGCTGCCCACTACCATGGCCCCAAATCTCATTGTCCTTCTCTTCCTTATCCTCTCCAACTGCCTCCTCTCCTACCAACACCCTCCCTCCTCTTCCCCCTACACTCCCCCTACCTTCCTCACTTCTCCCTCCATTCTGCCCCCTAGCCTAGCATCTGCTCTTGAGCTTCTTCACACCATCCTCCGCATTCAACCAGCCCCCCTCTCTTTAAGGCAACCCCACCCTCGCTTCCGCCGTACTATCTCCACTTTACTTCGCTCTCTAATACTCATTCTTCTCTCATCAGGTAATATCAACCCCAACCCTGCCCCCCCCCCCCCCCGATTTCTTTCTCACACTAAAAAATGTTCCTCACGTACCCTATCTAATCTCATCCACATCCCGTTCCTCCCTCCTTCCGCCCTTCCTCATTCATCCCACAATCACTCATCCATAGATATCAACTCCAACCCTACCCCCAAAAATAATCCTTCACATAACCTACCTGATAACCATCAATTTACCCCTCATTTCCCCTCCCTCATGTCCCTCTTGGAGAACACACTCACCCAAACATACCCACCCACACCCTGCCCCCTCTAAATCTCGGTATTACCCTAGAAATAGATCCCCATGATACTCTGATAAGAAATCCACACGTAACCTATCCAACCTTATCCATATCCCTCTCCTCCCCCCTCCGCTCTCCTGTTTTCATGCGGCCTATGGAACGCATGCTCAGTCATTAAAAACCCCCCTTTCATTCATGATCTTTTTATCTCTAATGTCCTATACCTTCTTGCCTTGACCGAGACCTGGCTCCCCCAGACGACACTGCATCCCATTACTTCTCTCTGCTATGGGGGCTACCAGTTCTCCCATACACCTCAACCTACTGGTCGCGGTGGTGGCATTGGCCTCCTACTCTCTCCCTCCTGCCAATTCCAACCCCTCCTGCCACCCCAATCACACTCCCCCCTCTTCTTCGAAGTCCACTCCATTCGCCTCCTCACACCACTTCCCCTCTGAATAGCTGTTATTTATCACCCACCCGACAAATCCAAATCAACCTTCCTCACCGATTTTGACTCCTAGCTCTCTGCCTTTACGGATCTCTCCTCCCCCACTCTTATTCTTGGCGATTTCAACATTCACATCGACAACCCCTCCGACCCCCATGCCTCAAAGTTCCTCGCTCTTACCTCCTCGTTCGACCTCCAACGTTGCTCCACTGCCCCCACACATCTACACGGCCACTGCCTTGACCTAATACTCTTCTCCAATTCCTCTCCCTCAAACTTCCGCCAATCAATCCCTTCCCTCATTTGACCATCACCTCTTAACATTTACTCTTCAGCTTCCGCTGTCCCAACCTCATCCTGTCTCCTCCGACCTATTTAGAAACCTTCATAATATTAATCCCCTGACTCTCTCCTCCACCATCTCTCCATCTCTTTCCTCCATTTTATCCTCCAAGTCCGTCAACGAGGCATTATCTTCATACAATGCTACACTATCCTCAGCCCTTGACACTCTTGCCCCTCCCACCCCACGTCCTGTCAAATGATCCACTCCCCAACCCTGGCTTTCATTCACAATCCGTTACCTATGCATCTACGCCTGTTCTGCCGAACGAGCTTGGTCCAAATCCTGCTCCCCGGAAGACATTCTACACTTAAAATTCATGCTTTGCTCCTTCCAGTCAGCCCTAGCACTTGCCAAACAAGATTACTACATCCATCTGACCAACTCCCTTGCCTCTGATCCTCGCCGTCTCTTTAATACCCTCAATTCTCTTCTCAAGGTCCCCCCGCCCCCGATCCCGCCCTCCCTTTCTGCCCAAACCCTAGCCGACTACTTCCACGACAAAATCCACAAGATTACCCTCCAATTCCCTACCCCCCCCCCCCATCTACCTCCCCTCCGGCCCAATTCTCCTCCCCCATCCATACTCCCCCTGCCACCCTCTCCTCCTTCCCTCCAATCTCTGAAGAAGAAACTGCACGCCTTCTTTCCTCCTCCAAACCCACCACCTGTTCATCAGACCCTATCCCCACCCATCTCCTATGTTCCATCCCCTCACCATTGTCCCCTCCATCACTCATATCCTCAACCTTTCACTCTCCACTGCAACTGTCCCCCCGTTGACTTCAAACATGCTGTTGTCACACCCCTCCTCAAGAAACCCTCACTTGATCCCACATGCCCTTCTAACTATTGACCCATCTCCCTCCTTCCCTTCATATCCAAACTATTAGAACAAGCAGTCCACCATCGCTGCCTTGACTTCCTCACCTCCCAGGCCCTCCTGGACCCACTACAATCCGGCTTCCATCCCCTACATTCCACTGAAACGGCACTCACAAAAGTCACCAACGACCTGTTCCTGGCTAAATTTAAGGGCCTCTATTCTATCCTCATCCTTCTTGACCTTTCTGCTGCCTTTGACACTGTTGACCACGACCTTCTCCTCACTTGGCTTCAAGGACTCCGTACTATCCTGGTTCTCCTCCTACCTCTCTCATCGCTCATTCAGTGTATGCTCTGGTGGCTTCTCCTCCTCCCCTACCACGCTCCAGGTAGGTGTACCCCAGGGTTCTGTCTTGGGCCCCCTCCTCTTCTCTCTCTATACCCAAGGCCTTGGCATGCTTATCTCCTCCCATGGCTTTCAGTACCATCTCTATGCCGATGACTCCCAAATCTACCTCTCTACACCCAATATTTCTCCCGCAACCCAGTCCAAGATCTCTGCCTGTCTTTCGGACATCGCTGCCTAGATGTCTCATTGCCGATTGAAACTGAACATGGCCAAGACTGAACTCCTTGTCTTTCCACCAAACTCCTCCCCTCCACTTCCCCCTCTCTCAATCCATGTGGATGGTTCTACTATCCTTTTGTTCCCTCGGTCCGCAATCTAGGGGTTATCTTTGACACCTCTCTCTCCTTCTCCGCTCATATCCAGCTTGTAGCTAAGACTTGACACTTCTTTCTCTACAACATCAGCAAAATCCACCCCTTTCTCTCTGAACACACTACCAAAACGCTTATCCACTCCTTAATCTCCTCTCGCCTCGATTACTGCAACCTACTCCTTGCTGGTCTTCCCGTGAGCCACCTCCTTCCCCTTCAATCTATACAAAATCACGCTGCTCGACTTATCTTCTGAAAGCCTCACCATGCCCACATTACTTCTCTTCTCAAGTCGCTTCACTGGCTCCCTGTCCAATTCCGCATCCAATTCAAACTTCTCCTACTAACCTATAAATGCTATAGTGGAGATGAGGAGAAGGAGTATAAGCCCAGATTGAGAAACCCTTACGTCACTCCTAATTACTCAGCTGCCAGGAGGGAGTTTGACCACCAACACCTGAGGAGTGAAAGGGAGGGGTTGGAAACTGGGAACTTTAAAACTAGAACAGAATATTCAGAAAGAGGGGAGAAGAGGGAGAAGGAGAGAGGAGCTCAGAGAGATTTGTGTTCTTGGAGAGATTCCTGTGAGAAGCCAGCTTCAAGGGAATGGAGAAATCCAGGGGTTTGGAGAACTTCAGCTAGGAACCCTAAAGCAGCCGGTAAGAGGACAGAAGCAGCTGAAGGGAGAAGGAACACGAATACCTTTTGGAAGAGGTATGGAGCAGATGCCCTGAGGTCCAGAAATACAGACTGGAGGACAGGCCATAAAAGCTCAAATGCATACTGGCCAGAGTATCTAAGAGGACAGCCTAACGCCAGCTTTAACTCAAGTATGAACTTTGGACGTTGGTCTAACCTAGAGCAATGCAAAGTGCTTAGAAGCAGTTCCTGTCCTAATGGAGGCCAGTCAGTAAAACCCTTTGAGCCAGACCCTGATATAGAACCCATGCAGATAGAAGAACAAGATATAATTCCAGAGGAAGACGATTCTTTCATGGACTGTTCTTTATGCAACACTATCCCACATTCAAAAAGGACTTAAAAACACACCTTTTCTCTGCTGCCTTTGACCTCCCCTTGCCTCTTATGTGACAAGCCTCTCCCTCTCCCTGCCCTCCTTTTCCTCTCTCCCCCGTAGTCTTGTCTATTTAAATGTCTTGGGTGCTTTCCTGTCTTATATTGTAACTTCCTTTTCTTCCTTCTTTCTTTTTTCTCCGACCTACTGGTCTCTCTGTATAAGGATTTGCTTTTACTGTACACCGCTATGTTCTAAATGTAATAGCGGTATATCAAGCTCAATAAAACAAACATAAACATATGCAAAGTTGCTAGCACAAAGAAATCCTGAAAGTTGATCAAACATAAAAGGAAATGTTCTAGTAACTGCCACACAAGAAGGTTTGTGTGGAAAGAGAGAAGGTTTTGGGAGAAGTGAAATACGCGTGCAGAGAAGGTGAAAAGCTGTTGACTGAAGCTTGTTACCCAGCTGATATCAAGGCAGAGCACAGCTTAGGCTATGCACACGTTGGATATAAAAAGTTCTTTGAATGTGGAAAAGAAAAGCTGTTTTGTGAAAAAGCTTTTACTTTTGATTTGCTATACATCAGCATTGCTGAGCAGGTTTGTCAGCAGTGGCTGAGAGAAAGACTTTCCGTTGTTTAATGGACTTTACAAGTTACTTGCATAAGCTTTCAGTTGTATTGTTATTTTGAATATAAATCCTGGAGAAGACATCCTAAGGTGTTACCAAGTGAATCTGTGTGCATTTTGATTTACCTCAAATAAATTCTGTCATTGCCTTAACACTCGAGCCAACTACCATAGTCTTCATTTACCTCAAAGGCAAGCACCGCATGACTGGACTACCATTACCATAATCCTTTGCAAGATAGTCAGTCTGGAACATTGCCAAAGTGGTGAATTCTATATAGCAAGCACGCCCCTCCATACATATGTAAGGGGCTATGGGCGTGACATCCGCTAATAAATTACTTCTATCAATGCCTTTCACCCGCACCGCGAACTCCCGACTGCGCTCCTTTCACCTTGCTGCACCTTATGCCTGGAACAGCCTTGCCATGCCCACATTACTCCTCTTCTCAAGTCACTTCACTGGCTCCCTGTCCAATTCCGCATGCAATTCAAGCTTCTCCTACTGACCTATAAATGCATTCACTCGATGGCCACTCAATACCTCTTATCTCTTATTACGTCCCCTCTCGAAATCTGCGCTCCGCTAACAAATGACTTCTATTGATGCCTTTCACCCGCACCGCGAACTCCCAACTGCGCTCCTTTCACCTTGCTGCACCATATGCCTGGAACAGCCTACCTGCGTCTGTGCGCCAGGCATCCTCCCTGGCCCTCTTCAAATCCAGGTTGAAGACCCACCTCTTCACCATTGCATTCTGATCCTGACTCCTTCCTCATCTTACACTAACCCACGTCAACGTTTATGACCATACTATAGACCAAACGTTTATGACCAAACTATAGACCAAACTGTACCACACCGTAGCTTGCGCAGAACTAACTATTGCTCTGCACTTTTCTAACTAATGTACTGTTCTAACTAGATTGTAAGCTCTGATAAGCATGACTCTGACGGGCAGGGACTGTCTCTTGTATGTTGGCTACCTCTTGTAGGTTAGCTGTGCAGCGCTGCATGCGTGGCGCTTTATAAGTGCTAAATAGTAGTAGTAGTAGGTTCTCAGGAAACGGTCAATGCCCCTCCAAAACCCTGGAGTCGATTCCTCTTTCCAGGGCACCTTGGTGAGCTGTTCATAGCCATCTCTCGCGACATCACATCAGGAAGGGCTCTGATGCTGATGCACACGGGGCTTCGCCTGATGCTCGGAAGGGTCCCCCTTTGATGCCAATGGAGCCGAGGTTGACTCCTTCTTTGATTCCATGAGGAGGCAGACCAATGGCCGATGCTCTGGGGCATTACAGGTGTTTTGCTCTGACTGAGCCTGGAAACCTCTCAATGTCGATGCACCATCAGCGGATCCTAGGAGAGTCATCAAGATTGATACCTGTGCCAAAAATGCTGAATCAGACTTCTGGCCAAAGAGGGATTCTCTCTGATTCTCTTGACCCCTCAGGCCTCTCCTTGTAATCTGCAAACACAAAATTACATGAAGAAGGTTGGTGATCGGGACCCGGACACTGAAGGCAGCAATTGAGCTTGTCGTTGACCAAGATGGTCCTAGCACATTTGGTGCATTTCTTGAACCCGTTGGCAGTTTTTTGGGTCATGTCTGGGAAAATGGCCCAATGATGACCCAGGGCCCAGACGGGCTCGTAGGAAAAACAATGAGAAAATAAAAGTTAACAAAAAAGTGCCGCAACCAAAGGTGGAACCGCAATCAACGGACCAGACGCTACAGACAGCGGGCAGAACGCAAAAATAGCATTAAAAAAGACCACTGTATGGGAAAAATAAAATATTTACCAGCAGACAACCAATTCACGTCTGTGAGGCTCTGCGGAAAATGAAGACCGGAGAAGACGGCACTGTGGCAGGCAGGAAGACTAGCACGCAGGCGGGGTGGAGCCTCCCAAATGCTTCCAATGGAAACTGTAGAACATTCCTACACAGCGTTCCATCGATGTCGTCACCCATACACGGGGACTTCATTCCTGCTTGTTCACGGAGAAACGCATGAGCCTTGGGCAAAGTGCATGCAAAGAAGCAAATCTGTCACCAGACAATTAGCTTAAAATAACAACAAAATTTGGAGGAGAGAAGAGGAAGCTAATCTTTATAGAGCTAAAAAATAATCTATTTTAACAAATGTAAGTTTCGTACATGTGTGGTACCTAAACTACTTTATATGATGTCAAAACACTTGCCAATTACATTAAGTAGTGATGAATGAAAATGGCAAATAGCATCAGAAGGTGAGTGGCCTGCAGTGCATACTGATAAATAACCTTCCATATAAATGACAACGATTTCATGATATGAGCTTCAATTAAATGCATACATTTTCTCACACTGTGTCTTTTAGGCTATAGAATCTATTTTCAACACAAGGCTCTTGTATATGCTTTTCCAACTCCTAGGACCCTTACTAAAAAGAATGCTTATGTATTTCTTGTCAATAGACCTATCCTATATATGTGCAGGAGAAAGACACAGCAATAGAAAGGCCAGACAACTCTTTAGGAGATATACCAATATTATTGTAATCATAGAAGATATTTAAATATTCTATCATGACAGGTTTTCATTAGAAATATTGCCCTTTTCCCAGCTGCTGTTTCTTTCATCATAAATCCTCATTTTCTAGAGCTCCATGGACAGTGGTGATTGCATCACCTATTGTCACTTGTGAAGGGCAATGCCAGTGTTCATATCAGATCCAGATTATGCAGCCCAGCTGTCCAGAAAGTCCATGGTGCTTCCATGAGACAAGATCCATCAAGCCACAAAATGTGTTTCAGATTAGCTTCTCAGGAATAATCTCTGCAGTCTTTAAAAAAAAAAAAGTGCCGTCATCCCGCTTAGCATGACAAAGTGTATACGGTAGAATATGAATGCAACCAAAATTAGCACTGCATACGTAAATTAGTTTAAAAAGCCGGAAAATTCATTACATAAAAGAATGCAGAAGTCATCTCAGTCTACAATGATGATTCGGGGAAAAAAGGACGTCAGACAGTACCTCTCTAATGGACTAACCAGAAATAATCTTTCAGCTGTATTTTCACTGTTTTGCTTCATTCATCTAAGTAAGCTCATTGCTAAACTCAGAAGGCAAACATAGATTTCAAGATCTAGTCCTAAACTAAGAAGAAAGACCATATCTCCAACTTTTATGCCAAGCCCATGTTAACGTGATAGAACACCATTTTAAAATGACTAAGCTATGTTTTCATATCGTATGTAACAAATGCGTATGGAGTCTATAAGTAACATTTTTGGAGAACACTTCAGAAGCTGATAATATAATTTCGCAAGATTCCATATCCATTAAAAACGAACGAAATAAACAGAAAACAAACTTCAGGTGCTTGCAGTTCAAATAAGCTTTCTAAAGGCTCTTAGCCACAAGGATATAAGATCCCTCTCTGGGGAGACTGCTTGAAACTCTACTTCATTGCCTTTGTGCAGACTGCTGGAATGTGCCTAGTTTTCAGTTCTTTCTTTGTGTCTGGCACTCTGGCCTCACAGGCAGTGTCTTAAGCCAGGCAGGGTCAGGGCAAACACAGAGCTGCATTCATGGACAGATCAAGTTTATGTGAGAATCTGCTCCTTCTGATGCCCTCAATTTCCATATGAATTGTTAATAAAATCTCAACCTGAAAGCGCATGATCCCGTCAGTGGGGAAGTCATGCAGAGAATCCTCCAGCTCAGGGAAGGGGATGGGGGAAAATTGCTTTATCTTTTTCACTCTCCTCCTGCATTCGTGGGAATTAAGCCATGTAAGCCCTCCCAAAGTTACCCCTCCTCCCTTCCTTCTAGCCCAATCCCCCACTGCAACACCTGTCTGTCAAAGAGAAGACTGCCATAACCAAGAATAAAAGAAACATACTCTGAGACCCAGAGCAAGGACATAACCACAAGATTCTCACCTGCCCCTAGTAGTTGGCTATCAAAAGCACATTCGGCCAAATAGAAACACTGAAATGAACTTCAAAACCATAAGCATCAAGCAGCAGAAACTGATGGGCTAAAAACTTTCCCTCAGCTTAGTTGACTCTGCATGAGGTAGAGAGGGACATATAAAAGCAGGTCATACATTAAGCAAAAGAGCATAGCCATACCCTAACTTGGTCTTCCCCTTTAAAAGACAGGAACAAGGGTTGAGACTCGCTGCTGCTGCTGGCATCTTGCATGCATCTCCTGGCCGTGCCGCACTCTCGCTGGGCCTCTTGTTTCCTCTGCCTTTGCTCCTTGTAAACTGTTTTAATATCGAACGCTTTTCAGAGGGATGGGCTGATGAACGAAAACATGAATTTCCTGCTTGCCCTTTAAAGGTGGGTTAAAAGGGGTGCCAGTAATCAATTACAAGAACAAAAGGAGGCGGCAGCGATAGCAGCACAGGGGCTTATGAGACTAACCAGGGAGGGCTGAAGATTCTTTTGCAATCTCCATGTATCAGGAAACAATATCTGTGAAAGAGCAAATTACAAGGGATTCCAGATAAACATATTGAGCAAGTCATATATTCAGTGTAGTCGCCCACCACGCTTTCCTACTTTGTGCAGTGTCCGTGAATAAGCACATCAGCTTCAGAAGTGACATGATGCTTTCAAGTGGATATAGGCAAGACTAGCAGTTTGCACTATTCTGCATTCCCATTCCTTCATCAGACCCAGCAAGTTGCAAAAGATCATTTCTCCTTGATTTACTGCACTCTCATCTATTACTAGCCCCCCCCCCCTCGCTTCATATTCCCATATTTAGTCTTCCTAACTTATCACTTTGCAAATACATATGTAATGTGGATCTGCCAATTTCTGTTCAACCTGTTATCTAAAGAACTACTACATATAAATATAGCATCAGTGTGTTTCCATTATGAAATGCAATAAATGAGTCTTGACACATTGGGTTGTGTTTTTTGCTTTATTTTTATTTTTATTTTTTACAGGAGGAGCATATATTTGTTGTAGGGAAATAGAAGTTTATTAGAACATCCAAAATAAATCAAGTATAAGTAATACATTTGTGCATGGCCTGCAACATAAATTTCATACTGAGAAAGTTCACAGACACTAAATGTTCTCTATCTAGAATGGATAAAGGAGAGATAGGGTACAAACATTCAAATACTGGTAATACTTTTCTATAAGAACAGCAGCTGAAAGAAAAGAGGCCAACAAAGTTGGAAAGCTTAGAGGAAATGCGAGGAACTGCTTCTTTACTAAGAGGGCAGGAGACACCTGGAATCATCAACCAGCAGAGACAGCAGCAACAGAAAACGATGACGACAAAATTCAAAAGTAGACTGGTTGTTTACACCATCAAAAAGTAGAAAGACTAGGGGATACACAATGAAGCTACAATGTAACCCATTTAAGACTAATAAGAGAAAATATTTTTTCACTCAATGCGGAATCAAACTCTGGAATTCGTTAACGGATAATGTAGTAAAAGCTGTTAAGGTAGCTGGGTTTAGAAAGGGTTTGGACAAGTTCCTGGAGGAAAGCTCCATAAACTATTATTAAAGAGGACTTGGGAAATCTACTGCTTACCCAGGGACAAGCATTGTGGAACCTGTGTACTTTTTTGGGAACCTACCAGGACTTGTGACCAGGATTGGCCACTGTTGGAAACAGGATACTGGACTTGATGGACCTTGGTCTGACCCAGTATGGCATTTCTTATGTTCTAGTGGCAGATCTTGTCAAAGGAATCTGATCAATTTCTTTAATTAGGAGGCCAGAGTGTTGGATTGAGACAGCGTGCTAGATTTCAGCCAAGCCTTTGACAAAGTTCCACATGGATTCTAAAGTGACCAAGTTAGAAACTGGTTGAATGGGAGGGGACAAAGGCCAGTGGTAAATGGAGTTCATTCTGAGAAAAATGTTACCAGTGGCATGCTAAGGGGATCAGTCCTTGGTCAGGGATTTGGTGGAGGGGGAGAGAGGCGTTTTGTTTTTTTTAATATGTTTGTAAGCAATATTGGGGAAAGGATGTTGGTTTGTTTCTTTGCAAATAGGACAAAAATCTGCAAATAGGGCAAATATGCTGGAAAGTATGAATAAAGTGCCCAGTATCCAAAAGGCATTTACATGGTTAACAGCCAGTTAACCATGAAAATGCCTACTAACTGGTTATTCAACGGCACATACACAGGTAGTGTAGTGTAGTGTACAGAGGTGGGGACTGGTGCTAAACGTACAGTACAGATTTTGGAAGACGCATAGTTAGCGCTCGGTGCCTATAAGATAGGCAAGGAAAACCCTTCCAGGCAGCACGGCCAGATCCGGATATTCACTTGTTGCCACGGAAGTGAATATCTGGGGTTTGGGGGTGGGCAGGCAGGGCTAAGCGGCTATGGCGCTTAGCCCTGCCCAGTTGAATATTGGGCCCAAAATGAATAGGAAATCTAGTGAAACCTGAAGAATGGTCTAGAATTTGACAACTAAGATTTAATGCCAAAAAAATTCTGGTTCATGCTCTGGGCTGCAAAACTCCAAGGAAGCGGTACAGTATGGGGGTGAAGTACTTCTATGCATGAAACAGTGGATCATATCTAATCATCTTAAGGTGGCCCAACAAGTAGAAAAGCCAAGAGCAAAAGCCAGAAATATGTATTGCTGCAAAGGAAGAGAAATGACCAGCAGGAAAATACAGAGAGCGGTTTACAACTAGTAATTTTACAAAGGAGGAAAAGAATGCCAATGTGTGAACAGGAAAGGAAGAGGAAGACAAAAGAGGAGAAGGGAAGAAGGGAGAGAGACTAGCATGTCAGGACAATGGGGTAGGAGAGCATCGCAGGATAGTAGCCAAAAAAAACAATTATATCCAACAAAGAACGCAGCACCGTGCAGCCCCTAGGTTGGTTGGAGGTCAAAGGCCTGTTCAAAGAAAAGCGTTTTTAAAAGGGCTTTGAACTTATTGAAGGAGAGTTTCAAATGGATGTGAGAAGGCAGACAATTCCAGAAGGCAGGGGCAACAAAGGAGAATGTAGAACGTCTGGTAGTCTCATAATGGCCATAGGAAGGAGAAGGCTGTACTAATCTGTTGTCATGAAGGGAGTGTAGGCAATGGGGAGTAGGGATAAGGGATGTATAGGTTGGTGAAGTATGAGAGATCCTGAGGTATACTGCTGTGGAGAGCTTTGTGTGCTAGGATAAGGATCTTGTAGTATATGTGTTGGGGGAACAGAAGCCAATGGTGCTGAATGAAGAGAGGGGTCACATGATCATATTTTTTTTTGCTTTGGCCAGGGCCCGGATAGCTGTGTTTTGAATGGATTGGAGCCTTTTAAACTGGAGGCTAGGAAGACCGGAATAAATGACATTACAATAGTCAAGTCTCGTGATGACAGTACTGAGGACAGAGATTTGCTTGGAAGTGTCCAAGAAAGAGCGTAAGGCTTGGAAAGTACAAAGAGTGGAGAAGGTGGACTTGGTAAAATTGTTGATGTGTGTACCAAAGGACAGCTCAGAATCAATATAAATACCTAAATATTTGAAGGATGAGTGAAGAGTGATCGGAACAGTCCCTAAAGCAGGAGCCAGAGAAGGGGCTGTCTCTAAACCAGTAAACCAGTAATCCAAGTTGCAGTGGTTTTAGCAGGGTTGAGCTTCAGGATATTCGCATGAAGTCAAGAAGAAATACTCTCCATGGAAGTGAGTGGAGGAGGTGTCAGGAGAGGAGCAGTCCTTCTTTGAAATGAGGAGTGTGTTGTCTGTATACATGTAAAACAGAATGCTTAAAGACTGGATAAGATTGGCCAGTGAACTAAAGATGTCGAATAGAATAGGTGAGAGTTAAGCCTTGGGAACTCCACAAGGGAGGGAGTAGGGGGCAGAAGTAGTATGGTACAGGTTGACCTGGTAGGTTCTGTCTGAGAGGAAAGAGGAGACCCAGGCCAAAACGCTGCCCTGAAGACCAATATTGAAAAGCTGGGAAAGGAGGAGATTGTGGTTAATCAGGTTGAAAGCATTTGTGATATCGAAAGAGATGGCAAGGCAAACATATCCTGGTTAAGGATGCAATGGAAGTCATTGAGAACAGAGGTAAGAATGGTTTCTGTACTATTGAGGGCACAGAAGTCAGATTGTCAAGGGTGTAAAGCAGAAGTGTGTTCAAGTTGCTCAGTTAGATGTGTGAGAATGGCTCTTTCTGCCAGTTTAGAAATAAATTGGAGGTTGGAAATGGGATGGTAATGTGCAGGATCAGAAGGGTCCAGCTTGGGACCCTTCAGACAAGGGTGAATTAAGGTTTTCTTCAAGGCCGAGGGAACACAACCCGAGGACAAACTATTGTCGATCAAAGAATGAATGATGGGAATCAGTGCCAAAGAGTTTTCTTAAGCCATACTGAAGGGATACGGTCTAAGGCACAAGTGGTCCTTCTGGTGGACGTGATCAGTTTTGTCACAGCTGTAACGGTGAGCGTGTGAATTTATTCCAGCTATGGGCAAGAGCGGGGCGAGCAGAGTCAGACAAGGTAGGCAGCGTGAAGGCGGGGGCTACTGGCAACCCCAACCGGACAGATGAGACCTTAGCAGTGAAATAAGTGGCCAAGTCGTTAGCTGAAGGAGAAGTGTTAAGAGAAGTGAGGCGAGTGGCAATAGAGAAAATTGATTCAGACTTACAGGCAGAAAAATTTCTCAGAGCAGAGAAGTGTTTCTTTTTTTCCGCAAGACCTTGGGCCCAGTAATGCCAGTGGCACTCTTTGAAGGCGAGCAAGGACGACATCTTCAAAAAGATACAAACAAGACTGATTCAGTCCAGAGGATAGCTATTAAAATGGCCAGAAGAAGGGAGAGATGATAAATATCATTTAAATACCTCTGCGATATAAATGCATAGGAGGTGAACCTCTTTCAACTGAGGGGGAGCTCTGGAATGAGGGCGGCATCAGATGATGGCGAAAGACAATAGACTCAGGAGCAATCTGAGGAAATATTTCTCTATGGAAAAGGTGGTGGATACATGGGATGGCCTCCGAAAAGGACTATATCTGAATTCAAGAGAGCATGGGACAAGCACAGAGGATCTTCAATGGAGAGGAAAGGATTGCAGAGCTTAGCAGTTGATATTGATGGACAGCCTGGATAGGCTGTATGGTCCTTACCTGCCATAATTTTCTATGTTTCTATGTAATCTGGTAAAGAATATCCTGTGCATTTCAGTTTTATGGACTCAGTGAAAAGATGCGGCACAGTTTAAGAATAAAACACAAAAAAAAACCCTCTTCTGATAAGTTGTGAAAAAAAGTACACTGGAAATCCACATCTGAATAATATTAGGAATATAAGCAAGTACTGAATATGTGGGAAATAATATTACAATGTCTGAATATAATTCAGTCTCTGAAAAAGAACATGCTCTGCCCAAGGGTATCCAAATACGTTTAAGATTTATTTCAAGCCTTCCATTCTTCTGTTTCAGGAAGGGTGTGCAACACAGGAGCACATGGCTGAAATATAGTGGCAACCCTTCAAGGAAGAATGACTCCTACTGCTGGGTTGGCTAAGACCTTACCCTTTAGGACTCTGTCCTTTTATTTTCAGTTTTTGGCTGAAGGGCAAATAACCAAATACATCTTGTCTTATGCTCAACTCCCAGCTAAGATTTATGATCTTATGAGTCAGAGGTTTGACAGGCCTTCCATTTTGACTCGTGCATAAAGCTGAATTTTCATTTCAGTATGTTATCTGTAAAATCTGTCTTCTTTCAATACAATTATATATTGCTCTGCTTTGGAATTTGGGCACATTTGTCTGGGTTAAGGTTTGAATCAGGCCTTTTATATTTAGCAGAAGATAATCTACTCTGAAGGCCCAGCAACTGCTAGAGAAATGACCACAAGCTATATTATCCCCCATTAGTTTAACACTAGAAGCCCCAAAGTGCGTTAATTGACGCAAATGCATCTTCGAAGTTGTATACTAGCGCCACTGCTAGAACCATGTCAGTCAGTCATGTCCTCACAGGCGACTTATAAACAAACTGAGCACCCTAGAGATGGACCCTAAAGTTACTGCTTGGGTTAGAAATTGGTTGGGTGGGAGGCGACAAAGAGTACAAGTAAATGGAGCTCACTCTAAGGAGAAGGATGCTACCAGTGGTGTGCCCCAGGGATCTGTCCTTGGTCCGATTCTTTTTAACATCTTTGTTAGTGATATGGTGGAAGGGCTGTCGGGTAAGGTTTGCCTCTTTGCGGATGATACCAAAATCTGCAATAGAGTAGACACCCAGGAAGGTGTAGATAACATGAGGAGGGATCTAGCTAAGCTTGAAGAATGGTCTAGAATTTGGCAGCTGGGATTTAATGTTAAAAAATGTAAGGTCATGCATTTGGGCTGCAGCAATCCAAGGGAGCAATATAGTATAGGGGGTGAAGTACTTTTGTCCACTAAAGAAGAGCGGGACCTAGGCGTGGTTGTGTCTGATGATCTTAAAGTAGCTAAACAGGTAGAAAAGGCGATGGCAAAAGCTAAAAGGATGCTTGGGTGCATATGGAGAGGAATGGCTAGCAGAAAAAAGGAGATGATAATGCCTCTGTATAAGTCTTTGGTGCGACCTCATTTGGAATATAGTGTGCAATTCTGGAGACCGCACCTTCAAAAGGATGTGAACAGGATGGAGTTGGTGCAGAGGGTGGCTACTAAAATGATTAGTGGGCTTGTGATAAGGAAGCTTATCATAGCTCAGGTAGGAGCTATAGAAAAGATGATGTGACTCTGAACAAGCAACCTGTCAGTTCTGGTAGAAGCAAGAAAACAGAGTTTTCACATAAAAGACTACCAGTCCCAGAATGCACCAGGTTTCCAGCAGCCATGAGAGGGGCTGAAGTGAGAAAATGTGTGTGCAATCAAGAGAGCTATGAGGTAATCCCTAAGCACTCATCTCAAAGGGCAGGGCCTGATTCAACACAGCTGCGCTGTGTTAGGGAGCAGCACACATTAGAACAGGATAAGAATAGAGCTTATTCTTCAGATAACAGCTTCAGGGAGAGCTACAAGAACAGCTTCAGAAAGAGATACAGAGACAGCAACGGCTATAAGCTCAAGCACCAGTATCACCTGGAGAAACAGAAGCCAAGCCAAGCAGATAGAGAGAGAAGGAAACTCTCTGGAAGGAAGAGAAGGAAGGCCATTGGAAGGTCTGGGAGATTCCAAGGCAGTACTCATACTGGGAGGTATTCCAAAAGCCAGCAGAGTCCATTGGACTGGATTCAGCCAGGGGAATGGAGTGGCAGAGATAGGAATCACCAGTGGCTACCTGGAAGAGAGAAGACTGCATGTGGAAGGGACTTTCAGACCAAGGCCAGAAGGTATGTGAGAGGAGATCCAGTGTCCAGGGATCAAGATTGGAAGGCTGGACATCAGAATTGGATTACATATTGGCCAGGCTTTACAGAGAGGAATTATGATGGCAGGAGAGGCTCAGGTATGAACACTGATCCAGACCCTATCTATAATAGAGAATGGCAGCAAGGGAATAAGCATTCTCATGATAGTGCCTTAATGAAAGACTCATCTGTGCCAATGTATGATATTGACCCTATGATTGTTGATGAAGGGGAAGATACAGCAGATGAAACTATTTATATGGACTGTTCTCTATCTAAATGCTATTGCTAGTTTTCCGTGAGCAAACACATCAGCCATCACAAAGAAACCTAATTTTGTTCTTTATTTCCACTGCAAACAGCTCTTAAAGCAGGATTTGGGCTCACACAGTAGCAGCCAGCCAGCTAAAGGCTTTCAGCTGGTCCATTGATAGTAATTAGGGCTGCACCTGATTGTGTGTGTGAGCAAGGGAGAATCACTGCTGAGATCGGCGTGGAAAATAAGCAGAAGTTAACCTAACCAGCAAAGTTTATTCTTTACTTTGTGCCTTTGTATTTGGTAATTATTTGCTAAGAAAACATTAGCTAATTGCCTGACAAGCTGAAGGTTGTTTTCTGGTTTACTTTGTGACTTTTTGTTATTCATTTTAAACACTGCAAGCAAGTAACCTCATTTATAGTGCTATCAAGCATACATGTGCTGGGTAAATTAAACCCCATCAATAAAAGAAGTATTTTATTGATCTTACCACTTGGTTTCACAACTCAAATTATTGTCATCAGCTGTGTTTGGGAGTGAATGAACTACAATACCCACAATACCTTGCAAGAATCATATGAATATATGCATCGTCAAGATTGTGTAAATTCTCACCCTAGGCAGCCGTCTGACAGGCTTCATTATAAAGCATATGAGGACAGACTGAAGGATATTAATATGTACACCTTAGAGGAAAGGCGGGATAGAGGTGATATGATTGAGATGTTTAAATACCTCCGTGGCATAAATGTTCAGGGAGAGAGCCTCTTTCAATTGAAAGCAAGTTCTGCTACGAGGGGACATGGAATGAGGGTGAAGGGAGATAGATTCAGAAGTGATATGCGGAAATATTTCTTTACGGAAAGAGTAGTGGATCCATGGAATAGTCTCCCAGTGGAGGTGGTAGAGATGAAGACAGTAACTGAATTCAAAAAAGCATGGGACAAACACAGAGGATCTCTAAAGGTAAAAAGGGGACTGTTGTAGTTGTTGATATGGAATGACAGACTAGATAGGCCATGTGGTCTTTTTCTGTCATCATATTTCTATGTTAGCAAGGTCAAGATGTTCAAATATGTGCATCGAAAATTAATGACAGTTGCACCACCTAGCGGGAAAATGAATTTATACCTAGAAGCCCCAAAGTACGTCAATTGACGCACTCAATTGTCTTGGATGCGTCAATTGACGTACTTTGGAGCTTCTAGGTATAAATTCATGTTCCCACTAGGTGGCACATCTCAATCACTGTTTACAGTTTTACTCCGACATTACAAACAATAAACACACAATGACGTCATGCAATGACGTCACATACTGCATGTATTTAACAAATAAGTAACTTCACATTAATTCACATCTGCATTTCGTGCTAAACGCAGTCGTCATGATAATGCATCAACTGACGCACTTTGGGGTTTCTAGGTAAAATTCCTTTTGGGGCTTCTAGTGTTAAAAAAACAAAGTCTACTATTGGCTTATCCTTGATTTTGTCCTACTCAGACATATTTCCATGCCTTTCTCCTCCTCCTACAGCTTCACCTGGTTAGTTTTCTCAGGCCCTCCAATTCTTCTGCTGCAGTCCGTCCACCTCCATATGTGAAGCCTCCTATTACTGCCACACCTGCAAATTTGTAACTGCCTCTTGATTGGAAGCCCTATCCTACTGTCAGGACTTCCTCCAACAGTGCTCCTCCTAGCCCAGAATGCCCTCTGGTGACTTCCCCTGCCTCTAGGAACATAGGGAAATGTAGTTTTATTTAACCTCCCTATACTGTTCCATGTGAGTTACAGCGTTTATACTTTGGTGGGTTTGAGGAGTTTCCCTATCAGCTTTACATTGTATACTATTTACCAGTCTAAGCAGTTTACAACTCACAGGGCTGATGCAGTAACATCAGCGCATGCTTAGCACATAGTTGGCACGACATCTTCAGATATATTTTATGCGCTACCGTCTCATGACAATGCAGAAAGGAGAATGGCATAAGCATAATCACTGCACAGATGCAGACAGCTGCCAGCACACAGCCCATGTAAATGTATTAAAATGTGTATGATAATTATGCAATTAACTAAGCTGCTTGGATGCAGAAGGCTGAGCACAATACCAGGACGTTAATGCCAGGTTAGAGGAAACGTAAAGGGTCTGCGCTCAGTGCAGAGGAGGAATTTGTGACTTTCTTGAGCAGACAACCCCCATGGCTTTTTTTAGGCTTTGCTGAAGTGAGTGAGGTCTGAAAAAAACTGCATGGGGAAGCATGCTGGAACATGTATGCACATGTGCTGGAATGCTGTGTGGTGCATAGAGCAAACATTCTCCTCAGACGTTCTGCTCTGAAAAATATTGCTATCCAAATATATTCGGAGCAGAACTTCTGAGTGGAATGATTACCCTGTGTGCCACACAGCATTTTACTACATGCGCACAAGTGCCTTTTTGTACAAACAGCATAAATGCTGCTAACACAGACAACTGTGTTCATGTTTTTGGCTTGCTTTCAAGGTTTAGCAAAGACTTTTTGCGCACAGCATGCTATTTGCCTACTGCATACCTGTGCAAAATCTGCACTACAGCTTTAGCACTGGGCTATGAAATAACAAGAACAACAAAAACCAACATACAATTCAAACTCCCCCTATAAAACTAATATAGAATTACACTAAGACAAGATCAAATAATATTGCTGACTCTCATCAAGAAAATACTTGGGAAAATAAATGGGTTTTAAGTTTTCTACCTAAAATCCATTAGCTCTAACTGAAATCAAAGATCTGCTGGTAGTCTTTTCCAATACAGGGGTCTTGCTACAAAAAAAGCACAGTTACTTACCTGTAACAGGTGATCTCTGGGAACAGCAGGAATAAGTCTTCACATATGGGTATCGTCGGTACCGACGGAGCCTGCGCGGGAACGCTCCCCAGCGTCCAGTAAGAAAGCTTTTGGGAGCATCCCACAGCGCCTGCGCGCTGCCTTCCCGCCTTTCGTAACCGCCTCTCTCCAGTTCGAGTTTTAAAGCTGAGACAAAGAGAGAGAGAGGAAAGGAAAGATAGAGAGATACAACTCCTAGGGGAGGTGGGTGGGTTGTGAAGACTTATTCCTGCTGTTCCCAGAGATCACCTGTTACAGGTAAGTAACTGTGCTATCTCCAGGAACAAGCAGGAATGAGTCTTCACATATGGGGATTCCCCAGCTAGAGATGCCAGGGAGATCTCCAAAGTTGTAAGTCCCTGAGAAGGGCTCTACCTCACCCCATGGATTTCGGGCATCCAACCAGGGATGGGGGGCAGGAGTTGATTAGGTATGGAACAGGTGTTTGAGAACAGCCTGACCAAACAAGGCATCCCGGCGGGAGTCCTTGTCCAAGCAGTAATGGGCTGTAAAGGTATGAACCGAGGCCCAGGTGGCCGCTCGACAGATTTGGTCGATGGACACAGAGTTTAGATGAGCCATAGAGGCTGCCATGGCCCTCACATTGTGAGCTGTGACATGGCCCTCCAGAGAAAGGTTCTTACTCTGGTAGGCAAAGGAAATACACTGAGCAATCCAACTGGAGAGAGTTCTCTTAGAGACTGGAAGTCCTAAATGAGAGGGATCAAAAGCAAAGAGTTGAGAGGACTTTCTATGTTGCTGTGTCCTTTTTAAGTAGAAAGCAAGTGCTCTTTTACAATCCAGGGTATGAAGATTCCTCTCTGCACTTGATGCATGAGGTCCTGGAAAAAAGACAGGTAAATACACCTCCTAGTTCAGATGAAAAGGTGAGACCACTTTAGGCATAAAGTGTGGATTAGTTCGGAGGACTACCTTGTCATGATGGAACTTTGTATAAGGAGGATTAGCCACCAAGGCTTGCAGCTCACTGATACGGTGAGTTGAGGTGACTGCAATGAGAAAAATAAACTTCCAGGAGAGGAATTTCAAGGAGGTAGTGGCTAAGGGTTCAAAGGGTGGCTTCATAAGCTGGCCAAGAACCAAATTCAAATCCCACGCCACTGGAGGTGGTCTAATGGGAGGTTTAGTTAAAAGAAGGCCTCTCATGAATCTTGCTATAAGAGGATGAGAGGAAATAGGATGTCCATTGAAAGGTTTAAGGTTTGCTGCAATAGCACTCAAATGGACTCTTACTGAATTTGTTTTGAGGCCTGCATGGGATAAATGCAGCAAATACTCTAGTAAAGAATTCAGAGGTATTGCAAGAGGGTTAAGACCCTTCTCTGCACACCAAATGGTAAACCTTTTCTATTTAAAAGCATAGGAACGTCTAGTGGAAGGCTTTCTGGAAGCATGAAGGATATCCATCACTTGCTGAGACAGATGCCAATCTTGAAGGTCTAGGCCTTCAGCAACCAGGCTCTGAGATGAAGAGACTGGGGATTTGGGTGCCATAACGTTCCCTCCTCCTGGGACAGGAGGTCTGGAGCAGATCCCAAGTCCAGGGAGGGAGCTTGAGAGAGATGAAGAAGTAGAGGGTACCACACTTGGCGTAGCCAACGGGGAGCTATGAGGATCATAGACCCCTTGTCTCTCTGAAGCTTGAACAGTGTCTTGGAAAATAGGGGAATGGATGGAAAGGCAAAGAGGAAGTCTTGCCCCCAGTGGAGGAGGAAGGCATCCCTGGCCTGAACTCCCTGACACGGAATTCTGGAACAGAACCGGGGAAGTTTGGCATTCCACGGACTTGCAAACAGGTCTATGTCTGGGGTTCCCCAAATTCGAAAGATCCTGGCTATCTGGTCCCCATGGAGGGACCATTCGTGTGGAAGCAGAACTCAACTGAGTCTGTCTGCCCAAGAGTTTTGAACCCCTGGAAGATACACTGCCATGAGATGAATCTGATGCTCTCTGGCGAAGGCCCACAATCTCAAAGCTTCTTTGCAAAGCAACAGAGAGCCTGTCCCGCCCTGCTTGTTCACGTAGAACATGGCTACTTGGTTGTCCATATGGATGAGGACTGTCTTGTAGCTGAGCAGGGTGTGGAAGACTCTGAGAGCTAAAAGAATTGCTCTGAGCTCTAAGAGGTTGATATGTAGAGATGTCTCCTGTGGAGACCAGATGCCCTGGGTGGAGAGATCTTGTAGATGAGCACCCCAACCCTTTGGGGAGGCATCTGTTGTGAGGGTTGCTTGGGGAAGCAACTGTTGAAAGGGGGACCCCAGCAACAGATTTTGAGTGGACTTCCACCACTGGAGAGACCAAAAGAGGCGACTGGAGGTTGCTATTTTTCCTTACAGGCAACCTGATGCCTGGGTCCATTGGGTGGACAGAGTCCACTGAACTTCCCTCATGTGAAGGCGAGCGTAAGGAACCACATGCACGCTGGATGCCATGTGGCCTAACAGTTGTAACATCTCTCGAGCAGTTAAATGGGATTTTAACTGAATTTGAGAGGCTAACTGCACCAAGCGTAGGCGACGGGCCTGGGGAAGATAGGCCCTTGCAGTTGTGGTATCTAGCAAGGCCCCTATGAACTCCAATGACTGAGTAGGGGTGAGTTGTGACTTTGGGATGTTTATTACAAGTCCCAGATACTGAAAAACACGCCTTGTGCAGGCTAGGGAAGTCTGGGCCTCTGACTGGGATGGTGCTCGGATGAGCCAGTCGTCCAGATATGGGAATACAAATATTCCTAGAGTGCGTAGAAATGCAGCTACTACTGCCATGCATTTTGTGAACACTCTTGGAGCAGAGGCCAGACCGAAAGGTAGCACTCTGTATTGGTAGTACTTTCCCTGATAAAAGAACCGAAGGAACCTTCTGTGTGTTGGATGGATGAGGACATGGGTGTACGCATCCTTGAGATCTAGAGAACAAAGCCAATCCTGACTCTGAAGGTATGGAAGGAGAGTACCGAGAGAAATCATCTTGAATTTCTCCTTGCATAGAAACTTGTTCAATTCTCTGAGATCTAATATGGGTCTGTAGCCCCCTGTTTTCTTTGGAATAAGAAAATAGGGGGAGTAGAACCCTGAACCCTGTTGAAGAAGGGGTACTTCTTCTATTGCCCTTTGGGCAAGAAGGGTAGCAATCTCCTGACCCAGAAGGTCGAGGAGAGATGTTGGAGAATTGAACTGTCTCACCATAGTGTGAGGAGGAAGGTTTAAGAAATGAAGCTTGTACCCCTCCCTTATGATGGAGAGGGTCCATTGCTCTGCTGTGATTTGTTCCCATCTGGGAGCAAAATGAGCTAACCTTCCTGGAATGGTGAGAGGCTCTGGTTCTTCTAGAGCCAGAAAGGCTAAGTTCTCTATTTGTAAGTTAAAGGCCCTGAGGAGGCTGAGGCTGTTGGGCCGTAGCAGTCCTTGTAGCCTTAGGCTTGGCTTGTTTAGGTTGTTGCTGGCGCTTTGTAGCAAGACGACCTGCAGAAGATGCCTGGAGACCATAACCAGGATAATATTTTCCTTTTTTGGGAAAGAAAGTCTTTTTAAATAACCTTTTTCTAGCAGGAGCAGAAGTAGACTTTGAAAGTCTATCTAAGGCAGAATTTTCAGCATCCATCTGAGTGGCCTTTGCTTGCCAATCCTTACCAAAAAGGTTTTCACCTGTACAAGGAAGATTTCCTAATCCATCCTGGACCCAGGGCTCCAAATCAGAAGCTTGCAACCAAGCAAGTCGGCGTGCACCTATAGCAATAGCCGAGGCTCTGCTGGCACACTCAAAACAGTCAAAGGCTGCACGGTTGGAGAATTTGGAAACATCCTGGGCATGTTTAAGCCAGGTGAGAAACTCTTCCCTTTTATCTTCTGAGATAAAAGGAGATAAAGTTAGCAGATGATCTGTAACTTCCTTTAGAAACATCCCCATATAGAGACTATAGGAGTTGATTCTTATGAAAGCCAGGACAAGGAGGAACACGGTACATGGTGTCCAACCTGCGAGAATGAGGGGAAGTAGTAAGAGGTGTCTCCTATATGCCCAACATGTGATCATAAAGGATCTCATGAATTGGTAAAGTAGCTGCTTCTTTAGGAGCCTTAGGATATTGTAAAATATCTATTTCAGTGGCCCCTGAACCAGAGCCTAGAGCCAAGAAATTAGAGAGACCCCTGGCCATTTCCCTAATGAAGTCTTGAAAAGACAAGTCTTCTGGAGGAGACATTTTTCTTTTTGGAGAAGAGGGCTCCTGAGGAAGGAGTACCGATGCTTCGACAGAAGCCTCTGATTAATCAGAGTCCTCGGAGGAATCGAAGTATCGCCCATCTGGATGCTCTTGCAGAGCCCGATACGCGTACCGAGTGGTATCGACATTGGGAGTGATCGGTACCGATTCGGTACCGATAGGCATCACAGGACAGGATACCGCTGCAGTCGACACCGACGCCGATGTCGATGCAATCGGTACCGGCACCGGAACCGATATCGGTGCCGGTGCTGGAACCGGTACCGCCAACGGAGTTTGTTGCGGTACCGGTGGCGTTGCAGCTTGTATGAATGCCGTGATGGCACGCTGCATGGTCAGAATATTCTGATCCATCGACGCAACCAATGTCTGGATGTTGGTACCAGTGGAAACCACCGGTACCCCAGAACATGGCAACAGGTGATCGGTCGAGGCCACGCCATCGATGTCAACCTGTGACCCCATAGATGAAGCTTTGGAAGCCGGAGCCTCCCGCCGGGGTAATTTTGCCGGTGCAGGATCCTCGAGGGCAAGCCCGGAGGCATCTCGATACTTAGAGGGAGATCTACCCTTCGAGGATCGGCTGGACTTATGTTTGGTTACCTGAGATCCATGGGAAGACGACGAAGCCCTGGAAGATGTCGATGCCACCGAAGCTGCATCAGAGGGAAACAGGGTACTGAGCTTTGCCGCTCGATTCTGTCGACCTGTTTTAGACATCATGGAACAGGACTCACAATCGGTGATGGAGTGGTCAGGACCCAAACATTTTAGACACCAGTCATGGGTGTCGGTGATAGAAAGAGTACCGCTGCACTTCGTGCACTTTTTAAACCCGGAAGCGGGCTTATCCATGAGGAAAAATCTTCTAGGCCCAAGGCCCAAAGACAAAATGCACAGAAGTGGGAAAAACGGTAGGTTTTTTTTTTTTTTTTTTAAAGAAGAAAGAAAGAAAAGACCGGCGGTACCGGTCCGAAATCGATGAAGGCAGATGCGCGACCAAAGAAATAAAGAAAAATAAAGAACTTCTTCAGCGGTGACAGGAACACGACCTGCTGGCTCCGCGGAAAAGAAGAACTGGAGAGAGGCGGTTACGAAAGGCGGGAAGGCAGCGCGCAGGCGCTGTGGGATGCTCCCAAAAGCTTTCTTACGGGATGCTGGGGAGCGTTCCCACGCAGGCTCCGTCGGTACCAACGATACCCATATGTGAAGACTCATTCCTGCTTGTTCCTGGAGATAGGCATTTATACAGGCTAAATGTTTAGCTCTCTGAAGTGCTGAGTCCCTGCTCTTAAAGCACTGTTACCAGTGAATTTAAAATAATTTAAGGAGTCACCTGAAGCTCCCCACTAGGTTCATGCTACTGTCCATCACAATCACAGGAGCAGTCCAGCTTACCTTATCCATGTGCTGGACTGCTGCCAGAAGGAATCCCTAGACCTCTACGTTAAATTATGACACTAAAATCAAAGGAGTCTCCATGAGTACAGCACAGATGGAAAAGAGTCTCTTGATAATAAATTAGCAGTCTGTCACGGATCCTTCTAGAACTCAGCCACTTAAGAGAACAGAAAAAGGCCGGCCTATTTATTAGAAGAGGCTAGGCAGCTGCCTAGGGCAGCAGTCTCCGAGGTGCAGCAGTCATTAAAGCAAAACCACAGATCCTGACAGCCCCACAAATTCAGAGCCTTCAGTATATCTTTCTACCTGCAGGGAGAGCAGACACACACATACATACAAAGCAAAGTTACATATTTAAAAGTCCAATTTGCACTTTTACAAGATGATTGTAGGAACGATGGTGTTGGGATTTTTTTGAGTTTATCAAATCTTGAGGGTAGGGAGTGTACAACTGAAGATTTGCCTAAGGTGCCTGATATCCATGCACTGGCCCTGGGCCAGACTAATATTGCAATGCAAGTGGATCTGCAGTTATAATAGACAGGGACCCAAAACTAGCATGGTTCCTCTGACAGAAATGCTACTGCTAGATTAAAACATATGTTTTCATTTAAATTACCTATATTCTAGTGAGCTATGCAAGCTAAATGTTCCTTGCATAAAAGATGCTTAATTTATTTCAACAACCTAAAAAGGACTGTAAAAAATTACAAGAGGACCTTGATAAATTCCAAATGTTAGAGTGAATTTAATGTGGACAAGTACAAAGTTATGCATTTAGGGAACACCACCACAAACTATGGCTACATGGTACAAGGTTCCAGATTAGGAACCACCACCCAGGAAAAGGATTTAGGCGTTATCGAGGATAATACGTTGAAACCCTTTGCCCAGAATGCAGCAGTGGTCAACAAAGCAAATAGAATGCTAGGAATCATAAATAAAGGAATGGAGAATAAACAAAGGATATTATAATACCTCTGTTTCATGGTATGTCTACACCTTAAATATTGTGTGTAATTCTGGTTGCCATATCTTAAAAAGAATATAGCAGAATTCGAAAAGGTACACAGAAGAGCAAAATGGTAAAGGGGATGGAAGGATAACCTTATGAGGAAAGGCTTAAAAGGTTAGAGCTCTTCAACTTGGATAAAAGACAGCTGAGAGGAGATATGATAGAGGAGGAGTGGCCTAGTGGTTGGGGCAAGGTACTTCAGGCCGGAAGGTCAGGGGTTCAAATCCCACTAGAGGACAGCAACCTTGGGCCAGAAGGACTGGGGTTTCTAGTCCCACAGGTGCTCCTTGTGGTCTTGGGCAAGCCACTTAACCCTCCATAGCCCATGTTCCCTGTAAAATAGTTATCTCCAAGTTATAATGCCCTGTTCAATGTAATTTCAGTTTGTTCAATGTAAACTGCACTGATGCAGAATAGCACAGTATATAAGAGAATGTAAATAAATAAATAAAAATAGAGGTCTATAAAATAATGAATGGAGTAGAACAAGTAAACATAGATCGGTTGTGTACTCCTTCAAAAAGTAGGATGACTAGGGGATGTAGAATGAAGCTACAATATAACAGTTAATCAAACTCTGGAATTTATTACCGGAGGATTTAGTGAAAGCTGTTAGTGTAGCTGAATTTAAAAAAAGGTTTGGATATGTTCCTGGAGGAAAAATCCATAAACCAAGAGGACCAGGGAAATCCACTGCTTACCACGGGATAAGCAATGTGTAATCTATGTACCTTTTTGCGAACCTGACATGTACTTGTGACCTAGATTGACCGCTGTTGAAAACAGGATACTGGGCTTGATGAACCTTGATCTGAGCCAGTACGGCATACTGTATCTTGTATTATATTTCTTTCAGATCATAAATACCAAATGTACTAGATTTGTTTATCAGATAATGATTCCTGAAATTAAAAGGGATATTGGGAGGGGAGTGCCCAGAGGTAACGGAAGAATGGATTGCACTCTCTTTCACTGAATATCCAATTTGAGAGGACCAAATTAAATAAATATTTAAGAAAAATACCCAGTGTCTGTATAGAAGAGAAATAGCTGCTAATGGTTAAAGCAGCAGTCTAAGAATCAGGGAAGCCAAAGGTCAAATTTTTCTTCCACAAATGCTCCTTGTATCCTTGAGCAAGACTCTTCACCCTCTATTGCTCTGCTCAGGTACAAACTTTGGGCTACTTACTAAAAGGTGCTACTACAATAAACTGTACTAATATACGTCAATGCATGTTATTTACCATAGGTCTCACTTTATACAATGGGACCTATTTACTAACACTATATTAGCGTTCACTAAGAATAGCACACTTTAGTAAATGTAGCTCATACATTGTGTGTTCTTTGGAGTGGAAAAAACCTACTGAAACAGACTATAACTCGGAGTTTGGATTTGGAAAAGGCAAGTAATCAAATCTGAAAAGTCAAATGCAAATATACTTAAGGACAAAACCTAAAACTTGGAATGGAATAGGAAGGATTGGAGAAAAAAACCTGGTTATTTAGAACGAATGTCAAATTCTGCTTAGACAGATGCAATCAAGTCTACATAAAGCGAGGTATTAGTAGACCTAACAGAATCTTAACGCTTTGCAAATCAGTCTTCTGGCAAGAGACCATGAACAGTAAAGCTCCGTGTTCCTCCAAAGACATCCATACTTCATTTTTTGGCACTACTCTTTAAATCAAGGAGTACAGATATAAACCAAGGTCAGCGAGACTGTGTGGGCAGAAAATGTGACTTCCAGAGGGGGAGGTAAAGGGCTGAGAAAGAAAGCGGAGCAATGAAACCGGGACAGTGCTACATCTCCCAGGGCACTGCTGGAGTCCCTGTAACAACAGCCGCGTCTTGACAATGCTCACAAGAGTGGGAGGATGAAAAGACTGAGAGAAGTTCAGAGACCGATCAAATGTTCATTTGTAGGCAGTGGAGGTGGTGAAAAATGTCCAAGAGAAACAGAACTGCAGTGCAGCTGGAAATGCTATGTTTTTTTAAGCAGATATCTTAAAGTGAAGTAATGTTAATTCTAAATTGACAATGCGATGCCAGAATAATCAAGAAAGTTTTTTTCATTAGCATAGGGAGATCAGGAATTTATTTGATACTAGAAAGAGCTAAAGGTTGAAGATACTGATCAGATTAGCAGCAGTAATTTTTTTAAAAAATACAGAACTTAAATCTTACACTGTGACATGAATAGAACATTCTTCTTGGGCTGGAAGAGCTTGTATTAATCTCTACAGTGGAGTCAAAAGAATGACTACTGGTTTCATAGGACCATCTATTTATCTTGGCAAGTACACGGTAATGGTTGAGAATAAAGGTGGCACCAAAAAGACTGCAAATGAGAGTCAGTAATACGTATAAGCTTTTTATTCTTTCCAGCCCAACGGAAGTTGAAAAGAATGATACAAAAAGGGTCAAGAATGCCTGTCTGAGGACAAAATAACTCTCCTAAAATGTAATGGACCAGGATGAATCTTGGCATCAGCCAGATTGGACTGGGGATTCCAGAGAAATAAACCTCCCCCCAAAATGGTCCAATGCATTTCCATGGAAGAAGCAGCTCCAGCTTCTCCTGTATAGAAACTTACAGATAGTGCCCTTTTGGTGCAGCTGTTTAAGCTTACTGATCACTTGGCACTGCATCAGAAAGTCGTTTATAGCCAGTTTCCTTCAAGACTTGCACTGCTACTTTAACCAATGTCACTTGGGCTGTGGAGCCACTAATAGTAAAGGTCAGGCCCTCAGGATACAGCCAAGGGTATTTAATATTCTCAGCTTTCAGGTTGTGAGTTATCTCCTGGAAGTCCCTTCGCTTTTTAAGAGTAAACAGTGAAATGTCCATATACACCTCACGTTTGTGGCCCTCCCACATAACCAGGCCCAAAGCTTGTGCTCTCAGCAGAATCTTGTTAATTGCACGTTCATAGATTATTTATCTTATTGTAAACTGCTCTGATACCCTCTCCCCCCACCCAAGGGTGGTACATCAAGTTTTAATAAACAAACACAGTAGTTAGGGAATTCCTCCTTTTAAACAGCCTCTCCCCTGTTCTCTCCCCACCCCTCAGCTGCCCTCAGCTCCCCCAACTCCCTCACCTTGCACCTGCCACCTATCCTCCCAAACTGCCCCACCCCCAAAATAATCTCTTGTAGTTACCCCACCCCATAAATTCTTTCACCCTCAGCCAGAACAAAACTGCCACTCTCCCCCCCAAAAAGAAAAACTACCCAACTTCCCCAACCCTTCCCAAAACTATTCATTCACTATTTCAGCTACCCCATTCCTCCAAAACATCCACCAGAATGATTTCCCCCCTCCCCAACTATACCCCTTCAACAATCCCTCAGAACTACCTCTCATAATTGCCCCCACAACTACCTATACCTCCAACAGTCCCCCCATCAAGCCACCCTATTCTTTTTAACTAACCTCCCACCTACATCATCTCCCCAGGGCCAGCCCTACCATTGAGTGACTGTGTTCTTTGCGCACAGCCACGCTTTTCAGTTCCACTATTCAACCCCTATTGATTTATGCAAATATGGTACCACAGTCAGTCTCTGCACATGGCCCCGCTTCCCTCTGCATCTCCCTACCAATCCAAACCACACCATCCCAGTCCCATCACCTTCAAACTAGTTCCCACCTTCCCCACCCCTAAAAAACTTCCCTTAACTACTCTCCACGCCCATGAATAAAGTTAGACCCATCTTCTCTCTACTCTCAGTTAAAGACACACACAGACAGCACAACTACATACATATACAAGGAGGAGTTAGAAAGAATTCCATTAATCATGTTCTGCATGCTTTCCCCATTTGCTCAGTAATTATAGTGTTCTGTAACCAGGGGTGGCCCAAGGGGGATGCGGAGCCATGTGTGGAGACTCACTGCAGAGCCTTATTTGCATAAATATTTGCATAACATGCACTAACATTTAGCAAACATGCCTCTTAATGAGTGTCTGGATAAAGATGGCACATTAGGAAGTACTATAAACACTGACCATTTAAAACCCATAGCAAACCCACCGTATCATAATAGCATTACCAGGACTCACAAAGGCAACACTGCAAATATTAAACCAATACATCTCAGAGAAGGTGAAATTAGGTCTTACCTGCCAATTGGCATTCCTTGAGCGAGTCCAGTCCAGTCGCGGACCTGTGGGTAGTGTCACCTCACCAGCAGCTTGGAGACTGAGCATGTCACAGTTCTGACATCAGGGCTTATATACCGATGGCACCTCCCACCACAGCCAATATCCTATTGACAAAGCAGATTCACGAAAGCAACACCGAATAGTAACAAAACCTTTTTTTTTTTTTTTTTGCATTTAACTATATACTACAATCTCTCCCCCTATCTAGGAGAACACCATTGTCCCTTGAGAGAGTGAAATCACTTAGCACAGTAGATTTTCCTCTGCTAGAAGATAAAGAACACTCACAACTATGTCAAGCGCTGTACTAAAGGGTTCACGCTGTAGCCTAACATGTCGTACCGCCATTACCCTGTGTGCTATGGCCCTTATACACGTGGACATCCTTGTGGGCCCGGAGCTGTAACTTTACTGAAACAAATCCCCCAAAACCGAGGGAGGGAACAGGGGGACTGGACTCACTCATGGAACGTCAATTAGCAGGTAAGACCTAATTTCACCTTCCTTATCGTTCCCTCCAGTCCAGTCTAGTCCCAGACCTGTGGGATGTACCATAGCAGTACTACCCCTGGGAGGGACCCGTTAGACCGGCTTTAAGAAATGCCACACCAAAATGCGCATCTACCGCCGCCTGAACATCGAGTCTATAGTGCTTCACAAAGGTATGTGGAGACGACCAGGTTGCCACCCTACAAATATCCCCTGGCGGCACCAAGCATGACTCTGCCCATGAAGCTGACTGTGCATGAGCTGAGTGCGCCAGCAACACCCCAGGCACCTGCTTGTTTCGTAGAAAATATGCTGAATTAATTGCCTCTCACACCCACCTGGAAATGGTGGCTTTAGAAGCCGCTTCTCCCTTATGTGCGCCACCATACAATATAAATAGCCGATCAGATCTCCGAAAGGATTCCGTCCTTTTCAAGTAACGGCAAATCACCCGTTTGATGTCCGGACAGTGGAGCAGAGGGGGTCTCTGTCCTTACCCCCTGTCCCTGAAAACACCGGTAGAGTCACTGCCTGATTCAAATGGAACACTAACAGTACTTTCAGCAAGATGGAAGGAACCGGTTGGAGAACCACTTTCTCGTTATCCAACACCAGAAAAGGTTCCCTACAGGATAAGGCTTGCAACTCTGAGATCTTCCTCATGGAGCAGATTGCCATCAGGAACACCGACTTTATGGTGAGATCCTTTCCCATACATTCCCTTAACAGCTCAAAGGGTGGTTCCATCAGCACCAACAGTACCAGACCGAGGTCCCAGGAAGGCACCACTGCCCTGAAGGGTGGATGCTCCTGCTTCACTGCTCTAAGAAACCGAACGACGTCTGGGTGAGCAGTCAGGGAGAGCCCTTTGATTCTTCCATAGCAACACGAAAGCGCTGCCACGAAGGATATCCTTTACCTGTTGGGAAAGGTTAAGATCCTGAAGTTCTAGGCTTTCAGCAAACAGGCCCTGAGATGCAGAGACTGGGGATTGGGATGCCACAGCATCCCGTCCTCTTGGGAAAAAAAGATCTGGAGCGGATCCCAACTCCAGAGGTGGAGCTTGAGAGAGATGTAGGAGCAAAGGGGTACCACGTTTGCTATGGCCAGCGTGGAGCTATGAGGATCATATGACCTCTGTTTCTCTGAAGCTTGAAAATGGTTTTGGGGATGAGGGGAATGGGTGGGAAGTCATATAGGAAGTCCTGACCCCAATGAAGGAGGAAGGTGTCCCTTGCCTGACAACACTGAGCCAGGATTCTGGAACAGAACCGGGGAGATGTGGCATTCAGCGGACTTGCAAAGAGGTCTATGTCCAGGGTTCCCCAAATCTGAAATAATTGAGCAACCTGGTCTGCATGGAGAGACCATTCGTGTGGAAGCAGAACTCGACTGAGTTTGTCTGCCCCAAGAGTTTTGAATGCCTGGAAGATACACCGCAAGGAGATGAATCTGATGCTCTCTGGCGAGGGCCCATAGTCGCAAAGCTTCGTTGCATAGCGACAGAGAGCCTGTTCCGCCCTGCTTGTTCACATAGAACATGGCTACCTGATTGTCCGTTTGAACTAGGACTGTCTTGTAGCTGAGCTGGGTGTGAAATACTCGAAGAGCAAGGAAGATTGCGCTGAGCTCCAGGAGGTTGATGTGAAGACAGGCCTCCTGTGGAGTCCAAGTACCCTGGGTAGAGAGATCGTGCAGGTGGGCTTCCCATCCCACCTGTGAAGCATCTGTTAGGGTGGCTTGGGATAGGGGTTGCTGGAAAGGAGCTCCCACCAGAAGGTTTCTGGGTGATTGCCACCATTGGAGGGATGAAATAAAATGGTCTGAGTTTGTTATTTTGTCCAACAGGCAACCTGACGTCTGTGTCCACTGAGTGGATAACGTCCACTGGTCCGCTCGCATATGGAAGCAAGCATAAGGAACCACATGCATGGTAGATGCCATGTGGCCTAGCAATTGTAACATTTCCCGAGCAGTGAGACAAGGTTTGAGCACTGCTTGGGAAGCTAGTTGTACTATGCAAAGACAGCGGGGCTACGGAAGGAAAGTCCTTGTCTGTCTGGTATCCAGATGAGCTCCTATGAACTCTAGGGACTGAGTGGGAGCAAGATTGGATTTTGGGAGGTTTATGACCAGTCCCAAATACTGAAGGATTCACATTGTGCGAGACAGAGCAGAGCTGGCTTCTGGCACTGTAGGGGCTCAAATGAGCCAGTCTTCTAAGTAAGGGAAGGCGAATATTCCCAGAGTGCGGAGAAATGCTGCTACCACAGCCATACATTTTGTGAACACCCTTGGCGCAGAAGCCAGGCCAAAGGGAAGAACCTTGTATTGGTAGTGCTTTCCTTGAAACAGGAATCGGAGGAATCTCCTATGATTTGGATGGATGAGAATATGAGTATACGCATCCTTGAGATCTAGAGAACAAAGCCAATCCTGACTTTGAAGGTATGGCAGCAGAGTTCCTAGAGAGAGCATTTTGAACTTCTCTCAGAACAGATATTTGTTCAATTCTCTGAGGTCTAAAATGGGTCTGTGTCCTCCTGTTTTCTTTGGAATAAGGAAATAGGGGGAGTAGAAACCTGTACCCTGATGGGGAATGGGTACTTCTTCTATTGCTCCTTAGGCAAGGAGCATTGTGACTTCTTGACCTAGAGACTGTCGAGAAAGGTCTGAGAATTGAACTGTCTTATAATTGTAGGAGGGGGCTGGCTGTGGAAATGAAGCTTGTACCCTCTCATACAATGGACAGAGTCCAATTTTCTCCTGTTATTTGGTACCATCTGTGGACAAAATGACATAACCTGCCTGGGATGGTCGAGGGTTCTGGACCGTTCAGGGGCAGGAAGGCAAAGTTCTCTAGAAAGGAGTCAAAGCCCCTGAGGAGGTTGAGCCTGCTGAGCTGGCTGAGGTCTTTCAGCCTTTGGCTTCTTTTGTTGTCTAGGTTGTTGCTGCTGTCCCTTTTGGGCAGTCTGACCTGGATGGTGTCCCTGTTGGGTATAGGAAGGATAAAACATCTTTTTCTTATTGAAAAATGGTTTCTTAGAGGATCTTTTCCTTGCAGGATCGGCTGTAGATTTGGACAATCTATCCAAAGTGATATTGTCAGCATCTATCTCATTAGCCTTTTCCTGCCAATTCTTGCCAAAGAGATTTTCTCCCGTGCAAGGAATATTTCCTAATTTATCCTGTACCCAAATTTCCAAGTCAGATGCCTGAAGTCAGGCAATCCGATGTGCACCTATGGCAATAGCAGAGGTTCTGCTTATGCACTCAAAACAGTCAAAGGCTGCACGATTTACAAACTTGTAAACATCCTGAGCATGTTTGACTAGAGTAAGATAGTCTTGCCTTTTGTCATCAGGAAGGAGGGGGGGCTCATAAGCTCCAAGTCTCCTGTGACCTCTTTAAGGAACATTCCCATATACAAGATATAGGAACTGATCCTAGCTGACAGCATGGAAGCTTGGAAGCATCAATGCCCAAAGGCATTGAGAGTCCTACATTCACGACCTGGAGGATTGGATGCATGTCTGTTTGCACTTTTCATCCTTCTCATGGCTGATTCCACCACCATTGAATGGTATGGTAATTGAGTTTTTTGAAAGCCAGGACAAGGTGGAACTCGATACATGATATCGAGTCTTCGAGAATGAGGAGATGTGGTTAAAGGTGTTTCCCACATCCTTAGCATAAGATCATGCAAGATCTCATGAATAGGCAGAGTAACTGCCTCTTTGGGAACCTTAGGATATTGGAGGATTTCCAACTCCTTTGCCCTAGGCTCTTTTTCAGAAGCTACTGTGATGGATAGACCTCGGGCCACATCACAGACAAAGTCCTGAAAGGACATATCCTCTGGCGGAGACATTCTGCACTGAAGAGAATAGGAATCCTCGGGGAGAAGTACTCTGGTATCGGCAGAGTCTTCGGAGTCTTCAGATTCATCCGAGGATTCAAAATATCTCCAATCCTGGTGATCGTGCAAAGCACGGTACCGGTATCGATCAAAGTCGGTATTGGGTTGTTCCGATACTGATCTGTCGATGCCAGAGAGAGACACATGACTCGGTACAGGTGGCATACCCACCGATGTCGATGCAGTCGGTACCGGTACCGGTGTTGGTATCGGTTGAGGTGTCTGAAGTGGTTTCAACGGTACCGAAGCCTTGAGAAGAGCCACTAGACTGTGTTCGATAGCAAGGAATCTCTGGTCTATAGATGCTGCCGATGCTTGGGTGTTGGTACCGGTAGAAGTGGCCAGAACCCCAGAGCATGGCGCCAGTAGTTCTGCCGAGGTTGAGGCCTCGAGAACATCCTGGAGCCCCGTTAATGCTTTGGAAGCCGAAGCCTCCCGCCGGGGCAGTTTTGAAAATTCCTCAAGGGCAACGCCAGGGACATCTCGATACTTAGAAGGAGATCTACCCTTTGAGGACTGGCCATATTTATGTTTAATTACCTGAGATCCATGGAGGAAGATGAAGCCCTGCAGGACGTTGATGCAACAGACGCTGCATCTGAGGGAAAAAGGGTGCTAAGTTTAGCAGCTCGGTTCTGCCGGCCCCTTTTTGACATCATTCCACAGGAGAGGCACTCTGAAATAGAGTGGTCAGGACCTAAACATTTGAGACACCAATCATGGGTGTCCGTGACGGAAATGGTACCGCCACATTTAGAACATTTCTTAAAAGCTGAAGTAGGTTTTTCCATTTTTAAGGAAAAATTGGGCCTAGTGCCCAAAATGACGCCTAGCACCAAGGAAAAAACGTTCCTGAAGTGAACAACTTCAGAAACTATAGGTTTTGGGGGTTTTTTAGAAGAAAGAAAGAAAGAACCGGCAGTACCGGTATAGCTTCAAGGGAAGGCAGACGCGACCATAAAACAAAGATTAAAGATAAAATTTTCTGCAGTGAAAGGTATGCAACCTGTCGGCTCCGCGGAAAATGAAGAACTGGAGAGGGACAGTTGGAAAGGCGGGAAGGCAGCATGCAGGTGCTGTGGGATGCTCCCAAAAGCTTTCCTATTGGACGCTGGGGAGCGTTCCTGTGCAGGCTCCATCGGTACCGACCATACCCATATGTGAAGACTACATTCCTGCTTGTTCCTGAAGATAAGCCATTTCAGTAGAGTGTAAAGGACAAAAGTCAGACTGTAAAGGATCCAGGAAGCCATTAGAGGAGAGAAAGTCAAGGCAGCGGCGGTGAACCACACATTCAAGTAATTTACAAATGAAGGGGAGGAGGGAGATGGGTTTATAATTAGAAGGACAGGTAGGATCAAGTGAGGGTTTCTTGAGGAGAGATATAACTACAGCATGCTTGAAGGCTGCAGGGACAGTTGCAGTGGAGAGCGATAGGTTGAGAATATGAGAGATGGAAGGGACAACAGTAGAGGAGATGGGGTTTAGGAGATGGTTGGGGATAGGATCAGAGGAGTAGGTAATGAGTTTGGAGGAAGAAAGAAGGTGTGCAGTTTCCTCTTCAGAGATCACAGAAAAGGAAGAGATGGTAGCAGAACTAGAGGGGGAAAGTTGGGAGTGAAGAGGGGGAGGAGGGGAAGGAGCTAACGTTTTGGGGAATTGGAGGGTGATCTTGTGGAGTTTTTCATGGAAATAGTCAGCCAGGGTTTGGGTAGAAAGGGAGGGAGGGGTCGGAGGCGGAGGCACCTTGAGGAGACAGCTGAGAGTAGTAAAGAGATAGTGAGGGTCAGAGGCAAGAGAGTTAGTCAGATGAACATAACAGTTTTGTTTGGCAAGTGCTATGGCTGACTAGAAAGAGACAAGCATGAATCTGAAGTGTAAAAGGTCTGCAAGGGAGCGGGATTTGAGACAAGCACACTCAGCTGAACGGGCACAGGAACGTAGATAGCAAGTAGTGGATGAAAGCCAGGGCTGTAGTGCAGTACACCTCACAGGACATGGCATGGCAAGACATGGGCGGAGCGAGAGCATCCTAAGAAGAGGAGAATGCAGCATTATAGGAAGCTACTGCCTCATCAACAGACTCAGATGACATAGTGGAGTAAAGAAATGATGAAACAGTAGAGGAGAGAGCTAAAGGATCAACAGCATGAAGATTTCTAAATAGGTTAGAGGAGACAGGACGAGGTTGAGGCGGCGGGTGATGAAGAATAAAGCTTAGCAGGTGATGGTCAGATAAGGGAAGAACTGAGGCACAGAAGTTTGAGGGTAAGCAATTAGAAAAATACAAGGTCAAGGCAGTGGTCATGTTGGTGAGTAGGGGCAGTAGAGCAAAGTTGGAGGTCGAATGAGGAGGTAAGGGAAAGGAGCTTTAAAGCATAAGGATCAGATGGGTTATCAGACTTGTCAGGAGGTCGATAAATAACAGCTACCCGGAGAGGTAGTGGAGTGAAAAGGCAGATGGAGTGGGCTTCAAAGAAGGGAAAGGAGTAAGACTGAGGCAACAGGAAGGGTTGGAATTGGCAGGAAGGAGAAAGGAGAAGCCCAACACCACCACGTCCAGTGTGACGAGGCGTGTGGGAGAATCGATAACCACCATGACAGAGAGCAGCGACAGATGCCGTATCTTCTGGGAGGAGCCAGGTCTCAGTTAGAGCAAGAAGATGGAGAACATTAAAGAGATCATGAGTAAAAACAAATTTGAGATGGAGTGTGCGTTTCACAAGGCACATGGGAAAGGAGAGGGATATGAATAAGATTAGAGATGTTGTTTGAAGATCTCGAAGTGTGAAAAAAGTCTAGAGGGTTAGGGTTAATTATTTCTGGATGAGAGAAGGAGAAAGAGTAGAAGAGTGCGGGGCAGAGAGGAGACAGTACGGCGGAAACGAGGGTGAGGTTGTCTTAGAGAGAGAGGAGATGGCTGAATGAGAGGGAGGAAGTGGTGAAGCTCCAGAGCTTCTGAAAGGGTGCCCTAAAAAGCAGCCTCCAGCACATCCCATTCCTCCTGAATCATCGCCTGATGATCCTATGTATGGAAAGCTTTCTGGGTTGTCCTGAACGCTTGGATCCTCCAATGGCTATTCCTCTGAGGGAGTTTCCTTATCCATATTAAGAGCCTTCAAGGAATGTGTGATCAATGCAGTCAGTTCCTCCTTCCTAAAGGCCTGCACTATGCGAGACTCTGCTTGAGGAATCTCCCCCTCCATCTCCTCCTCCCCCTCCCCTCTTGCAGGATTGCACACTCTTCTTCTTCTTCCTCAGAAGGAAGAGAGCCCCCTTCTCCCCAAGGGTTCTCCTCCATCCGCCTTCTACTAGGGTCCGGTTCACCCAGCGCCCTACTTCCTGAAATCACCTCTGGCATTGCCCGCTTTAAACTGGGCCCGTTCGTGCTCTCCAATTCCCCTGACCACTGCTTCAGACAAAAAGCCTTTTGTAGAAGCAGAATAAACTCTGGAGAGAAAGCATCTGGCAGCTCTGCCCGTTGAGCCACCCTTGGAGAGCGTTTAGAGGCTTTCCAGGACTCTCCTGTCTTTTTCTTTGCTTCTTGCTCTCCAGAAGGGCATTCCCCAGAATCCTTACTCAGAACCTCTGCCGGAACCATAGAAGCCGATCCACCCTGAGGGTGCACGGAAGTCTCTCCTTTCTCCTTTGAGGGCCCTGGCATGCTGCCATTCTGCTGTCCTGGCTTCTGCCTCGCAAGTACGACAGAGCCCTGTGCTAGACAATGATCCCCTCCTAGACCCACATGTCAAGCATATGTTTTTGCTGGCCATCGTGAATATTCCTTTTTTTTTTTTCTTTTCCAAATGAGACCAGACAGACTCTGCTCCCTCTCTGAGCACAGCGTTAGCTCTCCTGCTAGGGGTTCTCGAGCTTGATAAGATCCACACAGCCTGAGCTCCTTAATGAGGCTACCCGGAGGGAATCAGAACTGCACCATTAAAAAAAAAAGAAACAAGAAAACACAATAGCAGTCCCCCGGAGTCCAGTTGCCCCCCCTCCCCCACTGCTACTGTGCTCTGCCTGTGCTGCTAAATCGCTGGGTCCCGAACCCCAAACGAGCAGTGCGGAAGAACATAAATGAAGAAAAGAAAAGAAAACCGCTACAACAAAATGGCCACCTTACCCGCACAACACAACAGACTGCCAGTTAAAGTAGTGAGAGCTGGGTCCCCCTGAGAAAGTATGTCTGGACACTCACCGAACAGGCTTGCAAAGCTTTCTCCACCTCCTGCACGATGCTCAGCTGCCTCTGAGCTTCAGCGTCATCGGGAGTGTTTTCAAGGCACTTGTACACTCAGCCACTTGAAATAGTGGGGCTGATGAATAGCAAGAGCAAGTGCAGCCACAATCCCATCTCTCTCCCTGGGGCCGGTCTGCCGCTCTCACCTGTGCTCTCCGTTGAGGCAGTCTTTTTTTCTTTTTAAACAGATTCAGTCGTACCCTGTACTGCCTCTGGACCCCAGCTTATTTGCTTTAACCAAACTACCAATTCCCTATAGTTCCTCTAGTGAACCCAAACTAAGGAATCACCTCACATCAGCTGCTTGGAGACTGAGATACTGGCTTTGGTGGGATGTGCCACCGGTATATATGCCCTAATGTCAGAACTGTGACATGCTCAGTCTCCAAGCTGCTAGAGAGGCGACACTACCCACAGGTTAGGGACTAGACTGGAGGAATGATAAGGAATACTAATACATCTTCTACTAGGGAAAGAGAACAAGTGGCACTGTCAAATAGAAACTACATGAAGAGAATCCCTCAGCTTGGTTACACATGCAGAACACAGACCATCATAAAACAAAGAACAAAGGATCACAATTTAGAAACAGGAAGACAATAATTAAATTGGGAACACCAAAAGCCAAACTTAGAATGTACAACAACACTGAAGAAATAAAACTTTAAATTAATTTCCTCTTGTACTAAACAAAGACGCAAAGACATTAGTGATACACATTTCCCAGAGCTGACATTTTCCAATTAATAAATTCAAAATAAAAATGTATTTTTTCTACCTTTTGTTTGGGCATTTTATTTTTCAGTTGCAATTGCTCCAGTCAATTTCTTCTGGTTTCTTTGTGTCTTCTGTTAGCTGTCCATTTGTCCTTTCTTCTCTCTTCTAGATTTTTTTCCATTCTTTCTCTACATCTGCTTTAACATACTGATCTTTCCCCTTTTGCTCTTTCCTCCATTTATTACTTTATTCCTTTATCATCCACTCAAATTTCACCCTTCCATCCTCAATCCCCACTTACTCTCCCAATACCTAGACAATCATAGATTTTTCTTCCCTCCCACACAAAATATCTTTTCCTCTCTCCTTCCTCATTTCCCCAACCCCATCCCCTTCTAGTCCTCCCCCAACATCAGCTCCCTTCTAGTTCCAGCCCCACCCAGCATCTTCTCCCTTCTAGTCCCATTCTCCCAAGCCCCTGCATCAGCCCATTTCCAGTCCTATTCTAGTCCACCATCAGCCCATTTCCAGTCCAAGCTCCCCTCGCCATCAGTCCAGTTCCATTCATAGCTCCCCATCATCCTATTTCCAGTTCAAGTCCCCCCCCCTCATCCAGTCATATCCTAGTCCCCCATCGGCCCATTTCCAATCCTAGCCCCCCCCCCAATTGGCCATTTCTAGTCCTATGCTACCCTCCCATCAGCCCATATCCAGTCCAAGCTCCCACCATCAGCCCATTTCCAGTCCTACTTCAGCCCCATCAGCCATGTCCAACCCTAGCCCCCCACCAGCCATGTCCAACCCTAGCCCCCCATCAGTGCATTTCCAGTCCAAGCCCCCACCCCCCATTGGCCATTTCAAATCCTATCCTCGTCCCCCATCAGCCTATTTCCAAACTCAGCCCCCCATCGACTATTTCCAGTCCTATCCTAGCCCCCATCAGCCCATTTCAAATCCAAGCTCCCTCCCATCAGTCCATTTCCAATCCCCCATCAGCACATTTCCAGTCAAAGCACCCCATCAGCCCATTTCCAGTCCTAGCCTTCCCCATCAGCCATTTCCAGTCCTAGTCCTCCCCATCAGCTCATTCCAGTCCAAGCCCCCCATCATCCATTTCCAGTCCAAGCTCCCCCCATCAGCCCATTTCCAATCCAAGCTCCCTCCATCAGTCCATTTCCAATCCTAGCCCCCCCATCAGCCCATTTTCAGTCCCCCATCAGCCGTTTCCAGTTAAAACTCCACCCCCATCATCCCGTTTTCAATCCAAGTTCCCCCCATCGGCCATTGAGAGCAAAAGCGGTCTATCTGCACATTATAAGGGGAGACAAAGAGGCCCACTGTCTGCATGCTTCCTGAAAGATGTAGTCCACGACCCTCCTGTTGAGGCTCCATTCATGGGGCTGAAGAGCCCAACTGAGGCAGTCCGCCAACATGTTGAATTCCCCGGGCAGGTAGGTCATACGCAGTTCCATACCATTGGCCACTGTGAACTTCCGGAGGCATACTGCCTTCAAGCAAAGGAGGTACGAACCCATGCCCCCCTGTCTGTTGACACAGAACATGGCAACCTGGCTATTTGTCTGTATGAAGACCACCATGTTGGCCAAATGTGCCTGGAAGGCCCGAGGGCGTCTGCAATTGCTTGAAACTCCAGAAAATTGATCTGGTACAGGTTCTCCTGCTCTGATCCAAGGCCTTGCATCCACAGGCCAATCAAGTGTGCTCCCCATCCCAGTTTGGACACATCGGTGGTGAGCATCCTGTGGGCAGCGTCAGCTGGAAAGGAAGACCTCGGAGCAGGTGTTGGGGCTGCAGCCACCACTTGAGGGATTTGAGGAGAGCCGTAACAGTCATTCAGTCCCTGAGACAACCGGTGGCTTGCTTCGACTGGGTGCTCAGCATCCACTGTGCCTGGTGCATTCTGAGCCAGGCCCACAGGGTCACATGTACCGTGGAGGTCATGTGCTGTAGTGTGCTGCTTGCAGCGGATAGTGTCAACCAACTCCATGAGCTGCTGTACGCGGTCTTCTGGGAGAAAGGCTCGGGCCCATGTGGTGTCCAAGAGGGTCCCAATGAACTCCAGCTGTTGAGACGGCTGCTGTTGAGACTTTGGGTAGTTGAATTAGAATATATAGCACTAAATTAGCACTAAATTTGGGTAGTTGAATTAGAATATATAGCACTAAATTAGAATATATAGCACTAAATGAGAGGTTAGATATGATTGCACTCTCAGAGACATGGTGGAAGGAGGATAACCAGTGGGACACTGTGATACCTGGATACAAACTATATCGTAATGATAGAGCTGAACAAATTGGTGGAGGGGTTGCGCTCTATGTTAGAGAGGGCATTGAGTCAGAAAGGATTAAAGTTTTGCAGGGAACAAAATTTGCTGTAGAATCTCTATGGATTGAAATTCCATTTATGAAGGGGAAGGTGATGGCAGTGGGAGTATACTATCGACCACCTGGCCAGAATGAACAAATGGATGATGAAATGCTCAAAGAAATCAAGGAAGCTAACAAAAGCCACAACAGAGTAGTAATAATGGGTGATTTCAATTACCCCGGTATCGACTGGGACCGTGTCACGGCAGGACAAGCTAAAGAGATAAAGTTTCTAGATGAAATAAATGACTGCTTCTTGGAGCAGCTGATTCATGAACCGACCAGAGGGGAAGCCATACTGGACCTAGTCCTTAGTGGAACGCCAGATCTGGTGCAAGAAATAAGGGTGTTGGGACCACTTGGCAATAGTGATCATAGTATGATCATGTTTGATTTAATCAGTGGAGGACAGATAGTAAAGGAATCCACAGTACTACCTTTTAACTTTCAAAAGGGAGACTATGATAGAATGAGGAATATAGTTCGGAAAAAACTAAAAGGAGCGGTTCCAAAGGTTAAAGACTTACAGCAAGCTTGGGTGTTATTTAAAAATACTATCCTCCAAGCCCAGACCAGCTGTATTCCACGCATTAAGAAAAGTGGAAGAAAGTCCAAAAAACTGCCAGCATGGTTTAAAGGTGAGGTCAGAGAGGCTGTTGCTGCCAAAAGAGCAACCTTCAGGAAATGGAAAAAAGAGCCAAATGATGAAAACTGGAAACAGCGCAAGCACTGGCAAGTTAAATGCAAAGCATTGATAAGGCAGGCAAAGCGGGAATTTGAGAAGAAACTTGCTACGGAAGCAAAAACACGAAATAAAGACTTTTTCAAGTACATTCGTAGCAAAAGGCCTGTGAGAGAGTCAATTGGACCATTAGATGATAGAGGGGTAAAAGGGGCAGTAAGAGGAGACAAGGCTATAGCAGAGAGACTGAATAAATTCTTTGCTTCGGTCTTTACTGAGGAAGATGTAGGGATGTTACCCAAGACTGAAGTGGTATTTAAAGGTGATACTGCAGAGGAATTGAGAGAAATATCGCTACACCGGGAAGATATATTACAACTATTTGATAAACTGAATAGTAGCAAATCACCTGGACCGGATGGTATACATCCCAGAGTGTTGAAAGAACTGAAATATGAGATTGCAGACCTGTTATTGGTAATCTGTGAACTTTCATTAAAATCATCTGTAATACCTGAAGATTGGAGGGTCGCCAACGTAACACCAATTTTTAAAAAGGGTTCCAGGGGTGACCCGGGAAATTACAGACCGGTGAGCTTGACGTCAGTACCAGGGAAAATGGTAGAAACCATCATAAAGAACAAAATTACACAGCATGTAGATAGTCATGGCCTAATGGGAGACAGCCAACATGGCTTTAGACAAGGAAGATCTTGTCTTACTAATCTGATCTGTTTTTTTGAAGGTGTGCATAAACAGGTAGACAAAGGTGAGTCGGTTGATATAGTGTATCTGGACTTTCAGAAAGCTTTTGACAAGGTCCCCCATCAGAGACTTTTGGCGAAGCTAAAAAGTCATGGGATAGGAGGCAGTGTACTATTGTGGATCGGGAACTGGTTAAAAGATAGAAAGCAGAGGGTAGGGCTAAATGGCCAATATTCCCAATGGAAAAAGGTGAATAGCGGAGTACCCCAGGGATCTGTACTGGGTCCGCTGCTTTTTGACATATTCATAAATGACCTGGAAAAGGGAATAACTAGTGAGGTTATCAAATTTGCAGATGACACAAAACTGTTTAAAGTTGTTAAAACCCAAGAGGATTGTGGAAAACTGCAGGAGGATCTGGATAAATTGGAAGACTGGGCATCCAAATGGCAGATGAAATTTAATGTGGACAAGTGCAAAGTTATGCACCTAGGAAAGAACAACCCACACTATAGTTACACGATGCAAGGCTCCACATTAGAAACCACCACCCAGGAAAAAGATTTAGGAGTCATCGTGGATAACATGTTAAAACCCTCCGCCCAGTGTGCAGCGGCGGCCAAGAAAGCAAATAGAATGCTAGGTATCATAAGGAAAGGGATGGAGAATAAAACAAAGGATATTATAATGCCTCTGTATCGCTCCATGGTACGACCGCACCTTGAATATTGTGTGCAATTCTGGTCACCGTATCTTAAAAAGGACATAGAGTTATTAGAAAAAGTACAGAGAAGAGCCACCAAATTGGTGAAGGGGTTGGAAGGCTACTCCTATGAAGAGAGGCTAAAAAGGTTAGGGCTCTTTAACCTAGAAAAGAGACGGCTGAGGGGAGATATGATAGAGGTGTATAAATTAATGAATGGAGTGGAACGGATAAACGTGGATCAATTGTTTACGCTATCAGAATATAGAAGGACTAGGGGACATGTAATGAAGCTACAGGGTAAACTATTTAAGACAAATAGGAGAAAATATTTCTTCACTCAACGTGTAATCAAACTCTGGAATCTGTTACCGGAGGATGTAGTAAGGGCTGTTAGTATAGCTGGGTTTAAAAAAGGTTTGGACAAGTTCCTGGAGGAAAGGTCCATAAACCACTATTAAAAAGGGACCCAGGATATCAATGCTTGGCCTAGTACAAGCACTGCAGAACCTGTGTCTTTTGGGGAAACTGCTAGGTACGTATGACCTAGATTGGCCACTGTTGGAAACAGGATACTGGGCTTGATGGACCTCGGTCTGACCCAGTATGGCATTTCTTATGTTCTTATGTTCTTATGACCACGAACCCAAGTTGCTCGAGCACCTGTATCGTCAAGTGTGCAATGTGCTACACGCCATCCGGATGGAGGTCTTTATCAGCCAGTCATCTAAGTAGGGGAAGTTATGAAGACCCCAGGGTCTGGAGATATGCAGCAACGACCTCTAAGCACTTGGTGTTATCTGTGTAAGTGTATTGTGCAGTATCAAGCTGATAAGTTTGTTTATTTTGATAATGTCCAACTAGAGGCTTTTCTTTCTGGGAAGGAATAGTTTTGTATAAGATGGCAGGTTAAATTTTACGTGCTTGCTATGTATTGGGGTTATTGTTGGGTTATTGCTCCATGGGTGTTACGGCACTGTATGTTGAAGCTTGTAAGCTTTCCTCTTGATGAGGACTTTGCATTTCCTGTTTTATTGGTTAATAAAAGACTGAACAAAAATAGCACTTGGTGAAGACCCTAGGGGCCGATGCCAGTCCGAAGGGCAACACCTGCCACTGGAAGTACTGTCTGCCCAGCAAGAAAGGCAGGTATTTTCTGTGTAAAGGGTGGATCCAAGGAACATAGCCAATTGCCCTAGACGAGATACAGGAGCAAGGTTCCCAGGGTGACCATCTTGAACTTTTCCCAGACCACAAAGTGGTTCAGGTCCCACAGGTCAAGGATGAGCCTGAAGCCCCTCAGCTTCTTGGGGACGAAGAAGTAGCAACAGTAGAACCCCTGCCCCATCTGAGCCAGAGGCACCGGATCAATGGCTAGGTCAGCCAACAGGGTGGTGACCTCCTCCTAAAGGAGACTGCGCTGATGTGGGTCTAGAGGGTACTCCCATGGGAAGAATGGTAGCGGGGGCTGGGTAAAATGTAGCAGGTACCCATCCCATACAATCTGTAGTACCCAAGTGTCTGAGGTGATGAGGGGCTACCTGTGTGCGAAGTGGACGAGCTGATCACACACCTGAGAGAGAACTCCCTCTGCAATTTGGCAACTGGCTACAATCCTGATAAAGGCATCAAAACACAGTCTCCTGCTGTGGCTGAGGTGTGGGTTGGGACTTCTGTGGCTTAGCCTTCCGTGGTTGCTGCTGGGACTGCACCTTGGGCTGAGCTCTCTGGGGGCTCTGATAGTACCAGCATTTTGGCCTATAGAAGGACTTTTTACCTTGATATCTTTTCTTGGCAGGTTCTGCCGTCTTGGATGAGAGATGGAAAATGGTCACCTGCTCAGTCTCGATTTCGGCCGCCCTCTCCTGCATGGACTTGCCAAAGAAGTTCTCACTGGTGCAAGGCATGTCTGAAAGCTTGTCCTGCACCCACTGCACCAGGTCAGAGGACTGGAGCCAGGTCAGAGGACTGGAGCCAGGCCAAGCGGCATGCACTGATGCCCCCTGCCATCACTCTCCCCACTGACTCAAATGCGTTGTATGTGACACACACCATGTACTTGGACACATTCTTTCCATGGTCAACCAGGGTACAGAAGTCCTCCAAGTGCTGTGAAGGGATGAGGGGCCCGAGCTTGCTCAAGTCCCCCATGATGTTCTTCAAGGATATCCTCATATAGAGCTGACAGGAGAGTATCCGGGTGACAGGCATGAAGCCCTGAAAACAGCACCTCCCAAATCTGTCGAGGGTCTGCTGCTCCCTACTGGGGTGCTCCAACGAGTGGGTCTTGGAATTCTGGATGCGCTGCATGGGGGACTCCAAGACCAGGGAGTGGTGCAGGAGTTGAGGCTTCTCAACCCCGATGCTCACCTGCGAGGCCGATGGCATTCCTTCCCCAAGCATCGGGGGTGCATACTTCTCCAAGAGATAGTAGAGAGGGAGATGGGGCGGGGCCTGGAGTGGACTGCCGAGCTAACATCCCCGGCTCAGTCGGAAGGGCGTGAGTCTCCAGGATAGGATACACCACTGGAGGCCATACCACTGGGGCCATCATAGTCACGGGGGCCCTGCAGCCAAGAGAGCTTGCATGTGTGCTTTGAGGGCCCAGATGTACTCGGTAAGTATTGTGGTCCTCTGAGGGCATCAGGGCCACCGACTCTGGCACCTGCTCCAGGGAATCCATGATGGTCAGGTGATCGGGAGATTGCAGGGGGCCCTCTGGGGCTTTGGGAGTCTATTTCTCCCGCCGGGGTACCTTTTTAGGCTTTTCTTGACTGTTGCCCTCTGTATCGCACCAAGAAGTGCTTGGTTGTCGGTGCACGTACTTGGCACGGTCTCCAGCCGCCCCCTTCGAATTGATGAGGCTGACGACGAGTCCTTCCGAGGCTCTGAGTAGGCGGAGAGCCTCCAATCCATGCTACTGTGGCCCCTCAGCTCCGAGACAGCACAGACACCACACAAAGCCAGAGTCTCAGTGGCACTCTGAGGGAGTCAACATTGACGTTGATCCTGGTGCCGAGGACACAGAGTCCGAAGAGGGACTCGCACTGCTTCTCTTGACCCTTGAGGTCCTTCTTGGTCATCTGAAGACAAAACGATCAGGTGGCGGGCTCATAATCAGGGCCAAGGCAATGAATTCACCAACTGTGACACATCACAGAGATGGTGCATGCACTGCAGGTGCACTTCTTAAAACTGCTGGCTGGCTTCGATATCGATGGAAAAATGGCCTTCACCAAGTCAAAGGGCTCGATGACGGCAAAGGGTATCGAAAAAAATGGATAAAAAAAAGAGTAAGCCACCTACTAGAACAAAAAATGAGAAAAAAGTGGCAAAAAAGACCCCACAAGATGACTGGTGCTGGAGAATCCGGCGCCCCAACAGATTGAAAATGGCAGATGGAAGAACTGTAGAAAAAAATGAAAAAGGCACAACCCCCAAAGGGCTGAAGAACAGTTTTCCTTGTAGCACAAGGAACATGTCCATAGGACACTGCAGAGAAAGTGTACTGGGGAGAAGATGGTGCTGTCGCAGGAGGGAAGGCAGGAGCACATGTGTGATGGAGACTCCCAAAAGCTTCTGATTAGAAGCTGGGGAGTGTTTCCGGATGGGGCTCCATCGGGCAACGTCAGCCATACATGAGGACTTATATTCTGCTTGTTCATGGAGAAAGCTATTTTCATATCCTATAGGATACTGTGAAAAAATATTTCATGCCAAACTACAATTCAGTTACTGTCCTTATAAGATAGGAACACCTGCCTCCAATTTGTAACCTTATTGATCTATCATCAGTTGACAATGGGAATCTAATACAAACTTAGCTTTTCCAAATCACAGCATAATACCCCAAGACTACTAAAATCTGCATAATAATTAAAAACAAGAATCAAACTAGCACGTGGTTTTGTCTGGCAAGTCGCAAGTTCTATAATTAACTAAACTTCCTATCAGAAACACTATCAGCTGCTCATAAATCCAGGTGTCTCTGGCAGGCTATCTCGAGGACCTAGGAAGCACAAAGTCTGGGCAATGGTCATGCTAGTACTGCTGGCTATATATTGTAGATTATTAGGGAAACACACAAAGAGAGAGACTTTCCTACACTGAAGTACAAAGCAGAAACATACAGCAAATATATTTTCTTCAAAACATGAAGTCTGGGCATATTCCCTGCTGTGTTTGTTCCTGCTACATAGATTATTAAATAGGTTTGTGGATAGATCTGGGAAAGGATGCTGAAAGTGAAATAAGTGACGATTCTGTATGCATTCCTACTAAAGATGAAGTACAAAGGAGGAAGGCAAAAAAAAAAAAAAAAAAAAGAAAAGAGTATTCTGGAAAAGGAGAAATATTGTAGTGGCTGGCAGCTAGAATATATCCTTAGCAAAACAGAGAGGATAACCAGATAGACTGAACGGGTCAAATGTTATAATGGGTCTCACATACTGCATGATTCTTATAGAGAAATTCCTATACCTGTTAATTTTCTTTTCTTTATTCCTGCTAGACGAGTTATGCTCCCCAGCCAGCAGGTGGAAGCAGACCACATAAAACTTCAGTGATGTCATTTTTATAATACACTCCTGCAGCACTGAGAGAAGTCAGTATGACACTTTCCAAGCAGCAAGCAAGACTAGAAAACTCAGAGTATTAAATCAACAACCCCCATCCAAAATATTTAGCTCTCTTATCATACTTGACTCTGCATAAGACACTGATACTGAAAATGCAGAAAAAGGACTGAAGGGCATCCCAGCCTGTAATAGGCTTCACAGGACAGGTCCTGAACTGGTCAGGGAAAAAATTTAACGGGTATGGAAAATTTCTCCTTCCTTCAAACTACTAGACCAGTCCAGGATGGGAGGAAGATGATGCTCTGAATAGAAATGCTCTGCCAAAGGTGCCATCTGCTTCAGCACCCACATACAATTTGCAGTGCTTCACAAAAGGTGTTCAGGGAAGATTCAGGTAGCCACCACCATACAGATGTCTTCTGGAGACACCAAGGTGGACTCAGCTCAAGAGAAAACTTGTGTCTTAGTCGAATGAACTCTGATTCCCCCAGGCACTTGATTTCCACATAGGATGTCGGCTGAATTAATAGCTTCCTTAAGCCAAAGGGCAACTGAAGACCAGCTGTCCTCTCCTCAGACCACTGAATAGGGCAAAGAGATAGTCTGAATGACTGAAGGATTTAGTAATATCCAGATAATTCATCAACACCCTCTTCACAGCCAGCAGACGCAACGAGGGGTCTGCCTGAAGGTCCTCCTCTAAGAAGGGCAAGAGCACTTTCTGTTTAAGATGAAAGTAAGATCGCATATTCAGGAGAAAGGACAGAACCATCTTCAAGGAGGCTGGCGTTGTCAAGATGAGCAGGAAAGACTCCCTACAGGACAAGGCCTGTAGCTCCAACAACCATTTTGTAAACACAATAGATACAGGGCATCCTACCTTCAGGGTCAAATAATTGAGAGAGGTCTTCTGAAGAGGCTCAAAGGGAGGACTTAGCAGAATCTTAAAGAACAGAAAACCCCCCACTGTGGTGCCACCATCTATCCAGGCAAACGGATCCGTTTCACCCCTTTGAGTAAGTGGGAAACACTTGTGTGTGCTGTTAGAAATACTCCTTGAATCCATCCCTAGTAGCGCAAAGGACCACCATCTGAACCTTCAAAGAGCTCAGAATCAAGCCCTGGTCCAATGACAATGCCCATCTTTCTAGCCTCTAGGGACCGAGAGTAACACCATCTCAATGACTGTCCCGACCCTGACACATGCCAAGGAAGCAGAGGATCTCCAGGCACTAGGAAGTGTGTCAACTACTACTCCCGAGTACCCATTCTTAGACAGTTCACGCTTCTTAAGGGCTGGGTATAAGCAAAAAGGTGATGGGATCCTCTGTGACCAGAGGACCCTGCCAAAGAAGACTTCTCTCCTGAGGTAGCAATGAAGGAGGACCCGCCAACAGTCTCAACGAGATCCATATACCATGGCCTACGTGGTCCGAAGGACTATTGAGAGAAGCTGCTCTTCCTGGGAAGAAATCTGCCCTTGTAAGTATTTACCTGCCGGGAATTTCTCATATTTGGGTTAAAAGGAACTCCTTGAGTTTAAACTGATAGAACTTTAAAATAGACACAGAGTTTGTGTTTTATAAAGCCAGTTAGGGCACTGTGTAGCAAGCCAACTTTCAGTTAGCTTTTTTTTCTCACCCCTCCCTGAATGCCACCCACCCACTCACCCTAGCATAATCTTAGATTTATAGGCTCTTAAAACTATTAAAGGAAAAGAGATGGTCAAATTCACTTCCAGGTTTAACTGGTTATCCTCTTTAGAAAGAGATTAATTAATCAAGGCCCTGAAATTTATCTTGAGATGAACAAAGTCCCTCAAACTTATTAGGCAGAGTTGTATTGGAACAAGTATCCCTGGAAACCTTAAGTAAACAAACTTAAATAGCTAAACAACTCCTTGAAACTAAGATGCAGACATCAGTCCAGCAAAGAGATGGGGGCTATGATTTTCTCCCAGCTAGTAAGAAGTCTAGGTTCAAGAAGCTCTTTGCTCTCAATGAATGAGAAGAATCTCTGGAGCCTAGAGTAGCAGACTCGGAGAGCTAAGGCAGACAGAGAGGTATATAGAAAAGACCTACAGGGACATAGTACTGAAGTCCCACCTCTAGTCTGGCAGCATCTCTGTTGCCATGGAGGAGAGAGGTCATGTGAAAGGGGAGCATCACCTTTGTGTGGCAGGAAGTGACCCTGTAGCTAGGACCTGTCCTTCACGTGATGTAAAACCCTCTCGCATGGAGGTAGTTTCTCCAGGGCTATGTGCCCATGAGCAAAGGGTTAGGATGGCAGTTATAGTTGGCAGTTCTATCATTAGGCATGTAGATAGCTGGGGTGACTGGTGGACGTGAGGATCACCTGGTAAAATGCCTGCCTGATGTGAATGTAGCTGACCTCACGTGTCACCTAGAAAGGTTTTAAATAGTGCTGGAGAGGAGACTGCAGTCTTGGTACACGTTGATACTAATGGCATAGGAAAGTGTGGGAGGGAGGTTCTGGAAGCCAAATTCAGGCTTTTAGGTGGGAAGATTAAATCCAGAACTTCCAGGATGGCATTCTCAGAAATGCTTCCCGTTCCACGCACATGACCCAAAAGGCAAGCAGAACTCCAAAGTCTCAATGCGTGAATAAGACAATGGTGCAAGGAAGAGGGTTTTGGATTTGTTAGGAACTGGGCAACATTGCAGGGAAAAAGGAGGGTGGTGGAGAGTTTCCGAAAGGATGGGCTCCATCTTGACCAGTGTGAAACCAGGCTGCTGGCATTAACCTACAAAAAGGAGAGAAGCTTTTAAACTAAATAATAGAGGAAAGCCAATAGTCGCCTAACAGTGAATCATGTGTCCTTGAAGAATACTAGCAAAAGAGGGAATTTAAAGAATCCTAATAGAGAGGTTCCAATAAAGGTAATAGTAACTCAGATGCCTTTAAGTACAGAGCAGACAGAGCTGAAAGATTTCAAATTATCCTTGTCAATTGGTAACCAGATTGTTAAAATGAACAAAACCCAACCACTAAAATGCCTGTATGCAAATGCTAGAAGTCTAAAAAAATAAGTTGGGCGAGTTAGAATATATTGGCATCTCAGAGACCTGGTGGAAAAAGGACAACCAATGGGACACCATGATACCTGGGTACAAACTATATTGCTATGATAAGAGTAGATCAAATTGGTGGAGGGATTGTGCTCTATGTTAGAGAGAGTATGGAGTCAAACAAGATAAAGGTTTTGAAGGAAGCAAAATACATTGTAGAATCTCTATGGATGAACGCTCTGTATCTGCTGGGAGCGCTGGGACCGGAATCACGTTCAGGGCCAGTGCGCGGGTTGGACGTCCAACCCAGACATCCAATTCCGCTATGCGCCATTGAGAATGATCTCCTTAATGTTTATCTATTGGGTCATGCTGTTTGCCTTTTTCTTTTTTAGTGTTTAGTTTTTCTTTTTGTGTATATACAATATGTTCTACCCTCCTTTCCTGGGTTCCCCCCTGCTCTATTTGAGGGCTGTTAGTAGATAGCACAATATTGTATATATGTTTTCTTGATACTAGTTAAGTTTCTTTTTTTCCCCTTTGTACTACTCCTTTTCTCTGCTTGATGTATTGCTGGTTGAAATTCATAAATAAAAAGTTAAGACACAAAAGGAAAGGGACTAGAAAATTAAAATAAAATCGTAATCTGTGATGAAGTTAGGGTCACCACTGCTGACAATAATGTGTTGTAACAGATTAAGCATAAACATCAAATGTTAAAAGTGTAGTGAAACAAAAAAACTTGTAACTAGTAAGAGCCAATTTAAATTTATTTATTTATTTATTTATTTATTGAACAGCTCTTTTATACCGCTCCTTCCAGCGATCAGGGGCGGTTTACATTGAACAATAACATGAAGTTACATAGAACATTTAACAGTTTAATAACATCATTGGAACTAGAGAACTAGTTAAAACAAACTATATACAAGATAGATGGATCCATAACTATGTACATCCCAGTATACTCTATAAAAGGTATAGAGGTATATAATTCTTTTTATTTCTCACTGCGGGGGGGGGGGGGGGGAGTCATTCCACAAGGGTGCTAGAAAGAAAAAGGCAGATTTGCGCATTGCATCATGCCACACCATTTATGGAAGACTGTGCAGAACTAGAAAAACCAAAGTGAGCAAGGCCATGGGACAGTAGAGAACATAAAACCACCTGGGCTGGTGTTTAGAAATATTCAACACCAAGGCCTAGGACTTCTATATAACAATTTTATATGCAAGGTCTTCTTGCATATGCACCACCAAGCAAACTCTTTCCAAAACATGACTCCAATAATTTTGTAGATTCAGACAGTCAAACAACATATGAGAAAGGGTACCTACAACAAGACAAACACTGATTGGACATGCTTCCAGAAAGCTTCGCCAAATTGAATGGAATCCACAACACTAAGTAATAAAGAAAGCAGATTGAATGACTGCCACAGACAGCGGGCTCACTGACAGAGATCAAAAATATTTTCATTGTACATCAGAGAGCTGGTACTTCAACTCATATTTCAACAATTTTGTTGTATCCACACATGTGTAATCCATAAATGCTCCGATAAATTTGTAAAACTTCTAAGTAACATGGGGAAGCAATAACACCCAGATGTTTATTTGAACCAAGGTAGAATCCAGAGGTAGACAAGATATATCCATTCTGGAATGCAGAATACAATGCTTCAATTGAAGCCACTGAGAATAACAGGTCAAATGTTTTGAAAACACTGATCACATACTAAATGGCTCAATAACCACATACCAGTCTTCTGCCATTCTGATCAAGAAATAGGTGGATTCTTATTTTTAAAAAAAGGAATTATACCAGATCAATCTAGCAAAAGATTCCTCCCAGGTTGTGTCAGTCCATTTAAAAAATGATTTAAAACCTGAGCAGTGACTGCTAAGATCCCACTATTATCTTGATAATCAAACTTGTTCATACATGGGAGTGCTATCAGAAGACTGGGATAAGCCACGGCTGTCTCAAGGAGAAGTCATTGGGTCACATAAACTGATGGATCACAATATGCACCCCTACCCATGAGAAATCTGCAAAGTTCACACCTCCATCTCCTTGGCCAATTTCAACTTGAGTTCTATACAGGGTACTTTGTTTTTCCAAAGAGAACGTGATAACACGGCCTTAAGTTTCTTATAGACGCCACATACCCTGGCTTAGAAGTGTATGCACAAAATTAACCCATTTGGAGAAACCGCCCCAAGAAAAACCAAATTAGTAAACATAGGCATCACACTAAAAATATAATTTATTTTGAGGAGTCAGCACCATCTTAATAATGGTGTCAAGTCTCCCCGCCACATAAAATAGAGAGGGGACCACCCTGCCTTCAGCTCCTTTGCTAAAGCAAAAATGGCATGCCTGCTCAAGTCTAAATGCCTTCTCTAGGCTTCTACCATAACAAATGCCCAAGTATTAAATATTATCAGTTGTCCAAATAAAGGGGAATCACTCCAAATGCTGTCTAAACAAATAAGGGCTCAAAGGTAAAACACGAGCCTTGTTCCATTTAACTTCATAGCCACAGAAACCAGACTATCTACCAACTAAACTAAGCAACAGGGTTTAAAAAAAACTCAATAAGGTACAATAAGATGTCAGCATATATAGACATTTTTATCTCAACTGAACCTTCTCTGACCTCATAAATGTCCTACAACACCCGGGTTGCAATGATAAGTGGCTATAATGTCAAATTAAAGAAAGAAGGGAAAGAGGACAACCTGGTTTGGTCCCACAGCCAAATTGAATATTGAGGAGGTACAATTAGTAGCTAGCACCCTAGCTAAAGGAAAGGAGTAAAGCAGCCTAATCATAGAAATGAATTGCTGACCAAATTCAGATCAGTGGGAAACATGAAATAACTAAGGCCATTTGATTCTTTGAAATGCCTTTTCAGCATTCAAGGATAAGGCAACCAGAGGAGAGTCTAGGGAACGTCTAGAGAGCCAGAATGCTATAAAAACATATGGGAGTTGTCCGAAGGCAATCTCTCAGATGTGAATCGATTTTGATTACAATGAATTTGATTTGACAACATCCTACTCAGTCTAGAGGCTAGGATATTGGCATATATCTTTTTATCGTAATTACAGCAATCAACTAAATAGGGTGATAATTCTCAACCTTCGTTGGATCTCTACTATGCTTAGGAATCACTACCATTCTGCATTCCAAACAGGAACCCAATGCCTGCTCTGACTGTCTGCCTGCAAAAGCGTAGTTACTCACCTGTAACAGGTGATCTCCGGGAACAGCAGGAATTTAGTCTTCACATATGGGTATTGTAGGTACTGATGGAACCTGCATGGGAACGCTACTCAGCGTCCAATAGGAACGCTTTTGGGAGCATCCCTCAGCACATGCGCGCTGCCTTCCCGCCTTTCCAACTGTCCCTCTTCAGTTAAGTTTGTAGCTGAGTGAAAGGATAGAGGAAGAGAGGAAAGAGACAAAGAGATAGAGAGACAACTCCTAAGGGAGGTGGGTGGGTTGTGAAGACTAAATTCCTGCTGTTCCCGTAGATCACCTGTTACAGGTGAGTAACTACGCTATCTCCAGGAACAAGCAGGAATGTAGTCTTCACATATGGGGACTCCCTAGCTGAAGATGCCAGGGAGATAGCCCCAGGAAGGTGCCACCATAGAAAGGTGGGAATCTTTCCTCCCATGGATCTCTGGCATTCCACCAGGGTTGGTGGGTAGGAGTTGAATTAGGTCTGAAAGAGATTTTGAAGAACAGCTTGGCCAAAGAAGGCATCCCGACGGGAGGCTTTATCCAGGCAGTAGTGGGCTGTGAAGATGTGTACCGAAGCCCAGGTGGCTGCTCGACAAATGTCATCGATAGACACAGAGTGGAGATTAGCCATGGAAGTCGCCATGGCTCTCACGTTATGAGTTGTGACATGGTCCTGAAGAGGAAGACCCTTACTCTCATAAGTAAAGGATATGCATTGGGCAATCCATTTAGATAAAGTTCTTTTGGAGACCGGTTGTCCCAAATGACTAGGGTCAAAAGCTATAAAAAGTGAGGACTTTCTATGTTGCTGTGTTCTCTGTAGGTAAAAGGCTAAGGCTCTTTTACAATCCAAAGTATAAAGGTTTCTTTCTGCATTAGAGGCGTGAGTCCTCGGAAAAAATACAGGAAGATAAATTGATTTAAATGAAAAGGCAAAACCACCTTTGGCATAAAGTGTGGATGAGTTCTAAGAACAACCTTATCATGGTGAAACCTAGTATAAGGAGGATTAGCCACTAAAGCTTGCAGTTCACTAATGCGACGTGCAGAGGTGATTGCAATTAGGAAGATGACCTTCCAGGTCAAAACTTAAGGGTTGTAGTGGCTAAAGGTTCAAAAGGCGGCTTCATGAGCTGCCCGAGAACTAGATTTAGATCCCATGCCACTGGTGGTGGCTTAATGGGAGGCTTGGTTAATAGAAGACCTCTCATAAATCTGGATATGAGTGGATGAGAGGAAATTGGTTGTCCATTCAGAGGCTTATAAGAAGCTGCAATTGCACTAAGATGGACTCTTACTGAATTGGTCTTTAGACCAGAATTCGATAAGTGAAGGAGATACTCTACTATCGATTCTAAGGGTATGACAAGGGGGTTTAATCCCTTCTTGGAGCACCATATAGTAAAATGTTTCCACTTGAAGGCAAAAGATCTTCTTGTGGAAGGTTTCCTAGAAGCCTGAAGGATATCCTTTACCTGTTGGGACAGGTTGAAATCCTGGAGGTCTAAGCCTTCAGCAACCAGGCCGTGAGATGCAGGGACTGGGGATTCGGGTGCCATAGCGTTCCGTTCTCTTGGGAAAGGATATCTGGAGCATGCCCTAACTCCAGAGGTGCAGCTTCAGAGAGATGTACAAGCAGGGGATACCACATTTGGCCTGGCCATCGTGGTGCTATGAGAATCATGTGACCCCTGTCTCTCTGAAGCTTGAAGAGTGTTTTGGGGATGAGGGGAATGGGTGGGAAGGTCTAAAGGAAGTCCTGACCCCAGTGAAGGAGGAAGGCATCCCTTCTCTGACAATTGTGAGCCGGAATCCTGGAACAGAACCGGGGAAGTTTGGCATTCAGTGGACTTGCAAAGAGGTCTATGTCTGGAGTGCCCCAGAGATGAAATATCTTTGCCACCTGGTCTACGTGGCGGGACCACTTGTGAGGCAGCAGTACTCGACTGAGTTTGTCTGCCCAAAGGTTTTGAATGCCTGGAAGATATACCACTAGAAGGTGAATTTGATACTCTGGCGAGGGCCCACAGTCGTAAAGCTTCGTTGCATAACGACAGAGAGCCTGTCCCGCCCTGCTTGTTCACATAGAACATGGCTACTTGATTGTCCGTCTGGACTAGCACAGTCTTGTAGCTGAGCTGGGCGTGGAATACTCAAAGAGCTAAATAGATTGTGCTTAATTCCAGGAGGTTTATGTGTAGACCAGCCTCCTGTGGAGTCCAGGTTCCCTGGGTAGAGAGATGATTCAGGTGTGCTCCCCAACCCACCTGTAATGCATCTGTTGTTAGGGTGGCCTGAAAGAGGGGTTGATGAAAAGGAGACCCCACTGTCAGATTTTCTAGTGATTGCCACCACTGGAGGGACAAAATTAGTCGTTGCAAGGAATGTTGCCTAACTTGTCCTGTACCCAAGTCTCCAAGCCTGATGCCTGAAGCCAGGCAATCCGTTGTGCGCCAATGGCAATAGCAGAGGTTCTGCTGATGCATTCAAAGCAGTCAAAGGCTGCACGATTTACAAACTTGGAGACATCTTGAGCATGCTTAACTAGAGCAAGAAAGTCTTGTCGCTTGTCATCTGGGAGAAATGGGCTCATAAGCTCCAAGTCTCCTGTAACTTCCTTGAGGAACATTCCCATATACAGTATATATGAACTGATCCTAGCTGAAAGCATGGAAGCTCGAAAGGTTTGGCGCCCAAAAGCATCCAGAGTCCTGCATTCACGACCTGGAGGATTGGATGCATGCCTCTTTGCACTTTTCATCCTACGCATGGCTGACTCCATCACCATTGAATGGTGTGGCAGCTGAGTCTTTTGAAATCCAGGACATGGCGGAACTCGATACATAGTATCAAGTCTCCTAGAGTGAGGAGATGTAGTCAGAGGTGTCTCCCACATTCTGGGCATCAAGTTATACAGAATTTTATGGATGGGCAGAGTGGCTGCCTCCTTTGGAGCTTTTGGATATTGGAGTATTTCCAGTTCCTTTGCTCTGGGTTCCTCTTCAGGAGCTACCGTAATTGAAAGGCCCTTGGCTATATCACGAATAAAATCCTGAAAAGACATGTCCTCAGGAGGTGACATTCTGCGTTGGGGAGAAGAGGGATCCTCTGGGAGAAACCCTCTAGTACCAGCAGAATTGTCAGAGTCTTCGGAATCGGAGGATTCGACGTATTCCTGACCACGATGCTCATGCAAAGCACGGTCCCGGTATCGATCGAAGTCGGTACTGAGTTGATCCGGTACCAATCTGTCGATTCCAGCCAAAGATGGCGTGGGAAGAATTCCCACCGGGGCCGGTACCGTTGGTGCTAGTATCGTCGGTACCGGTACCGGTGTAGGTACCAGCATCAGTGTCGGTACCGGTGCCCTTTGGACCAACGGTACCGGAGCTGAGAGAAGAGCTGCAATGCTGCGTTCGATAGCGAGAAACCTCTGATCTATCGACGCTGCCGATGCCTGGGTATCGGAACTGGTGAAAACAGCCGGAACCCCTGAGCATGGCACAGGTAGTTCTTGCGAGGTCGGGGCCTCGAGAACATCCTGGAGCCCCATTGATGCTTTGGAAGCCGAAGCCTCCCGCCGGGGCTGCTTTGCCGGTGTGGTTCCCTCAAGGGCAATGCCAATGGCCTCTCGATGCTTAGCAGGAGGTCTACTCTTTGAGGACCGGCTTTTATGTTTAGTTACCTGAGATCCATGGGAGGAAGAGGAGGCCCTTGATGTTGATGCAATGGATCTGGCATCCGAAGAAAAGAGGGTACCAAGCTTTGCAGCCCGGTTCTGTCTCCCTCTTTTAGTTATCCCCATACAGGCGAGACATTCAGATAGAGAATGTTCAGGCCCTAAACATTTAAGACACCAATCATGGGTGTCAGTGAGGGAAATGGTACCGCCACACTTAGTACATTTTTTAAAACCACTAGTTTGTACATTTTTTAAAACCACTAGTTGGTTTTTCCATGTTTTAGGAATATGGGGCCTAGTGCCCAAAATGGCACCTAGCACCAAAAAAGAAAAGTTTCAGAAGAGAAACAGCTCAAAGTATAAGGGGTTTTTTTTCTGAAAAAGAAAAGAATGGGCGGTAACGGTAAGCGTCGTGCGGCAGGCAAACGCGACCACAAGAAAACAATTTTAAAGACGGAATTTTCAGCGGTGACAGGGTATGGATCCTGTTGGCTCCGCGGAAAACGAAGAACTGAAGAGGGACAGTTGGAAAGGCAGGAAGGCAGTGCGCATGTGCTGAGGGATGTTCCCAAAAGCGTTCCTATTGGACGCTGGGGAGCGTTCCCGCGCAGGCTCCGTCGGTACCGATGATACCCATATGTGAAGACTACATTCCTGCTTGTTCCTGGAGATAATATTTTAGAATAGCAACAATAGATGAGGGGTTAGGGTTAAGATATTTTAAAGGCATAATAAGACTTAAATGTAAAGCTATCTTGGCCAAGGGCTCTACAGGACAGTAGAGATACAATAGCCCCTGCCTCCACAAGTGTCACTAGGCTGCCCTGTTCTGGATTGAGAGTATGACGCGACAGAGAGCTACCAAATTATTAAATCCCACTTCCAAAAACCTAGTAAATTTTAAACTATTTCCTCATCCCTATTATATTTGACTGCATATCAGCCTATAATCAGAAGGATTTTCGTTTTATTCCTTTATTTTAAATACTGTGCTAGTAAATGACCAAAACGGTTATTTTCTGCATAGGTAAAGACTTTAGCACGAGCAAGAGGAATCACTGGCCTCTCTGCTGAGGAGTAGATTATATGTATATTTAGTATGTCGTAATTTTTGATAACAATTACTCTGCAAGATATTGTTTTTCCAAGATTTTGATTTCCCGCTCCATTTCCTCAAGTTGCTACCTCTATTCTTTAGCTTTATCCGCTGAATAATTATACCCATAAGGGTGTCTCTATCCCAACAAATCTCTGGAGAATACCGGTGAAACTCATTACTGGCAAAGCATTTCTTCTAAGACTGATTAGTTAACATAACAGAGCAGCATAAAAGCACCATAAAGAAGGACAGGGCTTAGAAACTCAATTACCAGATGAATGATCTGAAATAAAGCACAGTTACTTACCTGTAACAGGTGATCTCTGGGAACAGCAGGAATAAGACTTCACATATGGGTATCGTCGGTACCGACGGAGCCTGCGCGGGAACGCTCCCCAGTGTCCAGTAAGAAAGCTTTTGGGAGCATCCCACAGTGCCTGCGCGCTGCCTTCCCACCTTTCCCAACCGCCTCTCTCCAGTTCGAGTTTTAAAGCTGAGACAAAGAGAGAGAGAGAAAATGAAAGATAGATAGAGAGATACAACTCCTAGGGGAGGTGGGTGGGTTGTGAAGACTTATTCCTGCTGTTCCCAGAGATCACCTGTTACAGGTAAGTAACAGTGCTATCTCCAGGAACAAGCAGGAATGAGTCTTCACATATGGGGACTCCCTAGCTGCAGATGCCAGGGGAAGACCTCAGGTTCTGTGTCCTTGAAAAGGACTCTACCCCCCCCCCCCCCACCAATGGATCTCTGGCATCCAACCAGGGTAGGTGGGTAGGAGTTGATTAGGAATGGAACAGGTGTTTGAGAACAGCCTGACCAAACAAGGCATCCCGGCGGGAGTCCTTGTCCAAGCAGTAATGGGCTGTGAAGGTATGAACCAAGGCCCAGGTGGCCGCTCGACAGATTTGGTCGATGGACACAGAGTTTAGATGAGCCATTGAGGCTGCCATGGCTCTCACATTGTGAGCTGTGACATGGCCCTCCAGAGAAAGGTTTCTACTCTGGTAGGCGAAAGAAATACACTGAGCAATCCAGTTGGACAGTGTTCTCTTAGAGACTGGAAGTCCTAAATGAGAAGGATCAAAAGCAACAAAGAGTTGAGAAGACTTTCTATGTTGCTGTGTCCTTTGTAAGTAAAAAGCAAGAGCTCTCTTACAATCCAAAGTATGAAGATTCCTCTCTGCATTTGATGCATGAGGTCCTGGAAAAAAGACAGGTAAATATACCTCTTGATTCAGATGAAAAGGCGAGACCAGTTTAGGCATAAAGTGTGGATTGGTCCTGAGGACTACCTTATCATGATGGAACCTTGTATAAGGTGGATCAGCCACCAAAGCTTGCAACTCACTGATGCGGCGTGCTGAGGTAACTGCAATGAGAAAAATAACCTTCCAAGAAAGAAATCTCAAGGAGGTGGTGGCTAAAGGTTCAAAGGGTGGTTTCATAAGCTGGCCAAGAACCAGCTTTAAGTCCCATGCCACTGGAGGTGGTCTAATGGGAGGTTTAGCTAAAAGAAGGCCTCTCATGAATCTTGCTATAAGAGGATGAGAGGAAATAGGTTGTCCATTGAGAGGCTTGAGGGACGCTGCAATAGCACTCAAATGGACTCTTACTGAATTCGTTTTCAGACCTGCATGGGATAGATGCAGGAGATACTCTAGTAGAGAATTCAGAGGTATTGCAAGAGGGTTTAGACCTTTCCCTGAACACCAAATGGTAAATCTTTTCCATTTGAAAGCATAGGAACGTCTAGTAGAAGGCTTTCTAGAGGCATGAACAACATCTCTGACTTGCTGAGAGAGATGAAAATCTTGAAGGTCTAGGCCCTCAGCAACCAAGCCCTGAGGAGGAGCGACTGGGGGTTTGAGTGCCACAAAGTTCCCTCTTCCTGGGACAGAAGGTCTGGTGCAGAGCCCAAGTCCAGGGAAGGAGCTTGAGAGAGATGCAGAAGTAGAGGGGTACCACACTTGGCGTGGCCAATGTGGTGCTATGAGGATCATGGTCACTTGATCTCTCTGAAGCTTGAATAGTGTCTTGGGAATTAGGGAAATTGGTGGAAAGGCATAAAGGAAGTCTTGACCCCAGTGAAGGAAGAAGGCATCCTTGGCATGAACTCCGTGACACGGAATTCTGGAACAGAACCGGGGAAGTTTGGCATTCCACGGACTTGCAAAGAGGTCTATGTCCGGGGTTCCCAAATTCGAAAGATCCTTGCTACCTGGTCCATGTGGAGGGACCACTCGTGTGGAAGCAGAACTCGACTGAGTCTGTCCGCCCAAGAGTTTTGAACGCCTGGAAAATATACTGCCAGAAGATGGATGTGATGCTCTCTGGCGAAGGCCCACAGTCGCAAAGTTTCATTGCAAAGCGACAGAGAGCCAGTCCCTCCCTACTTGTTTACATAGAACATGGCTACTTGATTGTCCGTATGGATGAGGACTGTCCTGTAGCTGAGCAGGGAATGGAACACTCTGAGAGCTAAGAATATTGCTCTGAGTTCCAAGAGATTGATATGCAGAGAAGTCTCCTGTGGAGACTAGATGCCCTGGGTGGAGAGATCCTGCAGATGAGCTCCCCAACCCAATGGAGAAGCATCTGTTGTCAGAGTTGCTTGGGGTAGCGACTGCTGAAAAGGGGACCCCAGCAACAGATTTGGAAGGGACTTCCACCACTGGAGAGACCAAAATAGGCGACTGGAGTTTGCTATTTTGTCCGACAGGCAACCTGATGCCTGAGTCCATTGGGTGGACAAAGTCCATTGAGCTGCCCTCATGTGAAGGCGAGCATATGGAACCACATGCACGGTGGATGCCATGTGGCCTAGTAGTTGTAACATCTCTCGAGCAGTTAAATGGGACTTTAACTGTATCTGGGAGGCTAACTGCACCAAGCGTAGGCAACGGGCCTGAGGAAGATAGGCCCTTGCAGTTGTGGTATCCAGAAAGGCCCCTATAAACTCCAGAGACTGAGTAGGGGTGAGATGGGATTTTGGGATGTTTATTACCAGTCCCAAATACTGAAGGACACGCATTGTGCAGGTTAGAGAAATCTGGGCCTCTGACTGGGATGGAGCTCGAATGAGCCAGTCGTCCAGATATGGGAAAACGAATATTCCTAGAGTGCGTAGAAATGCAGCTACTACTGCCATGCATTTCGTGAACACCCTTGGTGCAGAGGCCAGGCCGAAAGGAAGCACCCTGTATTGGTAGTGCTTTCCTTGAAAAAGGAACCGAAGGAATCTTCTGTGTGTTGGATGGATGAGGACATGGGTGTACGCATCCTTGAGATCTAGAGAACAAAGCCAGTCCTGACTCTGAAGGTATGGCAGCAGAGTACCGGGAGAAATCATCTTGAATTTCTCTTTGAATAGAAACTTGTTCAATTCTCTGAGATCTAATATGGGTCTGTAGCCCCCTGTTTTCTTTGGAATAAGAAAATAAGGGGAGTAGAACCCTGAGCCCTGTTGAAGAAGGGGTACTTCTTCTATTGCCCCTTGGGCAAGAAGGGTAGCAATCTCCTGACCCAGAAGGTTGAGGAGAGATGTTGGAGAACTGAACTGTCTCACCATGGTGTGGGGAGGAAGGTTTAAGAAATGAAGCTTGTACCCTTCCCTTATAATGGAGAGGGTCCATTGCTCTACTGTGATTTGCTCCCATCTGGGAGCAAAGTAAGCCAACCTTCCTGGAATGGTGAGGGGCTCTGGTTCTTCCAGAGCCAGAAAGCACAGTTACTTACCTGTAACAGGTGATCTCTGGGAACAGCAGTTATAAGTCTTCACATATGGGTACGTCGGTACCGACGGAGCCTGCGCAGGAACGCTCCCCAGCTTCCCAAAAAGGAAAGCTTTTGGGAGCAGCCCACAGCACCTGCGCGCTGCCTTCCCGCCTTTCCTAACCAACTCTCCTCAGTTCGAGTTTAAAGCTGAGACAATAGAGAGAGAGAGGAAAGGAAAGATAGAAAAGAGATACAACTCCTAGGGGAGGTGGGTGGGTTGTGAAGACTTATTCCTGCTGTTCCCAGAGATCACCTGTTACAGGTAAGTAACTGTGCTATCTCCAGGAACAAGCAGGAAGGAGTCTTCACATATGGGGACTCCCTAGCTGAGATGCCTGGGAGATCCCCAAGGATATGAGACCCTGAAAGAGGTCTGCGTCCTCCTATGGATCTCAGGCATCCATCCAGGGAAGGAGGGCAGGAGTTGTTTAAGAATGGAACAGGTGTCTGAGGACAGCCTGACCAAACAAGGCATCCCGGCGGGAATCCTTGTCCAAGCAGTAATGGGCTGTGAAGGTATGAACAGAGGCCCAGGTGGCTGCTCGACAGATCTGGTCGATGGACACAGAATTTAGATGAGCCATAGAGGTGGCCATGGCCCTCACATTATGAGCTGTGACATGGCTCTCCAGAGAAAGGTTCTTGCTCTGGTAGGCGAAAGAAATACACTGAGCAATCCAATTGGACGGTGTTCTCTTAGAGACTGGAAGTCCCAAATGAGAAGGATCAAAAGCAACAAAAAGCTGGGAAGACTTTCTATGTTGCTGTGTCCTATGTAAGTAAAAAGCAAGAACTCTTTTACAATCCAGAGTATGAAGATTCCTCTTTGCACTGGATGCATGAGGAGCTGGAAAAAAGAAAGGTAAATATACCTCTTGATTAAGATGAAAAGGTGAGACCACTTTAGGCATAAAGTGGGGATTTGTCCTAAGGACTACCTTATCATGATGGAACCTTGTATAAGGTGGATTAGCCACTAAGGCCTGCAGTTCACTGATGCGGCGAGCAGAAGTGAGTGCAATGAGGAAAATAACCTTCCAGGAAAGAAATTTCAAGGAGGTATTGGCTAAGGGTTCAAAAGGTGGCTTCATAAGCTGACCAAGAACCAAATTTAAGTCCCATGCCACCGGAGGAGGCCTAATGGGAGGTTTAGTTAAAGTTAGGCCTCTCATGAATCTTGAAATAAGAGGATGAGAGGAGATAGGTTGTCCATTGATGGGCTTAAGGGATGCTGCAATAGCACTCAAATGGACTCTTACTAAATTTGTCTTAAGTCCTGCATTGGAGAGATGCAGGAGATAGTCTAACAAAGAAGTTAAAGGTAGTGCCAGAGGGTCAAGACCCTTTTCAGCACACCAAATGGAAAATCTTTTCCACTTAAAAGCATAGGAACGCCTGGTGGAAGGTTTCCTGGAAGCATGGAGGATATCCTTCACCTGCTGAGAAAGATTCAAGTCTTGAAGGTCTAAGCCTTCAGTAACCAAGCTCTGAGGTGAAGGGACTTGGGGTTTGGGTGCCACAAAGTCCCTTCCTCCTGAGACAGAAGGTCTGGAGCAGCTCCCAAGTCCAGGGAGGGGGCTTGGGAGAGATGCAGAAGTAAAGGGTACCACACTTGGCGTGGCCAGCGTGGAGCTATGAGGATCATAGATCCTTGATCCCTCTGGAGTTTGAACAGAGTCTTGGGAATTAAGGGAATGGGTGGAAAGGCATACAGGAAGCTCTGACCCCAATGAAGGAGGAAGGCATCCTTGGCCTGAACCCCCTGACACGGAATTCTGGAACAGAACCGGGGAAGTTTGGCATTCCACGGACTTGCAAAGAGGTCTATGTCCAGGGTTCCCCATTCTTGAAATATTCTGAGTACCTGATCCATGTGCAGGGACCATTCGTGTGGAAGCAGAACTCGACTGAGTCTGTCTGCCCAAGAGTTTTGGATTCCTGGGAGATATACTGCCAGGAGATGGATTTGATGCTCTCTGGCGAAGGCCCACAATGTTAGAGCTTCGTTGCAAAGCGACAGAGATCCAGTTCCTCCTTGCTTGTTTATATAAAACATAGCTACTTGATTGTCCGTCTGGATGAGGACTGTCTTGTAGCTGAGGAGGGTATGGAAGACCTTGAGAGCTAGAAAAACTGCTTGAAGCTCCAAGTGGTTGATATGAAGAGAGGTCTCCTGAGGGGACCAAGTGCCTTGAGTGGAGAGGTCCTGTAGATGAGCTCCCCAACCTGTCTGGGAGGCATCTGTTGTGAGGGTTGCTTGGGGCAACAACTGTTGGAAGGGGGACCCCAGCAACAGATTTTGAGTGGACATCCACCATTGGAGAGACCAAAAGAGACGTTTGGAGGTTGCTATTTGGTCTGAGAGAGCTCCTGAAGCTTGAGTCCACTGGGTGGACAAAGTCCATTGAGCTGCTCTCATGTGTAGGCGAGCATAGGGTACCACATGTACTGTGGAAGCCATGTGGCCCAGCAGTTGTAGCATCTCCCTGGCAGTTAAGTGGCTCTTTGACTGAATCTGGGAGGCTAGCTGCACTAGACGTTGGCAACGGGTCTGAGGAAGGTAGGCCCTTGCAGTGGTGGTATCCAACCAGGCCCCTATGAATTCCAGGGACTGAGTAGGGATGAGCTGGGACTTTGGGAGGTTTACCACCAGTCCCAGATACTGCAGAATGCGCCTTTTGTGGTCCAGGGAAATCTGGGCCTCTGACTGAGATGGAGCTCGGATGAGCCAGTCGTCCAGGTATGGGAAGACAAATATTCCCAGAGTGCGTAGAAATGCAGCAACTACTGCCATGCATTTGGTGAACACTCTTGGGGCAGAGGCCAGACCGAAAGGAAGCACTCTGTATTGGTAATGTTTTCCTTGGAAAAGAAAACGCAGGAATCTTCTGTGAGATGGATGGATGAGAACATGTGTGTACGCATCCTTGAGATCTAGAGAACAAAGCCAATCCTGACTTTGAAGGTATGGAAGGAGAGTGCCCAGAGAAAGCATCTTGAACTTCTCCTTGCATAGAAATTTGTTCAATTCTCTGAGATCTAGAATGGGTCTGTATCCCCCTGTCTTCTTTGGAATGAGAAAATAGGGGGAGTAGAACCCTGACCCCTGTTGAAGAAGAGGAACTTCTTCTATTGCCCCTTGGGCAAGAAGGGTAGTTATCTCCTGACCTAAAAGGTCGAGAAGAGATGTGGGAGAATTGAAGTGTCTCACCATGGTGTGGGGAGGAAGGTCTGAGAAATGAAGTTTGTAGCCCTCTCTTATGATGGAGAGGGTCCACTGCTCTGATGTGATTTGCTCCCATCTGGGAGCAAAATGAGCTAACCTTCCTGGAATGGTGAGAGGTTCTGGCTATGTTAAAGCCAGAAAGGCTAAGTTCTCTAGCATCAAGTCAAAAACCCTGAGGGGGTTGGGACTGCTGGGTTACAGCAGCCCCTGTAGGCTTAGGCCTGGCCTGCTTAGGTTGCTGACGCTTAGCGGTAAAGCGACCTGTAGAAGATTGTTGGCCAGAAGTGGAAGGAAACCTGCCCTTTTTGAAAAAAGA